>JAHRHZ010000098.1:25987600-26007175 GCA_024137785.1 Ginglymostoma cirratum | reverse complement strand
GACCCTTCATCAGAAATGGCCATTTCTGATGAAGGGTCTAGGCCCGAAACGTCAAGCTTTCCTGCTCCTATGATGCTGCTTGGCCTGCTGTGTTCATCCAGCTCCACAACTTGTTATCTCGGATTCTCCAGCATCTGCAGTTCCTATTATCTCTTTAGCTTCTCTGTTCTTGTGTACCTTTAATTTCAACATCTGTTACCTTTGCTGCTTTCAGCAACAGTTGAAATGTTTATCCATGACTTCATCACCTAGAAACTGTTTTCCTTGCCAACATCCTGTGGTTTTTACTCTTTACAAATTGAAAGCTGTATAAAATTCTTCCAGCTATATCTTATCCTGCAATAAGTTATATTTCCTTATTTCCTTTCATCTTCCTGATGTGGATTAGCATCAGTTTCAATGTGTTCACTTATAAATCTCACATAACCTCAGCTTGTCTTAACATTTGTAGCCTTGGCCTGATGATTTTGTACGGACTGCTTTTATTTATTCAGATTTCTTCCCATCGACAGAGTGGATCTGAATAAGACATATTCCTTGGTTGGTTTGTCTAAAACCAAGGGACATACTCTCAGGATAACGGGAATGTCATAAGTGATAAACTGAGATGAGGAGGAATTTCTTCACTCAGAAAGTGGTGAATTTTTGGAATTCTCCACTCCAGAGAATTATGGAAGCTCAATTGTTGATCAACCGATTTCTAGAGACGAATGATTTCCACTTAAGGTTTTGTTGAAAAGTGAAACTGAAGTAGATGATCAGTCATAAGAGATAAAAGGTACTGCAGATGCTGGAGAATCCGAGATAACAAGGCGTGGGGCTGGATGAACACAGCAGGCCAAGCAGCATCATAGGAGCAGGAAAACTTGACGTTTCGGGCCTAGACCCTTCATCAGAAATGGGGGAGGGGAAGAGGGTTCTTAATATTTCCTCTCACCTATCCCCTCCTCCCACCTCAAGCCCCACCCCCATCTCCTATCTACTAACATCATCCCGCCCCCTTGACCTGTCTGTCCTCCCTGGACTGACCTATCTCCTCCCTACCCCCCCACCTACACTCACCGTTACTGGCTCCATCCCCGCCTCTTCGACTTGTCTGCCTCCTCTCCACCTATTCTCTCCTCTATCCATCCTCTATCCGCCTCCCCCTCTCTCCATATTTATTTCAGAACCCTCTTCCCCTCCCCCATTTCTGATGAAGGGTCTAGGCCCGAAACGTCAAGTTTTCCTGCTCCTATGATGCTGCTTGACCTGCTGTGTTAATCCAGCCCCACGCCTTGTTATCTTAGAAGATCAGCCATGATCACATTGAATGACAGAGCAGGCTCTGTGGGCTGAATGGCCTTCTCCTGCTCCTATATTCTGTCCTATCTCCCCGCTTCCTTTTTAGCTGTAGTCTTACTATCTGTCGCTATGCCCTTGTTCTGGAACATTTGATCTTACCCTTTTTGCTTTCCTGCTTCTACACTAACCTCTTAAATTTTTGGTGGTCACTTCGCTTTTCTCTGCGTCTAAATTTCCAATTACTTTTCATGTCTTGTGAAGCACTTTGGGTATTTCCTGTATTGTAAGTGTGTTGCATTTGTAACAGTTAGTTACAATAATTACAACTGATATGATGACAGTGAGAAGGCATAACACCACAAGAAGAATGTGGGCATATGGTCCTGGAAAGTCTGAGACAGTCAAAGTGTTACAAAGACAGATGGATATATGGTTAGGAAATAAGATTGTCACTAAGTATGAGGAAAGAACAAGAAGTTCAGATTAAAATGAAAACAGACCATCCTTGACTGGTGAAAGTGTTGGTGTTGTTTCACTGGATCAGAAGGCCTTATTCATAACCTTCCTTTCTCTTTTCCAATGTTACATTGGGTCACCATAAGGCTGATTGATCGCACCTTCAAATCAATCATCTGATGCTACCTGCCATTAACTGTACCCATTTATCCAGGCACCAGCACCCATGGCTTGCCTGTAGCAGTGGTACAGCCCTCTTATCACTGACAAGTCCTCAGGCAGAACTTGAATCCAAAGTTTTTTTTTAGCACAGAGACAGGAGAGCTACCCACTGAGCTACCCAGTTTTTCTTGACATATTTCTGTCCTCAAAACTACCTATTCTATTTTGGGGGTCAGCTTAGGTCAGCTGGCTGGATGGCTGGTTTGCAATGCAGAATGATGCCAACAGCATGAGTTTAATTCCTGCACTGGCTAAGGATGCCATGAAAGATTCTCTTTCTCAAACTCCCCTCTGAGATGTGGTAACCCTCTAATGAGAGAGCAGCCCTATGGTCCTGTAAGGCTATGGTGACTTTACGAATTCCATTTTATTAGTGATGGGAATGTTTACTTTTTCACCTGTTGCTCCAGTATAGTCAACAGAGTGTAAGAGGTAGAACTTAAACAATCTAAGTAATTAAAACTTTTGTTCAAGTAGATAGGCTGTCCCAAATCAGATGCATAATGCATTTGTAATAAAGTGAATGGAAAATTATAATGGAGGAGAGGCAGACTGGACAAGTGCTGTGGGACCAATTGAAAAATCTGCAATATGTATTCAGACATGTTAGTACTGCCCTCTTTAATTTAATGACAAGTACAAGGATAGGTGGGGATTGACAGGATGCAGTTTAAAGCAAGGAAAGACCTTTTTCTTTGAAATTCTGATCTTCAACCTGTACTATTTTTCAAGAAGCTGATTCATTAATATCATCTTTGCCATATGTTCAAGTTTATTGGAAAACATTAGATTGGAAACCTTCTGGTGGTGTACTGATCAGACAGTCTAATCTTGTTTCTTTTAACATTCTTGTGTGAATGAGAAGTTTCCTTGGAAATGAGCCAATGTCAGCTGTTGATGCTGCACAGATACCTGTCCCCTAGGAGCAGTCTTGTCACATGATCATATTTTTCTAATAGGCAAATGTCCTTGAATGACTCTCCATTACATCCTTTAATCTATCAAGCAACATTTTTGATCTATATTAAATGAGGAAAATGTCTGATGTACAAAAACAGGCGATATAGTCTTGAACTAGCAAAATTCACTCTTCCTTGTGAAATTGTGTTTGTAATTTCAGTCAAATCTTTTAAACCTTTTATAATACCAGACACATAGGACAAGCTGATCTGTTGTGGGAAAGGGTCAGAATAAGCAGCTCTTGCTTTGAGCTATATTATTATTTTGCAAAGCCAGCATTTGTTTCCCAAGCCCAATTTCTCCTAAAGTGAATGACTTGCTGGGCCATTTCAGAGGGCAGTTAAGACATAGCCAGATTGTTGTGGAACTGCAGTCACATGTAGGTCAGACAAGGCGTGGATGGTAGATTTTGTTCCCTAAAGAACATTGTGAACCAATTCGATTTTTACAACAATTAATGATGGTAGTTTCATGGTTGCCATTGCTAAGAGTGATTTTCTACTCCTCATGTATGAACTGAACTTCAGTTCCACCAGCTGCCATAGCAAGATTTGTACCTGTGTTCTTGGACTATTAATCTGAGTCTCTGAATTACTAGTCCAAAGATAATGCTGTGTCTCTACTGTTCTCTCCTGCTGCATTAATTGCACTTATTCAAGGGCTCCTTTAATTTTGTTTTGTATACATTAATTCCCAAAGAAGTTTATCGACATAGGAGATAACTTTTAAAGTTGACAGCTCCAGCCATAAATGAAACCAATACTTACAGAGGGAAAGCGTTCCAAAATCAATCTGGCTGTGAGCACAGATTATAACACTGATTGTTTAAAATGGATATTAAGTGTCATTTCTTTCCACCTTTGCTCTATTTCACATGTACTGAGGCATCTGAATGAAGCTTGTGAACAAATAATCTTATCCAGATAGTTCCTATTTCTAGAGTTCTATTTCCTTCCTTTGGTAAAATGGTTTAGCTTGAGGTTAAACGTTGTTGGGGCTACTGGCATCAGTAGCAGATTATAGTACAAGCAGTGAATAATGGGATTTCTCCCATTCACAGATCAGAAATGAGATTTCCAGAAAACACATCATTATTGCAGTTATCTTCCATTAGTTTAATGGATCTGAAATGTTCTTCCAGCATCAGCATTGATGACTTATTTTGGTTTCATTTCCCTTCCCTTTTCATTTTCCCTACAAATACGTGAGCTTGTGACTTGTTCTTGACTATACGGTGATAGTGATTGGTATATACATGAGCTTAGTTCAAATCCTTTGTCATGAAACACCTTGAGCAATGGACAAAGCAGTGCTCAATTTATTCTCTTCTGGTTGAACTGTTTTCTATAATATTGCTGAAAAACTACACTATTGGTCAAAGCTTGTTATCTGGCACTCATCAAATCAATGTGCATGGGAACAATATTTTCATACTCTATGAGAAGGGTTGATTGATTGGCAAGTGGAATCTGACTGGGGAGGCATTACCATGGAGAATGTACCAGTTAGATGATGACTGACAGTTAACCACCAAGCTTTGTTAAACCAGACAGCATGATTCCGATTCGTCAAGGCATTGCCCTGAGCAGTGAACCAGAGAATGGATGTTGCTTATTTTATTAAGTTGAGACAGGTGCAATCTGTGCGCATGTTCTGTCTGTATTCAACAAGGGTCTGTGTTGTGATATATGTAGCTTTCAAATAAGTGTAAGTGTGCCAAACTGCAAGCCCAACTGGCAGTCTTAAATTTGTTGTCAGCGTAATTCTTAGTACACTAAGGATTATTTAACTAATGCTGTCTAATCACAGAATCACATGTAGCATTGGAAGTTGTGTTGAGTCTTCCAAGCACTGGCTAGCTATGTATGGGCAGCATCTTGCCTGTTGTGAACAGTTGAAGGGACATGCTATTTGATATAGAATTCCAGATTTTGGGACACATGGCCAACATACCTGGCATCACACTGGAACAGACATTCATCTACCCACGACCCATTTGTGTGACAGGCAGAAAGTCTTTCTGGGCTGGTGCCATCATCCGGTTACAGGTGACCACCACTAGTGTTGCTGCTACATAGCAACATCAAACAGCTAGCTTCAACTCTTGCTCAAATCTTTGAGACAACATGCCCTTCCAGGATAACCCAAGGTAGACTCGGCACTTTCCAGGACCAAATGTAATGTCTTGTGGACCATTCTACATGTTGCTTGCAGGTCACCCTGATCGTTTGGTGTAACTGTGTGTGTCAATCAAGAGACCATTAATTATAATTCTTGTGCATCCTGTCTCCAGAGTTATCTAAAGGGATAAGGGCAGAAAGGTCTAAGAATGGGCTGCCAAAAAATTCTGGGGTAGCAATATGAAATGAGAGAACCCCAGCCTGTGCAGAACCATGCAGACAAAGAAGCCGTTGGAGGCCACTAGTGTGACTGGGGTAGGTGCCTGAACTATTCATTTGGACTTGCTGAGGTATAGTTAAAGTACTGTAGGACTGCAGGATGAATCTGTGCAATGGGCATGTGGCATATACCTCACTACGGTGCCAAAAATGTAATCTTAAATTTCTCTTCATTGATAGAAGGATCAGGCAGGCAGAAAAATACCCCTGGAAGAAATTGTTTCAGAACCTTATTGGATGGTTTCAATACAGGATTGTTCCGCTGTGCTCTATGGACTGAGACTGAGTCGGGGTTACAAGTCAGTTACACTGGGACTGCTTTGACAGTATCTTTCAAACCTATTGTAGAGAGATAGGGCTTGATAAATATGCAGATGAGCCTCTGAAGAATGATGTAATAGAGCTGTGACTTCTTTAATCATACACTAGAGACCCCACTAGAAGGTCAGAGCTAGAGCAATTAAATCATTGTGTATTTATTATCAATGAATACCATTTTAAAAAAACTGTTGAGGTCTAACTTGAGCTTATTTGAATGGATGAACCCTTAGTAAAGTATTTGTGATTTCTACCACCTACAAGGCAAAGGAAGTTTGGAAACATCAACTCCTAGAAGTTCCCTTCCAAGCCACATACCATCCTGATTTGGAAATACATCAGTGGTCCTTTGCTTCTTTGCTGTACCAAAATCCTGGAACTCCTTTCCTAACAACATTGTGAATGTACCTGTACCATGTGGACTGCAGCAGTTCAAAAAAATGGTTCACCACTGCCATCACCATTTTAAGACTGAGACTAGGTGGAATTTCTTCTCTCAGAGCTGTGGGACAGAGACCTGGGACATTTTTAAGGCTGGGATAGATAGATTATTGAGCAGTGTGGGAATCAAGGGCTGTGGGTAAAGGGGAAGAAAGTGGATGTCAGATCAGCCATGACCGTATTAAATGGTGAAGTAGACTCAAAGGGCTGAATAGTCCACTCCTATTCCTATTACTTATGGTCTTATTTGATGATCCTTCTCACATTTCATCCCTCCTTACACATGTACTTGTTTTTTTTTAATTGAAAGTATAAACCCCCCATCCTCTGGGCCAGAAACCCCAGAGGGGTATCATAACATTTCATCCATTTCTATACCACATGTAAAAACTTTGGGACCAGGAATGTTGAGCTGCTGTTGGCCATATTTTATATTTGCAATGATACTTTACTTTCAGGCATCCAACTGTGCCCTCAGCTCTTACTCGCTGGGCTCCTGACATTGAAATATTTCCAATCAAGCCCAACCAAATGCTTTTATTTTCTATGTTCTAGTAATCTCTGTTTGCCACTCACTCACAAATATTTATTCTTATATTTCCAGTTTTGCCCCTCCTTCATCTGAATCTACTCACAAGTTCCCATCCTCTGGCAAAGCTCGTTCAAACAGTGTCAACAGCATGAGAAAACCTCTCACCCACAGCCTCTAACCTCATTGTTCCCCAACCCTGCACCACCCGTTTCTATCTCCTTCCCGAAATCCACAAACCTGACTGCCCCAGCCGACTCATTGTCTCTGTCTGCTCCTGCCCCACTGAATTCATCTCCGCTTACCTTGACTCTGTCTTTTCGCCCCTGGTCCAGGAACTTCCCACCTACGTGCAGGACACCACCCATGCCCTCCAACTCCTCCAAGACTTCCAATTCCGTGGCTCCCAAAACCTCATCTTCACTGTGGACATCTAATCCCTGTATACTTGCATTTCCCATGCAGGTGGCCTAAAAGCCCTCCGCTTCTTCCTCTCCCACAGGCCCGATCAGTCCCCCTCCACCGATAACCTCATCTGCTTAGCAGAACTTAACCTTACCCTGAACAACTTCTCCGTTAACTCCTCCTACTTCCCACAGACTATGGGGATGGCCATGGGCACCCGCACAGACCCAAGCTATGCCTGCCTCTTCGTAGGATATGTGGAACAGTCGCTTTTCCACTCTTATACTGGCACCATCCCCCACCTCCTCCTCCACTACATCGATGACTGTATCGGCGCTGCCTTGTGCTCCCACGGGGAGCTTGAACAGTTCATCAACTTTACTGATGCCTTTCACCCGGACCATCTCTGACACCTCCCTCTCCTTTCTGGACCTCTCCGTCTCCATCTCTGGTAACTTCGTTGAAACTGCCATCTATTTCAAGCGCACCAACTCCCACAGCTACCTAGACTACACCTCCCCTTACCCACCTTCCTGCTAGAATCGATCCCATATTCCCAATTCCTCCATCTCCGCCACGTCTGCTTCCAAGATGGAGTGTTCCACTCCTGAACATCCAAGATATCCTCCTATTTCAAGGACCGAAACTTTCCCACTCTGGTGATCAAAAATGCCCTCAACCACATCTCTTGCATTTCCCACACTTCTACCCTCAAACCCTCTCCCCCCAACAAAAATAAGACAGAATCCCTCCCTGTCCTCACATATCACCCCACCAACCTCTGCATCCAGCGTATCATTCTCCACCACTTCCTCCACCTACAATCCGACCCCACGACCAACGAGATAGTTCCCTCCCCACCCCAGCTGCCTTTCGTAGGGACCGCTCACTCCGCGATCCACTCATCTGCTCCACACTCCCCACTAGCCCCTCACCCCCCCAGCAAGTGTTACACTTGCGCCTACACCTCCCCCCTTCACCTCCATTCAAGGCCAAAAGCAAACCTTTCATATCAGACAGGTTCATCTGCACATCTGCCAACTTGGTCTACTGTATCCACTGCTCCCAATGTGACCTCCTCTATATTGGTGAGACCAAGCAGAGGCTCGGAGACCGTTTCATAGAACATCAGCGCTCTGTACGCGACGAATGACAACACCTTCCAGTCACCAACTATTTTAACTCTCCTTCCCACTCCCTAGGTGACATGTCCATCCTGGACCTCTTCCAGTGTAACAATGACATGACGCAGACTGGAGGAGCAGCACCTCATATTCCACCTTGGGAGCCTAAAGCCTGATGGCCTAAACATGGAATTCACCAGGGTTAAAACCTCCTCACCCTCGGCCTCATCCCATGACCAATCCTCCTCCTCATCCCTGCCTGCTTGACCTGATACAACCTGTCCATCTTCTCTCCCACCTGTCCACCCCACCCATCCCACTGACCTATCCCCACCACTACCTACCTGCTATCACCTATCACCATTCCACCTATCTTCCCCAGCCCCACCCCTCCTCTCTCTATTTATTTCTGAGCTCCCTTTGCCCCTCCCCATTTCTGAAGAAGAGTCCCAACCCAAGACGTCAACTTTCCGCTCCTCTGATGCTGCCTGGCTTGCTGTGTTCCTCCAGCTCCACATTGTATTGTGTCTGACTCCAGCATCTGCAGTTCTTGCTATCTCCCCGCTTCCTTTTGTTTTCAGCCCTTTTAAGATGTAACTCAGGCTTGAACAGTACAAGTTCCATTTCCTTCAGAACTGCCCTCCATTCCTCAGGAATGTAAAGCTCTTCATTCTGTATCATCTTGACCTCACTAATATGTGGGTCTGGGAATAATCTGAAAACCTTCTGATGATCTGTTTTTGTTTGAACCGCCTAAAATCCTCTTTTCTTTACTGCGTCACTGGAAGTGATGTGGAACAAGAGCAGTTTATAGTGCATATTCTATATGGTTGTTCACCCTGCTCGTTCAGAATTTTGAATAATTGCTCAATGACATCCTTGACTTTGCCATTAGGGAGACAGTATATTATCTTGGAAGTGGTGAATGTGGGAAAATTTGTGCAGCTTTAATTTTTTTTTCTTTAACAGGTTGATAAAAGGAGCTGCCAATATAACCATGCCCTTTGGAGGTTGTATGAAATTATGTTATGGTCCTCTGCTCGCTGTGTGACCTATTCAATAAGGAAATGATTGCACATCTTAAAATGAGATCCTACTTGAACTAAAACTGTTGAGGTTGTTTTGGATTCACTCCAAGATAACAGGAAGTCTTGCAAATATGTTACTGAAGTATCAGTAAGTCCTCAAACGTTCATAATGAGCACATGAGCTGGTGGAGACATCTGTGTGTGTTTCATGCATAAATTATGTGCAATCTGACTTCTGGTGAGACCGAAAGTGCTGGTGAGGTTATATCTATTTAGTCAATGCATGAATTCAGGTCTGTTTAACCATGTTAAGGATGTTGGTGCTAAAAATATTGAGGGGCATTAGATTTGCCACTTCTAATTTTCTCCGGTTAGTTTGAGGACTAAAATTCCTAACCCTGCTCTGTAGCAGGATTTGATTACAAAATAAAGGAGATACACCGTATTACTTCGGAATACATTTCATTCCCACATGGGATAACAAGGTGTGGGGCTGGATGAACACAGCAGGTCAAGCAGCATCATAGGAGCAGGAAAACTTGACGTTTCGGGCCTAAACCCTTCATCAGAAATGGGGGAGGGGAAGAGGGTTCTGAAATAAATAGGGAGAGAGGGGGTTGCAGATGGCGGAAGTGTCGGAGGATGATGCGTTGGATCCGGAGGTTGGTGGGGTGGTATGTGAGGACGAGGGGGATTCTTTTTTAGTTATTGTTGCGGGGACGGGGCGTGAGGGATGTGTTCCGGGAAATGCGGGAGACACGGTCGAGGGCGTTCTCGACCACTGTGGGGGGGAAGTTGCGGTCCTTGAAGAATGAGGACATTTGAGATGTGCGGGATTGGAATGTCTCATCCTGGGAGCAGATGCGGCAGAGGCGAAGGAATTGGGAATACAATTCATTCCCACATGGGTTGATGTGTGGTCTCTGGTATTTTTGTGCAAAATGACTTTCTGCAATATGAACAGCTTGCTGCTGAGGAGCTGAACTTCAACTGCTTAATGTCAATTCATGAACAATTTATGGTGCCCTTCACATGCTAAAAGCAATTCTGTAACTTTACAGAGCAGTTACATCGCCAGATGAAGGAAAAGACATTGCCAAAAACAAGGCTACCAATAATCCAAATGCCTCAAGCCCTCTCTGGAGCAATATTTGATGTTTGAGGTTTTTTTGCTTTTCCGCTAAGACTCTGAAAAATTCAAGAGGAGTTCAAGACTTGTGAGCAGCATGTTACTATTATTAAGACACTCATGTGACACAGGTATATTGACAGCTGGTAAAACGTGGTATTTATTCTCTTCTGCTCCTAACTTTCCTCATGGGCATCCAATAACATTGACTACTGTTGCCTTTTGTTCTATGCTCATCAGACATGACCTTTTCTGTACAGTGTCCTTATTAAACTGCTTCTCACTGGTTGTCTTCAGTATGTGTGCCTCAAAGTGGAGGCCACAAAGGATATTAATATATGATTGCATTTCAATCCAAACATATTTATAGAGTAATAGAGTCATAGAGCTGTACAACATGGAAACAAATCCTTCAGTCCAATTCATCTATGCTGACCAGATATCCTAAATTAATCTAGTCCCATTTGCCAACATTTGGTCCCTATCCCTCTAAGCACTTCCTATTCATACACCTTGTTCATCCATATCCAGATGCCTTTTAAATGTTGTAATTATACCAGCCTCCACCACCTCCTCTGGCAGCTCATTCCATACTCACAAAAAAGTTTCCCCTTTTAAATCTTTCCCCTCTCACCTTTATAGTGCAAAGGCAGGAGACACCCTTACTCGTTGCTCATTTTATTACGTTCTTGATAATAAATTTCTTTTGTTCGTATGTTGTCTTTTCTGGTCTTCAAAGTCTGAAGAAAGCATTTCTAAGCATTTCATGTAAACTGAATGCAATAAGAAAAGGTGGCACTTTGGTAAAGCAGTGATTTTTCTTGAAGGTCCTTCAGTTTAAAATTCCATATTTGCTCCTCATGATTCAGTCTCCACTACATATAAAGCCAAATATAAATTGGAGGTCGCCTTGCAGAGCATCCCCATTCACTCAGCAAGTACGAACCTGAGTTTCCAGTCACTTATTTCTTTAATTCTCCACTCCTACTCTGATTTCTGTTTCCTCGACCTCCGACACTGTCCTGAGAAAATTAAAGTGAAACTTGTGGAACATATCACATGGAATCTTTTGGACTTAAAAATACCTGAATGTCAGTACACTTTCACGGCCTTGGGATGATTCTCCCTGCAATGGTGTTGGACTATTCATTGGAGAATCTCCTGTCTCAGCCACCATCATCCTCCTGATAAGAAGCGAACATCTGTGGCATAGTTTAAATCACTGCCTCTAAATGGTAGAGTTATGGATGAAAGCTGACCAACACCATCCATAGCATGAACAATAAAATTGCCAGTCAGTATAGATTGTACCCGTCCTAATGAGGCTTGAATCCAAGGTTTAGGCCCGAAACGTCAAGTTTTCCTGCTCCTATGATGCTGCTTGACCTGCTGTGTTCATCCAGCCCCATGCTTGTTATCTTGAATCCACCTTCTGACTTGAAGCTGGAAGTGCTACGCAGCTAACACTTAGTGCTTATAGAATTTTAGTTTACAGAATCCCTACAGTGTGGAAACAGGTCATTTGGCCCAACAAGTCCACACCTACTCTTCAAAGAACATCCCACCCAGACTCACCTATCCCTGTAATCCTATGTAATGGCTAATGCACCTCACCTATACATCCCTGGACACTACGGGCAATTTAGCACAGCCAATCCACCTGATCTGCATATCTTTGGACTGTGGGAGGAAACCGGAACACTTGGAGCCAACCCATGCGGATGTGTTGAGAATGTGCAAACTTCACACAGACAGTAACTCGAGGTCCCTAGCACTGTGAGGCAGCTGTGCTAACACTGAGCCACTGTGTTGCCCCTCAAGGGCTCATATAAAGTGTATCATAAACCGGATATTTTTACTTCACAGGTACTGAGGGTTTGCTAATGGATGAAATGGGTTGGGAAGTTAGCTTAAACTAGCAATGCCTCCAGACAGTTAAGTAAAATGAGTTAAGCAAAAGATTTGGCATTGCAGACAGGTATCTAACAACTCTCCTCATTTAGCTGTGTGCGATTTTAGTTGCTGCCAATGTTATAATTCCATCAAATGTGACTCAGAGTCTGTGAAATGGCAGTGCACACTAGTTGCCTAGTGACAAACTTATACACAATTGCAGCTGGATATTTAGGTCAACTAGATTTTTCTTGTCAATGGGAATAAAGGGCTGGAAAATGGAGAATATAGATAGCATGCAATATTCTCTGTGAAAATAGACATTGTTTTAGCTTTGTCCTGATTGATCGTTATGTTATGCAGACTGATCTTTGTGGACACAACAAATGAAGTGCCAAAAAGTGAATATTAGTGTCGGAAAAAAAGAGAGGTCAGGTCTGATGTGGCAAAATACAGTGGGTGTGGAGTGAAAGGCTTAACTCTACCTTTATTCAGTATGAACATAAGGCATAATGTCATGATGATGTCAGAACAAGGAAGTTTGATTTGAGTGTGTAGAGTCTCAGAGATGCTTTCTATTGTCCTACCTTCTCTATTCTCTTAACCTCTCCAGTGTCCTACACTTTCCGATATGTTTAGCAAAGTCTGTTAACGTTCACTTACCTGAGTGCAGATTTGATTTCACCACACCTAAGTATGCAATTCCCATGCATGTGTACACACATCCAAATAATATTGTTCAGGAAAACCAGCAAAGTCTTGTTGCAATTATTTTGAAACTGCGCAGGCTGCCTTATCTGTCCTCGATCAGCTTGAATATCTGGTGTGCATTTACAACTCAATCTCACCACGTCGGCTTTTAATTCTTGTTTGAGCACGGCAGAGGAAATGGAGCAACGTTGATGGTAGTATAGCATATAAAGTTTATATAAGTTTAAAGAGTGTATAAAGTTTCAGTTTTGGAAAGCATTCCCGGGAAAATAAATAAATAATGTCTCGTTTTTGAACTGTGCACTACATGATGAAATAGTTGGTGTTTTGTTGTTGGTATTTGTTGTTCTAACAGATTTTGGTGAGCTTAATTAGAGCTGATATATTTTAAATACGTGAACTCTCTCACAAACGGAGAGTGGATTCTTATGTTTGGATCCTGTGCTTAGTTTAATATAAGGTACAGAGGGAGGCTGAGTGACTTTGAAGCTGACAATTTTCTGAGGAACCTATTAATTGCTGAAGAAACTTGTGGATTATTCGTGTATGGTGAATGATTGAAAATATATCAATGAAAGTAAATATCTAGGATTGTTTAAGTCTCAAAAGTTTTCTCTTGTTCATCTTCAACAGTTGAATTCCATGCAGTTTATAATACTGGATATTTTCACATAGAATGTAAGATTTATTTTACAGAAAGATCAGTATACATTGATGTTCTTTTTTTCAGAGGGATATGACTACTGCAGAAGAGATAATCTCATCTTGTGAAGCTTTTTGTGGTAACAGCTCAAACAGCTACCAATTTGTTTTACTCATTTAAAAACAGTTGATACCTTTTTACTTAAGCAAGTTTGGATTGCTTAAAGATACGAGAATCAGAATCTACTGAACCTGCATTTCACATTCTGCAAGAATTTGGTTTTTATCATCTTCTTCAGCTAGGTTTTGTACGGTTCCCTGCAAATCATGTACCAAAGAAATGTCTGCATATTTTTAATGGTGGAAGGCTGGAGGTATTAGACATGGATTGGACTGGTCTCAACTTGTTTTCCTCTCCTTTGCACGACTGCTGTACAGCAAGATTACAGAGAAGAAAAATTACTGAAGGTTCTTTTAACAATGAGGCAGGAGGTCAACTATAATCATACTGAATTGCACAGCAGGTTGGAGAGGTTGAATAGCTAACTCCTGCTCTTCCCTCTTGTGTACAACGGTTGATGGGAGAAACAGAAGTAAACTTTGTCGTTACAGTTTTCAACTCAGTCTCTTGGGTCTGAGGACATTAAGAGCTTCCCCAGTCATGTTCAGAAGAACAAAATAGTGTGTCCGGGGAACTGGGTGAAAAAGTTTTGTTCGTTAAAGGCATTAGTTCTGTGATTGCATGCCACTAGTGGATAAGCTTTCCAGAATCCGATTTCAGCAATTATTTTTTGCAAATATTATAGATGCAGTTTACAATAGTTTTTAATGTATTGTGTTAAGTTATTGTACACAGTTTTGATGTTACTGGTGCTTGTTTGAAGCAAATGTTCTTTTATGTACAAGCTTTATGACTAACAGTGATCAGCCGTACCCGCATATTTGGTTAGATACAATGCAGACCATTATGTGCAGACTTCACACGCCTGATTTCAGATTTGGTCTGATTTATTAATAAAGGCCACTTGAGCTTTAGTAAATACTGCCTGTTAGGGGGTGTAAGGCATTGAGTGTTCAACTTTGCTCAGCTGCATGCTCCTATCCTGACAGTGTTTGTGAAGCCGAATGCAGTACACATCTAAAATTCTGGCATCTTTTCTTCAGAACCCAAATTGCTAATCGGTCAACATGTCTTGATGCCTTTCTCCAATCAATAAAACAGTTTTGCAGCCATGGGCTAGGAGAACCTTCACTGCCATTGCTAATTTCCAGGTGTCATGTTTATCCATTCTTCTTCCAGTAAATCCATTCACAACTCTTCAACTTGGCAGAATCAATCTTCGCATTTAGAACCATTTTCAAAACCATCAGTAACCAGCTGTGGATACAGTTCCATGTGAAACAATTTGGACTATTGTGGCCAAAGGGTCAAAAAAGGCACTAAATGGATGCAATACTAATGACACTACTCTGAAAGTTCAACTTTGGTCCTGATTGCTAATTGACCGCATAAGGTTCATGAGGAGCACAAATGCTGATATGAACCAATGGAGTAGAATGGTTTATTTCTCTGTTGTAAATTCCATGCAGTTGTTAGCTGGTACAAATACAACAGGACAATAAATGGAATCTTGTAGAAGGGATCCACTTTGTTTATCAGGGCATCAACTATCAAAGCCTTGAAAGAACCAATGGCATATGCCTAATGTTAACTAATCTAATGATTCCTAAACTTTTAACTTTATTTCTTTTCTTTACACTATAGTCATGTTTAACTTTTAACTTTGTTCCTAATTTCTTTCTACCTTGTTCTGAAGTTTTCATACCTAGATATTTGTACCTAAGATGGTGCCATGAGTAACCACATTGAAAACTTTTCAATGTACTCCTGAACTTGAGTGCCCGTGACAATAAAATCTAAATCCTCAAGTCTGCAAACATAAGCATGACCACTGCACTACTGTTTTTTCTATTTGAAACCGGAAGGCTCCACTCTATTATTAATAAACACTCTACGTTGATTTGGAAATGAGACACAATTATGTTCTATTAGTTTATTGCTGAACACTATCATTATAAATGCTTGGCTGGTTTGCATGGTTAATAATGGCCTCTGCTCAGTGGGTGGCCTATTGACCCAGGAAAGATTGAAAATTTAGAAAGGGCATAATAGCATAATATATAATTGATGTGTTTTTTAATTATTTACAAACAACGTTGGAATTTCAAAGTTTTTTTTAAAGTCCCCATGTCATTGATGTGCTTGAACTTAAGATTATATTAGACCCTTAATGGTTTAAATTTTTTAAAGAGATTTTATAATAATTCTCAAGGCACATGCGTTTCTCCTGAGAATTGTATGTAGTCCATACTGAGAGGGTGGCTATGAAGGATGTATGGAGAGGCACAGTGTGGAATAGGAGCCGATAGTGTATGAGGGCTTAAGTTCAGGGGACCTTCAAATGATGCTGGGAATTGGGCAGCTGTGCTGTAGAACTGAGGCAGGTTTTCTAACTGGCCTCATACACATACTTCCTCACAAACCGCATCCTGGCCCATACTAAACACACTCCAGGTCCAACACCTTGTGTAAAGATAGAAATCCTGGGCAAAGTCACAGACGGGTGAGGTGCGCATTTTGGAAGGTGGACTGGTGGGCTATTCATGAAGACCCAGGAAAATGCTACCACGTATCGCCCTGTTCTAGTCTCTCCCAGGAAACAGCCTCCTAGCATCAATCTGTTCAAGCCCTGTAAAATTTTGATTTATTTCAATGAGATTGATTTTCATTCCTTTAAACCCTGGAGAGTAACAGCCCATTCTGTTCAGGCTCTCCTCCCAGGACCATGCTGTTTTCTCAGGAATCAATCCAGCAGAACAGCTGTTATTATTCTGAGAAATAGCTGGGCATTGGCATGCATTTGACCAAGATATTAATGTTCAAATTCAGCAATCCACTATTGGCAGAGATCTGCTGGCAGACTCAGCCATTGTAAACAACTGAAGTGAAACAAGGCAGATTTTATTCAGGTATTGCTTTGTGATGATGGTGATCCCAGACCTTAATTTGGCACTTTGTGTTTCATAGTGTAGTAGGCATTCACTGAAATCTAGTGACTCCTGTTAAACCTCACACCACACTATTTTCAACTCGTCCTTTTTTTTAAATGTGTTCAGCTATGTGTGATTGTTTTTGCTTGGTTCAATGCAATTTGTCTGAATTGTACTGTTCAAGGCTAATTCTTTCTGGCTTAAAATGTGTTGTCACGTTGCCACCTTCTGGTGAGATTCCATAAAATGAAGCAGCTGGATTATTTCGATTCATGTTTTTGAATGCCAATGTGTGTATGGTTTTACTTTTAAATCAGCCACTTCAAGTTTTGAAGTTCTTCGAGGAGGAGCATTATTCAAAATAGGATTTTAAACTCTGCACTTAAAGCACAGATTTAAATTTATTTCTGCACATAAGTATGACAAAAGTCCTAGCGTGCTTCAAAAATGACTTGCATTTATATAGTGCCTTTCACTGCCTCAGGACATCTCAAAGTACTTCACAGCCTATGAAGTGCTTTGAAATGAACATCAGTGTTGTAATGTAGGAAATGCAGGTACAATATTTACACACAGCAAGTTCCTACAAACAGACATGTGACAATAAGCAGACCATTTGTTTTTGATTAGATTTCACAAATATTGTTTTTAGCAGCTTCTGGGAACTTGAGACACTTGAAGACTGGACTGCACGTGAATCAAATCAGTATTCATTAACCATTAAATGATACACAGAAAGACAGTAAAGCTGGGTTTCATTATTACCTTCTAACAGCAGTTCTCTATCATGTGATCTGATTTAAATTATGCCATAAGTCCTTGCTCAGTAGCTATTGTTAGAACATCATTACAATTTAGCCTTTACACTGCCTTGATTGAGGGATTAGTCTTGACTATAACTGCACTTCTTCAAAATAGTGCCATAGGAATATTTATGCTTATTAGAGAGGACTACGATTTAACATTTAAAAAATACATCAAATGAAGCCTCCAATAGTGCAGCATTCCCTCAGTACTGTATCAGATTAATGGCCTTAATTTTCGTCTTGCTGGAATGGAACTCATAATCTCTGACCAATGTCAATGATCCAACCAACTGAGTCACAACCATGCAAGGGATGTAGAGTTAAGCCAAGCCATGGTAAGGTGAAATTTGAATGTAATAAGAGTGATCTTGAAATCCTGCTAGGCCACGTCAACCTGAAAATAACAATGATAGGAATGCAACAGAGGATGGGCTACAACGTCCTTGTAAAATAACAACTTGTGGAAGCGGGTCCATGCGAGAGCATTTTGAAGGAGTCACCTTTGAAGTTGATCCATGTGCTCCAATCGTCTTCCTTTGTTTAAAAAAACGGGGATGGCACAGTGGTTACCACTGCTGCCTCACAGCACCTGTGTTTGATTCCACACTCGGGTGACTGTCTGTGTGGGGCAATTTGCGTATTCTCCCCGTGTCTGTGTGGGTTTCCTTCAGGTGCTCCAGTTTCCTCCCACAGTCCAGAGATGTGCAAGTTAGGTGGATTGGCCATGCTAAATTGCCCATAGCATCCAGGGATGTGCAGGCTAGGTGGATTAGCCACAGGAAATGTAGGGTTACAGGGAGAGTGTGGGTCTGGATGGAATGTGGAATGCTGTTCGGAGTGTTGGTGTGGACTCGATGGGCCGAATGGTGTGTTCCACACTGTAGGGATTCTATGTCCAGAAATGGGATTTTGCAGTGGGTGTTATAGCAGTGACAAAGATTGGTAACATTACAAATGGAAAACCAATAGCTTTCAATAATGAAACAAAATGTGAGGATGGCATTGAACAGTTTGCCATGATCTGCTTCTTTGAATTTAGTGTGAAGAAACAGCAGAGAAGTAGGAGTTGAGGCTAGAGGTATGTAGCTCCTCATGGTAACCAAGGTGGCAACTGGGTCCTGCCAACTTGAAATTACAAGAACATTTGGCTCATTCATAGGATTCTGGAGAGGTCAAGGTGGATGTTGACTGCACACATGCTGATGTCAAATTCACAGTTCTGGATGATGAGGCAGTAGAATCTTGAAAGTATTTACAAAATTTGAGTTAAACATTTGAGACAGTGTACCTGATTTAACTGTCCAGGTGAATGGGTATTAGATCAGTTACAAGTCTTTCCCTGTGCTATTGTAATTTAAATGATGAAATCAAACTACAGCTGTGTGCTCTGTCCAGAATGGCCACAAGAAAAACATTTAAATTCTGCAGGATGTGTACAGAAGAGCTAGTAGACTAATATATGAGGATTGAGTTATGAAAAGCAATTGGAGCAAGTTGGGGTTCTCAGTTTAGAAAGAAGGCAGAAGGGCAGGGTAGCTTGCTGAAAATAACAATTAGGCTAGGACCTGCCAATCTACAGCTCCATTCAACTAGCCTGACATTAAGGGCAAGAATGCACAAAATCCCCAGGGAGATTTGAAACAGATGAGATCTTCAGTCAACTGGCCTGATGATCTACCGATTGGATGGTACTAGGTCTCCCATACCTTTATAACACTTCAGTAACCGCTAAGTGTTACTGCAATTGTTTTCAGAGCAGTTGCCAAGTAAATGAAAGTTAACACTACAGCAAATACTGTGTGCAATGCAGTTCTAAATCGATAGAAATGTAGTGAAGATAACAAATGCTGGAGATCACAATGGGTCTGGCAGCATCGTGGAGAGAGAGCAAGCTAATGTTTCGTGTCTAGATGACTCATCCAGCATCTGCAGTAATTTGCTCCTAGGAAGGGCATTCCTAGTGGGTGGCATGGTGGCTCTGTGGTTAGCACTGCTGCCTCACAGCACCAAAGACATGGGTTCAATTCCACCCTCAGGTGACTGTGTGTGTGGAGTTTGCACGTTCTCCCCATGTCTGCATGGGTTTCCTCTCACAGTCCAAAAATGTGCAGGCTGGGTGGATTGGTCATGCTAAATTGCCCATAGTATTTAAGGATGTAGGGGGATGGGTCTGAGGG
>JAHRHZ010000098.1:25917207-25987200 GCA_024137785.1 Ginglymostoma cirratum | reverse complement strand
CCTAGACCCTTCATCAGAAAGGGTCTAGGCCCGAAACGTCAAGCTTTCCCGCTCCTATGATGCTGCTTGACCTGCTGTGTTCATCCAGCCCCACAGCTTGTTATCTCGGATTCTCCAGCATCTGCAGTACCTTTTATCTCTGATACAAAAACAAAGTTGCTGGAAAAGTTCAGCCGGTCTGGCAGCATCTGTGAAGGAAAAGACAGAGTTAACGTTTCAGGTCTGATGACCCTTCCTCAGAAAGAACTGCCAATGCTGAAAAACCAGAATAGAAACAGAAATTGCTGGAGAAACTTGGCAGGTCAGGCAGCATCTGTGGAGTAAATGAAGAGTTAATGCTTCAGGTCTAGTGACCCCTTTCCCCTTCTAGGGGAAAAAGCACTGACAACTTGGCAAGATTTTAGTAAGACCAAGATATTGAAAAAAATGAATGATTTAGTTCCTGCTTTTCTAACCTTCGATAATTCATAAAGGCTGTGCAATACAGTGAGATTCTAACAAGTCTATTCCCCAGCAATGAGAAAACCACAAGACATTGGAATGTGAATGCAAACAGAAACTGAAGCTAATGGACATTGGGTAAAAATTTCTTTGAGTTGGAGATGATTCATGTTTCATGCACAGTGGAAAACTGTGGCTAATCTGGCCCTTTAACTTAAATTTGCTGGTTTGGTTCAACATCATTTACAGAGGATTCTGTCTATCTTGATGAAATGACTGATAATCAAGCTGGTACGGAAGATTTCATACTTTGCTTCTCATCTTGCAATCAATTCTAGTAACACAATTTGGTAAGTTCATACATGACATTGTGTTCTGCTTGTAAAATAAAAGTCTGGCTCATCCCATCTGATTCCCTGATTAGTTTAAAGCATTCTGAACAAAGTATCAATCTCTTAACCACTTGTGATCAGGCTTCTGGATTAAGGTCCAATTTTGCCTAATTCGATGTTGATGCTAGATTGTGATTTCTGATCTGTAAATTTGTATGAAGATGGACAGCATGGTGCTAGTTCACAGCAATTTTTGCATGTAATTGTTCAAGAATGCTGAAAGATCTTATTTTAGGGAAAGAAATGTGTTAGCTTGCTTCTGAGTGAACCTCATACTGGCAATTCTGACAAACATAAAAACATCAGGTACTACTCTACCCATTTGTACGATGCCCAAATCAGTTATCAGTTTCCAAATTATGAGCTTTTGGAACTTACAGTTGCTGATTGAGCAAAGCTTGTTAAAAATGTCATTGTGCTGTTCAACAGTTCAAAATATGATCGAAGGAGAATTTAAAAGAATTTAAAAGTGTATGTGGGGCACTTCAATTATTTCTAAGACTTCTGAAGGTCTTTTAAAGAATCACATTTTCTCTGGAGAAATGTGTTTGCTTTATGAAGTTGCTATAATTTTTGGCTAGAATCTGGCAGGTACAGTGAGATATTGTGACATGAGGGGAAATGTTATCTGACACTCGCAATGCATTTTTAAGTTGATATTCCAGCAACCAATGTAATATCCTGAAGGGAAATGCACATAAAAGCAAAAGCATCAAAGTTGTCCCTCAGGTTGGGTGATAATGGTACTGACATGTGGTCAGTTATCTCCGATGGCTGATTTGCAATGCAAAGTGATACCAACAGTGTGGGTTCAATTCCCACATTTGCAAAGGTTAGTATGAAGGACTCTCCTCAACCACTCCCTTCACTTGAGGCATGGTGACTCTCATATTAAACCAGTACCAGTTGTCTGTCTCTCTAATGACAGAGCAGCCCTCTGATCTGGTAAGACTATGGTGATTTTACCTTAACCTTTATTTGCACTGTTGATTGAATGCAGACTGTTCAATCCTCTATGGACAGTCCTCATCAATCAAGGTGGCCCCATTTAGCTATCCATCAGGAAAAGACCTTCCATTCTCTCTTGGACAGCATTCAGGAGAGCCTGTAGAGAGACATTGCTAAAGTGTGATACCACATTTTGCCAGGTCTCTGACACCTCCAGAAGTGGTGAAGGGAAGGTCAAATGAGTGCCTGAGTTGCAGAGATAAAGGGTTGTCTGCATGATTTGTAAACATGGTGCCTGGATGTTGGAGAGCGGTAGGTACCAGGAGGCTTCAGAATTTGTTGCCCAGAGCATGTGGTGTTTTGCCCACACTTACACGTGTAATCAACTGAGAAGAGAATGTAATTGCATGTCACAACCCAACATGTCTGTAACAGAAATCCCTCCTGGTTTAATGCCTACCTCCAGCAGTCTCAACAAAACAAAATTGAAGAAGGGACCTCACCTGAAAAGTTAGCTTTCCTGCTCCTCTGATGCTGCCTAGCCTACTGTTTTCCTCCAGCTCCACACTTGGTTATCTCTGACTCCAGCATCTGCAGTTCTTGCTATCTCCTTCTACAGCCAACTGCTTAAATCAGAAATTGGGCAAGATTTTGCATTCTGGGTTGGACCCCCCAATGTGGGAATCAGATGTGGGTACCAAACTTGCATCCTGTTGGGAGTTATAACCCAATATCAATTCTTTTTAGATAGTAGGAACTGCGGATGCTGGAGAATCTGAGATAACAAGGTGCAGAGCTGGATGAACACAGCAGACCAAGCAGCTTCAGAGGAGCAGGAAAGCTGACGTTTCGGGCTTAGACTCTTCTTCAGACCCTAACCCTAACCCTAACCCCATTTCTGAAGAAGAATCTAGGCCCGAAACGTCAGCATTCCTGCTCCTCTGATGCTGCTTGGCCTGCTGTGTTCATCCAGCTGTACACTTTGTTATCATCAATTCTTTTTGGATTGGCCAAATAGAAGCTATTGGGCATCCAATTAAGGACAGTGGGCAGACTTTCAATGATGAAGGAGAAGTAAGAGGCCTTTTTGCATTAAAGCAGCTACTGTCTACCATTGCAGGTTTTTTTATGTGTTTGTGTGTGAGAGAGAGAGGACACCTCCATCTTAAGATGTCCTTTTCTGCGCTTTCAAAACTTATGAAGTGAACATAAAACAGTTGCAGCTTGGCTCTCCACTGAGCAGCCTGTAACTGCAGTTTTGGCCCAATAAGTATGGTAGTCCCGGGGTAGAGGGTGGGGTAATGTTGTGAATGCCTCAGAAAGATTCTAGGGAGCAGGCCCGATTGTCTGCTTTCTCCAGGTAGCTGCTGTGCTTTTGACATCACTGTAAATTCTGGTCAATCAATGGTTTAATTGGCCTCAGCATCGACATAATAAGCTTCAAAGTACATTACTTGCCCGAAGCAGCCTCCAGGAAAGTGACCAGGATTTGGGCCCATTGTAGAGATCTGACATGCTAATCAGCACGGGGAAATTCTACATCTGCATGGCTCTGTTCCCACCTCCATAATCGAAATCCAGCGGAACATTTTTCATCCTGTTAACAGCAATATAAATAATATGTTCATAAGTTTGTAAATGACATGCAAGTTTGACCTTTTGTGAATCTCTGATTAAAAACCTGTAGTTTAAGGAAAGAAGGAAGTTCTTTAAGATTTTGCGGAAACTTTATTCCAAGTGAATATTAAGCCATTTAAATCTTAAAGTACACAGTGTCTTATTTTATTGCTGTAGTGAAAGTTTCTCATTATTGTGACTGATCTTTGATATTTTTAGATCTAAGCCCTTCAAAGCAGAGCCAGTCAAAATGTCTAAAATATGACCTTCAATTAAGACCTAGTTCAACAGAGAAACTTTTAAATGAAGCTGTACTAAAAGTGGCTGGATATCTAGGCAAATTCTTAGGACAAACTTGCCTGTTGATCTTAAGTAGTGTGAATTCTTAGCCAATGGCTAATAAACAGGATGCACACATTTGTCTGATGTGGTCCTGATGGCTACTCTGATGACTTGCATTTATACTTCACTTCTTAGCATTGTAAACTTTCCAAGGTGCTTCACAGGACAGTAATCAAACAAAATTTGATGCCAAGCCACATGAAATTATAATACAGTGGAACAAATTCTGAGAAAATGAGATAGGTTTTAAGGGGGCTATGCATGAAGGTAAGGGAGCTAGAAATACAGAGGGACTTGGGGAGACAATTCCATGCTTACGGCCTTGATAGTTGAAGAGATAATCAGCAATGCTGATGACATCTATCTGAATTTTGACAGTGTTGTCTGTAATTTCAGGTGGTCCTGATCTGGCAACGTTTAATGATTACAAACTGGCAGTTAAGCAAAACTGAATTTTGGGGCTACTCGGCCCTAATCTCGTGAAGGAAAGAGAACAGTCAAACCCAGAACGTTTCCACAACTCAATTTTCAGTGTAGACTTGTCACGCAATGCTGGATGCAGGAGGTGAAAGGGAATTGGACTGTAGGAATATGACATGAGTGTTGGAATGTGAGGGAAAAGTTGCGAGAAAAGAAATCAACTGTCTCTGTGAAAGCAGAGGAACCGACCAAGGTAATGTAGGTGACTATAAGCTAGTCTCTATATAAATATTGTATCAGTTTCATAATTAAAGAAGGCATAAAAGAATTATTTGACATGGTGATGTATAACCAGCCTACCCCACATCAGAAGCTTTAAGCCATCCATCTCCAGTGACTTCTGAGATTATGCTGTTCACTGTGGGTATGCTCTATTAAGATGCATTTGCAGTCTTTGTAGTGTGAGTAAAGTTTTAGCCTAAGGCATTGTAATTATATGCCTCATGCTAATAAATTATGCAATACATAAAATAATTGGGTACCGCCAGCATTTAGGGGGAATGTATTTTTCATTTGAAATTTGTAAGACGTGTTCACTCTCTTTTTCACAAAGTATAGATGGCTGTGTGAATTCTTGGATTCGTCCATTGCCTGTGGCCTAGGGTTGAAATTGCAGCATATTTGGATTTTCTTGGCTGTCCTTGCTGAGACCATGATATTACTTGTTCCAGCAAGAACATTTTTAGGGACAAAGTAATTGATACAGCCTGTTAGGTGCTCTGCCTTTTCCACAGAGTTGTAATTCAGGTCAGTCAGATGTGACAAAAGGGATACCCTTTTTGCCTGAATGTCACTGGCATGGGCAACCTAGTTCTCAGTGGTGTGTCGTCTCCATGAATGAAACTGTCTATAACTTCCTTCTTTCTGAATCAATGAAAAGAATGTAAAGTATAGCAAAAGGGAAGATTCACAATTCAACTGATGGGCTCAATGGTTAGCACTACACGTTCACAGGGACCCAGGTTCAATTCCACCCTTGGGCGACTGTCTGTGAGGAGTTTGCACATTCTCCCTGTGTCTGCATGGGATTCCTCCGGGTGCTCCAGTTTCCTCCCAGAGTCCATAGATGTGCAGGCTAAATCAATTGGCCATGCTAAATTGCCCATAGTGTCCAGGGATGTGCAGGCAAGGTAGTCAGGGATAGGGAAGGAGGCCAGGATGCTCCTCAAAGGGTCAGTGTAGACTCGATGGGCCAAGTGGCCTGCTTCCGCATTGTCCGGATTCTATGATTTTCAGGTCCATTGCTCTTGTTGGCCATCATGCAGTTGGTGATACTCTTGCTTCTGAGTAGGAAAGTTGTGGGTTCAAATTCCTCTCCGGACACTTCAGTGCTGTATCTAGGCTGGCAATTTTTATAAGGGAGTACTGCACTATCTTTTGCATGAGATATTAAATCAAGGTTCTCAGTTTTCTCCAGTATCCTGGTCAATATTTAACCTTCAGCTGATATAACTACAAAACCTGTCATTTTTATTTTGCTGTTTCCTACACACTGACTATACTTCAGAAGTAGCTCATTGGCTCTAAACCACCTCAGGTTATGTAAGCTGCTATATTAATGATTTTTTTGAGCAGTATCTGATTGAGGCTACAACAGGTCATACATTCATTTGTATAAATTGGCTACTACATTCTTTCATAGCTAATGGCATTTCAAAACTAATGGATTTATTGTAAATGTATCTTGAGGAATGCTGATGATGTGATAATTTTCATGACCAAAGACCATAACCCCCTATGGACATATCAAACCTTAATTCCAAAATGTGTTTTTACAAGAGGATGTCTTTTTGCAAGAAGCATATTTTGTATCTTCCCCTATACAAGAACGGGGTAAAAGGCAAGATCAACCCTGCTTTCTTTGTGCTATTGAAAGAAGCCAGTGTGCTGAGGTACTTATGTAAACTAAGACTGACTGCTGGTGTGTTGTGAATGTCACAGTTGAAGAACTATCCACTAGTCACCCCTGCATTACAGGTAAAGGAATTTCTTGCTGTGTGTGTTGGGAGCCAGCCAGTAAGACAATCAAATATAAACAGGACAAAGGGATTTCACCTGAAAAACCAAGAATCTTGATCTGGACTGTTCAACAATCAACATTCCACTATCTACTCTTCATAAACAACTCTTGGAGACTGATTCGTATATATTTTAACATTTATATATTTTTAACTCACCCTTTGTTTCTAATCTGTGTGTTGTGTTATTTTTTCCTTGTGTTTAGTAACCAACAAATTCATTATTTTAGAGTTAACGGTTGGGTCCAGTGACCCGTCCTCAGAACTGAGGACAGGTCACCGGACCCAAAACGTTAACTCTGTTTTCTCCTCCACAGATGCAGCCTGACCTGCTGAGCTTTTCCAGCAGCTTTGTTTTTGTTCCTGATTTACAGCATCCGCAGTTCTTTTGGTTTTTGTTTAAATTCATTCTTTTGTTAATTTAAGAAAACCTGGTTAAATTGGCTCTTTTTAAACATAAATTCATTTGATCTGGGAGAAAGATATCCACAAGGGTGGGGATCCTGTGTAACTTAATCTTGTTATGATCAACCAAGATGGGTTGGAGGAATAAAGAAAACAGCTCACCTGGGCGCTTGACTTTTTGGGTTATCTTGTTTGGAACCATAATAACTTAGGAATCCTCACCCAGGATCTGATTATAACATGACACTGAAGAAACTTGTGTGTTCTGGGAGTGCTTGGTGCCTCTGAGGAAAATTTGACCTGTGAGATTCGATGGCAAGAAGGAAAAGAATTGTCTTTTGCCAGCAATAACAAAATTTACCTGCCTAATTGGGATAATTGTTCAGTTCTAAACTGCTTTGTTACATTTTAAAAATGCAAAGTGATAGGAATAAGCTCTTCTGTTAAATCATGCATTTTTTGCTGTGAAATCATAGTAAAATTCCAAGACCTGTCCTACACCAATTGGTTTGAACAGAATAAGAGAAAACAATGCATAATCTGGATATAGTAAAAGGGTAATTAAAAATGTGTAATTGTAAGAATAAACAAAAACTGAGAGGAGTTATGGGGTTCATACTTTCAATGCCCTGAGATGTAATAGATTCATTTCAATGGTGAGAAGGGAGGAAACGTGTGTTGAATTACTTGAATAGACACTCAAATGATCAAAAGATAAAACTGTTTTCTGGACTAACACAAACTACAAAAGGTTATGAAGAGAAAAGTGAAATTCTGATGTGTGAGATGTGAGAAATAGATTGCCACAGTGAGATTTTCCTCAGGAGCTTAAGGAAATCTAGAGAAAGCTCCCCAGATGCTGTCCTAATAATCAAACCTTTGACTACAGTGAATCAATCCTATTTAAATAGATTTTACAATTATTCCCTGATGCACTGGAAGAGGTCATTAAGAAAATTGTTTTTACATTGAGAGTGACAAAAGAATCTCCACTCCATTTCTTTTCCCCATTTTTAATTATTCCTTTGCATAAAATGTCTGGAAGCATTTTCAATATTCCTGGTTCTTAATAATTGTGTGTGTGGTCGAGTGCAGTTCATTTTAGAAATGTTTACATTGTAACTAATTGTTCAATGGGCACTAAACTCATGGTTTTGAGCCAACAAATGAGCACCAAAAATACCATTATATCTATACATTATACATCTTCAGTTTTACATTAAGGACAGAAAATCAGCTCTAAGTAGATTGCATCATAAATGGACAGTGCTAGGACATATAACATTTTAAAAGTGTTTTAGAAAAACAAATAAAACATCAGAGAAAGCTGATAAGGTCAATCATGTTCAGAGGGATGTTAGGCATAATTTTGAACGACTCACTCTAACTAACTTGGACCAAAACTCAACTACGTAAACAAAAGTTGACCAATCCATTCCATCTGACAATGTGACTTTTTTCTCACCTCTCTCTGTCTATTCCTGACTGCTATGGATCATATTTGGCTCGGATAGCATTTTTGCAGTTTCAAGTACCATTTTGGAGACTTGATCACATAATCTAGGTTGACAATTCAATGTGGTGGATACTAACAAAATTCTACTAAAAGTTTAACTTTAGCCTGAGACATTAAAGCAACTTCTTGCATCCTGACCAACATTCAACTCTCAACCAACATCACTAAGATAGTTTTCTGTCAATGAATTTGTATTGTTTAAAGAAACCTACTTTTGAAGTATTCATGGCAGTATTTCCTTGTGTTCCAACAGTGACTACATTTCAAAAACACTCCATTGACTTTGGAGCACTCTGAGATACCCTGAAGGTGTGAAATATGCTCTAAAGATTTATCTTCTATACATAGAATTTTAATGTAGGAGCCTTGCCACATAGGAATGAAATATTTTCAGAGAAGGGTTGATGGAAAACTTGAAACCTCTATTCCAAAAGGCTGTGGGCACTGGATTAGTTGAAATGCCCAAAACTGAAATTGATTGTTTTACTAGGTAAACTCATCAAAAGGATTTCAAGCATAGAAGAGTAAATGCAGTTGAAGTACAGAATGGCTGAACATTGTTGAGGGCTAAGTGACCTATCTCTAGTCCTATATAATTCTCTTCATAAAGTATACATTTATCTATGGGTTCCACTTTTTAAATGAATCAAACCTTCCAAATAATCCAATCCTCTTTTAACTTTCTCAAGTTATTATTGGGGAGCACAGATTTAAAGCTCATGAGAATAGCATCCATCCAACATCTAACAAAGACAAATTTACAGTTTTCCAAAGCTGTAGACTAGCATTGAAAAGAACCTGTTCCTGTGCTGTGCTGGTCTATGTATTTTTATTTTGTATTAAGTGAGCAGTTTAACCCTGTTGTAGATTCTGTCAGAGTCAAAGCACAGAAACAGACCCTTCAGTCTAACCAGTCCGTGCCGACCATAATCCCAAACTAAACTAGTCCCACCTACCTGCACTTGGTCCATATCCTTCCAAATGTTCCTTATTGTGTTCTACAACATCAACATTCACATTTTCTATAAAAGAAAATGAAGTATTTATTGCTTATTCTCCATTACAAGATCACCTTCTTAATTTCTTTCATATAGGATGTCTCTCTATTAGACAAGGATAACAGAAGTAATCAAGCTTGTCATGACTTGAAACCTGAGCTCTGTTTCTCTCTCCACACAAATGCTGCCTCACTGTCTGAGTTTTATTTTTACCCCCAGCATTTTCTGTTTCTTTTTTAGATTTCCAGTGGTAATTATATTTAACATTATAGAAGCATTGTCCCTGGTTTGTGTGCCACCTAGTGGCTAACTGGGATTTTCCTCCTATTTGTCTTGGCTGGTGGTTGATGTCTAGGGTGGAAGGAGGGTAAATACATGTAACAGTGAAAATGTCTACAATTAAAAAGGTTATGTGGAGGCAGTGGGAGCAGCTGAGCATGAGGTAAGCATGGTGATGTCTCTCCTAACACACGTCTCTCTTCTGAATGTGCGTTAATATATCACTACTTTTAGCCACTTTGGAGGAGGAACCATTCTGACGCACATGAGGGACCTTTTAGCTGTCAAGATTTGATGTGGATGCTGGGTTAAGGAATCAAGAGTCTTTCACAATGAATATAATTTTGCCCGTGGGTTGAAGCATGTCGTGCACAGCACTGGAGACTGCAGCCAGTGACTTAGTCATTCTGCACCTAAGGAACAATACTGGATTTAAAAATAACCAGACAAAACAACTCCGTCAGTATCAAATCAATGCATCTTTTCTCTCCTTTCTTAAAAATTTCCATGCCTTGTCCAATTAAAGTGGTTCAGTTACAGTTGATTTTACAAGCCAGATGACCCGTCAGTGACTTGGGCAATTCTGATTTTCTCTCACTGTTGCATTTTCTCAATTATTTCTGCCATTTTACTTATAAACACTCACGTAGCTTGCACATCGCACAATATTTCCTGCATTGACACAGTCCTACTGTTGTGTTTTTTTCTGCCAATTCTACTTTGGTCTCCATGGGCATGCAGGAAACTTGCATTCAATAAAATCAACCATGAAAAGTCTGTACTAGAAACTTTGTGATAGGTGTGTTTGTGAGTTTTTATGTTAGAGATTATGGCTGCATTAGAATGTTTGTCTATCACACGACACTTCATATATTTTTCTATCCAGGTATCAAATGTTTGTGTGCAACTTTATTCCACTAAATCGGTTAAATTAAAGGCAAAATTCTGCGGATGTTAGATATTTTCTAAGGTTGCTGGAGAAATTCAGCAGTTTCGGTAGCACTCTGAGAGAGAAAGTGAATTATCATTTGAAGTTCAATATGATTCTACTTCAGAATCCTTCTTCAATTCTGAATAAACATCGTACCAGATTCTCAACATTCACTCGTTTTTACAGACACCACGATATCTGCTGAGTTACTCCAGCATCTTGTGTTTTTGTTTCAGATGGACTTAATGTTCTTGCTGATTATGAATAAGAACTTAAATGAATAAAATGCAAGGAAAATAGATGGATAAATCTTCAATGAACTGTTGCTGTCTCAATAAAACACCAATTCAGATATGGGCAGGGTGGTGGTGGGTAAATGTAAGAATTTAATTGAAACCAAAACAAACAATTAATGATAATTAGAAGAAGCAGTAGAAGAAACTGGAGAGAAGTTTGAAGTGGACGGTGTCATACTGGCACAAATAAATGTAGTTGACAATGTGAGACAAACAATGGCTGAAGTTAGTGGTGGCAATGCTGAATTTACAACAAGGCTAGAGATAGCCAGAAGTAATTTTGTGAAGATGAATGACCATAAGAAAACTATAGTTTGTTGCAAGGACTAAACACAATGTGCTCCATTTTATCCACTTTGCTGCTTGCGAATATCAGTTTGAAAGTCAGGATTATCAGAATTTGAAACCTGACTTTTTTTTTGAAAGATGTTTGCTGAGATCTTTTGGGTTTGGTCATTCCAACTCCTGTAACAACCAACATTTCTGAAGGTGTTCCCGCGTTTGCGAAATGGGGAACCGAGGACAAAGGAGTCATGGGTTTGATTTTTCCAGGCTGGAAACTGTGTCCGCTGAGATGAAAATGCTGGAAGAAGTTGGGAATCCTAACTCCTGTCCCAGAATCGGTTTTTCTCCCTTCACAGTGGTGTGACTAATGGTAGCCAATTGTTCACGGATGCAGGATTTCTGGAACCAGCTGCCTGCTTGAATGGCCCACTGGTTCCACTGAATTCAGATATTGGAATCCCTGATGTCTGGAAGCTAGAATGTGGAGTTTAGACCAAGTAAGTGTGTATTTGTTCTTAGTGCCTTTCTTTTAAATAGTTGTGATGTAAGTTGTATGATTTATATATATGTTAATAGCATTAATTTTAGAGTTCGGATTTTGAACTGGTGGCATGTGGGATTTGTTTCTGTGTGTATCCATTTAGGTGTCAAATAATTAAATTGTAAATGTTTCTGTAGCCTTAATTATTTCTTTAAAAATAGTATGAGAGATAAACTTCCTGGAGTGTTCTAGAGTTTGTTTTCATTGGACAAGTTTTACAATTGAATAGAATAGATTGAGCTTTACATTAGACGTCAGTTAGATGGACCTAGAATTGTTTTTTTTTGGCTTACGGGAGAAATCCATAGCCTGGAAAGCATTTTATTTTCAGTTTGTAGATGTCCTGGTTGAATCTGAAAATGTAAAACCGTTGCACCCGAAGAAAGGAAATACTCTCGAACTGTTAAGAAATAGGTTAACTCAATGTCAGGAGTTTGGTTTCAAATCTCCACACCAGAAGTGTTTGGTTAAAAGCCTGAAAAATTTATTTGAAGCTGAGAAATTCTAAACTCAGTTAAATGAAGACTCAAGGAAGTAGCTATTAGATTTTCAAGACTGGGAACTGAGGATTCCATTAAGTTAAATCAAATGTGATAGAGAAAGACATTCTCTGTTGTGAGTACTGTAAAGGGATGCCTTTACCATGTGATAAAATCCTTAAACTTCTGTTATATGTCAATAGTATTGTTTATTCTATTTTATCTTTATTTCTTTGCCTAATAAACTTCTGTTTCTGTTTTATTGCTAAAATCAAATCCTCAGCATTGCATGCTGTTCAGATGAAGGGTCCAGATTTGAAACGTTGACTTTCCTGCTCCTCTGATGCTGTCTGACCTGCTGTGCTCCTCCAGCTCCACATTTTATTGCCTCAGCATTGCGCGTTTATGTTTTAGTGAAAGACCACTTTAAAATATTTAGGAAAAGCAAAATCTCATCTATCAAGCCAGATTTCAGTCTGGTATTTTATTTATCCAGTTAGAAATGTAAAGGTGGAGTAGAGGCTTTTAAGGAGGGTGATGAGGACAACTTGAGGCTCAGTAAAATTTTTGAAGAAAGTACTTATAATCAAGAGGGCTAGTTATATGGTCAGGAGTTGGATAGCAATGGGAATCATGTGGAAGAAACTAAAGAATCTTGAGTGATTTTTGGAATTATTTTAGAGTTTATATGGTGAGTACGTGGCTATTGTACCCTGTGGCTGCAAGGTATTTTATACTTAAAATTATCAACTCGCTTTGAGATGAGGAAGGTCATCTACAGCATTCACTTTGAACTAATTGTTAATTCACAATTGTTATGTGGCCCAGAACAAACCCCCTCAAAATATATTAAGAAGGTAGCCTTGACCCTAAATTTTTCTCATTTTAAAGTTGTGTAAGGTGTTGTGTTCCAGATGCAATTTGATTGATTAAACTATCAGGCTTGAAACAAAACATACTTTATTCATACATTATAATTAAAATACAGACAAAATAAAAAGAAAAGAAAAAATTAGCTTAACTGTAACTCTATCAAAATGCTTAACAAAAAAAGTTATATATATAAACTATTATTAATTAACTGTTCCAATATTGTAACAACCTATAAGCACACTCTTGGCAAAGGCAAGTTCAGTAAAACAGATTGTCTCCCATGCAATTCTAGCAGCAGGAAGAGAACCCCAGCTTTTGTCAGTTATGGAGAGGAGAATAAAAGCTTCCACCTCCAGTTTCAAGACCCCAGCAACTGCAGAAAGCTAAAACTAAAAATTATAGTTCAATAGGAGCCTCCTATTGTTCTGACTTTTAAAAAAGTGGCCCCAACACCTCACACTCTTTACTCAATTGGCTTTGAGCAGACTGCTCTGCACCACTGTCTCAACCTTTCTTCATTAAAAAAAACTGGGACAAAATAGACATCTTAATGCCATAGTAGCATCACAAGAGCTTACCTTTAGAAGATCTGTCTTTTGTGCGTTGATATTTCCTTCAACCAGACATTGGAAACACCTTTATCTTCAGTCTCAATCACAAAATCCATTCCTAGTCATTGATTCTATCTCACTCTTTGTCTCACCTGCCTTGGTTTGAATGAAACTCTTTGCAGTCTTGGTGTCCTACTTGGTCCATCCAACAAAATTTAAGTTTAAAAGCCTGTCTGCCTTCCACCCTCCATTAACCAGAGCTCTTCCGAAACTGTGTTGTCTGTATTCTAATTCATGCTAAGTGCTATTCACTCATCTCTTCAGTGCTCACTGGCTTAAATTGACTTCAATTGGTGGAACCCTAATAGAGGCCTGAGTATTGTGGGAATCCTGCGATTTGTAACAAAATCAGATAAGAAATCTTGTGAGACCTTTTTCAATGTCAGGAACATCTCTTACTATCTTGCATGCTTTTGGTGAATGGCAAGACAAGTTTTCCATTGGGTATTGGAGAGTTGTCACTTTAATGTGGCTTATAGCTTGTTAAATGCCATTGTTTTACCATAATTAAATATTGTTCAGCTTTCTACCTTACCAAACTTGCCAAAAAAGCTGTCAAGAAAACTCACACAGGAATTAGAACCAGAGTGACTGCAGCTTGCCTTTTGCTCAAAAGGACCTCCATGCTGGACACCAGACACCGATATTTCAGGGCTTGATCCATGGACATTGGCCACCTGCATCCCACATCCACAGACATTGACATTCAACATGTCCCAGCCTCAATGATCCCTCATGGTATATGTCTGATTCACTTCCTAGATGCCTCTACATTTCAGTGTTGCACTTCAGGCTGCATTGGTAGCTCTCTTTGTAATGCTGCAGCAAAGACACTGTATGCTCAGGGACTTGCACATAGCTTGTGGACTGGACCACATTGCAGCTCCAGGCTCTTCGCTCACTATCATAGCACTCTGCTCACTTAGATGTTTACAGCATCCTTGCCTTACATTGTCTTGCCTTGGCTTTCTGTGCTTTTCCCACTCAGCTAGAGATGCCAAGTTCATGTTATTTCCACCTTGCTGTGCCATTTAGCACAGTATGTAGCAGGAAGTTTATCTTGGTTATCAGCAGGCATCAGTCAAGCCAAAGGAGATAACCTGCATTCAGCATGTCCTGGCACAGTAAGTTAAGGACAGCCTCCCAATTCCAGTTCAGGGGCTTGGGCACAATCAGTCAGCCACTTGGACGCAATCAGTCAGCCACTTGGACACAATCAGTCAGCCACTTGGACGCAATCAGTCAGCCACTTGGTGCGGTCAGAGTCAGGATACAGCCCTGATAAGGAGGGAGGAGCTGAATGTTGGGCAGCCCACCTGAGTGTCTCTGCTCTGTTTTTCTGTGGGATGAATATGAGGCAGGTATTAAGGGAGATGAATGAGGGTGGCACTGCTGTTACCCTCAGTGCAGGTGGGAAGGTGTGCTGAGCAAGTGAGTAGGAAGTGCAGAAGGCATGCAAGATTAGTGGTTTCAGGGGTTGGGGTGTCTGATGGAGAGAGAGGGTAATTGTGAGAGTGGTAGAGTCTAAGACTTGTTGGGAGGTAGGTGCAGTAGCAGAGATAGTGAGTGTGAGGTAAGGGAGGGAAGATGGTAGCACTTACACACACCAGCAGAGTGCGGAAGGACACTGACCTCCTTTCTACACTGCTGTATGTTCCTCCAGACAGCAGAGACTGCTCTAACCTCAGAACAGGTCGGCAGGGTCTGGTGTCAACTCCACCACTTGGGAAGAGGAAGTCCCACACTTTGTACCATGTATCAGAACGGCCAGGCCCCTGCAAAAAAGTTGGGCACCGATTTCCCCTGGTCTATCATGTCCGGTGTGGATGTCAGAAACAGTGCAGGGCAGCTCTGACTGGCAGGGCTTGTCCGGTTTCACAATGCTCTTATTAAAATGGCATGGGCACCAGCCTTTCGACAGATATCCACTGAGTGGTGGGTTTTTCGTACAACAGTCCAAGGTAAGATCGGGCTTGAATTGAATGTGAGGGTCTCAATAGGGGCAGGGTGGGTCATTTGGTAAAAAGATGGTGAAACATCTCATTGGGCCTGGCAAGAGAATCCCTCCAACACACTCAACGCAACTCACCCTTTGCCAATAAATAGTAAGATTCAGCCAATGATTTGTTTTGCTTATCTTAAATTTCACTGGAGCTGTTTAATGGCTTAGCTCATGTAGAAAGACTTTCACAAGTAACTCAAGTATTTTCCCAGTGAATCTGCACTTCATCATGGAACGAGGTAGGCACCACAATAATGAAACCATTCAACTTGGAAACTTCCAGCTTGCTACAAATTTGAAATTTATGTGTAGTTGGGCATGCACTGCTCCATGGTTTATTGTGGAAAGCAAATGCTTACAAACCTGGATTTGCTACAGAACTAAAGGCTTAAGTGTGGGAGCAGGTTAACATCGTCATCCTGCTGAATTTGTTTGATGTAAATCCTTTTGAGGGTAAATCCACATTTGATATGTGGGAGGCTTTTAAAGAGAGGTTGATTAGAGTGCAGGACAGACATGACCCTGTGAAAATGAGAGATAGAAAGGGCAAGATTAGAGAACCATGGATGACAGGTGAAATTGTGAGACAGCAAAGAGGAAAAAGGAAGCATACATAAGGTCTAGGTGACTGAAAACAGACGAAACTTTGGAAGAATATCGGGAAAGTAGGACCAATCTGAAACGAGGAATTAAGAGGGCTAAAAGGGGTCACGAAGTATATTTAGCAAACAGGAAAATCCCAAAGCCTTTTATTCATACATAAGGAGCAAGAGGGTATCTAGAGAAAGGGTTGGCTCACTCAAGGACAAAGGAGGGGAGTTATGCGAGGAGTCAGAGAAAATGAGTGAGATTCTTAATGAGTACTTTGCGTCGGTATTCACTGAGGAGAGGGACATGACGGATGTTGAGGTTAGGGATAGATGTTTGGTTACTCTAGATCAAGTCAGCATAAGGAGGGGGGAAGTGTTGGGTATTCTAAAAGGCATTAGGGTGGACAAGTCCCCAGGTCCGGATGGGATCTATCCCAGGTTACTGAGGGAAGAGAGAAAGGAAATAGCTGGGGCCTTAAAAGATATCTTTGCAGCATCCTTGAGCATGGGTGAGGTCCCAGAGGACTGGAGAATTGCTAATGTTGTCCCCTTGTTTAAGAAGGGTAGCAAGGATAATCCAGGAAATTATAGACCGGTGAGCCTGACGTCAGTGGTGGGGAAGCTGCTGGGATAAGATCTATTTACATTTGGAAGAAAATGCGCTTATTAGTGATTGACAGCATGGTTTTGTGCAGGGAAGGTCATGTCTTACTAACTTGATAGAATTCTTTGAGGAAGTGAAAAAGTTGATAGATCAGGGAGAGGCTGTAGATGTCATATACATGGACTTCAGTAAGGCATTTGATAAGGTTCCCCATGGTAGGCTGATGGGGAAAGTGAAGTCGCATGGGGTCCAGGGTGTACTAGTTGGATGGATAGAGAACTGGCTGGGCAGGAGGAGACAGACAGTTGTAGTGGAAGGGTGTTTCTCAAAAAGGAGAACTGTGACCAGTAGTGTTCCACAGGGATCCGTGTTGGGACCACTGTTGTTTGTGATATACATAAATGATCTGGAGGAAGGCATAGATGGTCTGATTAGCAAGTTTGCACATGACACTAAGATTGGTGGAGTAGCAGATAGTGAAGGCGACTGTCAGAGAATGCAGCAGAATATAGATAGATTGGAGAGTGGGCGGAGAAATGGCAGATGGAGTTCAATCCAGGCAGATGCGAGGTGATGCATTTTGGAAGATCCAATTCAGGAGTGAACTATACAGTAAATGGAAACCCCTGGGGAAAATTGATGCACAGAGAGATCTGGGTGTTCAGGTCCATTGTACCCTGAAGGTGGCAACGCAGGTGGATAGAGTGGTCAAGAAGGCATACGGCATGCTTTCATTCATCGGATGGGGTATTGAGTACAAGAGTTGGCAGGTCATGTTACAGTTGTATAGGACTTTGGTTCGACCACATTTGGAATATTGCGTACAGTTCTGGTTGCCACATTACCAAAAGGATGTGGATGCTTTCGAGAGGGTGCAGAGGAGGTTCACCAGGATGTTGCCCGGTATGGAGGGCGTTAGCTATGAAGAGAGGTTGAGTAGATTAGGATTATTTACATTAGAAAGACGGAGGTTGAGGGGGGACCTGATTGAGGTCTACAAAATCATGAGAGGTATAGACAGGGTGCATAGCAAGAAACTTTTTCCCAGAGTGGAGGACTAAATTACTAGGGGTCACGATTTCAAGGTGAGAGGGGAAAAGTTTAAGGGACATATGCGTGGAAAGTTCTTTATGCAGAGTGTGGTGGGTGCCTGGAACACGTTGCCAGCGGAGGTGGTAGAGGCAGGCACGATAGCATCATTTAAGATGTATCTGGACAGATACATGAATGGGTAGGGAGCAGAGGGATACAGATCCTTGGAAAATAGGCGACAGGTTTAGATAGAGGATCTGGATTGGTGCAGGCTTGGAGGGCTGAAGGGCCTGTTCCTGTGCTCTAATTTTCTTTGTTCTTTGTTCTTTGTAGTACATGCAATGCTGGTTAATGCAGAGCTCCTTAGCATTGACAATATTGCTTGCCTCCCTGGCTGCCAGAAAACTGTAAGGAGCTAAGTGGGCAGCAGTCAGACTTGGAAACTGTGCTTCACTGCAAATAGTGGCCTTGGGTTAACAAAACAAATAGTGGGAGATCTGGACCAATAACTGGTTTTCTTCTTGCGCAGTGCAGACTGGAATCAGAGGGCATCCAGGCTTGGGGTGGATTGAAAATATTTACGTTTCAGAAAGCGATTGCAAAATAAATAGTAACATTTGTGTGATAATGACATGTGGACCTTTTAAACATAACTGTCATGTTGGGCAACTTGAAACAGAATGTGCGGCTTAATTGCCATAACCAGAAATTGATTATGGATTGCCAAAAAACAAGGCACAAAACTAACACATTATGTGTGACTGCTTCATAGGAAATTTCAGATCATATCGCTTAATACAGGTAGTTTGTCAGATAGCTTTCAAGCCATTGCACGGTATTGTCATCATTGTCCTGTAGCTGAGCTCAGCTGCCTTTCTGCTCTGGGTTACTCACAACACTCAGCGCATTAGCCTCTGAGCACTTACAGGCTGAGGAGCTGGAAATGTTGCAGCTGTCTCCTCTGCCAGAGCTCCAACAGCGATAATGAGATGGGATGTCTGCAGCTGGTGGCAGACATGATGAACTGTGAGCCGCAGGGAGCCAGCACCCAGAACTCTCCGTCCTCTTCAGAGAATAAGTGATAACAAAGTCAGCAAGCTGCCATATTCTGTGTTGCTGCTCATTCACAGTAACAGTCGAAGGTTTGGGTGTACCTTTGTTTCCTACAACTGTCTACACATCAAGGTGTATATTATGTACTTGGCTGGATGTACAGCTCTTGTTTCCAGACGTATGCTTGTCAATAACTATTTGTGAAACACAGTTGCTGACAAGTGACTATTTCAGGACACTCCTCCAAACGTCACTCATTTCTTTGCTTTTCATTTTTATATTTTCTCATCCCCTTTGATGATTAAGATTTATATAACTGACAAAGATGAAGAATTATTGAAGTTAGTGAAGACTGGCAGGGAGATTTTGGGGTCAGACTGGAAGGTGTTGTGATACAACTTTATTAGACAAGTTCTAGTGAGGGCTGAACATGGGTCACTAGCTTGAGGAGTTAGTGATGCAGATTTCATTTCTAGACAAATGTGAGAGGAATTTTTATCTGTGCCTATTAGGGCTGTGTGCTTCAAGCAGTACATGCTTTCCAGTTTTGTAGGTGGGCTTTAGTGCTTGCGTGGGTTCCTTCAGGCTAAAATTTAATCCGGGTATATGAATTGAAAATGTCAATGTTGTCCTGCTGTCTGTGATGCCTGAAAAAAAAACAATAGGTGGTAGTTTCTGGCAAGGGTCAGGTTTGAGCTCAAGACCTGAAAGTGGGTGCCAATCTGCAACAACAGGCAGTGAGACCCTGGGGAGGCATTTGAACCTTAGCATCCAATTAACAGATTGTCACCAAGGGTACTGTCCAATTGAGGACACAGGCTTGCCCCTGACCTAGTGGTGGCTGTTACTGAGGCTGTAGGATTACAGGCATATGTTCTTGAAGAACTGGGAAGCTCATTGTAAAGAACTGGAGATGGCTGAACAGTTGGTGGGAGGTCTCCTTAGAACAGCACCAATGACTGCAGGAGCCAATGCACCATCTTTTCTGAGAACTCTTGCCATAACCCAATGGGAAGCTACTCGTACTTACACGGCAAGCAGTGTTGAGACTTCCTGCAAGTTAAAACAGCAACATAGAAAATAGGAACAGCAATAGACCATTCAGCTGTTCAAGCCTGCTCTGTCATTCAATAAGTTCACGGATGATCATCCAGCTCAGTGTCCTGTTCCCACTTTCTCCCATACCTTTTGACCCCTTTACCCTGAGATCTTTATCTAACTCCTTCTTGAAAGCAATCAATATTTTTGCATCATCCATTTTCTGTGGCAGAGAATTCCACAAGCTCATCATTCTCTCGACGAAGACATTTCTCCCCATCTCATTGCTAAATGGCTCAGTCCACATCCTCACATCGTGACTTCTGGTTCTGTGGTGACAGGGGCAGGAAGTCATCATTAATTGGAAGTTTAAGTCACTCAACTGACCACCTCATTTGCGGCTGCTCCATTCAGGTTCCTCCACTGATCAAATTCTCTTTCTTCATTCTCTCCTGCCACGTTATCAGCAAGCCCACCATTCCCACCCTGCACTCCCATCCTGACAAGCCCCTACAATCTCCCAGGCTTTCAGTCCAATGATTTGTTTGTCCTGGGGTACCATGTTGCTTACAGTGAGAGAAAGGGCCATCAGCATCCAAGCTTTTTCAAGGCTGCTGTCAGTGAGTCACCAAGAGCCATGAGTAATCCGGGGATAAGTACGTTTTTTCTTCGGTTTTCCCCTCCAAAGCAGTGTAGCTGAAATTGGAGCGTCTTTATTAAAGTCAGCCATATGCCAAGAAGGCCCCAGGCCTACTCAATAATGGAGGGGAACATATAGGAGGCCTTTGAGCTATGTTTGACATCAAAGTATTTTATGCATTGATCCCTGCTCTTGAGTGTGGTCCCCTCTCAAATTAAATTCCAAATGATTAGTACTCCAGTTCTACTTCAGTCTTTCATAGATCTTTTCGTTCCAGTTTTCTTCTGATTGTTTTCTTGTATTTGGTTCAGGTTCTTAAATAAACATTTGTTGTTGGCAGCTTGGATTGCTTCAACATCTACTTGCTTTGTGGGTTAACATTGCTTCTGTAAGCATAAGATAGATCACCGAATTGGTATTTTCAGTCACTTGTGATGCATCAGCTATCTTGTTATGACTCAATGCCAAACGTGGTTGGTGTTAACTAGTGCCAAATAGAACTGATCCTAGTTCAGGGTAGCAATCTTTTCCAGAACAATCAAAAGCATAATGCCTTGTTCTGCCTGAAAAGCAGAATTACACAGCAGTTGAGCTAAATACTCTGCGTAAGCTCTGATTCACAAGCTGCTAACTTATGCTTGGTCGTCTGCCAGTTGCAACAAGGACTGAGCAGTAATGCGAACCTGCAAAACAACTAACACCATCCTTTTGCTAGTCTTAGCTCCTGTGTCTGAATCATTGAAGTATTCTCCACCATAGTATTGTCTTGCTGGTGACTTCAAAGTGTTTAGCTGACAACATCTAGGTACCATGAGGGACCAACATTCATTCAAACCATAAGGGCTTTGTCAGACCCAACATATTTGACTGCCTTGTAAACCATTGTGGTTCCTGGGATTATTCTGTTGCTATGGATTCTGTGGAACACTCTTCCACGTTTTGATGACCCCCCAATTGATCTTTCATTAAGGATATCCAAAGTCTTCATAGAGTGGGCCAAAGCTTAGATACAGTAGCTGCTGATACACAAGACGACATTTGGAACCTTTCTCAATCTCATTTTTTTTCTTTTAACTCTTGCAGATATACTTGCATCATCTTTCCTTTCAACTGTCAACAAGACATTGCCTGAGGCAGGACTGTACCAGGTTCCTTGGTAGTCATGCTTAACATTTTTATATTCCATTGTTACTAACTCACCAGTGGCATTTTAGGTACCATCATAAAACGACTACACCATCAAAACTAAAGTTTATTTGTTCAGACCATGAACCCAAAGGAGTTGAATCTAAGCAAGTCGTTTGTAATGTAGCAATATGAATAGCTTGCTGTCTTCTGATCCACAATGTTGCTCTCACATATTTTCCTGCTGTAAAGACAACTGCATAGTTATACCAGGGTGCCCTGTTTGCTGTTGCTGGAAAACCTTTCATAGACCCATTGTATCATCTAGAAACCTGGGGATACGTTACACTACTATGCTTTACTGTGGCTTTACCATTAGAGTTTTAGCAAAGGCCTGTTCAATGCAAGTTGTAGAAACCTGGGAAATCAAAATGATGTGTGGCTATGCACAAAACACGATGTCAGCTTACTGCTCCCACTGTGAGCTGTACTCCAACACCTGTGTGTGGCAAAATAGAATGCTTGCGCATTTTTTTGTTGAAAAGCTGGAATATTAACTCTCACAGCACTGTCACTGTAATAGTATGAAGTATGCCCAGAATATAACACAAATATTTCCCAGCTTTTGCCAACACTTTGGTTCATCAGACAAATGTATTGTGAAGATTGAAAAGCTCTGGTCATTAAAATTTTGCTCAATATTGATTTTTGCCACTGGATATTGTTTATCTTGAATAGAAATGAATAGAAATGTGTTGTCACATGTACTTTTACATGAAAAATACACTTAAAAGTTTTATAAGTCGCCCGACTACGGCGCTTAAATTAATGACAGAAGTCATACATAACAATAAAAATAGTAAAATTAAGACAAAAGTTCATCGTAGTTCAGTTAAAGGCTCCTGGACTTGGGGAAAGCTGATGAAGGAACGATGCAATATCCGAATCACAGCTGGGACGAGACCAGCATTGTGTGACGGGGACACCATGGCGAGCCGCTGGAACACTGGGCTGCAAGTCTCCGCTGAAGAAGACTGCCATGCTGGGCGGAGACCGCCACTCCTGGATGCCTGCTGGAATACCTGGAAGCCGATGCCGAGGAAGACCTCAACGCGGGGATGAGACCTCCACGCTGGGATAAGTCCATCCCGCCGGAATGCCGAGAGAAGCCATGTGCTCCCATAGCTTCTCGTCAGATCTGCAGTGATCTTAGTGCAGTGTAGTTATAAAGCACACTGAGGGCATCTTGTGACTGTTGTACAGTATTACATAAATGCTATTTCCCCCTGAATCTAATCATGCACTGGTTAAAAAAAATCCTCGAGTGCAATAAGAGACATAACTTTATTCTTGAGTAATACAGCTGAACAGTGCCTTGAACTAACATAAAACTGAACTAGAATATTCTAAATTGGTATTTTAAAACAATGGGAAAATATTCTTGAATTCAGGGTGCACAATCCTGTTTTTCATCAGACTCAACTACCTTTTCCTATTCTTCAATCCCTTTTATCTTCAAACATGGAGGCAGGTGCTCTGAAACTTGTATGTATTGCTCATTTTTAATGATTATTTCCTGATAACTTGTTGCACATATGCAATGTTAAACTTAGTTGCATCCTGAGCCTAAAAACATTTGCCTTCAACCACACTCTTTTATATCTTCTAATAAGTGACATTTGTATACTGTGATCTCATGGTATACTGAAAATCATTTCATTGGGGAAAAAAGCTTAGATACGCATTAACTTGCTAAGTTTCGACTTGATCTTAGATCATTCAAACTGCAGATGTTATAAAACAAATGAATTTATGGGCATAGTATCACCTAAAATTGTTAATACTTTGTTTTGTAGTGAGAAATGTTGTGAGAAGGATTAAATGTTACCAAAGTAAGTCTTAATGTTTATAAAATGCAGCTTCAGTTTTGTTGGAGCTGTTGGAATGAATTGGTAGCATATAACTGAGCTGAATAATCTGCATTATAATGTTTGGTACCCTGCAGCTTTTGTCTTTTTGAAGTTGGAGAGAAATTTCAATTTTGCTGCTGGTTTTACCTGTGATAGTCCCATCTGTCAAGATCAAATAGGTTCACAAGGGTTTGCTGGTGCAATTATACATGTTGTGTTGAGAAGAGGGAACTGTGCTAAAGGAGCCTCATCATTCTATACTTTATTCTTACCTGACACTCCTCTAGAGACCACTGCAGTGAATTAATATGACATCTGTGGTGGCTAGGCCTGCATTTGCAAACTGATAAGTATTGTGAAGAGAGAAAAAGAGGAAAAACTGTGGTGCTGTATATTTGTGAGCAGACCCTAGCAACCTGAAGTCTTTTTGTAACTTAAGAAAATCTACAGAGTTTATAAAAGGTGGTTCAGTGGTACTACTCCCAGCTGAATCAGAAGGTTAAGGGCTAAGTCCCATTCTGAACTTAAGCATGTATCCAGGCTGGGCGATAGTGATGTACTGCTGCACTCTTGAAGGAGCTGTCTTACATGAAGCATTAAACTGTCTCTCAGGTTGTTGTAAAAGTTCTAGTTAGACTATTCAATAAAAGCATGATCTAACAATCAGGTTAACTGGTCTTTGAATTTGTTTGTGAGGTCTTGCTGTACATAAGCCTGCTACTATTAGAAGATTTTAAAATTACTTATGTCTTTGAAGTGCTGTGAGTCATATCCTGAGGTTATGAAAGGTGCTACATAAATACGAATTAGAATGAATTTCTTTTGCATAGAAGTTCAGCGAGCTTTCTCTGAATTTGAAGTTTCAGGTGGAGATCAAAGTTTGCAATAGTTTTGAGTAGCTGATATTACATGGCATTTTAGAATCATGGTATCATGCAGTACAGTAGAGACTTTTGGCCCATTGAGTCTGTGCTGACCAAACCACACTAAATCTGTACTAGTCCCACTTTCCAGCACTAGGCCCATAGTCTCAGATCCTTCATGTTCTGAATAAATAATAGAATCAAGTAAGTATTACATATATTTAAAGGGATGACATCTGAGTAAGTCTTGGTTGTAGCAAAGCATTGTTTTTCCCTTGTTCTCCTTTGCCACAATTTATGATATTGCCCTTTACTTCTTGGAGTCAGCTACAACATATAAGAACAGCCTGTGGGAAGATTTGCTTATGCACCCTTCTTTTTTTATTCCTGGCCCTTTTCCTTTCCTATTTCTAAAATGGAGAATGCCAGGTTTTCATTCTGTGCTGCTGCCTAGGAGGAAATGAGACATAACTCGTGCCTTACTCATCTGTGCACTGGTGTCTTGAACAACCCTTTGTTAATTGAATCCCAAGGCAGATGGTGAAGTATGCAATTAGACACAAATCCTTTTCTTGATAAATTGTTTATTTACAGAATGTAGTATGACACATGTCCACCTTTTATCTTCTACAGCCCACTGCCCCAGCAGTTTCTCTTTATATTTATTTTCTTTATAGTTTAGAATGCTGAATTGATGCAACAGAAATGACAAAATGGAGAGATAAGCAGACTTCTTACACAAACTCCTTTTTTGAATAATCCACTTAACTTTATAAAACACACAGTACTTGATATATTCCATAACATCTTACCAATATATACTAGCACTAATATTTACAGTACAATTAAGGTTGCAAAGATTTGGCACTTTAGTAATCAAATAGGACTTAGAAATTGTTGAAAAATATGCTTGAGTAGACATCGGTAAATAGGATAATGTGGGGTCAGAAAAATGTTTCCCATCTGCAACAGTCTTCAAAAAATGAACTGAAATACAGCAGATTTAATGCACTTTCTCTTTATTACTGCTAAATCAAATACTGTCTTTAACTTGACTGTCTTAGTAATATAATTAACGTAACATTAACATGGTGTGTTCTGTTTGAGTGCCTCCTACCCATCCCCATACCCACGCTGCAACCTATACAGGTTGTCAGCAATCGCTGCTGCAATGTTTTATAAGTACATCTGGGAAAGAATTCTTATTGTCCGACATTGCAGCAAGTTGAAATTTGATAGGCGTCTTATCTGTGTTCCTACCTGAACTGAAATCAAAAAAAAAATCTGTCATAGAAAAATTCCTTTGCCTGTTAAACTCGAATTTTGCTCATTCCTGCCAGCTGGAACTATGCAGTTCACAAATAACACTTCCAAGTCCAAAAGAATGACATTGCCTTAGTTTTCAAATTGTAATTCTGATGTGGCTTTCAAAAATCCTACAAGACACTGAGACCTTTTTTAAAAAGGCCGAGATACTTCAAATTGCTGAAATATTCATTCATTGAATGAAAACGTCAGAACATTAATGTTTTGAAGCAGAGGTTTTTTTGAAGCCCATTTCTTTTACTTTCCATTGTGGATAGATTTACAGCACCAAGTGGAATTTATTTAAAATCAAAACTTCAAACAGTGTCCTTGTGAAATGAAGTGTTTGAGGCCTGGCAGTCTTCCAAACTGAACATTTTTAATGTTTAATTAATCTTGCTTTCTGCAGTTGAGGGAGGTGAGCAAATGGTATATAAATGCCAAAGTTATACAGAGATATTTCAGGTTGCTTTAGGGGATTAAGTGCAAAATATTTTTCAGTAAACTTGCAAAAGCAGGTGCTGAACTAAATACCATTGCTATGAAAATGTGTCTATCAGAAGTCTGTTTATCTATAAAATTCAGTTTTTCATTCAGTACATTGTAATGGTGCCTTTCCCAGGCTAGTGATTTTTGTGTAGCCTGTGTAAAAAACACTGTTTTACAAGATTTACTTCTCAGTCATTTCAATGAGAACAGACAATTTTTAAAAAAAATCTGAAACAGTTGGTTTAGGTACAAAGACATTTTTAATCATGATCCATCTCTGAAACCATGAGTTAGTCAGAAGAGCTAATCTACTTTTAATTCTCAATTTTTTTTACACTGAAATGCTTGACACGTCTTAAGATGCTCTGGTGAAGACATATTTGTGTGCTGAAGTCCAGTTCCTTGCATGGTGCTAGTTTTCAAACACTTGGGCAAGTGCCTAACCTTCGCAGAAGCTGAGAGAGTATGGTGTTTTCAGATTATGCAGTGTGTCTGAGTATGCCCATGCACTTACATTGTACGTCTGCGTATATATCAATAATAAGCCGAATGACTCTGTGCATTTCCTGTTGTCACACATATATCCGGCATCATGTTTTTTGCACATCTGTCACACTGTCTGAGTGCCAGTATTTAACCAAAGTAAGCTGAACTATCTTTGCTTAACTTGGCTTACAGTATGTATGCTAGAGGCAATGTTACTGCTATTAAAAAAAATGCTTCTCCCTTTAATTCGTCATACTCAGTTTATTTTCTGATGTTCCAGATCAGTTGTCACCTTCTCCAACGTTGCCTCCTTCCTCTAATCTGAATGCTGTCAGAAGTCGCATGACACCATGGTATAGTCCAACAGGTTTATTTGAAATCACAAGCTTTCGGAGTGTAGCCCTTTTGTCGCCTGACGAAGGAGCAGTGCTGCGAAAGCTTATCATTTCAAATAAACCTGTTAGGCTATAACCTGGTGTCGTGTGACTTCTGACTTTGTCCACCTCAGTCCAACACCGACACCTCCACATTGTAAATGCTGTAAACATTCCTTTTCAAATATGCCACTTTCAGCAGGCACTTGCTGTATAATTTAAATTTGAGTTCTAACAATGAGTGCTTAAGGCTCCCTAACTGGAATCTTCAGCACTTAAGTACACAAAATGAAAATTCTGCGGTAGACACAGAATTCCTCTTTTCTACTACGAAGCATCAATTTTTTGGGGGCAGGATTCAAACGTGAATCCAAAGCTCCCACATGCATGTAACCATTACTGTCTGTCCAACTCGAAATGGGTTTCCATTCATTTCCCTTCCTGTGTCACTCCTTTTAAAAGGTACACTGGAAATTAGTGCAAATAAAGTATTTTAAAATTTTTCCCAGAATTGTTGTTCAAAGAACCTTAGGTCAAACAAGCAAGTAAGTAGCATTGGGGCTGAAAATGGTAGAAGTATAATGTTCTAGGAAATATACAAGAATCTTAGCGCGTTGTAGATGCTGGAGGATCATATGTCATGTTGCTAATGGAAAATCCAAGGAAGTAATGTCTCATCAGGAAGTGGTGTGGTGATGATGTGGTGGTGATGAGGAGTGAGAGAATTAATTAGTTGACTGTGCTGCTCTCCCTGAAGCCAATTTTATCTAATCTGTGGCCATATATTTAATTAATTTATGGCTGGTTCACTATTCCTAAAGGCCAATTTTCATTTATTCCTGGTATATTTAATTAATTGGCTGGCCTGTTCTTCCCTGTCTTTCCCTGATCTTTCTTCTTGCCTGCTCCTGCAAAGCCCGAGTCTGTGCATTAAAGGCAGGTTTTGTTATCGACTAATTTTTTTGCAATCCCCCCGAAGCCAGATCTGAATTTATTTAGATAGGTTCATTTAATTATTGGCTCTCTTTCATCCCACTACCAGCATTAAACCTCCACCACCAACCCCCAAACCGTCACAAACCCTACTTTGAAGCACGAGTACATTTATTTGAGTTGTGTTTATTTGCCTAATTACTAGCTAGCCTACTGATACTGAAAACTTGTGTTTTCTCAACAACACCTTTCTCCATGACTGTTAGATTAATAAAACATAATGAAGTTCCAATATATCTTATTTCTAATAACCAGAGTGCTGATTCCAGTTCTTAGTGCAAATGTAGTTTGAGTTCCAATTAAGAATGAAGAGAAGGGAGGAGGAAAAGGTTGTGTTTATTGAGAGATTTTCACACTCACAGGTTGTCCCAAGACACATTACATCTACAGAAGTACTTTGGAAGTATAGTGACTGCAATAATGTAGCAAATATGGCTGCCAATTTGCATGTAACAAGCTCTGATAGACAGCAATGTAATAATGACCAGATCGTCTGTTTGTTTGATGGAAAAATGTTCTACACGTATCTGGGGAGAATTCCCTTACCCTTTTTTATAATTCTGCCACCTGATCTTTTACATCAATCCCCAAGAGCAGACAGGGCTAAGTCTCGTCAGAAATTCTGAAAGTGTGGAGCACATTCCTCTTTGTGCAAATTGACCTAATGAGTGCAAGCAGTAAAGCTTCAACAAAATTTATTTTTGATTCAGCAATGGAAAGCTGAGTACTTGTAGTTGCATTAGCAGTCAGTAGCAAACTTGAGAAATGTGAGAAAGTGTGCTGTCACAAGACTTTCTAAATATACATTATAGATTTTTATTTATGTAAGTGTATGGGTATTGTAAAACCTTTCTGCTTAGGTTTTTCACTTAACTCGGGAGCAGGGAAGCGATAATTAATTGAATGTGAGTCCAAAGAATTGGGCAGAATCCTCTGCTAGCACAGATGGTGAATTTAGAGATGGGAAGGGAGGATCCATCGCAATCCCATTCTTAATAGAATGCCCTATGATTGACCTTTGTGGCCTGCTATCAATTGAAACTCTTAACAGCCCAGCTTAAGTGACCATTGAGATTAAATCAATGGCAGGTACGCCTGCTGTTATGTGGTGTTCATCATAACTGCCATTCGGCAGGAAGCTTGCCACCTTGAGTGGGGGTGTCAGTCATTGAAACTATAATTAAAGGCTTGGTTGAGGAAGTAAACATTGGGTGGTCGGTCTGTCCTCCGGGGAATCACACTCTTGCACTTGCACTTGCACTCACCCCTCACTCACTCTTCTCCTAATTTTGCTCCCCCTCCCCAACCCCTCTCAACCTGGGACTTTGTCACCCTCTGCCCCTCCCTTCCTCACTCACATAGACATAACTTAGCTTCATCCTAGGTACTCCACAATCTCATCTCCCAGCAGCCATTGCACATCCATGCTGCTGGTGATGCAAGATGACAGCCTCTGATTGGCTGGAAGCTTTCACTCTGTCCTTCCTCTGCTATTGGGGTCTTGATTCCTGGGGGAAGGACCACAGGTGGCCTCACTACTTCCTGACTGGGATGTGTGCAGGAGGCCTTCCCTAGCAGGCAGTGTAGGTCTCCAGCTGGATGATGAGATCTCTCAATGCTCAACAAGATTCTGCTCGTTCAGTCAGTTGCTAGGATTTTAAGTTGCTTCCAATAACCCAGTTTTACAAATTCTTGACAGTGACAGGCATTGAATTTCATTAGACTGGGAGTTCCATATATACATGTATTAATCTCCATCCCCCCTCAGGGTTGGGTACTGCTGCAGTGAGCACCACACCCTCACATACATTCTCTGCCAGCACAGACCTGCTCTGACAGCTAGCTGGCTGTGCGAAATGACACTTGCGTGACCTGTAGTTTGCAGAATGATGTGATGGGTGTAACTCGCATCCTTGTGTGTGGATTATAGTACTGCAACAATGGTTAGTCACTTTTGCTGTCAGGCACTTAGGTTAAACTGATGTTGAGGTTATATTTTTAGCTGTGCAGACTGATTTTTCATCTTTGCTATTTTTTGCCAAATTTCTTGACACCAGTTGAAGAGCGTTACGGTTTTGGTTCAGCATGGTTTACCCTTTAACAATCTGATAATCTCCACTGACGGACTATTGCTCATTAAAACCTGACTTCTGTAACTTTATCGTCTGTTTTTGTGTTTTGCTTGTGCATAGCCCATGGGTCTGGGCAATAAAATGCTTATCTCATGTTTGTGCTAGTGTGACCGGATTGGGTGGTTATGTTGGAGTCATACCCCCACACTAAGTGGACTAGCAATTTGATTTTCTACGAAAACCATGGGATGTAGGAGCAGAAATAGGCCATTCACCCCATCAAGTCTGTTCCACCATCTCATAATTTTCAATTCCACTTCCCTGCCATTTCTCCCATACCTATCAATTCACTTACTGACTAAAAATCTGTCTATCTCAGCCTTACTTATGCTTGGGTGGCATGGTGGCTCAGTGGTTAGCACTGCTGCCTCACAGCACCAGGAACCTGTGTTCAATTCCAGCCTCAGGCATCTGTCTGTGTGGAGTTTGCACATTCTCCCCATTTCTGTGTGGGTTTCCTCCAGGTGTTCCAGCTTCCTCCCACAGTCCAAAAGATGTGCAGGTTAGGTGGATTGGCCATGCTAAATTGCCTGTAGTGTTCAGGGAGGGGTGGGTTGTTGGGGGGTGTGTCTGGGTGGGATGCTCTGAGGTTCGGTGTGGACTTGTTGGGCCAAAGGGCTTGTTTCCACACTGTAGGGATTCTATGATTAATGACTTAGCCTTGATAGTCCTTTGTGGTAAAGAATTCCACAGATTTATTGCCATCAGAGAGAAGTAATTCTTCCTCATTTAAATGTGTTAAATTCTGTGTTAAATTCTCGACCGCTTATTCTAAGATTATGCCGTCTAGTCCTAGACTCTCACATAGAGGGAAACAACCTTTCCATTTCTACCCTGCCAAGACCCCGGAGAGTCCTGTGTGCTTTCGTTCTTCTAAATTTTAATGAATACAGGCATCTCTCCTCCATACCAGGTATCAAACCTTCCCTTGACTGCCTCCAATATGAGTTTACCTTTCCTTAGATAAGAGGCCTAAAATTATTCATACTATTCCAGTTTGACTGTGGTCTGCCACAAAACCTCCCTACTTTTATATTCCATTCTCTGGAAATAAAGGCTAACATTCAATTTTCCTTCCCTATTAACAGCTGAACTTGAATGCTGGCTTTTTGAGATTCAAGGGCAAGGAATTAGAATTATTTTAGTAAAGTATGCAGAGTTATAAAATTCAGCAAGCCATATTTCTACATAGTACTTGACAATTAGGATTGTAATTTATAATTTATCCATCCCTTGTCCACTGGTTGGGATAATCTCTTGGAGCTGAGAAATGGTCCAGAGAGCCAGCACAGTGAATAGTAATAGTCCAACTACCTCCTGACCCTTGGAGAATATTGTCTTGAGCTATGTCTGTCCCTCAGCTGAGCAATTTCATTTCAAGTTGATCTAACCAAACCAGAGAATCTAATAAGAAATGTACAGATGTTCCCTGTATTCACCCTTTTGGTGTTTTTAATGGGAAAAAAAACTGATTTTAAAAATATTACCAAATCAAACACTGTGAATTCAGCTTGTTGATTTTACACATATGATTGGGGCTGAATTTTCACAAGGGGATGGGAAACAGGAGCAGAGTCTGTTTTGGTGTCAGGGACCCACTTTTGAGGACAACTGATTAATGTTGAGCTTTCTATGTGGGTAAGTCCTCAACTAGCATGGAGATGTATTTTCCATCCAATCCAGAGCAACATGCTCGCTTTCAAAGCTGGAGGGCTAAGAGTATCTGGCAGGGCACATCAACAAGAAAATGCCTTCTCAGCCACTTCTTTAAAAAAAATGATCTGAAAGCTCAACAAAATGGCAGTCTTCCATGGTTTGCGGGTAAGCGGCTGTCTGGGAAGCGGGAGGGGTGGGGAGATGAATCCCTATTGCAGGGCAATCTTGCACTGTACCCTGACTCAAGAGAGGGCCTGTAAGCTGTGAGTGCTCAGCTGACCCGTTGTTGTCCAGGCAATTCATCTGCCACTGTCACTAATGGAAACTACAGGACTGTTGTAGAAAGATGTAAAGCTCAAAGGCTTAGAGCTGGTATGCCTTCAGCACCACCTACTGTGATGATGGGAGAACAGCTAGGGATCTCAAAGAACCATGTGAGCCTTCTTCGTAGTCTCTCTATCAAGATCTGTCATATAAATGTAACTTGTACATGATTGTTATCATGCAATAAGTTTCACTAAGTTAAGAAAAGAGGCTCCTCTTACTGCATTACCAAATAGCTTTAAGCCACCATACCAGAGTAAGCAGGTCCTGCACATCCCTACTTTGAAAGAGGATAGTTACAGCAAATCTGTTAGATTGTACATTGGATTCCATTTAGCTGTCTCCAACACAGTGACAGCAATGGCCATGTGAAGCTTTCTTCAGACTGGAAGAGCTGAACACTCAAGAGCCTTGTGGCAATATTCAATGAAGCAAAAATGACAGTCAATGGTAAAAAGCTTTGTAGACCTGGTAAGAGACTTGCAGCAGCAAGACTGAGCTAAAAACTCTGTAGAGCTGGTGCATGACTTACACATTGACAGTTACAGATTGTACCATGTGCCAATGGTCTGTAGGAGTAGTTCCGAGTTGAGGTTCAGCCAGATGGTGAGCGAATACTGTGGCCTCCATGAGTAAATTTGACTCTCTGGGGGGCAGGGAGAAAGCTTTTAACAAAGTGACAGTTATAGGTTGGGAAAGCTAAAAACGAAGTACTTGTATAGCTCAGATTGAACATAGCTGGGTATCACATGTCATAGCCACAGTAAGGAAAAGCAAAGGCCAGAGAAGTGATTTAAAATGAAGTGAAAACCCTGAGAAGACACATAGCCAGAATTAAAAAGGCCAATTTAGAAGGCTAAACAGGTGCATTCTAATGGAAGAAGAAAGTAAGCAAACAAGGCAGAGATTTTATTACTTAAGCTGTGCTATAAATGGAATGTGTTCATTTATACCTTATGCAGTGGGTCTCTTCCAGAAAAAGAAACCTGTGAAAGTGATGGGAAGAATTATGTGATGCCACAGACAGCAAAAATCATCTAGGAAAAAAAAATTAAAGGAATGGGTTTCATTGAGTAAATCTGTTAAGGAAATGGGAATCATTTTTTGAAACCGCAGTTAATAGGATTCATTGGGAGAAACCATGGAAAAGTCACATATCATCCATTTTACTCGCAGGAGGTGAAAATGCTCCATTTTGATCACAAAACTGCGGGAAAAGCTTTTAGTAAACACAATCGAAGTATTGATATGCTGTAGAACCAAAAGATTTTTAAGCAAGGAAGATAAGGATTTACATTAGGAAGACATGGCAACACAAATAATATTGCCCAAAAAATTTAATTTCAGAGATGGGCCAGATAGAACACAGATGAAGTGGCAAGTAACATTCACATCACACAAGTGCCAAGCAACAACCATCTCCAGCCAGAGAGAACCTAACTATCATCATTGACCTTCAATAGCATTACCGTTGCTGAATCCCCCACTATCAATATGCTGGGGGTTACCATTGACCAGAAACTTATCTGGACCAGCCATATAAATGCTATGTCTACAAGACCAGATCAAAGGCTAGAGATTCTGCAGTAGATAATTCACCACAGGCTCCCCAGAGCCTGTCCATGATCTACAAGATACAAGTTAGGAATATGATGGAAAACTCCTACTTGCCTAGGTGACTATAGCTCGATCCACAGTGAAAAGGATGGACACCATTCCAGGACTAAGCAGCTTACTTGATTTGTACCCCATCCTCCACCTAGAACATTCACTGCCTTCAACACCAATGCGTAGTGCAAGCAATGTGTACTTGTTACAAGATGCACTGCAGCAACTCATCAAGGTTACTTTGACAGTGTCTTCCAAACCCATGATGTTTATTAAATCGAAGAGTAAAGGCAGTAGATGCGGGGGAGTACCACACCTTGCAAATTGCCCTCCAAGTCTCACGCTATTCTGATTTGGAACCTAGATTGTCACTTGGAAAAGCAAGACATTAATCAGGAATGGTCAGCATGATTTGATGAAGGAAGTGTCCCATCTAACTAATAATTTAATTGTTTGAGGAAGTAACAAGGATTGATGAGACTAGTGCAGTATGTTGTCTGATCAGAAAAAGTAAAGCCCATGCGATAGTGAGCTAACGTGATGTGCTGGTTCCAAAGTTGCTTAGTGACTGGAAAGAAAGAGTACTGGCTAACAAACGTTTTTGTGGATAAGTGGTTTCCGGTGGTGTTCCACAGGCATCTGTGTTGGTCCCTTTGCTGTTTGTGGTATATATTAATACTTGATATTAGTTTAGAAACAGCATAAAAGTTGGGTAGTTGACAGTGAAGAGAGTATTGTAGACTGTGGGATGATGTCAGTGGTTACTGGAAAAGCTCAGCAGGTCTGGCAGCGCTTGTAATGAAAAACAGAGTTAATGTTTCGGGTCAGTTGTTTCGGTTTTTATTTGGATGATATCAGTGGTTTAGTGGAGTGGGCAGAAAATTGGCAAAGCATATACAATCTGGAGAAGTGTGAGGCTACGCATTCAGGTTGGGCAAATAAAACAAAGGAATGTATAATATTGAGATTGAGATTGAGAGTAGGAGAGGAAGTGAGTAATCTGTCCATAGGTCACTGAAGGTGGCAGGACAGGTAGATAAGGTTGTAAAGAAGGCGAGCGTAACATTTTTCTTCATTAGATTAAGTATTGAATACAAAAGCAGGGGTGTAATGCTGGACCTACGCAGTGCATCCATTGACTCCCCTTTATCTACAGCATGTTACACCTTCAGAGAGCACTAATAAATTGGTTAAGCATGATTATCCTTTCACAAAACTTTGCTGACTTTTCATGATTGCCTGGAGTTCTCTAAGCTATAACCTGTTTAATGATTGATTCTAACATCTTCTCGATGGCCGACATGAAGCTAACTGGTCTATAATTTTCTGTTTTCTGCCGCCCTCCCTTCTTGATTAAAAGAATTATTTGTGACTTTCCAGTCTGATGGAAACTTTCCTGAATCTAGGGAATTTTGAAGAATTAACACCAATGCATCTATTACCTCATTAGCCACCTACATTAAAGCTCCATCAGAGCCCATAAGACCATAAGGTATAGGAGCAGAATTAGGCCATTCTACCCATTGAGTTTGCTCCATCATTTGATCATGGCCGATATGTTTCTTAACTCCATTCTTCTGCCTTTTCCTCATGACCCTTGATCCCCTTACTAATCAAGGACATATCTATCTCAGTCTTAAACAGACTCAATGGCCTGGCCTCCATAGCCTTCTGCAGCAATGTTGTCCACAGATTCACCATCTTCTCACTGAAGAAATTCCCCCTCATCTCAGATCTAAAGGGTCATCCCAGACATGTCATCCCACAATTCCATCTGTTTGTTTAATATTGCTTCTTTTAATAGAATTTTGCTAAGTTCCTATCTCTGTCCCATCTCCTGGTTCACAGCTGTTACTGTAATTCTGTTTCTGTCCTATACACAAAAATCAGAAACAGAATATTTGTTCAATTCAACCTCACATGCCTTATTATATATTTTAGCTCCTCATTCTCACTCTCTAGAAGACCAACACACACTTACACGTTTCCTCTTTAAAGTCCTGTAGAAACTTTAGCTTTTTTACATATTTCTAGCTAGCGTCCTCTTATACTCTGTGAAATAATTCTACGAAGACCAATCAGCAAGTCACCCTTTATTTACACAGAGTCATAGAGATCTACAACACAAAAACAGACCCTTTAGTCTAGCTTGTGCATGTCGACCAGATATCCTAAATTAATCTCATCCATTTGTTAGCATTTGGCCCATATCCCTCTAAACCCTTCTTAGTCATATACCCATCCACATGCCTCTTAAGTGTTTGTAACTGTACCAGCCTCCACCTCTTCCTCCAGCAGCTCATTCCATACATGCACTGCTCTTTCCGTGAAAACATTGCCCCTTAGGTCCCTTTTAAATCTTTCCCGTTCACCTTAATCTTATGCCGTCTAGTTTTAGACTCCCCTACTCTGGGGAAAAGACCTTGATTATTCACCCTATCCATGCCCATGTAGAGTAAGTGACACTGATCTAGCTAGCTCCTAGAGTGAGCCGAACCCCTGACACGCCTGTTTATATCTGTCAGCCAGGACTCCCCAGTTGGATCAGGTTAACCGCCCAATCAGGGAACTCATATTCTATGAGATTCGCATGGCTGACCTTATTCCATTTACTACTTGCTAATTTCTGAAGAAGGGTCTAGACCTGAAATGTCAGCTTTCCTGCTCATCTGATGCTGCTTGGCCTGCTGTGTTCATCCAGCTCTACACCTTGTTATGCCACTACTCTCTAATTTCTTCCTACTGATTAATCTTTTCGCCATTCTCTGGCATTATCTTTACTCTCATGAATTCTGTGCCATATTTTTTATATTCTGAACATAATTGCTATCATATAATAAACTAAATCTCATTTAGGACCAGAATCCTTCCTGTTAAGTGATAAAGTGGTTTCCGTCTACCACAGTAGACCAAGCATTCCCTGTAAAGCCCTGACAGGAAAGAAGATGGTGGCAGCAATACATCATGCTAAATAGTGATGAGGATTCGTCTTACAAACAGGTAGATTGGAAAATCTCACTCAGCCTCCTTTACTCACCTTTAACAAAGTCCTTAATGAGCCTAATTACCTGCCCACGTTATGGGTTGAATAGCCTTCCCAGGGCCTGAAATCAGCTGACCAAAATGATCAGAACCCGGAATGATACCTCAATATTTGAACCAACAGGTGCCAGTATTTTTGGCAAATTCTGTTTTTGCCAGATTTGGGGCCAGGGTGTGTTGAAAAAAAAGCTGTCATGTTTTCAACAGCAAAATATATCAGAATCTGAAATTGTATTTGGTCAGTTTGAAATATTGAGATCAAAGTTGGTTGTTCTTTAACAACCTCCTTTAATTCACACAGCAGTTTGTCTATTATTCTTTGGATGCATATTACTGTGTCTTTATATGCTTTTTCTGTTTCTTCTTTTGTTTTATCAGCATCACAGACTAATATCCATATTCTGCCAGCATCGATATGGCTAGCTAAACCAGACATGACCTTTTGAGATCGAAGCCCTGATAATGAAAACTTTTAAATGAAATTAATGTAAAGATGAGCCTTGAAGATTTAAAGTGATGAGGCTGGACCTCTTTTCTTTGGCAACTTGTTCTGTATGGGAATGTCTTCAGGAAGAAAGACTGTGCATACGCAATCTTGGAAACAAACAGTTTTTGTAGTTTCTGTGGATGATGACCTCATGTTTTATCATTGCCAGAAAATGCCAGGTACTATTTTGGGAATATAAGCAAATTTTCTTCGTGTTACTTCTCTCTTCAATTCCACAAATTACAAATAATTGTAAGAAGCAAACTACAAACTTTGCTTTGTGGAAGTGTGGTGATAGGCTAGGACTTTTTTCGCTGGAGCGTGGGAGGTTGAGAAATGACCTTATAGAAGTTTATAAAATTATGAGGAGTATAGCTAGGGCTAATAGTAGGTATCTTTTCCGTAGGATGGGGGGATTTCAAGACTAGGGGGCATATTTTTAATGTAAGAGAAGAGAGATTTTAAAAAGACATGAGGGGTAAATTTTTTACGCAGAGGGCGGTCTTCATGTAGAATGAACTTCCTGAGGAAGTGGTGGATGTGGGTGCAGTAACAACGTTTAAAAGACATTTAGGTAAGTACATCAATAAGAAAGGTTTGGATGAATATGGCCCAGGAGCAGGCTGGTGGGACTACTTCAGTTTGGGATTGTGGTCGGCATGGACTGGTTGAATCTAAGGGTCTGTTCCCATGTTGTAAAACTCTATGCCTCTATGAGGAGCCACACACAATACTCAAATTATTTCTAGTACAAAATTTGAGCTTATGTATCTTTCTCTAGAAAGAAACTGCTCAAAGAATGCCGAACGCTCGATAACTGATATGTCCCCAACTAATTTAGCAACTCATCACAATGTTCTAAATTGTCCAAAAACCATTTGCTGACTTCATACACTCGCCCACCAGTTATGCAAAGAAAATGTTTGAGCACTGGAGGAAAATATATTAAACGCATGGAATGTAAGTGCAAATGATTCGAAGGACAAGACACCATATGTTAGATCTAGTTCAATCACATTTTGTTCTGAATTAAGGAAGAGATTATTGTTGTTGCCTGAAAATAATAATATGTTCCATTTCACTTGAAATAATCTGAGATTCTGAAAAGGACATCCACAAGGTTATCTCTCTCTTGATATCTTGCTGTAATAATATTTTCCAGTCTTTTGTCAAATCTCCAGGTATGATGCTGATGCTTAAAACATAATAAACTGAATATTGTTTAACTCCAATATGGTGATACTAAATAGGTTTGTTTTCCTTGACCTATTCCACTTTCTCTCCTATCTCTCTCCTCTTCCCAAACATCAAGCTGTTGTCCAAATGAGAGGGTTTGGGTTTTGAGGAGTTGCCGTATTTACATTCATCGGAATAAGGATTGTCCATTCAGCCCTCAAGCTCTGCTATAGTTAGGTCCAGGAGAGAGACTGGTAAATATTGCAGAGGTCTTGTCATATAGGGTCAAATCTTATCTTTTTATTTAAACACAGTAAGCATTAACAATATATAGGCTTGATATAGATCTGTTGCATTGAAAGCTTTTATTGTCTGAGTATCTGCGGCCTTCTTGGAGAAGAAAATTCCAGATTTCTATTACCTTCTCCTTTGTCCCCTATAGGCTAGCAGGGTCATTTGAGATTTTACGGAATGGTTGCCCCTTAAGTCAGGTCAAGTCAAGGGAAGGATCCCATGCTAGGTTTGTGAACAAATCAGCAAATTTGCAGTCATGAGGTTGGATGTGCAAGATCCTGAAAAGACATTGACTGCTTACGCCCTGTGCCAGTCTCACGGTGATTGGCAGCCTGGCATGGTCACAAGGATCATAGCCATTCAGCAACATTTCACTTGAGCAACTCTCAGCTCCTTACAAAAGATGAATCCATAACCCACCTTTCTTCATAGTGGGAAATTATCCAAAAACATGTATCTAAGTAATTTGATTGAAAAAAGTGTCTCCCTCACCACCCATCTCCCCCAGTACAGATCATGGTGCTACACAAAACCTAGCACCTCCTCCTTCCCCTTCTCTCGGCCTTTAGCTCCACATTCTTTTTGACACCATGTAGTGGTAGCGGACAAATCTAATCATTGGTACAATCAATAAGTAATAAGGGTGAAATGTATGGCCATTCAGACTGAGAAAATATCACCTAAATGACCATAAAATGCATTTAACAACATGACATCTTATGTTCCTAACCATCTCTTGTTGGGCTGTCGCCCTGTTTCTGAGAGTGAGGTAGAACAGAGGCATTCCATTGCATTATCTCTGCTCCAGACTGTGATTCTTTTGGTTTCCATACTCACTGGGGAGCCAGAAATGATTGGGACCCTGACCCGAGATTGAAAATCCAGGCTCATCTGTCTGAGCTAATGCAAAATCCAGCTAACACTTAGATGCTGAAAATGCTAGCCTGTGAGAATGTATCTTGACTTCAACAGAACCAGAATTGGAGATCCAAAGCACTGACCTGTCCTACAAAGTTCCCATGCACCTACAATGCCCTGACTCTGAAACAAGTGTCGAAAGTTAGGTGCTCACTTTCCAAAGTTATCTGGTGTCCTGAAATTCAGTCATTTTAATGTTGATGAGCACATCAGTTTTGTGCTGGAGTTTCTTCTGAATCATTTATTCAAGTAACTTGTAAAGGGGAGAGGTGTGCAGAACTACTATAAGACTAAGAAATAAAAGCAAGGACAATAATTGAATTTGGAGGAACGCAACACTTTTGAGAATTTCTTTCAGACCAAGGATGGGAAAACTTACATTTTATTCAGGTTTAAGAATCTGAGGAGCCCAGGTATCAAGGTTAGATTTTTGTTTTATTGATATTTTCAGGTCCAGTAGCGTTAACAAGAGCCATAAGTGGTCTGAGACCGTACAGTTTGGGATACACAAACAATCATTCAATTAGGAGCATGAGTAGGTCCTTCATCCGTTTGAGTCTGCTCCTCCAACCCATAAGGCCATGGCTGATCTGATTACTCTGCATTCCTGGCTATTCTTCATAGCCTTTCATCCTGCTGCTTATTATGAATTTATCTACCTCTTCCTCGAAAACAAACACTCAGCTCCCACTGCCTTTTGAGAAAAAGAGTTTCTAGCACTCTCAACACTCTGTGAGAAAAACATCTGTGCATTATTTTTAAACTGGTCATGTGCAAACTACCCAACATTTACCTCTATGATAGTGTAACCTAAAGAATGAATGTATCTCCTTGAGATCTGAACCAGATGTGGGATAAACAAATAATCTACTTTATTTCACATCACATAAACATGGCACGGTCTTGATCACACTCACTTTGCTCAACCAATACAACTTGTTTTCATATGATATAAAACAATGAATGCACTACACAGCCACACATCAATGTTTGATCTTACTTTAAATTGCTGACCCTGGTGAGAAAATTGGTTGTGAAGCTTTCTATTCGAAGATTAGGCTGTTGAACTGTGTGGGCATCAATTTTATAGAATTGGCCCCTCTTTATAGTCAGAAGCATCCAGAAACCCACCAAACATGTGAGTATTTATTGATTGCCAAGATAAGGTAGAAAATTTCTTCTTGCTTCTCCATAGCCTTTACCAGTATGAAAACCTAACCTTACCAGCGTTTGAACTATTACCGTATAGCATCATCGGATAGCAAAGAAGTGAGCCATTTTTCTCATCAGGCCTATGCAAGCTCTTCGAAGGGGTTATCCAATTAGTCCTGATGTGCTTATTCATGGCTCTTTATATAAATAAAACGAATGAATGAACTCTGCTTCAAAATCCCAATGGCTAAACATAACTTGCCTCCCAGAAACACTTTGAGGTGAAATGGCCAAAATTCCTGAAGCTTTACAAAACAATAGCGTCAAGCACAGAGGCAGAATACCATCAAATATCATAAAGAAATTAGTGAAGAAGCAGTCTGGAAAAAGTAATAAGGTGGATAAAATATCGTAAAATGTAGGAGAAAGGAAATTCTGCCTGGTATCTTTTTCTAAGAACATCTATTCATAATTGTTACACTGTTCTGAGAATATTGTAATGAGTCTTGATTTCCAGGCAGTTGTGCTAGAGGGAAGAAGATCTATAAAAGAAGATAGAAGCACCTGCCTGGAATTTTCTGAATTATATTCATGTAGAAAGCCCATTGAAACATATGCTGAGGTTTCTACATAATGTAGCCAAAGGGAATCTATACTCAAATTTCCTGTGACACTCATCTGCCTGCACCAGAAATAGTCAAGATGCAGCAACAAGAAGTGGGAAGTGTATCAGTCTGCTATTCCTCACTAACAGAATCTCTTACAATGTTGCTCAAGACAGAAAAAGTCTAATTATGAAGGCTGCTTCATCCTTCTGAAAGCCTGGCAGGAGTTGGCAGAGGTGTAAGATCATGGAGTTGCTGGAAGGATAGGACCGTTAGAATGGGTGCACTGAGACAGACACATTTTGCCCAAGTGTACTGTTGGCCTCATGAAGAATTATTTTTAAGGAAAGGAAAAAAAAACTCTTAATCTCCAGAAAGCTTAATTATGTTACAGTCAGGCGACTTTGGCTGCTTCTTAATCATTGAGCTTAAGTCCATAACAGCATATTTGTATAAATGCAGGAAACTAGAGCAAGTTGTTAAGGAATGGAGAATACAGCTACATAAATTAAGCAATAGCTTGGAAGTGGTGGAAAAGAGAAAGGAAGACTGTGACGTGTTGGTGTCGGTGCCTAGAGCGGGGCTTCTGGCTGCAGGAGTCCTGGAACTGTATTTGGACCCTGGCCGTTAAAGGTCAACTCTGTTTAAGTACTTTCTTTTCATTCTTTTTTACCTCACAATAGCGCTGGATTGTGGCAACAGAATATTTTTCTCTGTATCTCCCTAAATATGTGTGAAAATAAATAAATCATTCAAATTTGTGCAACCAGTATTTCAACATAAGACTGGTACTTGATAACTACACACAAATTTCTTGGAAAAAATAAACATGAAAATCTGCTTTTACACCATTAATATGTTCAAACCTTACATGAAACCAGCAGGCAACAAATATAAGTGTTGGGAAGTAGGACCGAATTGGTATTTAGACTTTAAAACTTGAGAGCAATAGTGAGAAGTACAAAGTTAATCCACATTCTGGCTTTGCAGACATGGACACTGGGTGAAAACTGGAAAAGGGGGCCAGGGAGAAACAATAGCAAGGACACCTGGATGGAATATAACATGGTAGGAATGGAAATGGATTGAGTTGCTCACATAACAGACTGCCTTTTATTCCTGTTTTGCTATTGTCAGGACATCTATTCCCTTGCTTGCGGCTTATTTTCTATTATTCAAAGCAACTTGATAGCCGCAGCAAAATCAAAACATGAACCACTTCTTTGAATTCCAGGTGAAAGTGAGAGGCATGAAGTGCAGGAAACAATTTGAGTATTGAGAGTGGAAGTGCAACCCTTTTAGGGGCACATTGGCCTTCATCTGGGGCATAAAGCAGGGAAACACTGTTGTATTGAAAACTGAGATAGAGTTCAGTTTTGGACCATTGAATTACTGCAAAGACTGTGTCTTGTCCTTCATCAGACCTGTAATCTTTATAATTTGTTGTATAATTATTATGAAACAGTGCAAAGAAAAGTGCCTTAACAATTCTCCCAAATCCTATTCTGTGTGGATTTACGTCATTATTGCCAAATTCATTTGTTGCTTCTCTGGTACTTTACAGTAGTCTTATGTTTATACAAGGCCAGTGATTTCATCTGAGGCTGACTCAGATATATCCGTATTATGTATTTGTTGGCTATTGTTATTGCAGCATTTTTAAATGAACATAAAAAAGAAAGACTTGCATTTAGGTAGCACCTTTCATGATCTCAGGACAACTCAAAGCACTTTACAGCCATCAAAGTGCTTTTCAAGCATAGCCACTGTTGTAATGTAGAAAATGCAGTAGCCAATTTTCATGCACTGAGCTCCCACAAAACAGCATTGTGATAATAAAAACCAAACATTAAAAACTGACATTTTCCTAGCTACCATCAGTTCTGGAGGATGGTCACTGGAACTGAAACGTTAACTCTGATTTCTCTTCATAGATGCTGCCAGACCTGCTGAGCTTTTCCAGAAGTTTCTGTGTTTATTAGCATTGTGATAATAACCAGTTATTGCTTTGCAGTATGATTTCAGGGATAGAAATTGACCAGGACACTGGGATAAATCCCTAGCTCTCCTTCTAAATAGTGCCATAGGGTGTTTTTATTTCTGCCTGAGACATCTGACCTGGTCTAGGCTTCTCCTTAATCAAAAAGACAGCACTTCCAACAGTGCAACACTTCAACACTGCTGCACTCGATTAGGCTTGAGGCCTGAATCTTTTGACTCAGAAGAATATGTGCTATATTTCCATCCTGAGCCACATTTAGTCCTGTTAAATGCATTTCATTCATCAATTTCCATGTTTTAAAATTGTCACTTTTTGGATATTTGATTTTGGCTTGAATCTGGAGAAAATAGACTCGGAGCAAAATGTTAGCTGACACTTCATTACAATACTCAGGAAGTGCTGCACTGTCTGAGGCGTCAGTCTTTCATTGGAAACACGAAACAAAAGTCATGTCTACCATGTTAGATGGACATAAAAGATTCAGTGGCACTATTGTGAAGCTGGGTGCCTGATGTCTATCAAGTCATAATTAACATCACAAAGCAGATTATTTTGACGCTGCTGTTGTGGGGTACACCTATACACAAAATGATAGTAGTGTTCACTCAATTATTACAGTGACTGTACTTAAGAAGTATTTTATTGGTTGCAAAGTGATGTGTGATTTCCTACATGTTATTCCATCTTACATATATGACAGGGACTAAGGTTCTTATTGAGACATGTATGTGGAAGTTTATTAACGTTTATGTACTCAAATGTACTCAGGTTTATACATTTACTCTGGGTACTTTGCATACATATTATTATTGTTGTATGATTTACATAAATAGTAAGCTGACTGACTGCTTGATTAAGTGGCTATGTAGAAAGTCAGTTGGAGACCTCTGAGTCTACATTGTCACATGTTGTGATGTTGTGTAGTTGTCTTTAAGCTACAGTGCTTTTCCAAGATCTATGCAACAATACAACATCTCCAATGCACATCAGCACATTATCTTTTTATGTTAAGATAACTCTTTGACAAGTGTACAACGTGACTGGATCTAATCCTTATATAATTGACACAACTTGATTATAAGGCTTCCCTCTTCAGAGAAGACTATCTTGTAACCTGGATTTAATATCCAATTTTATGTCTAAAGGAATATCTTTGTTATAGTGGGATTTCAAAGTCATATAAGAACGTGTGGAATAGTCATCCAAAAGCTCGGTTTGTATAGTGCTTCAAAGTTGCCTCCTTAGTACTTCACAGTAGATACTGTAGTTATGGAGGTGGACTTGTGAGACACTTTCAACAGATTACTTTCATTGGTTTGTGGTTGGTGTCAACAATGAGGGCTTACCAAATAGGTACATGTGGAGCCTTTATATTTTGAAAGTAAAAGTGAGGGTTTCCTTTTCTGTGTTGCTGTAGTTTGTTTGAACTTCTGTAAAGACTTTAGAAGCAAACGGTGCCCTTCTGCAATAAACAAGCTCTGAGGTCTTTCTGAGATACATCTACTTCTGGTGTGGTAAGCTTGGAGAGATCATAATATCGAAGTATTTACAAAAATGTGGGGCATAAAAAGTTGAATAAACCGAGCCATCTTTGTAAATCACCTTATTCTTATGAGGTAACTATCTTCTGTACATCTTCTATTTTGATAAGACCAGTTCAAATATTGTTTGAGGAGTAGACTGATCCAAACTTGACTTGACTCATATTGATTTGGCATTTTTTTGCTGTTAAAAGTGGTACCATGTTTTCTTGCCTTTGCCATGAACTAATGGAGGTTTATGTCATGCTCGTTTTTAGTTTTCTCAAGAACTGCAATGTCATCTGTGAAACAGAGATAACCTGCTAAATTTCCTATGATATTATCCATTTGATGCTGGAATATATCCTGGCTAATGGATAATCAAAATGGTAATGTGAATAAAAATGTCTACCAAAGGATGTTCTAAAAATTGTCAGCTCTTGCGACTCTGGGGATAGTTGTATGAACCAATAATATTCTTGGAGTCAAGCTTAGAACAACAACTGTTGTCTGAGAACTTGGAATTAATCTCTTCAAGAATAGGAATCTGTTGGTTGCAACACTTGGTCACCTTGGATCTAAAATGCAAGTGGAGTACCTTCTTTCTTCAAAACAGAGTCCCGGAGTTGAAGCAATCAATGTGATGCTCAACTTTGAGAATGGTATTGTTTTGTACCATGGAATCCAGTTCTAGTTTGAACTTATCCCCAGTGCGATTACTGCACATATGTGGAGAGCTGATGCTGTGTTGGAAATTATCTTTCACACATTATACTGCATTGCCAAAAGAATTTACCAAAAAAACCAAAACCATTTGCCTAGAGGCTGGTCAAATCATGGATAGACTTGATGTTGCTATCTAGATTCTTTGGTGTTAGAACTGATATATTTGCCATCACATTGATCGTGAGTCTACATTTATCTGTTTAATGTTAAAGAGAGAGAGCACACTCACATCTGTTCCTTCGTTGTGGTAGTTGTACTTCAGTACAGGTTGTAGCCATCAGTCTTGGTTGTTAAATGTGAACTTTAGCTCTGAACTCAAACTGATGATGGCTGATTGTTAAGAAAATAGCTTTTTACAGCTGACTTTTTTAAAATTATCTTCTCAGCTTTTGGTAGCAACTTGCTGTGACTAGCCTTTGGCATTAACTTGCTGTTAATAGCTTGGAATGTCCACTTGCTGCCATTACGATAGGATGTGGTTTCCTAGATGCTAGTCTTCATAACATATACTACAGAGATATGGGTTCTTATTGAGACAGGTATCTGGAAGTTATTAACACATAACTGTGGACTAATATGACATCCCAGACTTAGAAATGTAGTCTGGATAGTATGTTTACTTATATCACTATTACATTATGTACATAGTTCACTACTGACTGAATAGCTGTCTGATTGCTTGACTAATGACTGTACAGAGAAAGATGAAAATCTCTCCTGCTAACGGATCACATATTCTAATTATGTTTTAGCTGTATTAAAGTTATAGTGGATTTCAAGGGCTCTGTGCAGTGATACAATGCAGCATGAAACTCCTGAGGTTGTAGGTGGTGCTATATAAAGGCAAGTTCTTTATTTTGTTTGCAGAAGCTCACGGTATGCTAATAACTGCTATGCTTGCCTCCCCAAGAGTAGTGTTTACATATCAAAAGTAATTCAGCGATTTTGAAGCATTTTGAGACCTCCTGTGAATATGAACATTTTCAGAGATGAGAAAATATATAGCATCTGCTTCAGCAACCAGTTTTAACTCAGAATTCATCTGTACCACCAGTGTCACTGGACTATTGATGGACACTGTGTAGATAATCAGCATCTCAGTTAAGATCATTTGATTCTTTGCTATAAGAATGCCTCACTGACCTAGTGTGAGCCGTTTCTTCCTATAGGTTAATTAACAATGTCTGCTTTATTAAAGCTGGGAGCAATAGGAACTATTTGTTGTACTTTACAGTGCTTTTCTCAGGGCCTCTTGTTGGCTCAGTGCCAGATAAGGTGCAGACATGAGACTGAATTCAAGACAAGATGTGCAGATTGTGTACAAGGTGCTTTCCATGTCTGGAATTAGTGTTGGTTTACTGCTTTGGCGAGCTTACTCAGACAGGTTATTGTGATATATCCAGCATATGTTTTTCACTTGAGCTGGGCTTAAAGGACTGATCAAATGGATTGCCAGAAGCTCTGAAATGTACTTGCTAATCGTACATTTTCAGGTGGTAGGTCAAAATATTGAACCATGATTAACCTTTCAGTAATTGTAGCTCTTACTTTGGACTTCATCCATAGTTGTACTAAATGCTGGTTGAGCGATTTCAATTGTTAAAGAAAAATGCCCAGCTTTCACTCTGGTGGAAGATCAGGACCAATGCTAAACTGCAGCTTAATGAGGCTTGCTTGCTTTAAATAGTAATATATATTACATCTCCCAGAGTTTCGTGTTCAGTAAGTTGCTTCTTAAGTACAACAAAAACTGAAAGAACTGATGATGCTGTAAATCAGAAACAAAACCAGAAGTTGCTGGAAAAGCTCAGCAGCATCTGTGACGAGAAATCAGAGTTAACGTTTTGGGTCCGGTGACTCCTCCTCAGAACTGTTCATAAGAACAGTAGCTGTTATGTTGGTAAACGCTGCAGCATTTTGGTGGGTGGCAGGATCTTAAAAACAATAATGAGATCAAAGACCATTTAATCTGCGAGTCATTTATTGTGATTTATGCCACATCATGAGTTATGGGATTGAGATGGACTGGTCAAGGAGACAAAGGCAACAAGGTAAAGGTGCATATTCAGTACTAGACTTCGATATAACCCAATGTATTATGTATTAATTCTAAATATTGCAATACATGGCAATTACAGATATATCAGGCTCTGACTTATTGTTATGATGCTAAGACTATGTTCTATTTGTGCTTCCTTCTTCGCAACACTCATCAACACTAACCCTGCCAACACTGTACTACCTACACCTAAAAGGCAGTAGCCCAATGTGAGCTCATGGCATAGTTGTGCCAGGGTCCTAAAACCCTTACACAACAACCAGTGAGTAGTGTACATAGGTGATCTGAGGGTGAAGATATTTTAGATTTCTAAGTCTTGTGATTAAATACCTAGGAGTTGTTTAGCCCCCTTCTTCCCCACTGTTAACAGACTCATGAATGGACCCCTCATTCTCTGCACCTTGTTTGTTGCTGTAATGCTAAATTCTGCATTCTGTTCTATTACCCTGATGTACTTACGTAAGGTATGATTGGTCTAGATAGCACGCAAAACAATACTTTTCATTGTATCTTGGTGCGTGTGACAATAGGAAATCAAATCAAATCAAAACAAATCAGATCAAATCATGAATGAAGCTAGGAGTGCCGCTCATGAAATTGTTCGCAATTCTTGATCGGATACATTTTTACATTGTGCCTTGTGATACTGTTCTTCAGTTCAGGGGGAATGCACCACTAGTGCCAAATGCTTTTCATAAAAACTAACAAAAATGTAAAACAGTGACAGCACTGTTAGCAAAATGTATCAAATGTTTTTATCAAGATATGAATTCTTCCTTGCTCCTGAAGGCCAATTGCTGAGACTGCTTGGGTATCACTTAATTTAAAGTGATGGGTTTTACTGGAATTTTCACATTCAGATTACTCTTCATATTTGTTCAGTTAGAAAATGGCAATGAGGTTGAGTTCGGAGACACAGTGTAAAATACAGATTGTATTTTACATCATCTTAAAACGCAGCCTTAGGAATTTCTTATGTTTTGTTAGAGGGATGATGATTCATTTGGTTTTCCTTTTGCATTGATTCCCTCAAGACTTTGCTTCAAGGAAATATGGACTCTTTCATTGCTATATTATTAATACCATTTCAGTGGGGTTTTATTGCTTCATAAAGAACCCATTTAAAAAGAGGTGAATAATTATGCACCCAGTTCAAATGGCTCAATGTGTAAGGCTCCCCTAGGCATATTAAAAAAAATAGTGAGCCACACTGTTTTGGGAGGCAATAGGCAAAGGAGTGGTTTGCGGAACATTTGATCCCTGGACTTATATTTGCATGAATTTTTGTTGAGGCACCGCAGAGTGGAGTATAGACAAGCATTTGTTTCTATTGCACTTTCTATAATCTTCAAATTGAAATGTTTTGCTCTCAGCTGTATGTCTGACAGTGAACGTATGTTTTAAGTATTAAGGGCATTGCGATCGTATTGAGGCACCTAAAAGTGGAACATGTGGGGAGGTGGTCTAATCCAGAATCTCAGGCTAATGTTCTGGGAACATCGGTCTGACTCCCACCATGGCAGATGGTGACATTCAAAATTCAATTAAATAATCAGCCTAATGGCAAGCATATATCCACTGTCAATTGTTGCCAAAAATAAAAATGGATCACTAGTGCCCTTCAGGGAAGGAAACCTGCCATTCTACCTGGTCTGGTTTATATGTGACTTCAGATCCACATTATTGTAGTTGACTCTTAACTGCCCTCTGTGCAAAAAAAATGCTGGCCTAGCCAGTGATGTGTATATCCCATGGATAAATGAAAACAAATATGATATATGGAGACAAGTTGATCTTCATTGTGCTTTCTGTCATTTTCAAGTAAATGTGTTTTATAATGTATTTTACAAACTTTGTGAATAGACTATATTTTTGGAAACAATAATCTCAGGCTAATTGATCTCATCCTGGAGATGGTTTGTGTTGCTGGAATAGCAGGAAGACCATACTAACGATCAGGTCTCACACATGACAATTTATAAATGGGTTCAACCCACGACAAACCTAATTAAAAGCAATGTAATTATGAAAAAGAAAGTAAGGATATGAAGAGAGAAGAATTATTTCTTAATCTTTTCACTAGCAATGTTGAAGTTTTTGCAATGTTTGAGGATTTCAAAAAGTTATGGTGCATGTAAAAATTTCACGCTGAACCCATTTGAACTGTAAATAACATCAAATGCGCACTTCACTAAAATCTTTAGATGGTGTAACCCCACTTGTAGATAAAAATTTAATCTTGCAGTTTGGTCAGAACACTTTCTGAGCCTATTTGGTGATCAGCAGATGGTGCAGGAAACATCCACCACTAAAGATGTTCCTGACAGAACTGAACAAAGTCTAAGTTGGATGAACCACTAAACTGTGAAAAGATCAAAACTGCTACAGCACAATTAAAATCACTGAAAGCCCATGAAGTGATGGAGTTCCAGCTGAGGTCATTAAAAATGGAGGAACTGTGATCCTTGACAAGGTTACAGACTTGTTTTCAGCGTACGAGGAGAAAGAGACAGTCCTCAACATCTTTGAGATAACTGCAAAAAACAGGGCAGAGAAATACGACAGTTATCATTTTCATATGTGTGTGTGAATACCTGTGTGCATGTGCATGTGCACATGTAATTGTAAGCGATAATATTTTTCTAAGTCAGGGTGTGCACTGCTTGGAGAGAAACTTGCAATAATAATGTTTTCATACCTCTGCTGCCCCTGTCCTTCTAGGTAGTAGTGTTTGAGGGTTTGGTAGGCATTGTTGAAAGATCCTTGCTGAGGTACTTCAGTGCAACTTGTAAATGGTACACACTGCTGTTAGTATGCATTGACAGGGACTGGACAGACTGAACGTTCAAAGTGGTGCATTGGATGCTAATCAAACAGGTTGCTTTGTCCTGGATGGTATCAAGCATCTTGAGTGTTGTTAGAGCTGCACTCATCCAGATAAGTGGAGAGAATGTCATCACACTCGTGACTCGTGCCTGTCAAATGATGGATACATTTTGGGGAATTAGGAGGTTGCTACAGAATTCATAGCTTCTGATCTGCTTTTGTAACTACAGTACTTATATGTTTGGCCCGTTCAGGTTCTGGTCAATGGCAACCCTCAGAATGTGGGTAGTGGGGGAAAACATGGATGGTAATGCTAATGAATGTCAAGGGGAAATGGTTCAATTCTCTTTTGTTGGAAATGGGCAATGCTTGACACGTGCAGTGTGAATGTTACTCATTATTTATTGCTCAAGCCTAGATGTTGTATAGGTCTTCTGTAATTGGATACAGACTGCTTCAGTAGTCACAAGTGGTATGGAACATTGCGCAATCATTAGTGAGCAGCCCCACTTCAGACCTTTTGATGGAGGGAAGGTCATTGAAGAAGCAGTTGAAGATGGTTGGGACTAGGGCACTATACTGAGAAACTCTGCCACTATATCACGGGACTGAGAAAAATGACCTCCAATAGCCACAACCAGCTACCTTTGTGCAATGATTGCTTCAAACCAATGAATTTCTTTCCTCCATTCCCATTTTGGCCAGGAATCTTTGAAGCCACTCATGGCTAAACACTGCCTCGATTTCAAGGACGGACACTCTCAACTAGAAAGGAACAAAACACAGGCCCATATGCTACTTTCATAGATCTTACGAAGGCATTTGGTAGATAGCTGGATGGACTTTGGAATATAGTATCCAGACTGGATTCCCTCCTCGTTTCTTCACTGTTTTCTGTCAGCTCCATAAACATCAAGTCAAACAGAATGAAGCTCCCTCACACAGCTTTCCTAACAAGTTTGGTGAAGTAAGCTCCACTGCTAATCACTGACCTACGCCAGAAATTAACATTGAGTCAAATAGAGTACCTATGTTTGACGCAAAAAGCTCATGCCTCTGATACTAGCATTTTCAGAGGGACCTGAGGGCTGTAAAGCTGTCTGCAATAGCTCTACTGAGGCCAGTATCCTGCCACCAAGTTACCCTTAATGTAAACATGTGTGGTACTTGACACTGGTCCATTTTCCTCAGTGCCAGCTCTCACAGTGATCAGAACCTCTGACGCTCTAGTTATATCGGTCAGCCAGGTTAACAGCCCCAGTCAGGGAACTCATATTCTGAGGTCCACTTGACTGGCCTTGTGACAATCACTACACTGTCCATCAATGCTTAAACTTGCTGAGTAAATACCACACGTGCACATTTTCAGGGCGCACAACGGAGGCAAATGTCTGAACATTGGCTTTGTCAGTATCTGAAAGTCTAGGTCATTAAATCACTCTATCCAAAGGTTGAGGAAGGAGATCCTGCGAAGAGACTAGTGGTGTGAGTTAGATCAAGGGGCAGCAAGCGATGAAAATTTGAAAGCAACTGAGATAGGCCTTGAACAAGTCGGGGTGCTTCAATGGAGGATAAATAGCAGAGGATCAAGGAGAGGAACAAAGATGTGAGTCAGTGATGAGGCCCATACTACCACTGTTGCAGTTTGGACAGTGCAAGGTGATTGAATGCATAGCTAGTGAACATTGTCAATAACAAGGTCTTGTTTGTGAATGATAAATAACTTTGAAGAAAAATGTAGAAAACTCTACCTTTGCTGTACCAGATGGATTGAAAATTGCTACACTTGTTACTGTAATTTTAGAATAAATGTTACAATTTTCAATCAGCCAACAATCAGCTCGTATGTGTTAAGTTTCACACAATCAACAATTTCACCAACTATTAAAACACATCTAAACTTCAATAGAAGTTATCCTCTTTTTAAAGTGAATCACATTCAGTCCCCCATTTCTTCAGTGAACTTCCCCCTTGATCAGATTTTTAAAATGTGTGGGAACAGCTATAATGCATTTATCGGCCAAGCTGCTCACCATGAGAGCAGAATTTGTTGAAATATGAAGAATAATTGGTGAAGATAAAATTGAAAATCTGAAATGATGGTGGAAAGTTCTGAAAATGTCTGCCTGGATCAGAATATGGATACATTGTGTTCTGAGGAAGGGTCACCGGACCCAAAACGTTAACTCTGTTTTCTCATTGATGCTGCCAGACCTGCTGAGCTTTTCCAGCAACTTTGTTTTTGTTCCTGATTTACAGAATCCGCAGTTCATTTGGCTTTTTTGGATACACTAATGTTTGGATAGATATATTCTGTCAAAACTGAAGTGGCAATCACTTTCCTTCAATAAAATTGAGGAACATGGTCCATGAAAAGATTGGAAGAGGAATAGAACATTAAGCCCCTCAAGCCCATTCGAATGATTATGGCTGATCTGTGAACTAATCCATGTACCTGCCCAATACCTTTGCTTAACAAACTTCTATCAATTTATCATGTTTAAAATGAATAATCTAATCATCTACCATCTTTGTGCACAACAGAATTTCCTAATTTCACTCCTGAAAGTGTTCCCCTTTGATTTCAGACTATATCCCCTAGTCCTGGACTGCCCAACCAGCAGAAATAGTATTTTTATAAATATCCTATATGTTTTCCTTAAAATCTTGATTTCAAACACCCTCGACGTTTTGAGTTCCAAGAAATATAATTCTACTTTGTGTAATATGTCCTCATATTTTAATGCATGAAATTCAGATACCCTTCTCTTCACTGTTTTGCCTCCAAGGATAATATATCCATTCTAAGATGTGGCACCCAGAACTACTCACAATGCTCCAGTTATGAACAAACCTGGGCATTTCAAGGATACCATTCATTTGCAGAAACATTCACTTGATTTTGCTGAATTCAATGTGTGCTTTTAAATTGATTTTGTTTTATGGGTACTTGAGTCATTTTTGATTTAGCATAAGGAACTCATTGGAGTGAATTCAGCTGGAATCAAATGGGTGACTGGTTGTGAAGTGTCAGAAAATTAATATCAGACATGCACATTTACTGGCTACTTACCCTATGCATTCACTCACCCAGAAATAAATTCCACATGAAGTGGGTATGGAGTGATGCGGAAGGAATGACTGTTTTAATCCAATAAAAAGAAGCACAGTATGTTCTTTTAGTCACAAGTGGAAGACAATTGTACATTTAATGACCACTGTTTAACTCTTACTAATTGATAGTACTCTCGTGATGCTCTGCTAATTATTACATTGCCTATGTTTGCGACAAGGCATATCTCTGCAAATGAAATGCTGCATTTCATGAGTTTAGCCAAACAGATTCAGCCTTGGAAGCTATTGTAAAGACAGCTGAGTATCAGATCAGGAGCAAGTACATTTTGCTGTTTCTGGTTGTTGCTGAAAAAAAACAGTTACGCTAGCAAGGATTTTCATCACAACAACTTAGATGAAAAAAAGCTGCTGGCTGGTTGACAACTTGATTCTGTTTTAGAGTATACATTGATGTCGTTGTTTGAAGTTGGGACTCTTGCATTTGTCATGATGAGTGCAACACACAAAGCTTCTGCAACTTACCTCTCTTTGCAACAATATTCAAGTTCTGCGTTATCAAGCGATTTTATCTGGCAATATTGATGCAGCAGAAACTCTGAAAGACGGAAGGAATGCAGAGAGGGCAGAGAGAGGCAAAAGATCTAACCACAAGAAATGTGCCAATAACAGAAATAACACTAGCAAAGACTCAATTGCTTCTCACTAATTTTGTAGAATATTAACATTGAGAGGATGGATTTTTGTCTCAAGTAATTCAGGATCATCAACCCTGTCTATGTTGCTTCTGATATTTATTAAATGAGTCAGAACTGAATGTATACATAGGACAGGTATTGAATCTGATTCCACCATATTGTGCCACTGCCCAGGAATAAATTTTTACCCACTATCTTTACTGACAGAAACTCGAGGTCTCCTGCCTGTCTGAGCAGTGCCCACCTCTCCTATTGGCATTACTATTGCTTTAGAGGATTGGACCAACAACATCAGGATCCTGTTAGCCATCCTTATTTGGATAGTGGAACTGCAAGTGGCCAATTCAGAGGGATTTCCAAACTAACAGAAACCTAAATGTTAGGAGTGGCATGGTGACTCAGTGGTTAATAGTGCTGTCTCACAGTGCCAGGGACCCAGGTTTGATTCCACCGTCAGGTGACTGTCTGTGTGGAGTTTGCACATTTTCCCTGTGTCTGCAAGGGTTTCCTTTGGGTGCTCTGGTTTCCTCTCACAGTCCAAAGATGTGCAGGCTGGATGGTTTGGCCATGCTAACTTGTCCAATACTGTCCAGGGTTGTGCAGGCTTGGTGGATTAGCCATGGTAAATGCTGGGTTCCAGGGATAGGGTAGGGGTTGAGCCTTGGTGGGAAGCTTTTGTAGGGTCAAAGTGGACATGATGGGCCAAATGGCCTGCTTCCACACTGTAGTGATTCTATGATTCTAAATGTAGATTGTGTTTCTCTCAAATTAATGCGTTATCATTTTTTCTGCTGCTAATGGGTTTACATCAATTCACGTTTTCAATTTTTTTTCAATAACAGAAGGAACTGGCCTTGAAAATCCACTGATGCTTGCAACCTGGTAACCATACAGTTAAAATTGTTGAACTTTCAGAGCAAATTAGAAGCCTTCATTCACAGCATACACAATTGTTTCATTTTGAGAACTTATATTCCTACAATGTGCAATGAATCAATAGTTGCCTTCTCTACAGTGTGACTTAGTTGATCATACTCTTGGCTCAAGAAAAGAAGGAGACAGAAAGCAAAAAAGAAACTATAGGCCAGTCAGCCTAACATTTGTAAAGGTGCTGGAATCCATTGCCATGTGCTAAGGAAGTAGTAGTTGGACATTTAGAAAACCAAAATACAATTAGCCAGAGTCAAAATGATTTCATGAAAGGGAAATGCTGTTTAACAAATTCATTAGAGGCCTTTAGGATATAACAAGCAGGATAGGTAAATGGGAACCAGTGAATGTAATGTATTTGAACTTCCAAAAGGCACCTGATAACTTGCCACAAATATAGTTATGACACAAGATAAGAATTTAGGCTGTTGTGATTAATTAGCATGAATAGAGACCATAAGACCATAAGACATAGGAGCGGAATTTGGCCATTCAACCAATCAAGTCTACTCTGCCATTCAATCATGGCTAATAGGTTCCTCAACCCCATTCTCCTGCTTTCTCCCCATAATCCTTGAACCCCTTGACAATCAAGACCTAACTATCTTCATCTTAAATATATTTAATGGCCTGGCATCCACAGCCTTCTGTAGCAGTGAATTCCATAGATTCACCACTCTCTGGCTGAAGAAGTTTCTCCTCATCTCCTTTTCAAAAGGTCTTCCCTTTACTCTAAGGCTGTGCCCCCAGGTCCTAGTTTCTCCTACCAATGGAAACATCTACACTGTCCAGACCATTCAGTATCCTGTAAGTTTCAGTTAGATCCCCCCTCATCCTGCTAGACTCCATTGAGTATAGACCCAGAGTCCTCAAACGTTGTATTAATGTTAAGCTTTTCATTCCTGGGACCATTTTCGTGAATCTCCTCTAAACCTGCTTCAGGGCCAGTACATCTTTCCTGAGATATGGGGCCCAAGTGGATTGGTTAACTAACAGGAAACAGGAAGTTGGGATAATTGGATCATTTTCAAGTTAACTGTAACTAATGGTGTACCACAGGGATCCGTGCTGGTCCAATTGTTGCCAAAATTCCTGAGGATACAAAGGTAGGTCAGAAAGTAAATTTTAAGAAAGACACAAGAGTCTGCAAAGGAATACAGATAAGTGAATATGCAAAACTTTGGCAATGAAGTATAATGTAGGAAAATACGATGTTGGCTACTTTGATAGGAAGAATAGAAAGGCAGAATATTATTAAAACAGAGTGGTACTGCAGAATGCTCCAGCATAGAGAGGTATGAATGTCCTTGTATATCATTCACAAAAGGAGAACAAGCAAATCCAAGAAGTGATCAGGAAGCCAGGTGGAATGTTGACATTTATTGTAAGAGGGAAGAAGTATAGAAGTAGGAAAGTCTTGTAACAACTGTACAGGGCATTTGGAGACCAGTATTCTGTGTACAGCTTGGGTCTCCTTATTTAAAGATGGATATACTTGCATTGAATGCAATTCAGGAATGGTTTCATAGCTTGATTCAGTGGCTTAATGAATAGGTTGTTTTATCAGGTAATATTGTGCAGGTTGGCCCTATACCATTTGTAGTTTAGAAGAGTAAGAGGTGAAATAAGTGAAAAATATCAAAATCCAAGTGGGTTTGAAAAGCAAGATGCTGAGGAATCTAGAAGTGGGGACAGCTTCAAAGTAAGGGATCTCCCAATTAAAATGAAGATGAGGAGGAATTTCTTCTCTTAGAGGGCTATTAATCAGAAAATAAGAGTTGTCGAGATAGGCTGCTTGGATATATTTGAGGATGAGATAGAAAAGATTTGATCAACATGGGAATCAAGTGTTATGGGGTGTGGGGCACAGCAATAATTTTAGTTAAGTTCACATATTAGATCAGCCATAATTGTATTGAATGGTGGAACAGGCTTGAGCGCCAAATGGCCTATTCCTTGTGCCATTTCTTATGTTAAAGTGAGTCCGACATTATAGATTCAAGTTCCATCCTAAAAATTTGAGCACAACAATCTAGGCCATTAATCCACTGAAGTATTGAGTGAGAGCTACATTGTTGCAGATGCTGTCTGATGGATGAGCTGTTAAACAATGGCCACCTTGAATGCACATAAAAGAAGCAAATACACTATTTTGTAGAAGAGTAGTTGGGTTTTCTGTTACATGCCAGGCAATAATTATTTCTCGACATTTCAAAAAATCAGATTATCTGCTGATTATCGCACTAATGTTTGTGGGAGTTTGGTCTCCACAAATTGATTGCGGTGTCTCCCACATGCTAACAGTGACTCCAGTATTTCCTTGACAGAAATTGACTGTGAAACACCTATTTAAATGCAAGTTCTTTTCATCTAAATGGTAAAAATGTGGTCTAACCAGATACTGATGCTGCTCCATAACTGGGCAGAAGGAGGTCACAACTGAGCTGATGACTTGTCTACAGATGCTGAATCTGCCTGAGCCTTCTCTCTGATCCTTTTGGGGATCATTTCACATTTGCATAGTATGGTGCTTGACAATCAACTGGAGATCAGAAACTTACTACATCGGAAAAGTGCCTCAAATACAGAGCTTTCAATTCCTTTCTTTATGCTAGTAAAATAAACTTCAGTAAGTAGCAAAGCTCCAGAACTAGAGGATTTAAACTCTTGCAATGCATTCAGCTCCTGACCAATGTTTGCCATGGATTTAGCAACTGGATTAAGCTTGGAAAATTACAGCCACCACTGTTCACACCCTCCCCTTCTCAAAGCTTAAAGAGTTGGACTTGAACCCACAATTTGATGACTTAGATTTGAGTACTATAGAACCAGTTGAAAGGAAGATACCCGTTGTCCCGTATCCCCTAATAATTCTCGTAAAAATGTCTATCATGTAACTTGTACCCATTTGCTATCCTGAAGAAATCACATTATTTTTAAGACAATAGTTTCTTTTTGGTTTTGCCTACCACTTTATACGAAGTGGACTCTGTAAACTCAGAGAGAGTCATACAGCACAGAAGAGGCCCTTTGTCTCATTGTGTCTATGCTGATCTGTTTCACTAATCCCACTTTCCAGCACTTGGCCAATAGACTTAAATGTTATGACATTTCACATGCTTACCCACATACTTATTAAAAGTTGTGATGTTTCCCTTCATCTTCTGTCTCTGGTAATGGACGTTCCTGGTTTTAAAATTGATGTCCAACATCATTCGCCTTTCCAGTAACTGCTAGCTACAACACCCTATCTTTGTAAAATGTCCAGAAGCAAACTCTCTAAGACTGAGTCAAAAAAAAAGTTCTCTAATTCCATATAGAGTAAAATCTTATTTATAGATCTCCCATTTTTGGCACTGATCAACTGCTCAATTTTACAGCTGGACAAGATCTGGTAACTGAGTTGCAGGACAAATTTTGCAGACTAACTTAAAGAGTTTCCAGTTTGGTGCAGACCTCTTTGGGAAGGTGAGAGTTGGGAGATAAAAGAAACATTCTTTCCACTAATAAGAAGCACCAACTGCCCATCTTTTCTAACATCCTGGGAAATTACACCATTTAACAGCGATAACGTGAAATGCAAGATGTCAGTAACTGGGCTGTAGACAAATCATCAGTTCAGTTGTGACCCTCCTTCTGTCTAATTTCTTGCCACTAATGCCAAGGAAACAATGTCCCATATGGTCAAAGAATCACAGTCTTGAACCAGATTGAAGCCATATGTCATAAAAACCGAAAGAACAGCGGATGCTGCAAATCAGGAACAAAAACAACTTTTTCCAGCAACATTGTTTTTGAAGCAATATGTGCCCTGAAAACCTAATCTACCTCTGCTCCCTTTCCCCATTCAGTTGATAGTAATAGCCTGTCTTTTTGCAAAGGTGAAATTTCTTTCAAAGAACAAGAAGGACTCTACCTATATGTATAAACTACAACACAACAACATTTTAAAAAAACTTTTGTACAACTTTAAGAAAACCTGGAATATGACAGTTTTGTCTCATGAGATATTTCTAATAATCATAATGAATAAAGTGTTTTATTTTATTCATTTGAGGGACATGGACATCACTGGCTGGCCAGCATTTCTTGCCCATCCCTAGGTATCCATGAGAAGGTGGTGGTGAGCTGCTGTCTTGAACTGCTGCAGTTCACTTGCTGTAGTGGACCCATAATGTTCTTAGGGAGAGAATTTCAGGATTTTGACCTAGCAACTGAGAAAAAACAGCAATATATTTCCAATTCAGGATGGTGAAGGGGAACTTGCAGGTGGTGATATGTTCCCATGTATCTGCTGCCCTTGTCTTTCTAGATGGAAGTTCCTGTGGGTTTGGAAGGTGCCTTCAAAGGATCTTTGGTGAACTTCTGCAACGCACCTTGTAAGTAGCGCACATTGCCGCTATTGAGTGTCAGTGGTGGAGTGAATGGATGTTTGTGGATGTGGTCAATCAAGTGGGCTATTTTGTCTTGGATGGCATCAAACTTCTTGGAGAGGCTTTGGGAATCAGGAGATGTGTTACTTGCTGTAGTATTCATACCTTCTGACCTGGTCTTGTAGCCATTGTGTTTATATGGTAAGTCCCATGGAGTTTCTCGTCAATGGTAACCTGAAGGATGTTGATATTGGGGTTTCAGTGATGGGAATACCATTGAATGTCAGGGGGCAGTTGGTAGATTGTTTCTTATTGGATGGTCATTGCCTGGCATTTGTGTGGCACATTTGTTACTTGCCAATTGTCAGCCCAAGCCTGTTCAGATTTGCTGTATTTGAACGAATATGGACTGCTTTAGTATCTGAGGAGCCGCATATGACGCTGAACATTGTCCAATCATCAGTGAACATCCGGATGATCATGGAGAGAAGGTCATTGATGAAGCAGCTGAAGATGGTTGGGCCTTGGACATTATCCTGACGAACTCTGTAGAGATGTCCTGGAGCTGAGATGACTGATACCCAACAACTGCAGCTTTTTTCCTTATGACTCCAACCAGCAGAATATTTGTTCCCAACACCCATTGATACCAGTTTTGCTAAGAGTTCTTGATGCCACACCCAGTCGAATGTGGTCTTGATATCAAGTGCTTTCACTCTCATCTCACCTCTCGAATTCAGCTCTCTCGTCCATGTGTGAACCAAAGCTGTAATGAGATCAGGAGCTGAGTGGCCCTGGTGGAACCCAAACTGGGTGTCACTGAGCAGGTTATTGCTAAGCAGATGCTGCTTAATAGCACTGTTGGTGACACATAAAAATGTTAGATTTTGAAATATCCTTTTAAAATAATCTCCAAACCTACAGGTGAAGCTCAGCCTATTTAGGCCTGTATAGTGCTGAAGAGAAAAGAGAAAAATTTTATCCTGTGAATCTTGGTTGAATTTTATGACTTCACAGGATGATTCACAGGATATGACTTGCATGCTGTAGACTTCAGTCACATTTCCAAGACTGTAACTGTGTAGCATATCACATTTCTGTTTTGAGTTTAGAAAGACTGTGTTCTGAAGTGCCATGTAGACTGTGCACTTTAGATACACTACTAGTGGTTGTTGGAGAGCTAAAGACATTATCTAATTCTGCGAGTGCTGCATACTTGTTTGCTGAGGAGCTTGACTGATTGGCAGTCATTGTTCTGAAATGCATCTGTTACAATGTGAGAAAAATAGTAGGCAAGGTTGATAAACTTAGAGGTTTGGTTAGTACTTGGAACTAGACATTATTGTGATTATGGAGACTTGGCTGAAAGAGGGACAGGACTAGCAGCTGAACGTCCCAGGATTTAGATGTTTCAGGTGTGATAGAATGGGATGTAAAAGGGGCGGGGGAGTTGCATTACTAGTTAAGGACTACCTCACAACTGCACTGAAGATGGATACATCACAGGAGTGGGAAAGGTAAAATCACAATACTGGGGGTATACTCCAGGCCTCCCAACATCCAGTGGGAGATAGAGGAGACAATATGTAAATAGGTTTTGGAAAGATGTAAAAACAGAAGGGTTGTTTTGGTGGGTGATTTTAACTTCCTCTATATTGACTGGGACTCACTTAATGCTGGGTGCTTGGATGGGGCAGAATTTGTAAGCACCATTCAAGATGGTTTCTTAACACAGTATGTAAACAGACAAACCAGGACAGGGGCTATACTGGACTTGTTTTTGAGAAATGAGCCCAGCCAAGTGAGTGAAGTTTCAGTGGGGGAGCATTTTGGTAGTAGTTACCATAATACTGTGAGTTTTAAGATACTAATGAATCGGGATAACAGCAGTCCTTGGGTGAAGGTGATAAATTGGGGGAAGGCGAACTACAACAATATTAGGCAGGAGCTGGAGAATTTTGATTGGAGGCAGTTGTAATTAGTCAGTCGACTGCTTCCACCTTTAGCATAGTTTCTCAGTCAGAAAAGAATGAATGTGGCAGCAATTTACCTTAAACGAATGTTGGAGGTGGTTGATATCGCATGCCTGTATGGCAGGAGTTGGTATGGAAATAGTAAAATAGCACAATAGGCAAAATAGCCTCTCGGAGCATTTGCTCTGAGGCTGAGATAAAACAGTCAATTTTATGAAACTTTTGCTCAAATCTAATCACTAACATAACTCACCTAACAGTGACATTCATACAAAATGGTGATAATGAGTGCCAAGCTGTTTTTATCTTCTTTGAGATAAAAAGAAGAGATACAATTGTTGTGTGAGGATGGCACAAGACAGGTTAGTGGGGTGTAACATGAGAGCATATCTCCTGTAAATCCAGCCACTGATTTATGATTGTCCTAAACCAATTTCACCTCATTACCTGGTGAAGACAGCAAGGGAATTTCTTTGGTCCGTAACACTTGATAGCTTTAACTTAAGAATAAACCTATGAATTTGTCTTAAAATTTTCAATTGATCCAACATTCACAATACCTTGAAGGAGTGCTTTCCAGAATTCCACTACTTTACATGAAAAGTGTTCCCTGGTTTAGCACAGAATAGGGCCTAGCTCTATTTTACAAAAATATTTCTCCTTGTTTTGAATTCCCCACCAAATGAAATAATTTCTCTATCCCGCCTATTGAATTTCTTGATTAAGTCGGTACTTGATCTTCCAAAACTCAAGAGAATACATACCAAGCTGTTACAACCTATCACCATAATTCCACCCCCTTAATTTTCTCTCCCACCATCCTGGAGAACCAGAACTGCCTACAGTGTTCATATTTTGAAGTTCAATGCCCAAAAACTGAATACTGCACTCTAGACCACTAACTTGGCAATGTCTGTAAACTAGATAACATAACACTATTTTTTCATCCAAGTTATTAATACATATAGTGAAAAGCTGGGCACAGCTCTGTGGTGAGCACCCCACCAAGCAGAAAACCGTTTCTGTATCTGTCCCTTGCCACAACCTCCTAATGATTCCTAGCTCAGTTTAACTCTGTGCTTGATTAAACTTCATTTTGATAGTCTCCTGTGTGAGACATGACCTACCCTTCATAAATCAGTGATGACTCTCTTTGATCAACTGATACTCAGCCAAAAGCTCAGTCACTTTCCTTGTTGGTTTATTCTGGTTACTGCCACTGTTGAACTGACAGATCTGTTGTTACTTGGTTTCTCCCTCCACCACTTCTTGAGTAATAATGTGACATTTGCAATTTTTCAATTAGTTGATGTGATTCCTGACTGTCGAGAGATGAGAAAACTCATAATTAATATATTTGCAGTTTCGCTCCCATTTATTTTAATAGCCTTTTTTTGGAATTCTTGGAGTTCATAATTTATGTTATTTAAACCATAATCATGTCTTAGAATTATGTTAAATCCATTAATATTCCCCACCCCACACCACAGAACTGTGCTCAGTTTTTCACTATATATATATTAATAACTTGGATGAAAAAATAGTGTTACATACCTAGATTACAGACATTGCCAATTTAGTGGTTGAGAGTGCAGTATTCAGTTTTTTGGGCATTGAGCCTCAAAATATAAACACTGTAGGCAGTTCTGGTTCTCCAGGATGATGGGAGAGAAGATAAAGAGGGTGGAATTATGATCATAGGTTGTAACAACTTGGTATGTATTCTCTTGAGTTTTGGAAGATCAAGTACCGATTTAATCAAGAAATTCAATAGGCGGGATAGAGAAATTATTTTAGCTTCCTTTCCTTGGCCATTGTTTATTCTCTGTCTCAACTGAGATACAAATGACTGAATCTTTGAAAAGCCATTGAACTACTACTGCACTCTTACATCTCTGTGCCCTGATTTAGCTTTGCATTTCTGGCTGGGTCTTTTGATTCCAGCCTCTTCAGAAATGCGGAGTATAGCTTAAATTAAGTTGCTTCCTCAAAGTGCTGGATCATTGTGGAAAATAAGTCACACTCCCCTTTTTACAGCACTGGCTGTCATCCACTGGTAAATGTCACGAATGTTTCAGTGTGTTAGTGAATGAATGTATGAGTGAATGGGTGAATGTATAGGAGTGTACATGAGTGGAGTAATAAGGCAAGTGGATAAATGGTTAGGGTGGCAAGTGGATAAGGTGGCTGCTGGATAGTGGGGCAAGTGGGTGAGGTGAATGGGGTGGATAGTCTGGTCAAATAGTGGCTTTGGGTGGAGTTGGGAACATTGGGGATCCACACGTCAGCATGAGTAGTCAAGGTGGTCAATAGTGGGGTGGGGGGAGGAGTGGGGGGAGGTGGTGGTGTGTGGTGTGGGGTGTGGTCAGGGTGTCAGTTATATAGTTACCCAGGAATTAGACAAAGATTTTTTGATCTAACATTTCCTAGGTAACTATCCAGGTAGGTTTGTGAAAACAGTCCAGAAACTGGCACTAATTCAGAGTCAGATACTTTTTGGAATGCACCAGAGAGCAGCAAATTGCCCATCAGAAGTACAAACCTTCCAAGCAATCCTAATGGAATCAGCACACTGGGATTTCAGAATAGTCCCAGCACGTATCCTAGCTAATGTATTTGGTCTCCGATGATCCAGAGACCTGAAGATCTGGGCCAGCATCTCATTTAGCAGATCAGCCATTTAGTAATTGCCAATTATATTCTCATCTGCATCTATATTTACTTTGCTTGTATTCTCATTCACCTCTCTTCTTCTTAATGTACTTAGAAAAGTTCTTGCTGTTGACATGGATACAATGTACAGGTGCCTTGACTTTTTTGCACCAATATATTTGCACCTCTTTTCATAGCCCTATCAATCTTCTGGATTTCAGTTTTACAAGACTTTTTTTACTTAATGACATCACTTACTGTATTATTGATCAATAGTTTGGTGGGGAATCCAGAATAAGAGGGGGGAAATGTAAAGAAGTGGAATTCTGGAAAGCACTCCTTTAAGATACTGTGGATGTTGGATCAGTTGAACCTTTTAAGAAAGATCGATAGACAATTTTAATGTTAAAGATATCAAGTGTCTATGTATGGTACTGGCTTTGCATTGTATCACATACTTCCCACTGATCATAGATTAACTATCAATACTTCTGTTCAGGTTTGTGTGCTTAATTCCTTTCCTATCTCTTCAATGTTTCCTAATTTAAATTTAGAACACCCTTTCCCCCTGCCAAACTATATATCAAATCCAGTGATAATTTGATCCCCGAGATGTTCCCTAACTGTTAGATAAAAGTAAATAGGATCCCATTACCCAACAGTGAATGCAATGTGCTGATTTCTTAGTTGCTCTATGCCTGATCATAGGAGTGGGAGTAGAAGTAGACTGTTAGGTCTCTCAAGATATTTTGTCATTAAATTGGATCATATTAGTTCAACTCCATTTACCTGCCTTTGATATCCTCATTGAATAACAATCCATCAAACCCCGTCCTTAAAATCCTGCTTGCCTCAACATTCACAGCATTTGGGGTGAGAGAGTTTTAGATATCAACAGGCGTTAGTCTGAGATCCTCAACTACACTGACCTGTTTAACTGTAACTGCTAGAATACCGACCTGAAAGCTTTGTACAAAATCAAAATCTTTACTATTTGAACAGTAGTACTGATTCTTAAAGTTTTGCGAAAATTAAAATTAACTCTTGTCATCATATTATTTTTGCGACCTGCTTTTTTGGTCTCCAATTAATGCATTCATATTTACAAGGAAAAAGTAAAATTCAGCAACAGAAAATATCCCTGTGGGATTTATATTTCTTTGACCAGTGATTTGACTCCTTTGCAATTTCCTCAGTTCTGCCCAGAGTGGGTTCACTGCCTGATTACAATATTTTTTTATCTGGAATTATATCTTTTATCAGTATTGCTACTCTCCCTTCTTTCTGAATTTCACTCTTCTTTCTGAGATTTTAAATACTTGAATATGCAGATCCCAATTATATCTGTTACGTAGCCAGTTCTCTAACTTTATAGCTCCATACTTCTTAAGCTGATATTTTTGTGCGTTGAGCTTGCACTTTTTATTCGTTGTACCACATGCACTGTGCGCAGATTTGTTATTTGGAAAATCATTCTCATTCTGTTTGTGTATTGTGCTGGTGTTTTACTCAGACTTGTTAACATATTGTGGATAATGCCTACTTACATCTACTACCTGGTTTATATCTATCTCCATCATCACTATCTCTTTCCACAAGGACATGAGTACCTCTCCAGTTTAGATTTCATGTCATCCGTACAACTTTCTCTGGCCTTGGGCACAGCCCCAATGTCCTATTTTCTCCACATGTTTTTGCTCAGAACTTCCTACATTTATGCTGGAATTCACTGTAATTATATGCGAAAGAAGTTACAAATTGGACCTTGTTTAACTTCAGTTTGAAGAAATACTGATTGAAGCATAACATTTCTGGGCAGCCTCCATTAAGAGTTTATCAGGATTGGAATGCTCTAAGTGTTTACTTGTTCATTGGTGTGGAGACTTCTACATTTCACAGGGTAAATGCTTTTGTTAAAATTATGTCTGACACATTCTGCCTGACCATTTTAATGTTTCTGTAACTTTGATCACTTAAGAATGCTTTTTTTTCTTGTTTGAAATGTTTTGCTGCTTCTAAACATTCCCAAATCCTGCACTGCTTTTTAGTGAGGTTGTGGATTAATGAATTTCAACCAGTTTTTTACTGCGCAGTGAATCTAATTACAATGGAATCCTAGAATGCATAATAATCAAACGGTTATTTTTTAAATGAATAATTAGTGCTCTACGGAGGGACATGAAAAAGAGGGGGAATGAATAGCATGGTGTAATAAACATCAAATCAAAAATAAAATTTGAACTTTGTTGATTTGGGTCCCTAATGTGTTGAGGACATCATCAAATAATTATTCGGTCAAATGAGGAAGAGTCATTTCTGCTAGTTTATAAGAGAAAACTTTGTGCATTTAAATTGTACATTCATTCCATGTTTTTGACACCGTCTGTGAATGATGGAACGGTGGATCCAAAGCTTGTGTAGGTCCTGATAGATGTGCAACAATGCAATAAAATAAGAACTGAATAAATGGACCTCAGGACACTCAGTTGTAAAACTGCAAATAATCGATACAGTTTGACACAGCATTTAATTGATATGGGTTTGTTTTCGTTATGTCTCTATAGGTGGGGCTGGTTGGGTCAGTGGTTAAGTAGATTACATTATTGAACAAATAATGTTCTTTGGAGCATGTTATGTCGGAGTGTTCTAAAGCTTTCTTTTCAACATGGTGCAACCCTGTCAAACTGTTAAATTTCTGTCTCATACTCCAGCTGTAGAATGGATGTACGTAGAATTAGCAGTTGCACACAAACAAAGTCCAATATCCCAAAACATCCATTGGATTTTATGAATGCCTTCAAGCAATTTGACTGGAGGGTTCTAAAATTTTCCCTATTCAAACAAGCATTTGTTTCATGACAACTTTAAATATTTAAAAGGGACGGGATGAAGAGATTCTTGATTACCAAGAGGATGAAAGATTATTGTGGATATACAGGAATGTAGAGTTGAGGTTTAAATTAAACCAGCCATGATCTTATTGAATGGTAGAGCAGGTTCTAAGGGCTGAGTGGCCTACTCTTGTTCCTTGATCATATATTTGCTTGGGATGAAACAACAAGTTCAATTCATATACACAATGATTTTTAAATCTGATTTGCACTTTGAAAAAATGTCAGGAAGAGTAAAAGTTTCTACAATCTAGTTGTAAGGTTCACAAATTAAAATACAGAAATTGGTATATGGGAGAGTGAAGTACCTTTTAAAATTTGACTTTTGATTTACCCTTTTTAAAAAGCATTCGATTATGTCTATACATGTAGTATCTCCAGTGATCTGTGTATGTGTAATATATGAATTACTAGTTTTTTGTTGAACTGTTCTTGTATTGATTTGGGCCATGTGTTTTTTTTTAAATGAAAGCTGTATTTATATCTTGTTTTGGATATGGTGTAATGAACAGATTTTTCTTTCATGTTTTAGTTCACTGTTATTCTCAACCACATGACAGCTTGAATATGTGTTTATAATTCCTACACCAAGATGCTTTTAGATCTCAGCATAACATTTTCAGATAAAGATCAGTTGGCATTTTTTTTATTCATGGATCCCCAACTATTTGCTTGTTGGTTCATTAAGCAACTTCTGATTGGAGTTGCCATGAATCTATATTAGTTATAGATTAATTAGTACAGTTTGCACCAACACTGTGCGCCACAGTGTGCTTGGAATCAGAATTTTTGTTTGACAAATCACACATTTTGAAAATTAGAACCGATGCATTGGCAAAGGCCTGAGTACTAACTAGCAGGAAGACCAGCATAGAGAGTGGCTAGTAAATACACTGTCAATGGAATCAACAAAAGATGGATGCCTCTTCAAATTAATATCTGAATGTGAGTTACTGGGTGTAACTCCTGACTAACATGCAATACATTTTTGGTTGAAATGGATTTTTGTATTTCAGGTTTGAAGGATGTGTTCTCATAGAAAGTCGATTGATTTTCCCTCAAGAACGTTAAAGGTGATGATGTCTGAGCGGCACTGAATTCATGTTGAACTAGAAAACAAGAGACAGGGAATATCATATTGTATGTGAGATGAGATGTTTCAGCACAAAAGGAGGCCATTAAATTGTTGATAGGGAAGCAAGTCAAGCTTTTGAAGCTTCCTGTCCTGCGCTCACCATGAAAGATGCAAGAAAACCAATTTTCACATTTACATAATTTGCACATCATGAGCTGGATAATTTCACTTGTGGGTGCCAAAAGGTAAGTGGTTAAAACAATAGCGTTCATAGATTATTGTAAGAGTTTTTGGCGCCTTCATCTGGAAGAATAATTGGTCATTAGGAAGGTAGGTGCTCACTGTGAGGCAACCCCTGCCCTTGCTTATGATGCCTTCTGCACCCCTCACCCCGCAACCACACCTCCCCAACTTCTTGAACCCCTACCACATGTCACGGTACTTAACCTGTGACCCGGATCTTTGGATTCTGGCAAGGAAAATCTTCTCAGAGGCAGCCTGGTCTCCTCCATGGCATTACTGAGTATCTGAGTGGCTGGCTGGTCTCTGATTGCTGGCAGGACTCAGTTGGTGAGTGCCTTGGTTTGAATGCCAGTCCTGGTGCTGACCTTGCCATTACCTGACCAGGTGGGCTTCCTTGAAAAGAAGTATCATGGGTGTTGTCTCATGCCAACAGGTAAGTTCCCCAATCGCAAAGCAAGATTCTGTTCTGCATCTGAAGGCATCCATTCTCTTTCCATTCGAGTTTCTGAGATCCTGAATTAACATTTGTCTGGATGTCTGGGATCCTGTTTATTTTTAATTTTCTTTGGGTAAATGTCGGGGAAGGGTGGGGTGGATGTGAAAAGCTGGGTTAATGTGTGGATTGAATTAAAGCCAACAGTATGGTGTTTGTTCCTCATTCTGGCCAACGTAGACTTCAGACCTGTTTCCACACCCTACCTTAGGCATTTGCCATTGTTTAATTAATAATTACCATCACTGTGGCTACAAGAGCAGGTCAGAGGCTTGGAATCCTGCAGCAAGTAACTCACTTCCTGACTCCCCAGAGCCTGTCCACCATCTACAAGGCACAAGTTAGGAGTGTGATGGAATACTCCCCACTTGCCTGGATGAGTGCAGCTGCAACAACACTCAAGAAGCTTGACATCATCTAGGACAAAGCAGCCCACATGACTGGTATTACATCCACAAACATCTGCTCCCTTCACCACTGAATCTCAGTAGCAGCAGCAGTAGGTACAGAATATATGTCATCTACAAAATGCACTGCAGAAATTCACCAAAGCTCCTGAATCAGCAGCTTCCAAATCAATGACCATTACCATCCAGAAGGACAAGGGCAGCAGATATATGAGGACACCACCACCTGCAAGCTCCCCTCCAAGCCACTCACCATCCTGAATTGGAGATATGCCACTATTCCTTTAATGTAGCTGGGTCAAAATCCTGGAACTCCCTCCCTAACAACACTGTGGGCCATACCTACAGAAAATAGACTATAGTGGTTCAAGAAGGCAGCTCACTACCACCTTCTCCTGGATAACTGGGAATGGACAATACATGCTGACCCAGCATGCAATGCTCATATACTGTGAAGGATTAAAGGTAAAAAGAATACAACCAAAACACAAAAATGCCTCTACTTAAACGTCTACAAGGAATTCTGTAGCTTTTGTTTGAACTAATTTCTTTAAAGTCCAGAGATAGTGGGAACTGCCAATGCTAGAGAATCTGAGATAACAAGGTGTAGAGCTGGATGAACACAGCAGGCCAAGCAGCATCAGAGGAGCAGGAAAGCTGACGTTTCGGGCCTAGACCCTTCTTCAGAAAATGAAGAAGGGTC
>JAHRHZ010000098.1:25890750-25916807 GCA_024137785.1 Ginglymostoma cirratum | reverse complement strand
TGAAGAAGGGTCTAGGCCCGAAACGTCAGCTTTCCTGCTCCTCTGATGCTGCTTGGCCTGCTGTGTTCATCCAGCTCTACACCTTGTTATCTCTCTTCTTTAAAGTCCAGAATGTGTTTGTCCTTTAATGCTCATTTCATATGGGCAATCTGAAGGCACAAGGCATTCCCAAGAAGAAAAAGGTAAAGTTATTTGGAGAACTATGCGCAATGTCAATTCAATGTAACTTTTTTTTAACTCCTTACATGATGCAGATATTTGAGGTAAAAGTTAACCAGATGATTAAACATTGTAGTACCCTTATGGGACTTTTGCAGATATGGATCTTGCTCATTCAAGGAGCCCAAAAAGCATTCTGTATTGAATGGAAACCGTGAAATCATACTCAGGATGATCCGTGAAAGAATTAACATGTTTTCCTGAATGAATGGATAGAAATATTCCTGCTTTAGAATGTTCCCCTATTATTGATGTTGTTTTGCCTACCTTGAAGTCATACAGCATGGAAACAGACCCTTCAGTCTAACCAGTCCATGCCAATCATAATGCCAAACTGAACTAGTCCCAACTTACTGGCACTTGGCCCATATCCCTCCAAACATTTCATGTTCATGTACTTATCCAAATGTCTTTGAAATGTTGTAACTGTACCCACATCCACCACCTCGCCTGGATAATCATTCCACACATCAACCACTCCCTACAAAAAAAAATTGTACTTCATGTCTTTTTTCTAAATCTTTCTCCTCTCATCTTAAAAATATGCCCCCTAGTCTTGAAACTCCCCAATCTAGGAAAAGACACCTGCCATTCATCTTATCTATACCTGTCGTGATTTTAAAACCTCTATAAGATCGCCCCGTGATCTCCCACACTCCAATGAAAAAAGTCCCAGCTTATCCAGCCTCTCCTTATCATTCAAACCGTCCATTCTTGTCAATGTCCTGGTAATATCTGAACCCTCTCCAGCTTAGTAATATCCTTCCAATAAAGGACAGCCAGAACTGAACAGAGTACTCCAGGAGATGCCTCACCAACATCCTGAACAACCTTAACCTGACGCTCCAACTCTTATACTCAAAGGTCTAAGCAATGAAGGCAAACATGTTAAACACTTTCTTAACCATCCTATCTACATGTGACGCAAATTTCAAAGAATTATGTACCTGAACCCTTATATCTCTCTGTTCTACAACACCACCCAAAGCCCTACTTCTGACTGTAAAAGGCCAGCACTTGTTTGTTTTACCAAAATGAAACACCCTCATTTATCCAAATTAAACTCCATCTGCCACTCTTCAGCCCATTGACCCATCAAGATCTCTTTGTAACCTTAGATAACCTTCCTCACTGTCCCCTGTACCATCAATTTTGGTGTCATCTGCAACTTACTAACCATGCCTTCTCTATTCTCATCTAAATCATTTATATAAATGACAAAGGAAAGTGGACCCAGCACTGATCCCTGTGGAACAATGCTAGTCACAGGCCTCCAGTTCACTTCTAAGGTACATTTATGAAGCACCCACTCCCTTTGTTTGACTTCAGTTGACAGAACAATTGTTCATTGTGGTTGGTTTCCTTAAAGTATCTGCAATATTGATGGTTTACTTGTGGCCTTTTAAATCAATGTATACCATTCCATGCCTTCAGGAATCATAAAATGTTTCATTCTATCAATGTCCAGATGATTCAATTTTGTTTTCAATTCCCTCCATTGTTGCTTCACCCTCTCTCTAAAATCTTCTCCTGCCCCACAGTTCTCTGATATATCTGGACTCTTCCAATCGTGGACTCTTTTGCATCCCAATTTTAATTGATCATCTTTGATGACAATGTGGTCTATTGCCTTGGGCTCAAGTTCTTGGGCTCCCTGCAAAAACCTCTACATGTTTCTAACATACTAAGCCCTTTTTGGACACTGTTTAAAACCTACATATTTGGCTAAGCTTCAAAGCATCTGTTGTAATAATGCTTTACACAATTTGGTGTCACACTTTGTTTTATAATGCTCCTGTGAAGCACCATTATGTTAAAGACAGCACAATTTTGCACTTCAATACTGAACCTCAGACTAGATCAGTGACTGTCATTGTAATCAGCGTTAACATTTCCGGTCAAGTGATTCTTCATCAAAACTGTTCTGAGGGAGGGTCACTCGACATCAACTCTGACTTCCCTCCACAGATGCTGCTAAACCTGTTGAGCTTTTCCAGCAATTTCAGTTTTTGTAAGCAGCTGTAGTAGCCAACATTTCTAACTTGTGTAACAATACCTCAGTTTTGCCATTCCTCAAACATGGGCTCTTTACCTGGGCTACAATCGAATGCCAAGACCAAACCAACAGTATGCATGCAGGGAGAAGAGGATTTACCCTTATACTATTAACTGGAAGGAAAATCTGTCTTTTTTTTTTACTGATGGCAATGGGATAAATTGTTGTTCTAGTCAGGATGACAAATTGCCAACATTATTTCAATGTTGTATGTACTTTCATTTAACTAATTGTTCAACCCATTCAAAGATTTTTTGAACATCTCCGTGATGTTCAATGTTCCACAAAGAGCTGCTCTCGCCACATCCTGAGATCCACGCTCAGTGCCATGCGGCATCACATGCACATCCTTGACCTTTCTTTCCAACAGCATCGCAACACACTGACTCAGGGCTGCGTCACTCCGCAGTTCCACTTCATCCTCCGGCTCATTCGTTGTGCTAACAAGAAACTTTTTCTTTTCCTTTCAGGCATCAAGGCCCACAAGATGGAATAACTCAAAGATACCCATTGCCCTCGGACCCTTCCTCTCCCCACCTTCCCTCTGACTCCATCCTCTCTCCCAACCACCCCACCTCTTGTCAGGTATTCACCATTCCTCCTAACATTCCGCTCTCTGATTCGGTACTCAGCAAAGTCGTCAGCTTTATTCCTCTGCACCCCCAACAAAAAAAGAGAGTACTGAGGAAGGGTCACTGGACCCGAGACATTTATTCTCATTTTTTTCTTCACAGATTCTGCCAGACCTGCTGAGCTTTTCCAACAACTTCTGTTTTTGTGCAAAGATTTTTGGATTCAGCTTTTGAAGCACTGGGAGCAGAGAGTTTGTGTAACAAGGTACTGAATGACCCAAGGCCTCCTAAAATATGTGGAAAATTCAAATGTCTGTGTAAATTTGAGAAAATGAAATGGATGTTAAATATGCAAAGGTCTTTATTTCAGATCCACCAATACTTATTTAATGTCTTATATAAATTTGATTGTACAATAAAAAGAGAGCCCAACATCATTTCCAAATCTTAATTATGAATAATTAGAATAAGGGAATTACATGAGATATTGTTTTTAATTCATCAATGCTAAATGATTTGCACTTGGTTCTGACGTTGTTGGGTTTTGAGTAGTTACTGTATATGATGTGGATTAATTTTATTAATTGGTAAAATTGATCATGAATTACTCTTTTATTCGAGTCTAGATTATTTTATTCTTCCTTCCTTTTGTTAGATTATGCAAATGTTCTGACAACACATCTGAGAACAGAGAGAAGGTGGCCAGTGACAGGAGATTTAGGAAGTTTGCTGGGGAGACAAATTCTCCCCTTGTTCCATCTGCTTTCCCCAGTTTTCAATCATGTTAATTGTAGACACATTTTAGTTGTTGTAGGGAAATGCCTTCGTGCACAAGGGTGGGTGAATTGTTCTTGGCAGCAACTCAATACCCTGTTTAGTTCCATCTGACTAGCTGCAGAGTGTCTGCTATTTCCAAATGAGTGCTACATTCTCTGGCAAGGCAGCTGCACCTAATGATAAAATCTGTCTGGTGTAACTTCCTTGGTAATATAACTTGTAAAACAGAAGGAATCCTGGCCATAAAAAAAACTGAAATTAAGATGCAGAAAATTCTCTGGCCTCAACTATTTCTAAAACTTGGCAACAGAAAATCAATTGGCAGGATTCTTGCCCAATCTTCACTCTGAATATATGAGAAAGACAGACAGGAAAGACCAGTTCCCCCAACTTATGATGGTTTGAGCTTCACAATAAGATACTTATTAGATCTTCACCATTCCTATGCCTCTCGTTACCCTCAAATGCAGCCATTTAATCTCCTGCAAGAGTCAAAAAGCCAAGTACCAGAAGCCCATGTACCAGCATGTACCAAACGAGCTCTGTTTTAAAATTGTGTAGCATGTTTGAACATGTTACCCAAACCAACCATGCATTCTGGAACCTTACTAGTGTCTAGGAAAAGAAGAGCTGTCTAATATCTAGCCTATTCCTACGTTTGTACAATTTAAAATATTTGCATGTTCTGAATTAAGTTGTGTATTTTCTGGCATTGCCACACAAGCAAATTCAGACATTCTGCTGGAATTTGCGCATTGCTAAAGATATTGTGCCCGTGCATGTGTTTGCGGGTAAAAAAAATTGGATATTTTAATTCCCCAAACATGTCAACATTTAAACCTTTTGGTCGGCTATAGTGATCCTGCTCTTTCCCATTTCCACCTCTTACCTGCTTCTAGCTCTCAGCTTTGATTTGCATGGGAAATGACAGTAATTTGAAACAAAATATAGTGCATGGAAATGACATTGAATGGATGTAGCTCATCTGCCTGTTCAAAATGATGAAGTAGTTGTCACTATCTGAAACTGATAGGCTGAAAATGTGATTCCTTCTCTCAAGTCTCGGATCTCCTCCATTGAGTGTACAGTGATGTAGGATCCCGAAGCAACACAGTATGTCAGAGTTGGAAGGAATGAGCAGAATCTGGAAGAAGCCTGCTGAGCAAGAAAGCAATGAATAGTAAGAATTATACTGAACTGATCTGGGAGTTAATGGTTAGTTTAGATTGATCATTCATCACTAAAAGTGAGGAGAGATTTTAGGAATTATTTTATCCAGTGCTCAAGTGGAGACTGTGCTTCCAAATGCAAAGGGAAGAGTAGACAAACATTTTCAAGCAAATGATCTCTGGGGAGACAGTGAAGTTTGTCTTTTAATGATCTAGTGAAGAGCCAGCACAAACAATGCATTGAATGGCCCACGTCTATTTTGCAAATGTCTCAGATTTTTATAAGATACAGTTATCCCATAGCTACTGAGCAGTGAAAAGGCAGACTAAAGGAATTAGGAGACTATTTGCTACCAAAATGATGGGACAGCAAAATTGTAAGTAAACCTGGTCCAGATTAACTGGATCGATGGAGTGGTAGGTGGCACAGCACAGTAACAATGCAAGATCGATTTTTAAAATAGAGATTTGCAGATTAAATCCTGAAAACTTAATATAAATGCATTATGACAAAAGGAAGAATTTCTTTTCTTTTCAAAATGGTGTTAAAAAGACAGAATCATTTTAGGTATGGTGCAGAAGAAAGCCATGAGAAGTACAAAATAAAAGGAGACTGACTACTTTTATAGACCTAAAGGTATAGTCATAAAAAGAATGAACTACTTAGGGACACTTGAGGTCATCTTGTTTTTGACATTGATGGGACAGCAGTGTTGCTGAAATACTCTGCATCTATATTTTAAATAATGATAAATATAAGACTGTAGAATACATGAAGAGAATGTGGAAAAGTCACTGGAGATGAATATTTTTAGGCCCATTAACTTTCTTAATACAGTGCCCTTGAAAAGAGATGTCACAGATGGAATGCATCCCAGAATACTGAAGGAGGTTGAGGAAGACATCATGAAGCACTGAACTAATTTTCAAAAAATCTTTGGAACATTGCCAAAGAACTGGACGGTGACAAATGTGGCACTTCTGTGAAAGAAAAAAAGGTAAAAGGATGAGCCAGGAAATTATAAGCCAATTAGTTTTGCCTCGGTGTGGATAAACTTCTAGAGCCTGTAATACGGGATGAAATTAGTGAGAACTCTCAAAAGCAGAGGCTAATCAGCTAGATAAACTCAATTTCTAAAGGATATGTTGTGTGTGACTAAATTAGTTCTGTGAGGCAATGACTGTGATTTATATATAACATATGTTGGGGTAAGTAGATGTATTTTGGACCAGTCAGATATGGGAGTGATGTGCCACAGGGTCTGTTAAGTCTTTTCTTTTAGCTTATCGTTTGTATAAATGGCTTGTACATGTTATCAAATCTCTAACCTAATATCAACAAACTAAATACAGCAGAATGTAGAAGGACAGTAGTTAGTGAAGTAAATGCATTCACAATTCAGGAAAATGTAAAGTCGTTTCTTTTTGGGCAAATGAGTGCTGAAAGTATACAGTAACCAGTATTTTTTTTGAAGATTGAAGGGACACCAACCTTTGCAACTTGTAGCAATGCATATAGAAAAGGCTATGAGAAAGTAAATAGTATTTAGGATATTATCTGAAATGTGCAATTGTGAGAAATGAAATAATGGATATGAATTTGTACACAATATTGATCATGCCACAATTACAATAAGCCTTGCAGTTCTGGAAGTCTCTTAATAGGAAATATTCTAAAATCATGTCGAGAAAAACTCACAACTAAAGGATTTAGAAAGGGTTAAGGGGAACATCTAAGTTTTCTAAGATGACAGGTTTTGAGAAGGTAAGTCTATTGCTTATACTGTTTGAAAATGGGTCCACTTTTAATTATGCACATGGGACTGGAGAAGGTTATGAATGGCGATTCCTGCAGCCTGGCTTTCTGTTTCCAGTTCTTTCTGGTCTTTGTTACAGATTTCTAGTATCGGCTGCACTTCCACTTTGGGAAGTTAAATAACATACTTTCTTTGCACAGATGGTTATTAGAACATGGCTTGTCTCACCATAAATAGAACTTGAGTCAACAGCATCTTTTAACATTTAACTCTGTAAAGATTTTAAGGAAATATAAAGGTTAACAAGGAAGTGTTGAGAAAATGGCATTGGATAGCTGAAACTGAGGAATTGCGCTGGCACAGATGTATTGGATTCCTTCTGTGTTGTGAATTCTACAGTTAGTGCCACTGCACTAGAGGTGTGGAGACGAGTTCCTCTGAGAATTGGAAGCAAAGACGTAGATATTTGCTCAGGGCTGTGAAAAGAGTTGGAGTGGAAGGGAAGACTTTCTTGCTGGGATACCTAGGAGTACTGGTTTTTCCAGGTATCCCGCTGAAATGAACAATAAAATCTCCTCTAAATATTTGCAGAAGGTTTCTTGCCTGACATCCAGCCTGCTTGCTAGCCTGGCTACCCGTTGAGTGGGAGATGAGAGAGGAGTAGCTGAGAGCCACGTTAATCACAGAGTTAGCTGGGAGAGGGTGTTGGACATTGTGAATGGCTGAGACAGAGGTGGCAGGGGGCATCACATCTTCCAGAAGGTGGTAGGTGGTGACCACTCTGAAAATATCATGGATTTGGTGAACTCAAAGATAACAAGTTTCAGTGTGCAAAGATATAAGCTTATTGGGTTTGGGGAAAACTGTTTTGCTCCACTCAGCTCACAGTATTATAAATATACTGACTCTTCCTGCCTCCTTTTACTTGTCGAGTTTCCCTGGCCCCGGGAAACTTGGCCTTCATTGGCTAAGCATAAAAAATGATGTACACAGACCTATTAAGAGCTGTTACTGACTGACATACTTCCTTGAAGGCAGATTAGTCGCCTCATCTAAACTGGGCTCTGTTTAATCTAGGAATGGACTGATTGGAAGTGGCTTGGGATTGGGCCTGGGCCTGATCCTAACTTCTCATCCTTGACTCCCACCCCCGCTCCCATTTTGTCTCTCCTGTCAATCATCCATTTCTCATCCAATCACACTGCTTTTAAATCTCTCAACACTGCAGCATCTTTTCATCTGGCCTTTGGCCTTTATCCTCTCCTTTTACCTGGTAGTCCCATCTCTATCACTTAGCTCACTAAATTTGCTCTTTTTCTCCACAACAGAAGATCAGAGCATTTCAAATTCCTCTTGGCTTCTTAGTTCAATGCTTACACAATCTTCACCAATCTTGTGATAGACTAATTCCTGATTCTGTCCTTTCCTGTTACTCCACATATCTCAATATTCATATCTCATTAATGTTCATTTATTACTCCTCTCTGTTGCTCCGCAGGTTTCTGCACAACATGTCAAAGCCACTTCCACAACTACTTTGTAGATACTTCCTTTCAGTTTCAGTATGACTTTTCTATCATAACACTTCACTTCACTTCTTCCTATTTCTCCAGTCAGAACTAACCCTTAACTGATTCTTGGAGTTAAAATTCTCCCACAATGTCTTTGTGACATTAACAACAGTGGAAAGAGTTATCAATCAATGTAGAATCATCAGATGGTTACAACATAGATGGAGTCTGTTTGACTTTTCATGCCTATGCTACCATTCTAAAGGAGCAATTCATTTAGAACAACTCCCATACCTTTTCATAGAAGCAGTGGATTTTATTTTTGCTTTTTCTGGATAATAATCCAATTTCCTTTAGAAATAATCAATTAACCGTGTTACCAACATTGTTAGGCAGGGGATTCAAGATCCTAACCACTTGTTGACTCTAAAAGATTTTTCGCAGTTGCATTGTTTCTTTTGCTAATTACCTTAAATATATGCCCCCCAGTGTTTTAACCTCATGCCAATGGGAACAGTTTTCCCCTACCTACTCTCACCAGTCCACTCATTATTTTGAACACTTGTATCAAATCTCCTCTCAACCTTGTTCTTCCTCAAGGAGAACAGACCCATCTTCTCCAATCTCTCTACCTATCTGAAGTTCCTCATCTCTGGAACCTTTCTCATGGATCTTTCCTTCACCCTCTCCAATGCCTTCACATCCTTCTTAAAGTGTGATGCTCAGACCTGACAAAATATTTGAGATGAGGCTGAGCCAATGTTTGAAACAAATTTAACATAACCCTAACATAATATAACTTTATAACTTACTCAGGTTTAGCATAACATTATTGATAAAGCCTAAGCTGCCAAATGTTTCATTAACCATGTTCTCAATCTGTCTTTCCACCTTCAACGATTGATACACAAATAGACCCAGTATCCTCTACTCCTGCATCCCTTTCAGAGTTGTATCATTTTTAAAATATTGTCTCTGCACTCTTCCTAATAAGATGAATCACTTCATAATTCTCTGCATTAAATTTTGTCTGCCTATTCCTCCGAACTGTCCTTGTTGTTTCAAGTTTTACATTATCCTCCTCTTGATTCACAATACTTTGAAGTTTTGTATTAGATTCAAGTTTTAAACTGTGCCCTGCATACAAAGGTCAAGGTCATTAACATATATCAGGAAAAGCAGGAGTTCCAATAATCCCTGGGAATGCCACTATAAACTTTACTTATCCATCCACCACTACTCTTTGTTTCCTATTGCTCAGCCAATTTTGTATTCCTGCTCTTACTGTCATTTTTATCTCATGAGCTCTAATTTCACTCAGAAGTCTGTTGTGCAGCGCATTATCACTATTGAAAATGTATTTGTTCATGAGATAGAGTCATTAGCTAGGCCAGAGTTTATTGTTCATCATTAATTGCCCTGGAGAAGGTGGTGGTGAACTGTCTTCCTGAATTGCTGCCATTCCTGGGGTGTAGTACAGCCACCATGCTGTTAGGAACTGAGTTCCAGGATTTTGACCCAGTGACAATGAAGGAACAGTTATATACTTCCAAGATACTGAGCCAATTGGAGGGGAACTTGCAGATGGTGATAGTGCTCCCAATGTATTTTCTGCCCTTGTCATTCTAGATGGTAGAGGTTATGGACTTTGAAGATGCAACCAAAGGAGGCTTGCTTAGTTATAGCAGCGCATCTTTTACAAACTGCTGCCAGTTTGCATTGATGGTGAAGGGATTGATTGTTGATGGTGGTGAATGGGGTGCTGATCAACCAGGTTGCTTTCTTTGGATGCTATTGAGCTTCTTACATAATGCTAGGACTCCACCCATCTTGGCCTTTAGCAAACAGAAAACCTACAGATGCTGGAAACCAAGGTAGACAAACAGGAGGCTGGAAGAACACAGCAAGCCAGGCAGCATCTGGAAGAAAGGAGCAGTCAATGTTTTGGGTATTATCCTTCTTCAGGCCTTCCATCGCATCAAAAACATTACCCTTATCAACTCTTCAAAATAAAAACTCTGTAAAGTAGATTTAAATTTAGTTGATTTTTTAAAATCAACCCACATTTGCCCCATTACCTATTCATTTAGGTCTGAATTATTATTTTTAAAAGCTTCCCTACCACTGACATTAACCTGAGGTGTCTGTAATTATTGGGTTTAATTTAAACTCATTTTTGAACAAAACTAATATTTTGAGCCTCTTCTGAGCCTAAGAAGGTTGACTAATGATGGGCAGCACCTCTACAGTTTCCACTTTCATTTCCTTCACTATTCTTGGATCTCATCTGGTCTGTGTGATTTATCAATTTTGAATACAGTCTACTAAATCTACTGGCTCCCTTTTTATCTTCCTTGCTAATTGCATCCTGAAGAAATTCCAAAGAAAATTGTCAAACATGATTGTTTTCACACAATGAATTATCATTCTAGAGTGATTTACAGAGAAGAGCCATTGAAAAAGACAATATAATTGAATGTTATATAGCTATAATGAGAATGCAGGCAAGAACAATCAATTCCTAAAAAATACAGTAATTTTTTCTTCCTAAAATGATTTTTGTCATTTATGATTATAATATGGCTGTTGTGATAGAGTTGGCGTTCCTCACAATCATGGTTGCTTCTGAAACATTTCAGGCAATGGAATGGAAAAGTCTCAAGATGTTATGAATGGATACACTTTTGAACCTTTATAAGCGGTAAACTCTTCACTATTTATGATCCTGAAACTCATGAACATCTGCCTTCAATTTTTATGCCCATTTCAACTCAATTCTGCTCAGTTGAACAAGTTATGGCTAATTTCGAATATATTCCTTGCATTCCCTGTTCAGCTGATGACTGTTTTCAGAGTGGAATGTTCCATGCAGGCTATGGGAGAGCAGACTTCCAACTTTTAGAACTTTGTGCTTTCTATTTGGTATTTTGAACATCTGGGATTTATAATTGGATATCCATTGATATCACACAAAAAATACTTTAGCAGGAGACAAATTATGAGGTTTGTAATTTTCCTGGGTGAACCTGACACAATTTATTCAAAAATATTTTCAAACAGCACGTTTAATTCTACTGAAAGAAGCTGATGTTTTTTTGCCTCAGTTACTTAATAAGAGCAAAGTCGAGGGATTGCGATAAGGATCAACAAAAACATACCTGATGTTATTCTTCAACTTCAAATACATTGGCACCATGTTCACTTTCTGTCTCAGTTCAAGTGGAGATGGCAAGTTTGGAGATGGGTTTGTAAACAGATTTTTCAGACTTCAACCACTCCCACCAAACACCCTCACAACTTGTTTGCTTTATTGGGTTAAAATTCAGTTACTTGATTCTGAAAGTTGGGAAATTATCATGAATGTGTATGTTCTGAAACGTTTTCCACTTTGCATCTTTTCATATCAGCTGTATTGTAAATCACGGGACACAGCTGAAAAAACCTAATAAATATGATATTGAGCAATTTTTAAAAGTCTTTCTTCACTTGACTGTGTCCAAGATGTGACAACATTGAGTTTATTACTGAAATGGTATTTGTTTTGTGTAATTGTGTGTGTGCATGCACATGAATGCTTGCACCGGATTTTGAAATTTTCCATCAAACATCTGATTCATCTAATGATATTTTTATGCTGTCACAAAAGAAACTACGTATGCTCAAGCAAGATCTTGAATCTACAAATAGAGTCATAGAGTTGTACAGCACAGAGACAGGCACTTTGCCCAACTCATCCATGCTGACTAGATATCCTAAATTAATCTAGTCCCATTTTCCAGCATTTGGCCATATCCCTCTGAACTCTTCCTATTCATGTACCAATCCAGATGTCTTTTAAATGTTGTCATTGTACCAGCCTCCACCACTCCCTCTGGCACCTCATTCCATACACACACCACCCTCTGCATGAAAAAGTTGTCCCTTAGGTCCCTTTTAGATCTTCCCCTCTCACCATAAACCTATGCTCTCTAGTTTTGGACTTCCCTACTGTAGGAAAAAGATCTTCGCTATTCACCCTATTCATTCTCTTCATGATTTTATAAGCCTCCATAAGGTCACCCCTCGGCCTCAGACACTCCAGGGAAAGTAGCCTCAGCCTATTCAGCATGTCCCTATAGTTCAAACCCTCCAACCCTGACAACGTCCTTGTAAATCTGGTAAACCTTGTAAACCTAAAAGCCCTCCACTTCTTCCTATCCCGCAGGCCCAACCAGTCCCCCTCCACCGACACGCTTATACGCCTAACCGAACTAGTCGTTACCCTTAACAACTTCTACTTCAACTCCTTCCACTTCCTACAAATGAAAGGGGTGGCCATGGGTAACTGCATGGGCCCAATCTATGCCTGCCTCTTTGTAGGATACGTGGAACAGTCCCCCTTCTGCTGCTACACTGGCCCCATCCCCTACCTCTTACTTTGCTACATCGATGACTGTATCGGCACCGCCTTGTGCTCCCACGAGGAGTTTGAACAGTTCATCAACTTAACTAACACCTTCCACCCCAACCTCAAGTTCACCTGAACCATCTCTGATACGTCTCTCTCCTTCCTGGACCTCTGTCTCCATCTCTGGTAACCACCTTGAAACTGATATCTATTTCAAGCCCACCGACTCCCACAGCTACCTAGACTACACCTCCTCTCATCCACCTTCTGCAAGAATGCGATCCCCTACTCCCAATTCCTCTGCCTCCGCCGTATCTGCTCCCAAGATGAAGTGTTCTAGTCCCGGACATCCCGGAGGTCCTTTTTTATCAAGGACCACAATTTTACCCCTGACAGTGGTTGAAAACGCCCTTGACTGTATCTCTTGCCTTTCCCGCACCTCAGCCCTCGCACCCTCTCCCCGCAATAAAAACAAAGACAGAATTCCCCTTGTCCTCACGTATCATCCCATTAACCTCCAGACTCAACGCATCATTCTCCGCCACTCCCGCCACCTGCAATCTGACCCCACTATGAAGGATATATTTCCCTCCCCACCCTTATCTGCCTTCCAGAGGGACCGCTTTCTCCGCGACTCCCTCGTCCGCTCCACACTCCCCACCACACCCGGCACCTTTCCCTGCAGCTGCAGGAAGTGCTACACCTGCCCCTACACCTCCCCCCTTGCCTCCATCCCAGGCCCCAAGAGAATCTTCCACATCAAACAGACGTTCACCTGCACATCTGCTAATGTGGTATATTATATCCGCTGTTCCCGATGTGGCCTCCTCTACATTGGAGAGACCAAGCGGAGGCTCGGAGACTGCTTTGTGGAGCACCTACGCTCCGTTCGTGACAAACAACAACACCTCCCAGTCGCGAACCACTTCAAGTCCCCCTCCCATTCCCTGGATGACATGTCCCTCCTGGGCTTCCTCCAGTGTCACAATGATGCCGCCTGAAAACTGGAGGAACAGCACCTCATATTCCGCCTTGGAACCCTACAACCCAATGGTCTCAATGTGGACTTTACGAGCTTCAAATTCTCCCCACCCCCAACCTCATCCCAAGACCAGCCCTCCCTCTCATCCCCGCCTCCTTGACCTGTCTGTATCTTCTCTCCCACCCATCTGCTCCTCCCACCTCACTGACCAATCCCCCCCCACTTCCTATCTATGCTCACTCACCTCTACTAGCTTCAATCCCACCTCCTTGATCTGTCCGTCTTCTCTCCACCTACCTGCTCCACTATCCAACTTCTATCACCGCTCCCCCTCTCTACTTATTCCAGAGTCTGCTTCCCCTCCCCCATTTCTGAAGAAGGGTCCGGACCTGAAGCGTCAGCTTTCTTGCACCTCAGATGCTGCCTGGTCTGCTGTGTTCCTCCAGTTCCACACCTTGTTATCTATTTTCTGCACCCTTTCTAGTTTCACGACGTCCTTCCTATAGCAGGGAGGTCAGAACTGAATGCAGTATTCTAAAAATAGCCTATCCAATGTGCTGTACTGCTGCAACATGACCTCCCTATGCCTATACTCAATGCACTGACCAATAAAGGCAAGTGTACCAAATGCCTGTGACTCCACTGACAAGGAACAATGAATCTACACCTCCTAGGTCTCTTTGTTATTCTTTACTTTTTATTTACCAAGATACAGCTGGGAATAAGTGGACATCTAACTGAAAAGAGACTTGTATTTCTAAGACTCAAGCTTGGAACCCATTAATATTTAAGGGCTGGAGGAACAGAGTTTAACTTGATAAACTCTCAACAATTGATATTGACTTAGCATATATATTATGTTATAATGCAATTTCCATATGAAGATACCTTTTTCTTCCAGCATTATAATATGCTCCTTTATTATTTTTATAGTTCTGGGCAAACATGTTGGCAGCACATCATGGTACTTTGTGTCATCTCATCAATTGTCGTCAGGGCCAATACAGCTACACTTAACCCAAAGGTTACAGGTGGTCAGCATGGGCTATATCATCTGGTGAGTGAGTGTGAGATGAATTGTAGGAATCATTGGGTGGAGAGCCAATTCAGTTCATTCTTCAGCTACAGCACCTAATGATTTGAAACTCATGATGTTTAAACAGAGAGAAAAGATTTGAAATAATATAATCTGCTGAAATCACCAGTTTTGTAACTACTCTTCCAAATCAGGCAGACGTCTAGAAGAGTGCGACAACAAAGTTCTGGATGACAAAATAACATGATGTGTGTGTAGTAATCCCAATTAAATTGACAATAAGTATCTCTAGAATATTTTGGGATTTTGTTGCAAAAAAGAAATTCTAATCTGCAGGTGAATGGTACAAGAAGAAATGGGCAGCATAAACATGACAATGGTTGACAGGAAATGAGGCAAATGGATGTTAGTCAGACTCAAATCATTGGAAGTGGTATATCCTAGGAATCAATGGTGGATTGATTTGTTCCTGGTATTCAGTCATTATTTGGGTGTGGGAAGCAGAAATTCAAAAATGTGCTGATAAAAGTTATTGAAAGAAGAATTCTCATTTTGTTTACTTTGGAAAGAGAACATGATTGTAGTTTTTCTCAATTTCACTTCTCAGCTGCAGCTTTTGTGTTTTGGCCACAGTGGTGTTCAAAATCTTGTGGCTCACCCTCACAGTCCATTGCACGTTGGTCAGTAGTTGCAATACCAATGAAACCCATGATGAATATGTTGGTTTCTGCTTGACGTTACAAAGATTTCCACTTTTACGTAATGCTGTCACTGTTCTCGTGTTTTCACATGTTTTGGATGCAGCATTAGGTGCTGAGGGTTTTGGTCCTAATATAGCGAATCGCTGTTGGGATTTAACACTGTCTTCACACCCCGTTAAACTCTCTGAGTTTGTTGCTCATCAGGATCATTTTAAGTAAGAGCTACGTCCCATCTCCCTCCAGTAACGTATGACAGAGCACTTTGCTCTTTTGACCATCTCATTGATTTTTTGGCACGTTTCAGGATAATATTCTAATGTTTTTAACCTGTATTGCACCACATTACTTCCCTGGTAATTGAAGCATTTTTATAAATCGAACTATTCTGTGTGGAAGTAATAATCTTTAATGGTTTTATTTGACTGCTGATCATGTTAGTTAATTGAATTGAACTGTATTGCATCTCTATGCACACCATGCTTCTGGCTTTGTATCCCATTAACCCTCCTTCCTCAGGGGAGCAAAACTGCAAATGAATAAACCCATCAGAATGAAGCTCTGGATTATAACTGTATAAATCTCAGGACATATGTAGCTTTTGAAATAAAATAAATGCAGTTTAATAGGACAGTTTTACACAAATGAAGGGGCCATAAGTCTGATACGTGCCTCAAATCACCTATGACCTTACCCCTCACATGATCCTTATGCGGGAACTGGAAGCGATGAGAGTATCTGCAGTTTTAGCTGGGATCGACACTCCTATGTGAAGTTGCTTAGGAGTCTATTTTAAATTTATCTATATAGAATTAGAGTGAGGCAAGATGGGGCCCACCATAGCCTTTTCTGTTTCATGTTTTTATTATTGCAATGTTGGATGACACTCCAAGTGATCACATTGTTATGTCTGCCTTCACTTTCCCCTCAAAGTTGGAACTCATGAGTTCAAGCTGCTCTCCAAAGACTAAAGCACATAATCCAGGATAATCCATTACAGTGCAGAATTGAGGGAGTGCTACACTGTCAGAAGTGTCATCCTTTAAATGAGACATTAAACCAAGGCCTTGTCTACCCTAGCAGGTAGAAATATATTTCTTTATTCATTCACAGGATGAGGGTGTTGCTGGATAGGCAGCATTTATTGCCCATCCTTAATTGCCCAGAAGGCAGTTAAGGGTCAACCACATTGCTGTGGGTCTGGAGTCACATGTAAGCTTCCTTCCTAAAGGGCATTAGAGAACCAGATGGGTTTTCCCAACAATCAATTCACAGTCATCATTAGACACTTAATTCCAGATATTTGTCAAATTCAAATTCCACTATCTGCCATGGCAGGATTCGAACTTGGGTCCCTAGAATGTTATCTGGAGTAACAGTCCAGTGATAATACCACTAGGCCATTGCCACACTTTGTAGGGTAAGTGGCCAGCACAGAAAAGGCCGCCATGATCCATCCGTGTTGGCACAGTTAACCCTGCGATGTCATGCAGAATAACATTAAATTTGCATTGTAGAACTGATTGGATAATCTGGGCAACTAGTATTCACAGTTTAAACTCCTTTGATAGCCCAGTCCCTCCTTTCAATGAAAAGAAATCTGATTAATTATCAGGCAACATTACACAACACCTGTATACATGCCAGCCTTTTTAATAGTTGCCAGAAGTGGAGATTTGCAAAGATTTATCGACTGATTATCATTGTCACTGTGTTTTACAAGATTTAAAAGTTATTGTGGTCTGGTGACTTTTTTCCTACTTGGTATGGATTTCAGGACAAACAGACACAATGATTTTTGCCACACTGGGGCAACTGTAATTCCCTTTTGCACTTGTGAACTGACTAGTGGTGGCATTGTCCATTGTCTCAGCCATATATGATTCCATCACAATTTAAAGAAGAGCAGGGGCTTCTTTCTTCCTGACCAAAATTTATCATTCAAACAAAATTTTAAGACAAACTGTTTGTTAACCGCATTGCTGTATGTGACACTGTCCTGTGGGCCAATTATAGTTACACTCCATTACAGCGTTGACTACGCTGTCGATATATTTATTGGCTGTAAAATACTTCAGTTTGTCCTGAGACCATGAAAGTATTTTTCTGATAAATTCTTCTGAGGATTTCTACAAAAACTGTAACATTAATGTTTTGATCACTATTATACTGTGTTGATTGCTTCTCACTCTTGCTGAGGTGCTCTATTTCATGTAGAGATTTTTCAAAATTATGAAGGATGAGTGTGCATGCCAGATACTGTGCTTCAAATCTAATAATGCTTCTTAAGAGAAAATGGTAGTTACTCTGTGCCCACAATGCACCTCCTCTCTCCCAAGCAGATAATGAATCAGTTAATCTTTATTTCACTCACCACCAATTTCTCAAGGGCAACAACGGATGTGCAATGAATACAGGGTCAGCCGATGAAAATTGGGTCAATGGACTGAGGTGGGGCAGATGGAATTTAATTTGGATAAATGTGAGGTATTGCATTTTGGTAAGACAAGCAAGGACAGGACTTATATAATTAATGATAGGGCCCTGGGTAGTCTGGGGGTTCATGTACATAAGTCTTTAAAATTTGCGTCACAAGTAGACAGGGTGGTTTAGAAGGCATTTAGCACACTTGCCTTCATTTGTCAGACCTTTGAGGATAGGAGTTGGGACATCATGTCGAAGTTGCACAGTATGTTAGAGAGGCCTCTTCTGGAGTACTGTATGCTGTTCTGGTTGCCCTGTAATTGGAAGGATATTATTAAACTGGACAGGGTTCAGAAAAGATTTACTAGGATGTTTTTACAATGGTGGGTTTGAAATATAAAAATAGACTGAATAGGCTGGGACTTTTCTCACTAAGCCTAGGAGATTGGGGGGTTACCTTATTGAGGTTTATAAAATCATGAGGGGCATAGATAAGGTGAATGACAAGTGTGTTAGAATAGAATATCCTTTTATTCTCACATGCATTCAATATAAAATACAATGAAAAGACTGTACCATCGCTTGTACCTAAGCGTCATTCACAGAATAAAAAATTAACTTAGAGAGTCCAACTTCGTGTTGCTCCAGCTCCCACTGCTAGAGTCCTGCTCTGGGCTTCCCAGCCATGCCATGCCACAGTGAGCCTTTTGCCCATGATGGGGGAGTTCAAAACTAGGGGACATATTTTTCAGTTGAGACCAGAAAGATTTAAAAAGGACATGAAGGCACCTTTTTCACACAAAAAGTGGTTTGTGTGGAACAAACTGCCAGAGAAAGTGATGAATGCAGGTACAGTCACAATGTTTAAAAGACATTTGGATAACTTCATGAATAGGAAGGGTTTGGAGGGATATGGGCTAAGCACAGGCAAGCAGGACTAGTTTAGTTTGGGGACATGTATGGCAGCTATTGGTTGGACACAAGGGTCTGTTTCCATGCTCTGTCTCTATAACTGCAAGCCCATGAGCAAACAAGAACAAAATTAGGTTGCCTCTGGTTAAGGCAGGAATATTACTGGAAATATCAGAACCTTCATTTCTCAAAGAAATCCCATGGTGTGGGATTTCAAGCTTCTAACCAAGGTGAGCCCCAGATGAATCAAGAATACATTACCTTATTGTTGAAACATGATGATCATAATTTGGCTAAATATTTTTCCCATGCCGATCCCAGTTTGAATTGTGAGCATTTACAAGCTTCCTCACCACACAAAGATCCAGTTAAAATGAATTTCTAAGTTCCAGTTATTACAGGAACACCCATTGCAGCTACATTTTATCTATTCTTTAGCGCAGCTGACCTGCCTTGGTCTCAAGGTTACTCTGCAAAGGCCATTACATGGTTATCATTGTTCATTTCTGTGTCACATCAGTAGTACAGGCCACACTCCTGCACACAGATTTAGGGTCTTCATTCGAGAACATACCAACACATGAAACTGTCCATTTGTAAACTACTGCAAACCTACTTGCCTCCAAGGCAACCAACAATTACACTGTAAGGAGACTCCATTTATGTATCTAACTTACAAATGCGGCATGATGGGTTCCAGCATACATCGAATTTCTTTGGCCAGAGGCAACTCTTGTGAATAAAGACTTTCCATAGGTTGGAGATTTCTATTCGGCGTGATCTACTTGTTGTACCACTCTGAAATTCCTCTCAGATTGTGTGCTTGACTTATATTGCTAGATGGACTGACAATGTATTTTGGCTTCTCAAGTGACTGTGATACGCCTGCAGAGTTTACAGTGAGCTTAACTATTGAAGAATTATGGGAGATGATACAGGTCAGCTGACCCAACAGTTTGTGTTGAAATGCAAGTTCAAATCAATCAACTTGCGAGAAGTTCAATGGTGCATATGTGATTAAGGCCCTGATTTTAAAAGGAATGGTTGCATCCAGTCCACATCAGGCCCAAAGTGTCCCTGTCTTTGTGGAACTCTGGGTGATGGGAACAGCCAGGCCTGCTTACCATAACTGGAGTTCCAAATGAATCCAACACTACCTGCCAAGAAGGAAGTGTCCCAGGTAGGACATATTCAAGGGTGTGCAGGATTGACCTCCCAATTAGCGAAGTCATAAATGTGACTGAGAAGGGTGATGTTTGATGTGAAGGAAGCCATGGTTTCAATGTGAGACATGGAGGAATACAGCTGATCCTTAGTTTACAAAGAAACCTAAGCCAAAATGTTATGATGTACCTCCTGAGTGTCTCTGTCTCACAACCCCACTCCCAGCATGTCTGACATGTTGGGGAAATGTTTCGGGTGGTCAACTAAGATTGATATTGTCAGGATCCGAATAGATTTGGTCCCTTTCAGTGGTTGTCACATTCAAAGAGCATGTTGAATTCAGGATAAAATAGGGAGATAGCGAGATCAGAGAGCTGGCTGCCCAATTTTAATTGTACCCAGTGCCTGTTTGTCACCATATGTCGGAGGGATGAAATTAGCACAGGGTGCTGAGTTGGATGATCTCATCTGATGATCCTCAATTCCACGTTTTTGTGTTATTCCCACAACTCTTGATTCTCTTACTGTCTCTCCTAGCCTTGAATATACTTAATGCTTCGGCCTCCACAGCCCTCTCCAGTCAAGAATTCCACTGATTGACTGCCTTCTGAGAGAAGGAATTCTGTCTTATCTCTGACTTAAATAAGTGACCTTTTACTTTGAGATTATACCCTCTTTTATTAGACTCTCCTGCAAGGGGTAACAACCTCTCTGCATCTACCGTGCCAAGCCCCCTTAGTATCATATGTTTCAATAAGTTCAATCTGATTTTTCTAAACCTCAATGAATACAGACCTAACCTACTCAACTTTTTCACGGAAGAACATCCCTCCTTTCCTGGAATAAACATTGTGAATCTTCTCTGGACTGTCTCCAAAGCCATAAAAGGAGGCTCCTTTTATTAGCTAACTTACAAGTGTGGCGTGATGAGTTCCATCATATATCAATTTTCTTTGGCCAGAGGCAACACTTGTGAATAAAGACTTTTAGCAGGTTGGGGATTTCTATCAGAAACATTTGGATCCGGACCCCTTTTCAGACCTGAAATGTCAACTTTCTGGCTCCTCTGATGCTGCCTGGCCTGCTGTGCTCCTCCAGCACAACACAGTATTCCAGCTGTGGTCTGCTGAGTGGCTTGTTTGGGTTTTAGCAAGACCCCCCTATTTTTATATTCCATTTCCTTTGAAATAGAGGTCGACATTCCATTTGTCTTTCCTATTGTCTGCTGAACTTAAATACTAGATTTTGTGATTCATGCATGAAGACCGTCAAATCCCCCTGTGCTGTAGGTTTCTGTAGTCTTTGCCCAATTGAATAATAGTCAGCCCTATTCTACCTTTCTTGCATTTTCCACATTATGTTCCCATCTACCAGTTTTTGTTCACCTACTTAATCTGTCTAAATCCCTCTGCAGACTCTTTGTGCCTTCCCACCTATTTTTTTGTCATCTGCAAAATTGGTGAAACTGTGTTCACTTTCATTATCCAAGTCAATACGTATATTATAAATAATTGTGGCCCCCACATTGATTCTTTTGGAACTCAATAGTTACAGGTTACCTTCATGGAAGTGACCCCTTTACTCTAACTCGTGGTCTTATATTAGTTAGCCAACCCTCTATCCATGCTAATGTATTACCTGCAACACCATGGACTCTTAATTAAGTATCCTTCTGTGGTATGTTATTGAATACCTTTTGGAAGTCCAAATATTTTCCAGCAACTGGTTCCTCTTTATCTATCTTGCTTGTTACCTCCTCAAGAAACTGTAATAAATTTGTCAGGCAAGATTTCTCCTTCATGATACCAGATTAACGCTGCTGGATTATATTATGTATTTCTAAATGCTTCAGTACTACATCTCTTCGAATAGCCTCTAACATCTTCTCATGACAAATGTTAAGCTAACTGGACTTTGGTTACCTGTTTATGGCTCCCATGCATTTTGAATAAAACTGTTATATTGGCAGTTCTCCAATCCTCTGGGACTTTTCCAGAATCTAAACAATCTTGGAAGATTACTAGTGCATCTATTATCTCTTTAGTTACTTCCTTTAAAATCCTAGAATGCAAGCCATCAGGTCCAGGGGACTTGTTTAGCCTCATTTGTTTCCCCACTAAGTGACAGTTTTTGTATTTATTTCCCTTTAAAGCCCGTTTATATCTGTTAATGTTCCCTGTCGTGAAAACTGATGCAAATAATTTATTCAGTTCCTGTGCCATTTCCTGGTTCCCCAATTTTATTTGTCTAACCTTGTTCCCTCAGGGACCTATGTACACTTTGGCCTCTCCCTTCCTTATTATATAATTAAAGGAGCTCTCAATGTTTTTTTTAATCTATTTCATTGTAGGTTTTCCCCATTGCTTATTTTCTCCCCTTTATTGGGTAATCTTGTGTTGGCTTTTAAAACATTACTGGTCCTCTCGTTTGCCATCAATGTTTACCCAACCATATGCTTGTTCCTTCAATTTGATACTTTCCTGAATTTTCATGATTCACAATGGTAGAGCCTTCTTCCTGACTGTTGAAAAAAGCTGAATTCCAGAGGGGAGATAACAGTGATATTCCTTGACATCAAAGCTCTATTTGAGCAAGTGTGGCATCAAGAGCCCAAGCAATACTAGAGTCAATGGAATTCAGGGGTAAATGCTCCAATGGTTGAAGTCTTACCTGACACATAGGAAGATAGTTTTAGTTGTCAGAAATCAGTCATTTCAGCTCCAGGACATCTCTGCAGGAGTTCCTCAGGGTAATGTGTGAGGTCAAACCATCTTCAGCTGCTTCATCATTGACCTTCCCTCCATCCATTGGCCAGAAATGGGGATGTTTATTGATGATTGTACAACATTCAGCACCATTCATAACTTCACAGATACTGACACAATCCATGTCCAACTGCAACAAGACCTAGACATTATCCTGGATTTGGGTGAAAAGTGATAAGTAATACTTGTGCCACAAAATGCGAGGCGATGACCATCTCAGATAAGAGACATCTGGCCACCACCATCATTGGTGTTATCATCATTGAAGCCCCCACTATCAAAATCCTGGTCAGAGGCAGGTCAGAGACTAGGAACACTGCAGTGAGTAACTTACCTCCTGACTCCCCAAACCCTGTCCACTATCTACAAGAGACAAGTCAGGAGTGTGATGGAATATTCCTCACTTGCCTGGATGGGTGCAGTTCCAACAACACTCAAAATGCTTGACATCATCCAGGATAAAGCAGTCCACTTGACTGGCACCATATTCGCAAGCATCCACTCTCTCCACTACCAATGCTCAGTATCAGCAGTATCGACAAGATGCTCTGCAGAAATTCATCAAAGCTCCTTAGACAGCACCTTTCAAACCCACAACCACTTCCATTTAGAAGGACAAGGGCAGAAAATGCATGGGAACACCACCGCTATCAATATGATCTCCAAGCAATTCATCATCCTGACTTGGAAATACATTGCTGTTCTTTCACTGTCACCTAGAATTGCCTCCCTAAGGTCATTGTGGGTCAACCTACACATAGCATGGGGGGCTGCAGTAGTTCAAGAATGCTGCACACCATCACCTTCTCAAGGATAACTAGGGACTGGCAATAAAGGGTGACCAAGACAGTGATACCCATATCTCATGAGTGAATTATAAAGCTGGGATATATGTCACAGCCTTGATTCAAAGACAAACAGGGTTAAGATAAGCAAAGCTTTGAATGTAAAAGGTTAGCTACAATTGACAATGTACATTTGGAACAGTGAGAGACAGCTTTACTCTGAGCCTTTCCTATCCTGAACAGTAAGAGATTGGAAAGAGAGTGGGGAACATCTTCGTTTATCTTGTGTATAACAATTAGTGGTAATGATACCCAGGCATTTAGTCCATGGATTCATAAATCCACAGTCATAACAGGATAAAACTTCGACAATTCAATGATTTTGGTCATTGTTGTATCGGTAAGAAATTATAAAAATGCTAACTTTTTTCTCTCTTAAAAATTGATCCACCACATTCTCAGAGCAGTAGGAAAAGGCCTTTATTTGCATCCTGAGAATCAATAAAATTGAAAATGTAATCGCCCATGATATGCAAATGCTTCTGGGGACACTGTACAGGAGCTTGGCTCTGTTTCTAATCTGTACCTCATCTGACTGGTGAGCGCGTGTTGAGAGATACAAGTGGCTTTATTTTGCTTTCACCCTGCGCTCTATCTGACTTGAGAGTGCTTAATGCTGATCCTAGATGTAAAAGAAGGTGAAAAAGGAATTCCATTCTCCAGGACGGATATCTCGTACTTCAACAAAAAATGTCAGCAGATAAAGTACATCATAAATCTTCTTTATTCCAATCAGGTGCCCAGCAGCCCCGTCACAATAACTGCCAGTAGGAACTAAAGTCCTGTGATGACAGAGATTATGTTATCAACTATGATTCAGCTAGCTATCTCCCATCCAGTTTTTCGTAAGTAGAACCATGTTTTGCCTTTCGCCTGCTTGAAAAAAAGAAATCTTCTGCAGCACACCCTAACTTGAGTTTAAACATAACATCGGTATAATGCATTATGACACTTGTTTGTAATCGTAGCCAGCGGCGTATCTTGCTCTCAGCACAACAGGACATGCTTCAGAAAGTGGAACAGGAAGAATGACTTGCAGTGTTTGTGAAATCAGCTTCTAAACAAAAGCCTGGCCTGTGGGCATCGGTTTGTAGGCTGGGCTCACAGTTCAGAGAATACTGATCTCATAGTCTCCCGTTTGGGAAGGTTCTCACGAAATCCTTCCGCCGTTTAAGGGCACACAGTCTCTTTGCTGAAGTTGTGTTTTGTATTCATCGTTTTCTCCCCTTTCACTATTAAGAATTATTTACGGTCTTTTTTTGTCCCCAAGAAAAATCCAGAATTAAACAAATTATGAAATTATTAATTACAACAACCACGTTAAGATGTGGATAGCTCAAAGGTGCTGTGCTCTGTTTTCCTTAGAGAAGATTGGGGCCAGTTGGTAGAGGTATTCCGGTGTATAGACAGAGTGGTCGATAGAAAATGTTTCCGCTAGTTGAAGGATGGGGATCCAGAGGATGCAGCAAAATGAGCAGCCAAAGAACCAAAGGTGTGAAAAACTTACTATGTGGGGATTTGCTCAGTTCTGAGATTCACTGTTGGGAAAATTGGTAAATGCAAGTTAAATCAGAACTTTCAAAATGGAATGAACAAGCAGGCGAAGGGGGAAAAGATTGCATGGCTATGAAGGAAGGATTTGTGTGTTGTGAATGGGCTGAATGGCCTCCTGTGTTATGACTATGCTATATGAAAACAAAAAAAAGGCAAGATAATAAAGGCCATCAGTTCTCACAATCTCCCATATACTAAGGTAAAAGTCCTGTCTAAAGACCAGGAAATTTGATCTGTTAGCTGCACCCCTGCAACATTAGCAATGTCCTGGCTAAACACACACATACTCTGACTGTTATCTGGGCTCCAAACATGGGACTCAAGCTACTGTGTTGTACAGTTGAAGTAATGTGTATGGCAGAGAAAGGAAGGATGTTATAGTGTTCAGGTAGTTTTTGGAATATAAGGAAGGTGAAGTCACCATCATCCTACTGGGTCATAGGGCTGCTATCTCATGAGAGAGAGATGACTTGTGGTGTTTCAATGTGAGGGTTACTACACCTCAGACATAGGGAGAGGTTGAGGAGGATAGTCCTTCATGGTAACCTCTGCTGGTTTGGGATTTGAACCTATGCTGTTGGCATCATGCTGCATTGCAAGCCAGCTGTCCAACCAACTGCACTAACCAACCCCCAGTTTTGGGAATTACATAATGCTGATTAAAGTGCTCAGAGTTTATGGTGTACAGATATGGAGGCACAGACGGAATGCAAGTTTGGAATAATATCTTATAAACAGAAGCCATAAAGTAATCAGGATATTTATAAAAATTGCTAAGTAGAACGAAGATTCAAGTCAAGAGCAGGAAGTGCTGGAAATACTCAGCAGATTAGGCAGCATCTGAGGAGGCAGAAACAAAGTTAAGAAGAGTTCTGAAATGTTAACTTTGTTTCTGTCTCCACAGAAGCTGTAAGTTGTACAGAGTTTCTCCAGCATTCCCCATTGTCATCTAATTACAAGCATTTGCAATATTTTACTTAAATTAAAAATGTACCCATGTCTGATTGGAAAACAAAGCCAGTTTGTATGAAATAAATACAAAGCATGCCAGTCAAACTGGGAAGAATAATTGGAAAGTAAGATGAAATAAGGGGTTTCAGAGATAGTAGGAACTGCAGGTGCTGGAGAATCTGAGATAACAAGGTGTAGAGCTGGATGAACACAGCAGGCCAAGCAGCATCAGAGGAGCAGGAAGGCTGACATTTCGGGCCTAGACCCTTCTTCAGCCT
>JAHRHZ010000098.1:25851575-25890350 GCA_024137785.1 Ginglymostoma cirratum | reverse complement strand
CTGATGCTCCCTGGCCTGCTGTGTTCATCCAGCTCTACACCTTGTTATCTCATGAAATAAAAGGTGATAGGTTGTAACATCCTACAGACGCACTTTTTCCATTTTGTGACTAAGTATGGGTTAATTCATATTACATGGAAATGAACTCACCAACCCCATCACCACAATACATTGCTATATTTATCGCCAAATAGTTTGTTAAAAGCTGACGGGTACAGCTGACTTCCCAGGTCACCAGAAGTTTCCAGGCAATCAGAGACCAGCAACCTTTTGTTATTTGTTGTTGAGATGTTTTCTGGTCAGACCAGCACCTTTGTTGTTGGATGTAGGGACACCCATAGTGCTAATAGAAAGGGAATTCCAGAATTTTGACTTCAGTGATATAGTCCCAAGTCAGGATGGTGATTGGCTTGGAGGGGAACCTACATACAGCAATGTTCCCCTGTATCTGTTGCCCTTGTCTTTCAAATGGAGGTGCTAGGGGGTTTTGAAAGTACTCTTAAAGGAGCTATGGTGAGTTGCTGCAGTGCATCTTGCAGAGTGGGCTCACTGCTACCACTGCGTGGTAGTTGTGAAGGGAGTGAATGTTGAATGTTAGATGGGGTGCCAACCAAGCAGACTGCTTTGTCCTGGTGTCAAGCTTCTTGAATATAATTTGAACTGCACTCATTCAGGCAAGTTGACAGCATTCTGTCACAATGCTGACTTGTGCCTTGTAGATGGTGATAGGTTTTAGGGAGGCAGGTAGTGAGTTATCCATTGCACAATTCCTATTGTCTACCACTGCTTCAGTTCAGTTTCTGGTCAATGATGACCCAAGGGTGTTGATAGTGGAGCTTCAGTGATGGTAATGTCAAAAGATGATGGTTAAATTCTCTCCTGCTGGTAATGTTCATCGCCTGGCATTTGTGTTATGAATGTTAATTGCCACTTATCAGCCCAAGCCTTGATAATGTACAAGTCTTGATGCATGGAAACATGGACTGATTCAGTATCTGAGGTTTTGCAGATGGTGCTGAACATTGTGCAATCATTGGCAATATCTCCACTGTTGATCTTATGATGGATGGAAGATCACTGAAGAAGCAACTGAAGATGGTTGAGCCTCAGAGAGTATCCAGAAGAACTCTTATAGCGATATACTGGGCTGAAATGATTGACCTCCAACAAGTACAACCATCCTCCTTTGTACTAAGTATGACCCCAGCAAGTATAGCGTCATCCCCCTGAGTCCCATTGACCTCATGTTTCTGAGGGTTTCTTGATGCCATAATTAATCAAATTCTGCCCTGATGTCAAGGACAGTCACTCTCACCTCACCTCCTCTTGGTCCTAAAGCCTGAAGAAGCATACTGTTGGGGGGAGATCCAGTGATGAAGAGATAAGCCTTCTCTCTTCTTGTCATGGAATAGTATTCATGGGGCAAAGGGTATCATGGTGCTTTGAGACAAGAGCAGGGGATAGCTTTCAAGGGCTACTTCCTTGCCTATCATTCATGCTTCTAATTGCCCATTGATTGGGGCAATTGGAGCCCCCCTCCACTCCAGCAGACTTAAGGATTTTAATTGGTGGTGGGTCAAGCAAGACCCCAGTGGGAATTATCACCTGAATTTAGTTGGTGAGTGGCACGAAAGGGATGTGTACCTCACCAGATCCAAGTTGCCCAATTATTTCTCCTTCTTGCTACCTCCCTCAGCCCCTCCAGGGAGGGGACTCTTCCACCCTGATTCTATTAAAGTAGCCAAGGAGCCTTACTACTGTAACATACTTGACTGGGAAATAGCAACATAGCTGCTCTTAAAGGGTTACAGTTCAACATTGAAAGGTAAATTATTGTGTTGGCAGTGATGTGGATTTCCTGGAGGATTGCCACTGACCTGCATAATGTTTCTTCTGTGTCCAGACATCACCTGAACAATAATTGAATGCTGATGATTTATGTCAGTAAAGGCAATGGAGTTAGCAGAAACTACCTGCATTTCAAACATGTACAATTTGTGCACCCAAGTGAACCTTGCCACATAATGAAAGCACCAGTCCAGGTGATAGTTCTTTTTTTTCTCAGATGAAAGCTACTGTATTAGTTATTGATTTTAAGAATAGCCTTCACCAGTTGCTCAGGTACATATGCACTGCAAATTGTGTGGAATTGAAAGGGTGTGGAAGCCTGAAAGATTCATGCTGCAGTATCTTTCACTTTCATGGGAAGAATTTTCTCAATCTAGATGTTGCCTGCAGCTCACTATACAGAGAATTGGTACCACTCCATTGCAGTCTGTCTTGTGAAGGGAGCATACGTTAATAAGACTCAACACAACCACTAAATAAAGGTTCCAAATGTCCGTCAGAACATTGGGCATGTTGTCAATTGGATGGTTGACCTCACACCCTTAGGGCACTGATCTGCTCTCGCAAGACTTTACAAAGCTAATGCCAGTCACCGTGAACAGCTAGTCCTGATTACAAAGAATAGTCTTACATAGTATAGACAGGGCCACTCATTTACACTTTCATATTAGAAAACTGGAAGAAATTGTAAGAAAATAAGTATGGATATGAGAATGAGATGGTGATGTGTAGCATGATGCAACATTAACATCAACAGTCATGTGCAAGAGACAGTGAAGATAGGATGGAGTCACCTGTACAGTGGGCGATGTACTTACAGGGAACAGCATGGTGTCCAATACAATATGTAAAAAAGCTTGCAAAAACCTACCAGAGTGAGACAGCATTGCAGCCTGCACAATAACAAGAAGAGGCAAGGATAGCCACCTGTCCAACGTGCAGAATAGAACCCCAAACCACAAGCTTTGTGGCAACTCAGACACACATTGCAGTCCCTGAAGCCTTGCCAAAAACTGGAATCTCTAAAAGAAACAGAATTTGAATTTTTGAATCATCACAAACCAAATTGTTCTGAAAATAACCATTGCATAACATATTAAAAACATTGTTCACTACCTGAATTTCACAATAACAAGTTTTCCCAGTGGATTTCAAAACATTTTCCAATGCTTCTTGCAATGCTCGGTGTAAACCTTTTTCCAATCCCAGTAAATCTATCGTAAATTAGAATGGAAGACATTGAAAACTTACAAATAGAAAAATCTCTCTAAAATTCCCAAAAAGAAGAATGAAAAATTCTTGACAGCAGCCACCAATAAAAGTTTTTGAAGGTAAGGTGGAATAAAGGACAGCAAAATTGAAATCAGATGAAATTGCTCAAAACAAATTTCAAATCCTTTTGTCTAACAATGTTTTCAATGCCAATAAATTCAGATTTCCCATTGAAAATGATTAAATGTACGCAGAAAATTACTTCTTGGTGGTTTCTAATACCTTCTAATACCTTAACGCCTCAGCCTATCTCAAAAGTCTGGGCTTCAAGTGAACATTCTCCTCACAAAACAATTGTATGGAGTTACCTGTAGCCACACCCATGAAACCTGACCATGTTCAGATTATTCTCCTGTCTGGTTTTCTAACTGCAAGCTTAATCTCCTCATTCTCACATACTCGACCTGTTTCTCTGGGTTGGAAAATGCCTTGAAAACTATCCGAGAACTTGTAATCATGTAATTCAGGTAATTTTTCATATTTAATAATTATTTCATATATTACGCTTCCATTTGACTTGAGAAAGCTGAAAGTAGAAGCAGCACGGGAGAAAATCAAAAGAGAGTCTTTTCTTATTATCTCTAAAGTTTATTTCTCAGTTGTTTTGCTTAAAAGGCAAACAAACTTTTGAAAGGTGTATAATGAAAGGAAGGCTCACCTTGTTGAAGAGACTAGCATTAGGGGACACTGTTCAATAAGAAGAGGTATCCCATTTACAAGGAGATAAGGAGGCTCATTGCATCATCAGTACTTATTTGTATTTGACCTTTGGCTTTAAGAATCAAAGTATATCGGGTGGCATGGTGGTTAGCACAGCTGCCTCACAGCTCTAGTGACCCAGGTTCAACTCCAGCCTCAGGTGATTGTGTGGAGTTTGCACATTCTCCCTATTTCTATGCAGATATCCTCCCACAGTCTAAAGATGTGCAGGTTTCCCTGAGTGCCAAGCATTTGGCTTCTCAGTATTCCTGCAGTTTTGTTTTCTTTGAACAACCATTTAATTCCCTTTTGAATGCCTTTAAACGTACCTCCATCATAGTCTCAGACAGTGCATTCCAGACACAAACTATTTTTCCTCATATCACTTTTGCTTCTTTTACTAATTACTTTAAATTGATGCCCTTCATGAGTGGCAACATTCTCTCACTACTTATACTGTTCAGACATCTCATGATTTTAAATATATTATTCAGATCTCCTCTCAGTTTTCTCTTCTCTGAGGAAGATGCATCATTGTCTATAGTCTGCACCTTTCTTCCTGGTAATACAATCTTGCTTTTCCTTTCATCTTCAACAGCCCCATAACTCAGATGTGTTGTCAGGTAGATGTCAGCACAGATCACATGATCCTCTTCATTTTACCCAAACTTTAAGCAAACTGTCCCATAACATAACAAAATCTTACAACTTCAAAATTGAAACAATCGGTATTATGTAACACTGTGTATCCCCTGTCCTAGTTCACTGAATTCCAAGGATGTATTTAGTAGGGGTGACACTATTTTGACATTCAGTGGGACTTGGAGCCGCACCTTGTCAGTGACACTGGGCTGCATTCCTGTTGTAGATGGTGGCTCACCCTGCAGACTTGGTGGCCCAGTCAGTGGGCTCAACAAGCGCCACTGGGACTGATGGCCACTATTGGAGCAGCAGTGCACTGATGGGTGTGTACTCTCACTGCCAGGTAGGTGGGGTGTGGGGATTCTGAGGGAAAACCAGGATCCAAGAGAGGGGCAAGGCCTGTGTGGAAAGTGGCACTGTTGCCTTCTAGTGGCCTTTGCCAATGGAAGAGGAATCTTCTCTGTGGACCAAAGAAGGCCCATGCTCCACTCCTCACCAGGTGGGTGCCAGGGCTTTTGTTGATGTTCACTGTCACAAGGCAGATACCCATCATCCATCATCCCCTCCACACCCCCGACATCCCCCCATCGCCCTCAATTTGCAGCCACATAAATTGTCAACAGATGTAGGGAAAGAAACCCTTGACTGATACCCTTTCCTACCACTGACAAGATGGCATTTGCAGTGAGCAGACAATTGGCATGTCTGCTGCCATGCTCATGCACAACCTCGCATTGCCAAAGTTCTGCTGCCCCCTCCACTAAATCCAGTCCAGAGCCCTACTGCCACTTCACCAACACAAGCTGGATTGCCTGCCCCTGGTTGGCAAACACTTCAGCCACAGCTATGCTTCCATCAGCTTCCCACTTCCTGATCATCTCCAAATGGTAGAAGCCAGCTCAGCGTGTGTCATGCTCCTGACCAAAAGTTGGAGGGGAAAATGAAGACAAGTTCCACATCTATATTTACCAACCTATGGAAGAGATGATACTTAATCTGTTTATTGTTGCCTCACTGTATTACATGAGAAGGAGGAGAGCTATATTCGTTGATTAATTAGAACAACAAGGTATTGTAATGACTGTATTACCACTGAAAACATGCTGCAAGCTGATTTATGACTGTGAAATGCAACACAGTGTGGTCAACTGGAACGCAATCAGATCTGTTGTAGTTCAAAGTCTGAGGTTATAAGTTTTCAACACTTTTCGGAAAGTGATATAGATGAGGTGATCGTTGAACATTACACCACAATGATTCAAGCCCAGAAGACAAGACAACATAATTTTAAATGACTAAAGACTACATTTAAAATGCGTATTGGAAATAAATTCTTGACCGAAAGCCTTTAAAACACTGGAATGATTTAAACAATATGAGTGTTCACTGTACATTTGGGTGTTAAGCTAAATGAGTCATAGGAAAAGCTTGGAAGTTAATTGGCCTTTCTCATTCTTAATTAGCTTTTCTATGTTTGCATGGGAGAAGCATTGAACATGTCAGGAATTCTCTTACTAGGCTAAAAGGAAAACAAAAAGTACAGTCATTTCCCCATCCCTTTCCTGGGCCTCATCCTCCTGCACTTCTCACTGGCTCTAATTTAGAGCAACATTCACAGAAACTGGGAAGGGGATAGTTTGCTCACTCTCCGAGTTGGAGCTGGTCAAGCTCTGTAGAGACGCAGTTGAAGATGGTTGGGAATATGAAAAAGGAATGAGGCTGGATTAGGTCTTTCTCAGTTTGGGTGGTGAAGAAGGAACAGCGCAGTTCACCTGGATATGTTCCCAAAATCAAGCTGAATCAAAGAAAGGGCTGGGAAATAACTGCTTGATTCCACTGTAAGTCTTTATTCCCAAATGTGGGGCAGTAGCTCTGTTGACTAGCCATGTTCTGTGGATATTTTGATGGAAGATAGAATCGAGTGCATGGGTCCTGTATCTCTGCCTATCCACCTTGCACATCTCCATTCATAATGGAATGAGCTGCACCAAATGCACCTTAAACTTTCCCGACTAACATTCCACCCTCTTAGCAACACAGAGAACCAACACACACAGAGTTTCATTTGAAATTATATTAAAATGGTGACACATTTGATACTTTCTAACTTAGTATTTAATTGGTGGAGACCAGAGGATGGACTTCTCAGTTAGATCTGAATGAATGCAAGTCAACAGGATAAAATTGGTCATTATTTGGCACTAGATAGTTAATTTCAGGTCAAAGGCATAGGAAAAGCTGGTGCAGGGAATGCAGTCAGAGGATCTCTTCTGGTCTTGGGGTAACACACATTGAGCAAAGTAGAAGATAACACAGTCTTCTTAAGAAATGAACCGAAATGCCAACTTTTCTGCCCCTCTGATGCTGCCTGGACTGCTGTGCTTCTCCAGCTCCATACTGTGTTGTCTCTGACTGCAGCATCTGCAGTTCTTGCTATCTCTGATCAAAGTAGAAAGATTTTTTCATGACAGCACATGCATATAATACATGGCATGGGAACACGAGATGGATAGAGAGAGTTTTACTCTGCATTAACTAATTCTGCATCTGATCTGGGAAGGCTTCAATTTGTTCAACTGATCTTTGTTTTACTTATCAGTTGTTAATTTTAAATGAAGCTTCTTTATATCCATTGCTTGCAATGGAACTTGACCAAAGACTATCCTGTAGAGAGACTGCTTAATGTTAGCCTTCCCACTGTACTAATTAATGAGTGTTGAACTATCAGTGGAGTCTAGGATTTCCAATGTATTTGTAGGTTAGATCCAAATAGCTAGCCAACTGACTTTAGGTTAGTTCATATTCAAGTACGCTCTACTTATAGATTAAAATGTGCACATAAATGGGTGCAGGGAGCACATCTGTGTTAGGATTGGAAAACGGTTTGCTTGTGAAATTTAAAATGATAACCAGAATAGAAGTTAGAAAGAAAGAAGATGGATAGAGGAGAAGATAGGTGGAGAGGAGACAGACTGGTCAAAGAGGCGGGGATGGAGCCAGTGAAGGTGAGTGTAGGTGGGGAGGTAGGGAGGAGATAGGTCAGTCCAGGGAGGACGGACAGGTCAAGGGGGCAGGATGAGGTTAGTAGGTAGGAGATGGGGGTGGGCTTGAGGTGGGAGGAGGGGATAGGTGGGAGGAAGGACGACGATATGTCCCTCCTGGGCCTCCTGCAGTGCCACAAAGATGCGACCCGAAGATTGCAGGAACAGCAACTCATATTCCTCTTGGGAACCCTGCAGCCCACTGGCATCAATGTGGACTTCACAAGCTTCATAATCTCTCCTCCTCCTACCACATCCCAAAACCAGTCCAGCTCGTCCCTGCCTCCCTAACCTGTCCTTTCTTCAAACATACAGAAAAGTATGTTTGAAGAGAGTGGCCACATGATTAGCATTGCTGCCTCACAGTGCCAGGGACCTGGGTTCACCCTCAGGCAACTGCCTGTGTGGAGGTTTCACATTCTCCCTATGTCTGTGTGGGTTTCCACCCACATTCCAAAAATCTGCAGGTTAGATAGATTGCCTATAGTGTCCAGGGATGTGCAGTCTAGGTGGATTAGCCAAGGGAAATGCAGAGATAGGGTAGGGGGATGGGTGTGGATGAGATGCTGTTCAGAGGGTTGATGTGGACTCAATGAGCTGAATGGCCTATTTTCACACTTTAGGGATTCTGTGGTTCAATGATTGGTAGAGGGTACAATACATGATTTTTAAGGCTCACAGAACATGATGTGCAAAGTTCTTAGTCTGCATCTTTGGTCAGTGAGAATTTTTTAAAAACATACTGGCATGAGCAGCATTGCAACAAATGACATGGTGAAGTGGTACAAAAACTAGCTCTCACCAATGTGTGTTTGAGGTGATTTGGCCCTCTAATTTACAACCCACCATTTGTCACTGTGAAGCTAAAACCACCTTCCATCAATGTAAATGTAATTGGCCTTTCTTGTAGCCATGTAGAGTTTGTTTATTTGCTCATTAATAATCACTAATCTTAAGAATTACACCCCACTGCTCACTAAGCATTTTCACTTTAATCAAACTGCCTGGTCTGGTAGCAGTGTCTCACTTTTCACAGTTAGTTCTTGTTACTTCAGTTCAGTGAAAAATTGGTTGGAATTTTCTGTTGCTAAGTTGGTGGTATTTGATAGTTGATAAAGCTTTTGTCAAATTGCATCCTGTGTGTCCTGGAGTCTGATACAAGACTACAATAGCTTGATACTATGTGAAGATAGGGATTTGTTTGTTGTGATAATTCCAGTGTTATTAAGCACATGTGTCACTGCCGTACATGAGCAATAGTGAGACATGCAGTGCCCCTATATGCGGGCTATCTCTCCACCATTCATTCAGCCTCAGCCTCAGCGTGAGCACCTTCTTGGTGAAGGTACCACACCAGCTGAATGACAAATACGTTACATCCAAAATGGAATGGCTGCTGCTCTCTGACCCCCCTTCCCATCCAAAACCCACATCAACCACTTATGATCACATTCAGCACAGTTCATCTTAAATTCACAAGACAGATGATGAAGTGAAAGGCTCCCACAGCAGCCGTATTAGTTTCACAGGCCATACATTGCTTTTGGCCACAGTCATTACTTTTTAAGTTCTCGTTGCTAGTTTCAATATTATTGAGATGCCCATGTTCGATTTACAAGGTCCAATGAATGCTGCAAATCATCTTTGACTACTATTTGAAACCTGAGCACGTTGCATTGCAAATGGATGATGAAATGATTGAAAATTAAATGCAGCTGAAGTTTGCACACTCACGCTTCATGTGTTTCCTTCTTCAATTTCCTTGTGTTCAGGAAATGTAGATCATGTGCCATCGAGGTGACATGGACTCTGTCCACTTTGGGCATTGCCCCAGTTATTTACCAGTGACAGTTAGTATCTAGAGAACGGAAAGTGATGGCAGAGAATGCAGCTTGTGGTGGACACTGTCAGCACTTGGCTCCACCTGGTCACCACGTACCCCCACTCTGTTTCCATGCCTGGTTTCACCTTGCACTACCCTGACAGCCTATTTGCATCCTTTGACTTCATGTAAATATCCACACATTGAACATTGCCTACAACTTTCCTCCTTGCCATCTTAGCCCTGACATTACACATTAAAGATGCCCACCATGCTCCTATATTCTCCCCCTGTGATGGTCATTACCAGTAAACCCCCTCCCCCAGCCTAGTGTGATCTCCAATGCTATTCCACATATCCCCCTTATCACTTGACTTTCCTTCCCACTCCATCATGACTCCATCTCAACATATTTCTCGGCTTTCCTTCCCAGCCATGACTGTCTCACTTCCTTTTGACGATGACCACCCTTTGCCTCAACAGGCTTCCCTTGCACCCTCCTTACTGGTAAATGCATGGACTCCCAGGACTGTATTCCCCACAGACCTCTGATGGGCTTCATTGGACAGCCCCTAGATGTGACTGAGCAGACCTTGACGTTTGGAGCTTCCTGATTGATGATACACAAGTCCCCTGCCTGCTGCTGCAGGACTGACCATTGCCCAGTCCTTGGATTCTTGTCTAGCTTTGGCTGAGTTGCTAATGTGCTAACAGGCATGGTACAACAAAGCATTGCAAGCTATGAATGCTATGAGCACGCAGGTATGTGCAAAGTGATGAGTTCACTTGCAAGTCACTCACACTAACACAAAGTTGGAATCTTGCTGTGTTGAATAAAAAGTCAACTGTGCGATAACTTCTCAAAACAGATGTGACCATATGCAAAGCTGGTGGAGATAGTTACTGTTTTTTCTTTGAGAGTGGATGGGAAATCTTGGAATTTGAGGCTATGTTTAGGGTAATTGCAGTAATTATGCCTCCAATGGTTCAGTAATGCCACACATCTGGCCTCAATTAACATTTCATTGGCATGTCATTCATTGTGCAATAATGTAGAAAAAAAGGTGATGGCATCAAGCAATCATGAAATTACATTGTGCACATTAATTGCCTCCTTGTTGTGTCAGTGAGTGTCATGAAACCAAAGTTTTTAAAAGCAGAACCTGAAGACACTATTTCACGACCACATTGCAAAGTCAGTACCTCTTAGAAAATGCTTTGCGACTTCTATGGTCTTACTTTGGAGTGTGAGTATGGAAGGACATGGTATGTGATGTGGAAGGGAACCTTTCCTTTGGGGAAGAATCTATCATGATGGCAGAAGTGAAGGCCAACCTGCAGCCACTGAGAATTCTGCTGGACCACAGTCTTCTTGGTGCTCACCCACCAGACCATGGAGACAGCCAGACGCATGCATGCTAGAGCCAGGACCATACTGATAACATTGTTGACTCTTCCATCCTTCATTCCAACATACAGAGTGCCTCTGGTGAAGTTGTCTGGTGTTCCTGTGCCTGTAACTACGGGTCGACAAAGCCATTAGAGGCCAATAACAGGGGTTTGTCTTCTGCCTGGGGCTGAGTGGGAGCTGAGTCTCCAACAGTTCTCTGAGTGCCAGAGACCTACAGTGTTTTCTTCCTACTCCAGCAGTGGAGACATGTCAGTGAGGTGCTCACTAGATTGTTCTCCTGAGTCTAGTCTAGAAAGAGTACCTACCAAGGTGAAAGTTTCTGAACTAGTGGAGGGTGCAGGTGATATAAGTAGAGCTAAGAGTCACAAGTGCTGGCTTCTTATTAGCAGAGGTTTCATTGATTGCTGCTAGTGCCTTCATGTGACAAGAGAGGGAATAAATTGTGGAAGATATGTAAAAACTTGCTTAGATTAAGATTAAGTTAGTCCTGGTATGAATGGGAGAGCAGCACAGCACAGCTCAGTGAAAATGACTAAGCTGGTTGTACATTGCTATCTCCCTGTCTCTATGTGAGCAGTCCTGCTCTTCTCGCACCAAATCAAGTCTTTTCTCCTCATAAGGAGTGAGAATATCCACCATAGCCTTGTTTGTCTTGGATTTCCCAGCCGTGCTGCAATGAGACAGAGAAGGGAAATAGTATGATGGATACAAGAGCAGTTCATGCCCGAGGGGTGGCGAGACATCCCCATTGAACGCGTAGGAAATGCAGATGGCAGGAAGTGTTAATAGTTTGGGAGGATGGGGGGTTTTGAAAGTCATTTAGTCATCATGATGCACGCAATAGTGTGAGTTATAGTCGTGGTGGCAGCGTTAGAATGAGTGGTGGTCCTGTGAGGTACTAGAGCGAAGACAGTGGCACACACCCTTGTGAAGTGCAGGACATCATCGAGTTTCTTGCAACATTGCTGGCATCCCGTTTAACCTGGGTCACAGCTACCATCTGGATCCAGGCTGCCTGAGTCTCCTTAGGGAGTCAGCAGGGAAAAGGGCTGACCTCCACTTCACCACCCTTCCCACCAGGGCCTTCAGATCCCTGTTCTGGAAACGGGGAACCAGCTTGTCTTTCCTCTGTGACATTGTTAGACATCAGCGTCAGCACTGTGGTGTGACGGGTTCATCCTGACTCGCTCCACTAGCTTGTTGAACTGCAGTGTGTTTGGACTTTAAACGTGGCACAAGAAGCTGAAAGGTCTGGCCAGTGGCAGTCACTTCCACCTTCACTTATTCCAAGCCCATGGTGGACCAGACGCCATGAAACTCACTCATCAACACACTTTAATGGCATATGGAATGTTCAACTCAGAGTTTACTGGGCCAGGGAGATCTACAGCTGATTTTCTTTTTTTTGTACTGAATTAGTTCATCTCAGAGTGGCAAAGGCCGGACCAGAAATAAAGAGAAAATGGTTTTAAAAAGTACTTCCTGGGGGTTTTCACCCCTCGACTCGTTTGGTGAGTTTATTTTTTCAAAACGTTATCAGTTGTTGCAATAAAAACAGGAGAAGTCAGAGTTTGAAGCACATCTGTCAAACTTAGTGAATTAATAATATTATGATGTGGTGTGGTCACATGTTGGTAGTCCTGGTCCTGCCACAAGCAAACAGAAATTTTTTTTACTGGAACACTTGCTCATAATGCAGTGACAAGGAAATACGCTTAAACATCAATCAAACAAAAATAATAAGGTATCTAATCTCAGTGAATGCATCGGGCACTTCCTCTGGTGGAATGAGTTTGCAGCAACTTTATAAATAGCATTGCACCACAGTTAAAAGCTATGCTGTGCCTTTCTCTTGGCTAACAGTTTAAGTGAGTATGCAAAGCTTCATGACAAAATCTCATCTTCTTCATAATGTTAGTATATGGTTCATAAATTAACAAGTAAAGTTGCAACTGTGGATGGTACCAAGTGGGTATTTGGAGGCATCAATAATGGTGTAACCAACACAGCATCTACCTCCCAAAGTGTTTAGAAACCGACTGAGCACACTCATCATATGAGCTGTCAGGTCCTTTAATAGGTGGGAGAGAGAAATAGAAAAGTTCAAAAGGTTGAATATGATCTGCACAATTGCCCATGAGTGGAGGGACACCCCAGAAATATACAATATGTCATACAAAGGGTGACCCAGCCATTCAGCCACTGAGTGGCATGTACATAGCATTCAGGGACGATCTGTCATCCTAAACAATTTTTTCTCAAAACTCTAGAATTAAATCTGGGTGCAGACCTAACTGAAAGATCGAAAGACTCTGATTTTTCACCAGGATGAAGAGCATTTCTGTCAGCTCGGCCACATGAATTACCCATTCCTAACGCCCTGGGGGAGTTGGTGGCAAGCTGCTGCCTTGGACTACATCAATAGTTGGGGTGTATGTACAGCCTCAGTGCTGCTGGGGAGATAATTCCGGGATCTTGACTCAGTGACAGTGAAGGAATGGCATTCTTGTTCCAAATGAGGATTGTATATGGCTGAAAAGGAAACTTGTAGGTGGTGGTGTACCAATGTATATGCTGCCTTTGTACTTCTAGGGGGCAGCTGTAACCTTGTAAATCATTTCTAATCCTTACAATTCTTTATTAAGCAGGGCTGCTTGTGTGCATTCTTAAATCTTCTTCAGTTGTCAGATACCAAAGGTGCTAACCCTGACTCAGTGAAGCAGGGAACACCCTCTACCAATGTCATTCTCGCACTATCTTTATCAGAAGTTGGTGTAGATCCTGAATTTCTCTCAAATCAGAAGCTACAAATGGCAGGATAGAAAGTCTCCATTGAAGAAGGTGACCAGCCCTTAAAGAGCTTTGGTTTGCTCTTACAACATATAGGCACAGAGAAGGAAAACGCCACTTTGATTATTCATTAAGAGCAGCTTGAGACTTTGGATCCAGATGTACTTTTGAATTCAGCTGATACTGTTCCTGAAAGCATAGCTTTGTCTTTTGAGAAAATTGTTCCCTCTTCTGAAAATTAAAAAAAAAGGTAAAGTTGTCAACTTATTTCACAGGACCTACCAATAAGATGAAGCAACAGCAGTCTCATTTAGATTAAGAAACTCCTTGTAGTGTAGAAGATCAGATCACGACAGGGGCACAGGAACAAACCATTCTACTCATTCAACCACCAATAAAAGCAAGTGAAGCTTCAGAAATGTCTACAATGAAGAAATCTGAGGTCTCTCAGATTATGGAAGAGATTGTTAATCATACATGAAAGAGGTCTCAGAGCTCCAAATACAAATTAGTGGTCATTGAGTCTTCAAGCAAATCAGCTAATGCCCCTCCAGCTGAAAAATTCAATTATATGCAACATGCCTTTAAAAACATGCACAGAAAACATCAACATGAGCTTAAAGATTAAATTCTGAAGATGCTGGAAATCTGAAACAATCCCAAGAATGCTGGAGAACCTCAGCAGGTTTGGTATTTTTCTTCTTCAGAACTGCTTTCGAACTTCAGATGCTTCCAGAGTGCTAAGCTTCTCCAGCATTCTCTGTGTTGGGATCAACCTGAGCTTAATATATTTACAGAAAATCTCAATCTTCAGAAATAGGTAGGATAATGACTGGAACCTGGATATAAAAAGTTATCCATGGTTGATTTGTATAAATGGCAGCTGAAGATTGCAATGGAAATCCATCAGTGAGCCATGGAAACACTAGATAGTCTTTACAACCAATACCTAATGGGCCAAATTATTGACATTCCAGAGACACTGAAATGTGTCTCTGGAATGTTTTGATGAAGCATGAAGTTATGCATTAAAATGAGCTTGAGCAAATCAAAACCTAACAAGAATTGGTGCTGTCTAACTACCTCAAAGAGAGCACTGATCTAAAATTCCAGCTGTTAGCAGTCACATGATGCAGTCAAACCTGGCAGACTGACAAGGAAAAGTTTTCACAAGATTTATAAAGTTCTTGTGAACAGGCAGTGTTCTCATGCAGTTGGCACAATCAAGAGATATATAAATTCAGGAAACAATCTCTCTGTTATGGAAATGTTCTCAACTTCAAGATCATGATGATTGACAAGCTGGGAAAAAAATTCAGTTAAGGAGTAAGTTGAGACCTCATGTCTCAAAATAAGCACAGAAATCTTCCAAGTTCATAGATGATTGTTATAGAGAAGTCAGCCCTTGTTAATGATGCAGACTACCTGCAGAATGGGTTGATCTACAAGTAGGTTTGCAGACCAGAATAATGGACAGGGATTTCTGATACATTCTGCTCCAGTAGTCCATGTCATTGATAATCCAGCCCTACTTTCTCAGGAATCCTTGAGATGTCATTGTCTACATCTCAATAGGCTCAGGTCGTAATAAATGTCAATGTGATGCCACTAAGTACAGAAAGAGAAATTCCAGTCCTGGAATTAATGGAGAAGCTTTCTCCCCTTCAGAATAGTCTTCAGATCGCTCTTCATTTTTCTTTCTGTGCTTTAGAATCATCCTTACATTACAGAGGCTTTAATCATTCAAGTCCAGAAGTATTCTCTTCTAAATCACCTTTTCCTTGATTGCTTTTCATTGCTGTTACATTCAAGTTTTTCTAAGGGTCACAGCCCAAGAACATGTCTCATCAGAAGCTGCCATTCCACTCCACCAATGTGTTCACCTTTCAAGCAAATGACCAGTGAACGCATACTTCCTACATGTCCTTCAAGAGAGCTGAGAATGATGTTGGAGATTAAAGCCTCAAGCCAGAAGACTTGTGATGTGCAGGAGTAGGCGAGAAAGTGAGCAAGCGTTAAAAGATCATAGTCAAATGTTAATTGTAAAAAGGGGTGCTGTGAAAGAACCTGAATGGCATGTGGAATAAAGAGAATTATGCATTTCCTTGAAGGATAGTCAGTCATGTACACACACACACAAACACACACACACACACACACACACACACACACAGTCACACACATGTAGACACACACTCTCACATACAGACTCACACTCACACATGCTTACATCCGCTCACACTCACACAAGTTCACTCACAAACAAACAACAACATACCCGCATAAAGATATGCCTACTTATTTATACATACACAGACTCACTTACATACAAATACAGAACACATACTCACCCATGTACATACACAGACACTGGCACATATTCGCTTACACACTGATAGACAGGCGTTTCCCAACTCAGTATAAATTAATTTGCAAAGTCGGGGAAGATCAGCTGAGCGTAAGCCTTGGCTGATTTTCCCTGACTTTGCAAAAAGTCATTGAGGTTCAGTTGTGCCAGGTCCCATTGTGCCAATGAACTGAATACAGAAAAAGTCCTGGGAGCTTCTGAGCTGGCTGATTAAGGCTGTGGAATCCCAAAACATGATTACAATTACCTAACACCCACAAAAAGAGTTAAAAAAATCTTAGTTCTTAAAATTCATTGTTCAGGATTAGTTTGAAAAGACAATCTATGGGGGATGCACTTAATATTTGGTTAACCCAAGCCCAATTCAACTCCATTCTTTTCATTTTTCTCTCAGTGTGAACTAGTCACTACTATTAATGTGGAAGGTATTTAAATATCAGATGCCCTCCCTGCAAGGCTCCTAAATATGATCCTAGTTGCTTCCCACCCTGAGTAATGAAAGATGTAATTAGGGGCAGTTTGTCAGCAAAATACAGATTGTCTTTTTCATTTTAATGCCCAATTACTGCTGACCTATCAATTATGCTTTTGTAGGATTTAGAAATGTCAACCACACAAACCACTAATCCATTGAAGGCAATACTGTCTACACGGCCATCTTACCAGAGCCGCAGGATTGCAGTAAAAGCTTGATTTTATGAAGGTCACAAAGGCAGAGTTTTATTAATGTTATAGCTGCTGCACTGTTATTGCATCTGGGCAGAGGTTCAATAAATCTACGCTCCTTTACAAGCAGTACTCGAAGGCTGCAGGATCTTTGTCCAAATCAATTGACGTTTTTGTTTGTTTTTTTCCCATTAATAAAATATTTCTTCCTCAACAATTTTCTTCCTGAAGTGCTGAATCTTTCCAACATCCACCCACCGGAAATTTCTTTACCCATTATCCCAAGTATGAGCATAGATCGAGGTGCCAAACATATGATAAATCATACCTCATGGCACCCTGTACATTGTAGTGGCATGTGTCCCAATAGGGGGCATGATTCTTTCTACGTTTTACTTCCCACAGCCCAGCATAGAAATTTGTATCTGGGCTGGAAGTACATGTTTCAACGCAGGAGGTTGGGATTTAGGTTTGGAAAGGGCTTATCAAGTGCCAAAGAACGGAAGGTTTGTATTTATATATGTTTTCTATAACCAGTGGAAATCTCAAAGCTTTTGACAGCTAAAGAATTACTTTCTTTCTAAAGTGTAGTCACTGCTGAAACTTAGGAAATGTGGAAGCTAGTTTGTGGTCAGCAACCCCCACAAATAGCAGTGATAATAATTAGATAATCTCTTTTTGTATTGTTGATTGAGGGTCACATATTGACCAGGACACAAAGGAAAACTCCATTGCTTTTCTTTGAAAAAGTCCCATGGGATCTTTTACAATCACTCTGACTATGCATAGTAGATGGGACCTTGACTTAATATCTCATTTTAAAAGATGGCACCTTTGATAGCTGGATACAAGAAGCACATGAATCTAGATAGCAAGAGTTCTGTTCCTCCACACTTCACAGAAGGGAAAGTAAGAAAAACCTTTCTCTGTCATTTCTTCTATGATCTTCAGTGATCCCTCTAAGAAATATGGCTTTGGCTGCTCAAGAACTGAAAATTTTAATGAAGCTCACATGCTGTGGTGTTACATTGATTCATGACCAGACACAAGCTGTGTACTTTTAAGACAGTTACATAACATCAAAACATGTGAAGATCCACTATGAAAATTCTAACTTACAGTCACTCCCTGCTGAATGCAATAGAGTCAGTGTAGTTTGTTCAATGAATCAATTATGCACATGTAACACAGACATAATATGAGGAGATGATGGTCCGGTGGTATTGTTGCTAGACTGTTAATCCAGACACCCGGGGAAAGTTCTGTGGACCTGGGTTTGAATCCCATCCTTGGCAGATGGTGGAAATTAAATTTAATAAATATCTGGAATTAGGAGTCTAATGATGACCATAAATCCGTTGCTGTTTGCTGGAAAAATCCATCTGGTTCACTAAAGCTTTTTAGGGAAGGGAACTGTCATCCTTACCTGGTCTGGCCTACATGTGTCTCCAAACCCACAGCAAAGTGGTTGACTCTTAATGCCGGCCAAGCTAGCGATCCCCTCATCTTCACTTAGACACAGTGCATTGCCATCCTTAAAAGCATGAACCCAGGATGTTACGTGGAGTGAACTTTCTCATAACCAGACATGAAACTTGAACTGGGGAAAGTGCAATTCCGCTTGTGGGATCTTGAGTGTGAAATTGTCTTGCAAAGGCTTACAAGATGTAAGGGAAATATTTTGAGATGTTTCTGAGAGTCATGATAAGGTTAAAGAAATGAGGCATAAGCATATCAGCATATTCTGTATAAAATAATTCATGATTTTGTTACTAGTAGTTCATTGACAAAATCTACTCTTAGTTTGTTGCAGCCCAGTGCGGATTAAGGTGAAAAATGCAACATGCTTTTGTAATGAGTGGCTGCTCATGTCAAGGATACAAAAACAACAGAATCTCTAGTAAAAACGCAAGTTTGTGCTGGAGTTGTTCTGTAGCTCCTGGACTATGTCAACAACTCTCGATTAATTTGTGGCTCGGCTTATGTACCACTTGGCCCTTCTTTCCTTCAGATAAGATTACATCATTGCAAGTTGCTCAAAGCTCAAGACACCATCTGTCAGCTTCAGAGCTCCCAGACTGCGGTGGGAGACATAAATGAGATGTGAGTGCCTGTCTTCACAAGTACTGTTGGAGCAAGCACTGATTAATTTGATGCATTTTACTTAAGGAAAATGAAACCGCTGACCTCCCCATTCCACCTCTCTCCTGCCACACTTCTTGACTAATGTCTTATTACAATTGGAGAGGCCTGGCAGAAATAGCTTCCCTCTTATAGTATGTATATCATTAACAAGTCAATAAAATCTTGAACAGTGTAAAAAGTATGGAAGTATTTGTAAAATTTTCATTTCGTGCTATATTCTTTCCACAATTCAAGGAGCCTGAGCTAAGAAATCATTTTCTTATAGAAACTTCAAACTGACTGATGCAATAGTGAAATACTAATTCTAGGCTCCATCTGCAAAAGAAAATGAGCTTAGAGATTAATCTGTGAGATAAAAGTACACAAAAACTTTACATATTTGCATAACAATTTACAAGAGGTGTTGCCCGTATAAAACAAACAGATGTAAAACAGTCCACAAAGCCATCTATACAAATATGTGAAACACGGTCATTTCTGGACAAATATCCTTAATTCCTAGTAATCTGAACATTAATCAGAGCATACAATTCAGTTTTTGGTCGTCAATCTGCTGGAGGAATTTTCTGCAGACTGGCTGCTGTTTGTTCTGCTGAAATATTCAAACCTTGCTGCTGCTCCAGAAAGCGCGAAGAAAATGTCTTAAAAAGATATTAGCTGATATGCCATAATAAGCATCTTTTCTGAGAAAATTATTTCCTCCAGAAGCCTGTAAGTGGGGTAGGCTGGGGGTTATCAGTTTCTCCCAATTGGAAAACCTGGATACATGTCTAAAATTCCAGAATTTAGTTTTTATGTCAAACTGGTGATTTTTAGACTGCACTATGACTTTCTGCTCATACATCCACGGTTAACTTCACAAATAGAGATAGTAAGAACAGCAGATGCTGGAGTCAGAGATAACACAGTATGGAGCTGGAGGAACACAGCAGGCCAGGCAGCATCAGAGGAGCAGGAAAGTTGGCATTTCGGGTTGGGACCCTTCTTCAGAAACTTCTGAAGAAGGGTCCTGACCCGTACTGGAGAAAGGCCCCAGCCCGAAATGTCAACTTTCCTGTTCCGCTGATGCTGCCTGACCTGCTGTGTTCCTCCAGGTCCACACTGTGTTATCTCTAACTTCACAAATAGTTATTATTTAAGCTAGTTGTTGAAGGGTGGTGCTACCTGTGCTGCCTAAAGGGTTATTGAGACATCCCTATAAGTAATGCTCACTGGAGTTGATCTTCATTTTGATTACACCCTTAGTAAAAGTAGATGAGAGACCTCCAACCAGTCTTTTGAACATTACACAGCCTGGTGGGAATTAGAACATTGTCATGATTTGCAAGTGACATTGTCATGACTTCTGCATCTTTTTCCAGCTGTTATACCACTTTCCTAATTCTGTTCAAATAAATGCAGCCACTGACAATGTCTTAATATAAAAACTTAAAGGACAGCCAGAAACTTACAGCTGCAACTTAAAGTTAGCTTCAAATTAGGTTGTATAGCATTTATTGGGCCCCAGTTAAAAAATTCACATACTGATAGGCAGAACGTGTGGCACACATGCGCTGCCTCACCATGCCATGTCTTGAACAGTGTAACCAGTGATCTTTAGAGAAACTGTTTTGAAGCTATTTAAAGAAGGACCCGTAATATATACTTTTGTATGCAGCCAGGGGAAGCAGGACTCTTTGTCTTGAATCCATGAAAGCATATTAGCCTACTGCTGGCGTGTCGGAGACTCTCTCCCATGGTGGTTTCGGAGTAATATCACTGGAGTATAAATCTAGCAATCCAGGCTAATACACTTGGATTATAGGTTAAGGTACCACCATGGTGCCTGGAGAATTTTGAGTTCATTTAACAAAATCTAGAATGAAAAGCTTGTCTCAGTAATGATGACCATGAAAACTATTGTTGATCACCATGAAAAGACATCTGACTCACTAATGTCATTTAGCAAAGGAATTCTTCCAGCCTTACCTTGTGTCTGGCCTACATGTGACTTCAGATCTATAGAAGTGTGGTTGACTAATAAGCCTTCAGTTCAAGGGCAATTAACGATACGAAACAAATGCTGGCCTTGTCAATGATACCCTATCCCATGAAAGACATTTTCAAAACTCTGCCTTGTACAAATCCTGCCATTTGGTTCTACAGAACCAACTGAGTTCTCATTTTTCCCAGCTGGTGAACTGCAGCAGCATGCTTGGTGACGCCAATAGCATTTCAATAAGACCCATGATTCAATTTGTCTCAGACTGATACAAACCCCAATTACTTGGGGATGCCATTTTTGATGCAAGTTGCAAGTTTTGCCTCGCTGTTTCTATGAAGATACAATGTGATTTGAGTTATTTGGAGCAGAAGATGTTGAACATTTGAGGGAAGCTACATTATAATACAGAATTAGAACTCCTATTTGCAATTAAACTTTCAACCACGCTTACCAGTAGACCTAGCAATTAATGTACACCCTTTCATTGAGATGCAAGCAGCATGTTAAATTCCTGATATTCTTTGCCAAAAAATATCTGCATAATGTCCATTATTGTGTGTGACTGGTGTAACTTGAAGGCAGCCTGTACTGTGGCATTTTCCCAGGTGACTGATGCTAGCAGCTTGCAGTATTTGCCACTTTTACCATTATGTGTTACTGTGTCAGGGTAGCTTGAGGTTGTTCAATTTTATTAATCCTCTTCTTTCTTTTGCTTTGTCTCCAGCCAATAGAGTAATTAAGAGCAGAGTACCATCATAGACTACCAACACAAATGGCACTAATCTTAGATAACAAGAAGGTTTATTGCATGATAGTAATAAATACAATTACATTTGGTCAGGCACAATTACCAGGATCTTACAGAGTTTTCACAGACACATTTGCTGCTTCTAAGAGCTACATTATGATATATTGACTCTTCCCACAGATTGTGTCTGGCCTCAGTCGAATGAGGGAACCAGTGTCACGTAAGTATTAACCCCTTCAGCACCATGAGCCTACAGAACATCTCCATTTTTCCCCACTATTAATCCATTACACATTCATCACGTAACCACATTATATATACCACCACCTCATCAGTGACCTTACTATGACTGCTGGGGGGAGATTGTGGTGTAGTGGTAATGTTCACTGAGTTAGTAATAATGTCACTGGACTAGTAATCCAGCAACCCAGGCTAATGTTCTGGGGACATGGCTGTGAATTCCACTATGACATGTGATAAAATTTGAGTTAGGTAAAGATCTGAAATAAAAAGTTAGCCTAATGATGACCATGTCAGTTGTCATAAAAACCTATCATGGAAGTTGGCTGCTCTGTTGTGACATGTATTTTCTTTCTTGTCGTGGTCTAGATTTCTGGGATAAGCAATATCTCTCTGACTGGAAGAGGTGGTCTCTTTTTTGCAGTACCCTGACAGCAAGCGGTTTCTTCTCCTTAATCATGTCCATTGGTCTACCTCCCTTGGTGTCATATGCAGCTGGTCTCTCTTGAGTTGTTGATCAAGTTGGACGTTTCAGTTGCACTTTTATAGTTGCTTCACTGGTGAAGTAAACTTTATCTACTCTTAGCTGTATTACTGAAATATTGCTGCTTACCCAGTACTATCTCTGTCAATGGCATTGATAATTGTGTTGGCTGAAGATGTTCAGTGAAAAAGTTCTGAATGGGGTCAAGTGGGTTGTGCTGCTCATTCTTGCTTTCAGCATTTGTTTCATCTCACAGATTTTGCGAGTTTTAGTTCTGATCTGCTTTCATTGACAACAAGAGTGTTTTCAAGATCTGGAAATCCTGTATAACTCAGAATCCATAATAAGTAACTTGCCATTTCTTCTTAATATTCTGATTAAAATTATTACTGTAAAGCTACTTTAAATCTGTATCATTGCAATATTACTTGCAATCTGCTGTTTCTTATTTGTATTCCTATATTCACCCAGTTAGTTTAAACTGAATGACTGCAGAATTTCTTTGTGCCACAGCAATATTGGAGTATTTCCTTTATTTTATTTTAACTTTATATTTCTGCAATACTGTAGTCAATTCATCCATAAAGCTTTCATTAGTATTGTTGGTTCTTCCAGAACAAACTACTGCTTTCAGGTTTTTATATCTGTTTCATTGTCATATTGCAATTCTACACTGCTTACTGGGTTTTACTATCCTTTTCAGAGTATTTCCAAACAGAATGTGGTTACCAACTTCATCTACTGTTTCCTAGCCTTCGCTGTCAAAATGGAGCCTTCTCATTTCATCCTGGGTAAAATGTTATTGAAAATTTTCTCTGCACAAATTTTTAAATAAAGATCTCATGCTACAGCGTTTCTAACTCTTCACAATGAAGTTGTAGAGTATTAACTAAGCCCAGATCCTTACAAATCTTTAATTTTTCTTGACTTTACTTCTTCTGCTAAACCCCCTAATATATTTCTGTAAATTTGCTTATTTTCAACTTCATCAGACCTTCCCAATTTGTAGCCCTGGACAAAATTATTTTCTGGCCTTTCCACTGTTCCTTAGAGCTATATCTCGTGTCGTATTGATGGCTGCACTGGTGGTTGTGAGTTGTCAGAACTCTCTTTTATATTCTATTGTCTTCTCTTTCTGGTCTTGGTCATAGCCTTGTTGCTCTACATCCCGTGAATAGGAGTTAGGCATCTACATGCAGACTCCTTTACGAAAGTTCTGTCCTGTACACTTCCCAGTGGAAGTGTGTGTGCGCAGCTTCTAATGAAAAAGTCACTCTAATTTGATTTTGGCCATCCCTCAAAGAGCAAATGACCATGTTCAGCAGCTGCAGTGTTTGGTATGGTTCAGATAGATGTGTCGGTGGCTGCTAAGTCTGAACTGTGGCAGGAAGATTTGGGCCACAAACAGGACAAAATGTTGTATTCCGGATAAGGTTTTGGATAGGTTGCTGGCTCAAGATTTCCTCTGTTTGCATTTTCTTTATTTTTCTGCCCAATTTAGCTCCTTAGGCAATGTCTAGTGGACCGATTTGGTGGAGTCAGCAGATTCTTTGCCAGCGGTGACGTACTCAATGCACACACCAATGACTCTTTCCATTTGATCACCTAGGCTAGCTTGGAAGGAGCTGGCTCAAGAACATTCAAGAGGAATGTGAAACTTGCCATTAGATTTCCTTCCATGGGGTCTCTTACATTGATATGCAGTCCAAAGCATGTGATCCGGAATTGTCTATTTCAACTATAATGTGATGAAAGCAGGTTGGGATGCTCTTCATTGGCTCCAACAATCTTTTGTGCTCAGAAAGCATCCTCTTTTCAAAGGCTGGGTTCCAGAGATCAGTGCCCATCCTCAACAGCTGTAGATGGAAGCAATCTCACCCTCCAACCAGCTGCTTCTTGTGCCCCTTGTGCTACGTCCACCTGCTTCTGCTCATTTGTGCTCTGTGCTTCACCGAGTGTACTGTTCACAAGCTTATAATTGCTGTTCTAGGCTGAGAAAGGACATGCTTCAGTTTGCCGCACAACATAGCTGACTGAGTCATACAAGTGCATGCTGGAAAATACACTGCATTGCACACAGTCAGATCCTGGTATTTTGGGAATTGCCAGCACAGAAGTAGTTGTTACCTCTCTTCAGCTGACAGGATAATAGCTCTCGGAACAATATCCTTAGGTTTGTCACAAGATTGAAGTCTCCGAGAATATATATTAACAAACACACTGAAATGTATAAAAGATTATTTTATTGGTAAATTTATTCTTGTTATTGTAAAAAATAGATTTTTTTTATACTCCACCTTGATGTTTAATGCTTTTAACCTATAAAGTTTGCCAGGTAGTAAGATATCGTGGGAAAAGTTTTGAAAAAATATTGAGTGACAGCTCATCAAATTGCCTGATCCGGGATTCTTAACCTGTAAGTTTGCAATTAAACACATAGTTTGGTCCATTTCTCCAGCTTAATCGTTTTATGCAGAATGTCTTCTGACAATTTGATGACATGCTGTAAGTGATGAGTTCTGGTATTTCGTGGGTCTAGATGTTTCTAGAATGTGGCATCACTGGGCCTGGTGACTGAATGGAGGGAAGGGTTTTAAAAAGCGTTGATAAAGATCAGCTCTGAGATAGTATCAGAAATGCGATAAATAATCAGAGAGCTGCTTCAATAAATGTAAATTTTATTTATAAACAATGCCTAATAAAAGTCATGACTTCAAATCCCAACAAGGCTGCTGGGGAGTTCCAATTCAATTAATTGACTAAACCCTGGAATAACGTGTTGTTATCAGTAATGATGACTATAAAAGTATCAGATTGTCATTGATCTTCTGTTTCAGTAATGTCCTTAAGGAAACGAAATCTACCATCCTTACCTGGTCTGAATCATGTGACTTCAAACTGACTGCAATGTAGTTGACCTGTAAAATGGCCTAATTATCTTCAGAGCTGTATCAAATCCACTATGAAAATCTGTGATACAAATAAAACCAAACAACTACTTGGCACTGACCCAGGCACTGGATTAGAGCATGCAAACAAAGACCATTTGATCCTGTAAAGTTCTCCTCAAAACAACTTAGGGCAGGGTTTAATGGTTCCCTCACCCAATACGTTTTCAGATGCTGGGAAGGGACCGCCATCAAATACCCTGGATGTCCAGCAGCTCCCTACAGTGGGACGTCCACTTGACTGAGTGTAAAAGTCTTGCCTCCAATCAATGAATGTTATTTGGAGTGTTAAGTGGCTGTGATACTGCAGTGTTTTGCAGGGTTGTATTTTCCACCAACTCTTAAGGTGGTGGGGCAGAAGACTCATGCTCCAATTCCTGATGACAAAATTGGAACAGCTGTCCCACAAGCAAGCCAAGCAAAGATCTTACACAGTAATACTTACAATGGCAGGGTGGGAAGTGTTTGGGCTCTGTGGCCATATGCTCTTGCTCGTGCTGCATTCTTCTTTGTTATTATTTTGTTTTTTCATTTCTCTTTTGTGTCTCTTTTGTGTCTTCTTTTCTGTAGCAGTGGAAGGCATTGCGAGGGCCTGCCGCAGTGGCAGCAGTGTGGTGGATCTGGATGTCCGTTCCTCGTGGCCATAGTGGCTGTGGCTTTATCGTAGGCTTCGTCATCGGTGGATCTGGTCTGCTCCTCCTGTTGGTGGTTTCGGTGGTGGCTATTAGCGGTGGAGAAATGGTGGTTCCGGTTTGATCCTCATGGCTATGGTGGCAATGTGGCAGCTTCAGGCAGCGACTAAAGTGGTGAGGGCTTCAGTATCAGTGACTTTGTGGGTCTGGTCTGCCCCCCTTGCTATGGTGGCCTTAGGTGGCAGCAACATCCCATAGCCACTCCATAAACCCAGATTGCCATGGAGGGAACAAAATATGAACTTTGTCCTAAATTCTTTTTATAATTTCTGTAATTAAAATGGCACCGAATTTTGGCAACTTAATATGTCTTTCTGTATTTTCATACAAGTGACAATAAATTACTATTCTATTCTATACCTTTTAACTCATGTCCCAAATTTCTCCATCATTATCACTGTTTTTTTTTTACCTTTGTTCTTTCATGGGATGAGGGCATTGCTGGCTATGCAGCATTTATTGCCCATCCCTAATTGTCTAGAGTCAACCCCATTGTTGTGGCTCTGGAGTCACATGTAAGCCAGACCAGGTAAAGGTGACAGTTTCTTTCCCTAAAGGACATTACTGAACCAGATGCATTTTTCCCAACAATCAACACTGGATTCATGGTCATCATTAGACTCCTAATTCCAGATATTTATTGAATTCAAATTCCACCATCTGCTGTGATGGGATTCAAACCCAGGTCCCCAGAACATTATCTGGGTCTTTGGATTAACAGTCTAGTGATAATACCACTGGGCTATCACCTTCCCAACAGCAAAGAGAGGACACAGTTGAAGATAACAAGGGCTCGTCCGGGTGTATGACCTGTCCTCTAGGTAGGACAGAATCTAAAGAGGTGAGGGCACAATGTTATACAGTCTCATGGTATCAGATCAAACATAGGTAAGGAAACCCTTATCATCTACCACCCTCCATCAGCACTCCTTCATGTTGAACACCACTTGGAAGAGGCACTGAGGGGGCAGTATATATTCTGGATGGAACTTCAATGCCCATCCATCAAGAATGGTTTGGTAGCTGCACTTTTGAATGAACTGGGTGAGTCCAGGCTGTCAGGTGTGGCTCAGTTGGTTACACACTTGCCTCTGAACCATGAGTCCCACTCCAGAGCGTGACCACATAACAATGAAGGCTGACACCCCAGTGCAGGACCCAGAGAGCTCTGCACTGTCGGACATGCCGTCTTTTGGATGAGACTTTAAACCAAGCCTCCATCAACCTGTTCCTGTAGATGTAAACAATCCCGTGGCACTATTTCAAATAAAAACGGTGGCCAATATCTGTCTTTCAATCAAAATTGTCCCATTGATAACCACATGTATAATTATTTCAAAAATCTTGGCAGAATATGCACATTAGTCTGTGATGTTGACATAACTGAAACAGAAACAGTTAAAGAAGCAAACTGAGCTGATTTAACCAACAAGTAGGAATAGATCTACTTCACCTCATCCTCACTAATCTACCTGTTGAAGGCAACCAATAATAGGAGTAACCAGTACACTGTTTAATACAGATAAAGTCACATCTTCATACTGAGGACACCCTGCATTGTCTTGTGTGGCATTATCACGATGCTAAATGAGACAGAATAAATCTAAAAGCTGAGAGCTAGGAATCAGTGTGGGCCATGGGGGCCTTCATGCACAGGAATGTTGCATTTCACTATCATCTGCAACATTATGACCCAACGTATTCCTCACTTTCTCTAACCGTCAAGCCAGGGCATAACACTGGGATGGTGAGGAGTGTAGGAGAGAGTTGCCAGCCATAATTAAAAATAAGGTGCTAACCCGGAGAAGCCAAATAACAGTCACAGCTGGATAAAGTCTAAAAATGCAAAAGGAGCACACCATAGGCAGAGCTAAGAGACATCATAACCAATGGCTCAGACTGAAGCTTTTCAGTGCTGGCACATTGTGAATGGTGATAGAGAAAGTCAAAGGAAAAGTGGACACCACAAAATCTCCATCTTCAGTAATGTTATAAGCCAGCACAATAATCCAAAAAACAAGGCTGAAACTTTTCCAATCACCTCCAGTCAGAAATTTTGAGTCAGTCACATCAGCCACCTCTGGAGGTTCCTACTATTGCAAAAGTTGGACTTCAGTCAATTTGATTGACTTTGTGTGATATCAAGAAATGGCTTGTGCTCTGGAGCTGGTTGCACCTCTAGCTAAGCTGTCCCAGTACAGCTACAGCACGAATGTAAACCTAAAAAAGTGCAAAGTTTGCTGAGTATGTTCTTTTCACAAATCCACTCTCATCATTATCTCCTATCAGTCCAGTTGCAATCATCAGCAAAGTGATGCAAGACATCATTGACAGTGATATCAAGCTGCCTTACTTAGCAAAACATTGCTCACTAACACCCATTCAGGTGTTGCCAGGACATTGCTGCTCGAGGCCTCACTGTAGCCTCATTACAATGATCCTGGGACCCTGGAATTACAAGAGCAGAATACACAACAAATAGACTTTGTGCAATTTTAAGTTTGCTAGCTTATTAAACCTATGAAACCACAGTGCAAAACACTTTTTGATTTGACTGGAACTTACAAAAATCAATGTGGCTGTTTGTTACTAGTGTTGATTGTGGGCCTGGAGTTGGTGATGACTGGTGTCCGTCCTCAGTCACCCAAATGCAGTGCAGTGTTCACACTTTGATGTCCTTGTCCCTGTCATGCTTTCACACACGTGGGCATCAGATCTGAATCAGTTTGCTGGATGACCCGGTATTTCGTATCTTATTGTCTTGATCTTTCAATCCCCTGAGTTATGTAGAATTTCAAGATCAGAGATAACTCCTGTATCTTCCCCTGCTAAACACACAGCAGGAAGAAAATGTGAATTCCTCATAGTGATGGGTGCTTAGCTTATAGAATTGTTCAGGTGTTGCTACTGCTTCCATTCTTGCCAAGGAACTGATTGTGATTAACTTATTGGCATTCTCCAATTCATAGAATCCCTACAGTGCAGAAGCAGGCCATTCAGCCCACCGAGTCCACACTGACCTCTGAAGAACATCTCACTCAGACCCCTGCCCTACCCCATCCCTCTTACCCTGCGTTTCCCATGACTAATTCACCTAGCCTGCACATTCCTGGACACTGGGCAATTTAGCATGGCCAATCCACCTAACCTGCACATCTTCCGACTGTGGGAAGAAACAGAAGCACATGGAGGAAACCCACACAGGCACAGGAAGAATGTGCAAAGACTGCACAGTCAGTCACCTGAGGCTGGGAATCAAACCCAGGTCTCCGGCACTGTGAGGCAGCAGTGCTAACCACTGAGCCGCTGTGCCATCCCATTCTTAATGTTTTCCAAACCGATCACGAGTCAGGGTTTCAGTTAACTCATTCCTTCTGTGCATGAAAGTTAACTGTTTCATGCCCTTCATAAATCTCCCCCAACCTCACCCTACTTCCTGAAGCAAAGTTTGGGTCTGATGGAATAGTTTCTACTGAGGCAGGTTGCCAAGTCAGGAACTTCCAGACTGGAACTAACCACCTGAGTAACAAAAATCTGGGTTCTGTTTTATTTTGTCAATCACCTTCAATCTGTGTTCCTGAGTACCAACCCTTTGTCACTTAAAACAGTCCGCCCTTATTTGCACTATCAAAACCCTTCACAATTTTGGACATTTCAATCCAATCTACCCTAAATTTTCTTTGCTCAGAGGAAATCGACCTCAGCATCTCTAGCCACTCATGTAACTGAACTCTTCCATCCATGGTACCATTCTTGTAAATCCCCACTGTAACTTGTTTAAAGCTTTTGTAAAGTGTGACTGCTATGTTTCAGGTGGGGCCTCGTTAGTGTTTTATAGGAATTTAATATAGCATCCTTGCTTTTATGTTTCAATTACTTACAACAAGAATCCCTAATGTCATTCTCATGCCTTTGCTTACAGTTGTCGTACACTGGAAAATCTTACAAAATAAACAGAAGTAATTTCTGTTTCTTCAGTCTTCCATGACTTGACCCTAATATAAAAATTCCAATTCAATGCAAAAAACTAACTTCTTTATCTTATTATTGTATCAGTACCACTGCTGACTGTGGACCATTGTGCCTACCTCTGTGAGGTGGTTAAGAGTGTGCTGATGATGATAAAATTAATTAGAATTAGATTGGACTCTTACGATATTCTGATATTTACAGTTTAGATTATGCCAAACCTCTGCAGATGTCACTGGCACTTATTTTACCTTTAACCAATTTGTTTGCAAACCATTAAAGAAAATGAGGCAGGAGAGAGTGAGCAGGGCAAGGGAATCATGTACATGTGAGATATATGGTCCCAATCACAGAAATTCTGGTGTATTTGTGTGGACATCTTGTTTGTTCAGCAGCTTAAAGCCTTCATTGTTTATAACTATATGGAACTGTTGTTTATTTAGCAGAGTGTGAGTTACTTGCTGTCCAGTTATGTCAAGCTGCTATTTTTCACTGAAGAAAGATTTACTCCCTACGCAACTGTAGAATTTTTCTTTATTCACTTAAAAGGCTTTCAGACAAAAGTTGACTCAATGTGTCATTGTGTGGCAATCCAGCTTGTTTAAGGGTTACTCTCTTTGTAACAAGGTAGAATTCTGAGTCATTAAATAATTTAAGGTTACCCATTGTTTAATTAGGTAAGATTTTTTCCAGTAAAATCTATTCACTCTGTAAATTGTACTGATTTCTTATTGATTAATTAAAACAAATGCATGCATAAGTTTGGCTCAATTGGTAACAATTTTCACTGAGAATTTCCTTTTGTGTTCTATCCATTGGTCACACTAGTGGAAAATATGTGGACCTCCATTTTTATAGTTTATCATGTGTTTTGGTTGATTTTTCAGAAAAATCTGAGTGATTTGTTCAGTTAATGATATGGTGGACAATTATTTTGGTATTTTGAGAGTCAGTTAAGAACGTTTAAACAGACTGTGGATGACATGGTGGCTCAGTGGTTAGCACTGCTGCCTCACAGTGTCAGAGACCCAGGTTTGATTCCACCCTCGGGTGATTGTGTGGACTTTGCACATTCTCCCCATGTCTGCGTGGGCTTCATCCAGGTGCTCCGGTTTCCTCCCATAATCCAAAGATGTGTAGGTTAGGTGGATTAGCCGTGGGAAATGCAGGGTTATGGGGTAGGGGGATAGGACTGGGTGGGATACTCTTTAGTTGGTTGGATTTGATGGACCAAAAGGCCTGCTTCCACACTGTAGTGATCCTATGACTGTAGCAAATATTGAAAGGGTAAGTACAGCTCCAGCATGAGTACCTCAGGGTAGTGTGCTGGGACCAACCATTTTTAGCTGCTTCACTGATGACTTTTCCTCAATCAGAATTGCAGATGTTCATCAATAATTGCATAATTTTCAGCACCATTTCTGAACTCCTCAAATACTGATATAGTCCATGTCCAAAAGAATGCATGACCTCAATCAAAATACCCAAACTTGGGCTGATAAAATCAAGTAACATTCACACCACACAAAGGCCAGGCAATGACAATCTTCAGTAAAAGAAAGTTCTAACAATTGCCCCTTGACATTCAATGGCCCTACCACAACTGAATGCCCCACTTTCAAAATCCTGAGGGTTACCATTGACCACTGGACCATAAGATAAAGGAGCAGTATGAGGCCATTCGATCCATCAAATCTGCTCTGCCATTTGGTCATGGCTGACATTGTTCTCAACCCCATTCTCCTGCCTTCCTAAAATCTTTCATTCTCTTACTTACAATCCATCTCTACCATATATACATTCAATGATTGGGCTCTACAGACTTCTGCAGTAATGAGTTCCACAGATTAACTACCCTCTGGTTGAAGAAATGCCCCCTTACCTCAGTTCTAAAGGGTTGTTCCCTTCACTCTGAGGCTGTGCCCTCAGATCCTTGTCTCTCCTATTAGTGGAAATATCTTCGCCGTATCCACCCTATCCAGCGCCTGTCTATATTCTGTAAGTTTCAATCAGATCCCACCCTCATCCTCTCAACTCCATCAAGTACAGACCCAGAACCACTCCTCGTATGACAAGCCCTTCGTCCACTGGAACATTCTTGAAAACCTCATCTGGACCTTCTCCAAGGCCAGCACATCCTTCCTTAGATACAGGACCAAAAACTGCTCACAATATTCCAAATGCGGTCTGACCAGAGCCTTATACAGACTTAGCAATACATCCCTGCAATTGTATTCTAGCCCTCTTGAAATGAATACTAATATTGCAGTTGCTTTCTTAACAGCCATCTGAACCTGCATGTTAACCTTAAGAGAATCCTGAACTAGGACTCTCAATTCCCTTTGAACTTCAGATTTCCAAAGACTTTCCCCATTTAGAAAATAGTCTACACCTCCTAACCTGTCCAAGTCCTTCCGTATCCTCCTTGCTAACTCAACATTACCTGTCCATCCATGTGTCATTTGTAAACTTAGCAACAATGCCCTTAGTTCCTTCATCCAAATCCTTAATTTATAATGTGAATAGTTGTGATCCCAGCGGAACTCCAGTAGTCACCAGCTGCTATCATGAAAAAGACCCTCTTTTCCCCATTCTCTGCCTTCTGCCCATCAGCCAATCCTCTATGCATGCCAGTACCTTGCCCCTAACACCATGAAAACTTATCTTATTTAGCAGGCTCCTCTTCAACATCTTTTCAAATCCAAACAGATCACGTCCACTGGCTTTCCTTTGTCTAACTTGATCAGAACCTGAATTGTACAAACTATATAAATACTCTAATAGCAGGTCAGAGACTAGGAATCCTGCAGCAAGTAACTCATCTCTTGACTCTCTGAAGCCTGTCCACCATTACAATGACTCAAGTTAGGAGTGTAATAGAACTGTCCCTACTTGTCTGGTTGAGTGCCGCTCCAACAACAGCTAAGAAGGTTGACACCATTCTGGATAAAGTACCTCACCTTGATTGGTACCACATCCATTAACATATACTCCTTCCGTCTCCAGTGCACAGTAGGAACAGTGTGTACCATGTACAAGATGCATTGCCAAAGTTCATCAAGGCTACTTAGACAGCAACTTTCAAACCCACGACCATTAACATCTAAAAAGACAAGGGTAGCAGGTATATAGGAGCAACATTACCTGCAGGTTCACCTTCGAGCTATTCACCATACTGACTTGGAAGTAAATCACCATTTCTTCACTGATGCTGGGTCAAAGTCGTAGAACTCCCACCCTAGCAGCATTATGGGTTTACCAGCATGAAATAGACTTCTGTGGTTTAAGAAGGCAAGTCACTACAGCCTTCTTAAAGGCATTTAGCGATGGGTAATGAATGCTGAATTAAATTGGACTCTTACCATATTTGGAAATAGCCAGGGAAGCACACATACTGAAGTAAACAAAAAGAAATGTCAGGAACTGTTGTAAACACTGATCAAACAAATCGTACAGATTGGAAAGTGAAAACAATGGGTGGAATCTTGTTGGAATCTCAGTGATGTGGTTAATGGTGAGATTTGGGGCAGAATCAGATGAAATGTTCAGTGAGGACTATCTTGACATTGGGAGCATCTCGCTCCATCTTTTCTGCTTTTCACAAGTGGCTGGTGGTTTTCTCACTAAACAGCAGCAAATTTCTACTTCAGGGGGATTTTTGTTTGTTAAATGCCTTGTTAACTGCCCAACGTTGCTCACTAATATCCAGCCTCCTACCTTACTTAACATGGCAAAAAAACTAGGCACTGAGAAAACTTGACATGGAAATCAGGGCAGGTATCTGGCAAATATACCCTGCCATTTCATTTCAGGGCATACTACAGAGGTACTGGAGATATGCACTATCCATGCATAGACATTGGAATCTGATATGTGACATCCTCTAAGAACCTTCTTGGCATATATCTGATCCACTGCAGGGCACTCCTGCATTTCAATGCTGCACCTCGAGCTGAACTGACAACATCCACTTGTAACGCTGCAGCAAGGATACTGTGCACTCAGGCACACATGCTCAGCTCATGGACTGGACCAAGCTGCGTCACTGGGCTCTTCACTCACTGTCATAGTGCTCATTCACTCTCGGCAACCTGGATGCTCACAGCATCCTTGCCTTGCATTGCCTTGCCTTGCCTTTTTTTGCTTTGCCCCCTCAGCCAGAGATACAAAGCTTATCTTTATACAGTCATGCCTTGGCATTTAGCACAGTCACAAAGGAAGGAAATTTGTCATGGTTGTCAGAAGGCCTCAGTCAAGTCAAAGTGAATAACCTTCACTCAGGGGGTGCTGGCACATCAAGGGCAGCCTCTGCTACCTGTCCACAAACTTGGAAAAGGTCAGTCAGATACTCAGTGTGGTCAGAGTCAGGTTGCTTAAGGAGTGTACAACTGAATGTCAGGTAGCCCACCATTGACCTTGAGTCTTTTTGTTGCTTGTGAGCACAACAGATGCTGGTGGATTTCAGAATATTTGCTGAGTTGCAAGTTGTTCTGGGAACAACAATGTTAAGCTGTGGTTGGAAATGAATGTAAGGGACACCATAAGAGTGGTGTAGTTGGTGAGTTTGAGTTTTGTTAGAAACTCACTTGACCTCATGGTGGAAACCCCTTCAAAAAACTCGATACAACATGCACCTAGCAAAAAAGTTGAAAGATTCAGCCTAATGTATTGATTAGAAGAGAGAAAAAGGTTAGGTATACATAAACACTAATTGAAGATGAGTTTAGCATCTGAGATTGATTCCTATTTGGTTGTTAGACAATAAACTTTCTGTTGCAGAAGCATGAATGTAATATCTCATTATCACATCATTGTGTTTTTTTTAAAATCTCCTTTACAGATTTGCTTAAAAATGTAAATATCCAACAAAGCCTGTAGTGATGCTCTACCATTTTCAATGACAGGGAGAGAGACCATGGGGAACAAATATCAGTGCCAGTTAAAGTTTGCTGCTTAACATCACTTATGACAGCATAACTAAACCTGAAGGCTAGGAACTACATAATTGGATACATGAAGAGTTGAGGTTTGCTCACGAACAAGATCTAACATATGGGAGCCAAAATAATTTACAATAAGAATGGGTGAAAATACAACAATGTCTACCCCCTTTTATGTTGGTAGGGATGCCACAATTAGTAAATTACGAATAAATTGATGATTGTTTATTTTCCACAGTTCTCTCAATACTTCCTTAGTATTGCTTCATAGAGGTGAGACCATTGGCTCATCTATCTATAGATTACCATCAAAATAGGAAGAGTTTGCAGAGCTCTGAGACACAGAGGGATCTGGCTGTCCTAGTGCATGAATCACAAGAGATTAGAATGCAGGTACTGCCAATAATTAGGAAAACAAATGGAAGGTTGTAGCTTATTGCAAGGAGAATTGAAAACAAAATAAGGCAGTTTGCTTCAGCTTTGTGGGATATTGATGAGACCACATCTGAGAAACTGCAGGTGGGATTGGCCTCCTTATTTGAGGAAAGATGTAAATGCATTGGAAGTAGTTCAGACAAGGATTGCTCGGAATGACTGTGATATCTAATTAGGGCAAGTTGGATAAGCTAGGCTTGCATTCACTGAAGTTTAGAAGAGTAAGAGATGATTTTATTGAGACATATAAAATCCCACGTGGTCTTGACAGGATGGAGAAAGGATGTTTCTTATTGTGGGTGAATCTGGAACTAGGAGTCACTGTTTAAAAAAAGTGTTCACCCATTTAAGACAGAGATGAAGGAAAATAATTTCCCGGAGAGTATTGTCTTTGTTCCACAGTGGTGGAAGCAAGGCCTTTGAATATTTTTAAGGCAGAGGCAATAAAGTCAAGATAAGAAAGGGCGTGACAGGTTATTCAGGGTAGGTAGGAATGTGGAGTAATCATGATCCTGTTAAATGATAGAACTGACCTGAGGAGTCAAGCCTTGCTCCTGTTTCATATGTTTCTATGTCTCTGGATTGTATTTGGATCTGTCCATCATTTTCCTACTTTTTTAGCTAAACACAAATTCAAGTAACCTATGTCTGGAAATGGCTGTCTTTTACCAAGTTTAAATTAATATTGAGTTCTGATGCTTATTTTTGACTTCATCGGAATGCAGAACCAGATGGTCTGTATCATCAACAATTAATTCAATATTTCTAGTTTTGTGCCTTTAGTGAAATTAAAAGTTCTTCGCAATGCAAGAAATGGAAAATTTTGATTTGTGCTTTAAAAATGGATTTTGTGCTAACTAATTTTTGTTCAGGCTATCGTAAACAGCTATTCAGAAATCTTACTGTCTAGCCCATAATCAATGAGTAGTCATAACTAGCCAATAATTGGAAGTGATACAGATAAAAGGTACTGCAGATGCTGGAGAATCCGAGATAACAAGCATGGGGCTGGATGAACACAGCAGGTCAAGCAGCATCATAGGAGCAGGAAAACTTGACGTTTCGGGCCTAAACCCTTCTGATGACCTGCTGTGTTCATCCAGCCCCATGCTTGTTATCAATAATTGGAAGTGCTCAACTAAGATGAGTCATTGAAAAAGTTAGCATCACACAAACACTGACCAGTGGAGCTGCTCAATGTATCTTCATGTTTGAAATGCTTCCTGCAGGAAGTCCAGTCATCTCGTGTCGATGTAGAGCATAAAGGAAACTCTAGATGAGGTGAGAAACTCAAAGAAAAGGAGAGAATAAATCAACAGGGGAAAGAGATGCAGACCAAGGACAGAGATAGTAGGAACTGCAGATGCTGGAGAATCTGAGATAACAAGGTATAGAGCCGGATGAACACAGCAGGCCAAGCAGCATCAGAGGAGCAGGAAGACTGACGTTTCGGGCCTACACCCTTCTTCAGAAATGCAGAAAGGACAATCGAGATTTGTTCACACCAATGACCAGGCAGCAGTGATAGAGGCTGGCAATGTTGGAGAGCACAGAGGGGAATCACAAATAGCCTGCGAAGGATATGAAATACAAAGTTGCAACTCATAGATATGCACAATAAACTGTCTGCTTCATTTAGCCTTATAAACTTAACTGTGATACCAACAGGCATAGCGAATGTCAAAATAGTTTCCTCCATTATTGGTGTTTTAACATCTATACCTAAGGCATGTTCATTAAATAACATTTAAATCATTTAACATTTCAAATTCCAGTTCTTTGTTCATGTCTTCAGGGATTTTTTAAGTTAACAAAGGAGGTTTTGTTGTTCACCAAGGTCTCAGCCGTGCATTTTAAATGAGGTGGAAACCTGATCCTCTAAGGTCGCCTCTCAAGCACATGAACTGTCTGCAGTGCACGTTAAAAGAACAGTTTTGTCCAGAACCGGGCCCATGATCACATGACACTTAAACAGCATTCATTATAAATGACAGAGCAGAGTTAATGGGATCCATTACCATGTATAAAGAGGCTGCTGGCTTTATATTAGGAGTTGATATGTCAGACTGTATGGTTTAATTTTTAAATATAAGAAAACAGAGATCCCTTGATGGTCCCACTGTTTGAAGCAATGGGGAAATTCACCTCTATATTTGAGAAGGGTCCCAGGTTCAATTCACTATCTGTTCCGAGCTAACGGATCTCAATTGGAATTGTTGTAGATGCTATCATTGACCTCAACATTCCTTAGCTGGGATAGGGAAAATATTATCCAAAGTTCTCGCCGATGATTGTGACATGCAGAGATTTTTATGTTCATTCTTCATGTATTTTATAATAAAGTTATAATGAAAGATGTATTTTTTCATCCATATTCAATGTGGAGGACCATATTTGATGTTTTGTCTGTGGAAATACATTGAGTAGTTTTATTGAGAAACCAATTAAATCAAAGTTGTTCTAGTAGCTGGAACAGTTTATTTGAATTGTTAATGCATGCAGATTGACAGACAATGGAGTAGAACAACTCTATTCATTTTGAATACTGAGCTATTAGGATAATCCATTATCTATGCAAAATTCCATCTAGGGGCACTGCATATCGAAGATGGCAAATATCCAGCCATTAATACCTTACCTTGCAACATTTAAACTTCGAACTTGTTTATTTGAGAACAAGTGGCTGAAACATAAATACATCCATTGGCACAAGTCAGAGATCGGACTTTGGTTCTGGTTGTGATACTGAACTACTTGGGTAAACTGGAATTCAAGTCAACTGTGTAATCTCATCCTTAAAGTGTACAAGAGATTAGCCCTATAATCGTTTAATCCAAAAGATCTAATTTATAGGATCTGATGCTTATTAAATACACATTTCACAAATTGGATGTTAACTTCTTGAGCTATGATTTTAGTTTCATTGCTTTTTTCAGTGATGTTTAACATCATGCATTATATCTTTGCTTTTATTTAACCAGTAATTAAATCTGAATAAGTGGTGCCATCCTGAATGTTGGCAGTATGATAGTATTGCTGTGTTCAAAAACTATAATGGAATTCAATAGACCTCCAGGCTTTAACTAGTGAACATTTAAGGTTAAATGTAAAAACTCAATGCAGCATTATATAAAACAAATCACAGAAATGGTTAGATGTATCTGTTTCTAGGAAACTCAGCGCTGCAAGAACAGCTAACTCACAATGAACACAGCGCCAATGTGTAGAGGGAATAGCCTTAATTGTCAGTCTGATTATCTTGAGAGTCTTTATGAAAATTCCATCCAGGTGAGGGCAGGGTCAGCTGTGATGCATCTCATGATGGATATCCCACTGACACTTGTTGCCCAGGTTCACAATGAAGAAATGACAACTTAGGTAATAATAGCGAAAGAAGCTTCCACCCATGGTATGAACATTGATGTTTAGGAAAAAATGGAAATAAACAAAGAGGAATTTTGTAGAAAGCAAAGAGAAAAACATAAAAGATAATCCAGAGAGTTACTATTCAAGATAACAAGGTGTGCAGCTGGATGAACACCGCAGGCCAAGCAGCATCATAGGAGCAGGAAAGCTTGACGTTTCAGGCCTAGACCCTTCCCCTCCCCCATTTCTGATGAAGGGTCTAGGC
>JAHRHZ010000098.1:25804469-25846575 GCA_024137785.1 Ginglymostoma cirratum | reverse complement strand
CCACATACTCTCCTGGCTGGTCTCTGTTTGACTAAATATTGGATTCATCCCTAAACCATCAGGTGAGACGCAGACAAGCCAGTTCACTGATGCTGTCTGTTTCCACCTTCCTTAACTCCAGTTGGTAAGATAAAGTTACATGTTGATCAATCTGAGCAAGGACAAGTTTTCTGATATAGTCCTAAAATTCATTTTCACTAGTTTGAAATTGTCACACTTGTTTTCCTGTCATTTAATATAAAATAATATTCTGGGCCAACTCTCAATAAACCCCGAACAATCCTAAACAACTCCCAGCTGAACCGTTTTTAGTGTAAAAAAATGTCTAAGTTTCTCCAGTCTTTAACTGATGCTAGGAAACAGTATCTCTGTTGCTGTAATGTTTTCTTTATGCCTTGTTGACCAGAGCTTGCACCATGTAACAATTGACTATCAGCTGCACTGACATACTTTCCACTGTGCTGATGGTATGGTTCAAAATCCTGTTAGTTTGGCTTTTTGCAGCTCTGCTTTAGTTGGACTTCTGTAGCACTAAGTACCAAGTCCCTTAATTCGTTTTCAGATTAATCTTTAGCTAGTTCTACACACCTGTAATGTTGGTGTTGTTATTAGGTATTCTTCTGTGTAGCACTTGACAATTCAAGTTTATTTCATTAAATTCAATCTGCCATTGTTCTTCCTATGTACATATTTTATCCAACCCATTCTAAAATTCCTATTCTGGTTCTTTTGCCCCTCCTAGTTTTCTTTCATCTGCAAATTTGACCACTTCATGTTGAGGTTTGGAATCCAGGTCAGTAAATACAAAGGCACACAGTTCAGTAATAATCAACTCCACTCTGACATAATATGCTCATTATTTTGTGTTATTTCTTAGCCAGTTTCTTCAACATTCCCATGGGTAATCCCGAATCCCCACTGTTTTGATGTGCCTTTTTAAAACAAAAGTAACCTATTTTTCCTAATCAACCAGTTCAGAAATGTTAATACACACTTCTGGAGCCTGTGGGACTTGAACCTGGGTTTTTTTAGTCTAGAGGAAGGGACACTACCACTGAACCACAAGAGGGCCCTTAAACTTATGAAGTGCACTCGAGCCAGTTGAACCTGCTAGAAGCTGAACCCACAAGCTCCTGATTAGATGCAGGATGCCTGCTCCCACCCTGAAAGGCCCCAGTGAGACTCAAATTCACATTGCCTGGTTTGCAAGGCCTGTCCTCTAATCACTGAACTATGAAACAGTCCCTGTCCATGGTTTTTATTTAAAGCTTTCAGTTAATGACTAATAGCTTATCCTTGTCAAAACCTGCATTGCCTCAGTGGAGGAGGTTGATTAGGCACAATCTTCCCTCTATTAATATGCTGAATCCTTCTGACTAGGTCCTAACTGTACAAATGTCCCTCAAAGATACTTCGAATAATTAAGTCCGTAATTTTTACATAGGGTGGAGGTAATTACTCAGTAATAGCCAGTGCTGTTTTATCAAGGTTGCTGTCAACACAATCACCACATGAGCCTGTTTACAGTTTACTGGCCGTGTTCAGTGATAGTCCCATTATGAATGTCAGTGCCTCGCCAATCTCCTCCCCACTTCCCTCTGGACTCTGGGATGAGTAAAATCTGTCCCTGCAGTATTGTTTTTATTTTAAGCTCAGTTAGCCTGGTTTGTTAACCAAATAGTGAGGTATCCGTGTGGGCCTACTCAAGGGGGAGGATTTATTTTTAGAAACCGGGCAAGTACAGATGTGTTCCTCAGGAAATTCGACGTCTGACATCGCTGGCTAGCGATGAGACAACATCCCTTTAAAAAAATCCCTCGGGCGCGTCTGTCATCGCACAGAACAGAGCCAAGCTGTCACAGAGCGACACCTTCAACTACACGGCAATAAAAACGATCAAACTTCAACTTCTTAGTTTTGTCCTGACTTTTTTTCTGTCGCTCTCATAATTTTCTATGAAAAAAAATTGTGTTTGAACACAACTACTTTCGCACGCTTACTCTGGATTGTTCCAACTAACGCCACAAGATGGCAATGTCCACGTGTGCAAGCTTTCACATCCGTGTCCAAAACCACAAAGAACAAGTGCTTTGTGTTTGTGTATGTGTATGTGAGTGTGTGTGTGTGTGTGAGAGGGAGAGAGAGAGAGAGAAAGAGAGAGAGAGGAGGGGAAAAAAGGAAGGGGGATGGAGAGAAAACGGCGTCTGGAGTCGGGTACCCAGATATATATTATGTTCTATAATTGTTCCCTGGCTAAGGATACACACAAAAAGCGGGGGTAAGAATCGGAGTTCGTAGGCAATCTCCTTGAATCTAGGTGCATTTAGACGGACTGAAGACTTCAGGTAGCACAATACAATGTAAAATAAATAGGGATTAAAGAACTTTGATCGAGAGGAAGAGACTGCAGTTCAACTTCTCAGACTGAGGGCTGTTATTTTTTAAAAGGACATACATAATGAACAAAGCTCATCGGTGCAGTATAACTGGTGTGGGGAATGTACCTCAAGACACATAATCTGAGTCCTTGCTTTTGCATTGTGTTGATGATCACCCACAAATATTATTTCATAAAATATGTTGCTTCAACTTCAGCCCCAGAGAATGTTATAAGCCGTTCCTACATGTCATTAAACTTTAAACCCGGAATGAAAACGAGAAGGGGACATTATTCATTTCTGTTACCTTCGGAAAGATTTCGTTCTGTTTCCTCTCTCCGAAATCACAATGCAAATTCGTTCAAATCTCTCGCAGCCTGTCACATCCTAACTAATAATTTCAGTGTCGAAGTTCATTTCGACGCTGTTACTCAATACCTAAAAACATCACCACGCGGATGGCTCACATGAAAACTAATTACACAGAATCAATATTTAATCACCAGCTCCAGCTCCCTGGATTCCATAACAGCTAGAGCAGAGATTCTTCTTAAAAAAAATTACTGCAATACATTAATCCCCCTCTGCCTCCCGCACTCGGACAGTTCAAGACATTTTAACTCCTATTTCTAAACTTTAACAAAAATCGGTTTTGTTTTCCAGCTGAGGTGAAACTGACTTGAAATTAACAACGCATTGTAGAAATCGATTGTGTCTAAAAAAAAACCTCCAAACGGAACAAACCTGGGAATATTTAAAATCATGACTACTGTTTAATTGTATTAATAGTAGGAATTATTCAACTGGGACGATGATTTTCGCCCTGATATCCTCTGTGTGTGTGTACAAGCGTGTGAGTTCCAGATTCCCCGTTCTCTCTCTCTGGAGATGATCGGGTTGTTGGCGAGGGAGCCTCGTCCCTCTGCTAGTGTCTAATCGCGGAATGAACTTCAAGCCCCGCCATCCCGCGCCCAGATCACATGAAGGTTTAAGCATTTTAACTAGAGGTTATTGGCATAAATATTTGATAAAGTGAAGAGGAGATATTAAATTGCACTATTGATTTTAGCATCACAACAGAATTGTTCGTTATCCCCCCCGCCCCCCGGAAGACTAATTGCGTTGTTTAAGGAGGCTTGGGCTCCTTAACCGTGTAATTTAAACCTTTGTCTTTATGGTTCCCTCCCCTCACCTTTGGTTCATTTTCTTTTTGATCAACCATCGGAATGAAATCTGGGCAAGAACAGGGGCAGGTTAGGGATAACTTGAACCGAATGGCGACGGTGGAGACAGTAGGTGCACTGTCCGGATCGCTATCTCTTCATTCGGGAGGAGATCGTCCTTATGAAACCCTCGGTTAAAAAAAAAAACAAACTTCAGCAAGATCCCTTTGCATTCCGACTAGATTTAATTCACCATTTTCACAATCAGCACGGGGAACGCGACGTGCTGGATAAAACAGCATTGCTGCGTTTGTCTGTGGTTACGAACGAACTTAATTAGAGATGGAATGGGCTCGCTAAACTCTCAGCTGCGGGGAGCAAGCAAACCATTGGCTTTCTCGGAGTCCGCTTTAACTTCCTTCGCTACCAACAGATTTCGGAAAATACTGTTAACTTGACGGGGGACTGCTGTTTTGAGAACACAGCGCAGCGTGAATGCAATGGGCAAATCATTTTCTAAATGCAGTTAATTTACAATGCGGACAGCTAAACCAAGGCTTATCAATTAGACTGGCGCTCTTTAGATCCTGCATGCACTGTGTAAGGACACCCCCTCCCCTTCTCCTTTCTTGCTCGCTTCCTTTTTTGTACGTTTGCCTCTTTGTCTCTCTTTTTAAGGGGGTTTACTTCAGTCCACCTTAACTCAAAGCCCCGCCTTCTGGCTAGGAGCATGCGTAGCAATGATTGGTGGAAGAATAATGGCTGAAATTGATTGCAGATAGCAGTATCAAACTTGTTGCTGGCTTTCCGAGGGATGAGATCAGACAGTGCTTCTCAAGCCAGCACTAGTGATCGAGACAGAGAGACGGACAGACAGCGAGCGAGCGAGCGAGAGAGGACAGAAGCACTGCTCATCTTAGACTCACTCTCACATGGTGCTGGATTAAAGGTTTTGAGAGAGACAGACAGAAAAGGAAAGACCAACAAAAAAGGGAGACGAGCATTTCAGCTGAGAGGTTCCAGCTCCTGCGGTCTCAAGTCAGTGGATGGATGCAAGTTTGGAGCCACTGTAAGCGGCGGCAGCGGGTGCAGTGTCCCAGCGCCTTCCTTTCCAGCTCTCAACAACTACCCCTCACCCCCAACCTCTTCCCCACCCCTTCCCGTCAACTTCCCCCTGTCCACCGCCTGGTTCCTGGGCACTTGTCGCTGGATCAGCTCCCCCCACCATCCCCTTTCCCTTGATCGATCAGAGCAGCGCCCGGGGACTTCATTTCTCCCGGCGAATGGGGGGGTGGGGGCTGGTAGTGGAGGGACGGAGGTGTTAAACAAAGAGAAAATTAAGAATTGATCACGAAACCCAAGAATTTATTTTAAAACTAGCAACAACTACTACAGAATAATGAGGATATGAAGGGTGAAATTGACATTGTAGAGAGAGAGTGTGTTTAGAATCACAATGTGAATCTGAGAGGGTGACTTTCTTCCTCAATGTTTTCGAAATTTTTAAACAATTCTCTTTTAGACTTTGGATACTGAAGAGGGGGGAGATCGCATTTATTTTCCTCTTATTTACTCGTCTTGTGGATTTTAATTTGGGGAGGTTTTCAAATTCTCTATTTCTTTTGCCCCCTCTCTCTGGGATTGAAATTAGCCCTCGGGGCTCCCTCCCGGTTGTCATGCCGTATTGATCAGGTTGGACCTGGGGTGGGGGGGGTGGGCTTTGGGAAGTTATGTTCGGCCTGGATCAGTTCAGCCGCAGCGGTGGTGGCCCAGGAGGGGAGAGAAACTTCAGCCAGGCTGCCCTGGTTATGTCGGGTCACTATAAAAGCCCAACGTTCCCTGGGGCCAGTGGCAGCGCTATGGACGAGCAGGCTCTGGGTCCCCTTGAGCCCCCCATGCTGGGTCTGGGGATGAACCCGTCCTTGGGCGGGGAACCGTATGCCTTCCACCCCCGAGGGGGACATTCGGAGCTGCACGGCGGGGCCGGGGCCCTGCAGCCGCCCCAGGCTCCGGCAGCGGCGGGGAGCACGGCGGCGCCTCCTCCTGGTGGCCCCCAGCCGCCCCAGGCTCCTCCACCGCCGCCTCCTACAGCAGCAGCTGCTGGTCCCCCGTCGCAGCCCCAGCCCCAGGCCGCTCATGGCTACTTCCCCGGCGGCCCACACCCGCACGGGCACCCCCACTTCAGCGGCAGCTTCTGCGGGACCGAGCCTGGCCATTCGTGCCTGCACGGGGGACGTCTGCTGGGCACTCCCGGCTACAGCAGCAACCACTTGGCCGGGCAGCCGCATGCTTTCGGGGACAGCTATGATCCCCTGGGGGAGAATCAGACTGCAGGAGGGGCAGGGGGTGGGGGAGGTGGTGGGGCTGGAGGAGGGGGGCCAGGCGAAGGCTTTGCACAGCAGGCAGCACCGGTGGGGAGGCCAGGTAACCTCTCAGAGTACCACCAGCACCACACCCCGTCCTCCAACCACACTCCCTGCCTCCCCCTGGACCAGTCTCCCAACCGAGCTGCCTCCTTCCACGGCCTTCCAGCCTCTTCCACATCCGAGGCGCATGGATTGGAACAGAGGCGCCTGCAGAACCAGCCAGCTGTGGACTCCATGGAGTACAACTACCAGAATGACCCCCCTACCAGGCCCTTCGACATGCCCGTGTTCTCCCCCTCGGAGTCTGGTGCCCAGCTTCCTCACTATGGCCCAGGCCGGCATGTGCCTGGGGGTAACTTTCCTGCCAATGCCCCCATGCCCAGGACTCCCGGCCTGGTGAGCTTGGGCAAGATCCACCCTCAGCAGCAGCACGGGATGTTCTACGAAAGGTTTGGGAATGCTCGAAAAATGCCGGTGGGCATGGAGTCTAGTGTGGCTGCCAGGAATCCTCTCATGCAGCAACAGGCAGGTTTGCTCGCGCGGCAGAACTCTTGTCCCCCAGCGATACCTCGGCAGCAGCAAGCAGAGGCAGGGGCTCCGAACTCCAGTCTCCAGGACAGTGGGGCAATGATGCCGAATCAGCACGCTCCTTTTGAGTACCCCATTCAAAGATTAGAGAACAGGAATATGCACCCTTACAGTGACCCCATGTTCAATATTCAGCAGCAGCCCAATCAGAGACTACAGCATTTTGATGCTCCATATCTCAATGTGGCAAAACGGCCAAGGTTTGACTTTCCAAATAACCACAATGTGGACAATTGTGCTACTTGGAGTAGCAACAGTATGCACAACGCAAGTTTGGAAAACCATCTATCACCCTCTGCGTACCCTGGGCTTCCCAATGAGTTTTCACCACCTGGTCCTGAGGGCTTCCCCCCAGGGCCTCCTCTGCAACATCCTGGGACTGATCAACAGTCCCTGCAGCAACGGCAAAACATGCTGATGATGTTCAAGCAGATGGTATCGAGGAACCAACGGCACAGAATGAGGCAACCTGAACTCCAGCACCTCAGCCACCACGCTGACGTTAACCAAAACAGCATAGTGCACAGTGGCCAGGTGGCAAACATGTCGCAGCCCAGCTTTGAAAGGGAAAGTAGTGGGAGGATGCCCGGTTTCGATCCTCAGAATCCACAGATGGGCCAGGAGAATCCCTGGTTCTCTGGCCACCACCCGTCGGGCGAGATGCTTCAGAGAAGGATGGGTGGCTCTGCCGTGCCTCCTGAAGGCAGCCCCCATGAATCTGTCCAGATGAATTTACAGCAGAATGGTTCAGGTATGCTGTTTAGGCCAGGTGGGAATGGACTGGGGATGCAAGAGCCAATGAGAATGCCAGGTGACGGACATGTACAGGGTTTGCACTCGCCTGGGATGCACTCCCAGTTTGCCAACAATATGGCCAATGTTGCGCAGATGCAGTCACCCAGCGGGGGTATGGGCCTCCCCAACACGTCGACTGATCGAAGAGCTGGACCTGATTTCCAAGGTACCCCAATGGGCGGACAACCAGGCTTTCCGTTTGGGGGGCCAAACCGACCCTCAAACCCACATAACAATCCCCCTGGAGTGGCCCCATCACCCGGTACCTACCCACCTCCCCAATCTGAATTCCAGGCCAACCAGCGGTCCTCCTTGAGCAAGATAGGATCGCTGTCACTGGGCTCCTTCAGCAAGCCCGGTTCGAAGGATAACACCATTTATGGACAGAGTTGCTTGGCTGCTTTGTCCACGGCTTGCCAGAACATGATTGCCAGTTTAGGTGCTCCAAACCTCAACGTCACCTTTAATAAAAAGAACCAAAATGAAGGGAAACGGAAACTGAGCCAAACTGAGCAGGACAGTGTTGGGCCAAGCAGTGGGGGTGGTGGCGGGAATGTTGGTGGGCCCTCGACTGGCAGCACGGGCAATGGGTCTGAGTATTTCCAAGGCAGCACTCAGCAGAACAGTCAGATGGGGGTCTCTGGCAGTGTGAGTGGCAAGCTGGGCACATCTACAGCACAGAATACCACGCAGGGGCCTAACCCACCGTCGCAACCAGAGTGCAACTTGTCCCCAAACTATGCTTTGGAGGCCATCCCGAGCGAAGGCAAAGGACAGACGGGGCGAGGGAGAGGCCGGAGAAAACGGGATAGTGGCCATGTCAGCCCGGGGAATTTTTTTGACAAATACTCAGCTGAAAATGTGAATCCTGGGGTCAGTCCAGGGCAGCAGGGTCAGTCTAGTCACGCTGGTGACCGAGGTGGCACCCCTCAGGATAAATCCCTCACCTCCCCATCATGGGGAAAAGGGAACGACCTCCTGCTCCCTGACCAACCTGACCTCATGTCCTCCCTGGATAGCGGAATTCAAAGTGTGACAAAATCAGATGGCAGCTCGCCTCAGGTTGACTTCTCAGATGATGTCAGCAACAACTATGGGAATGAAGACGAGGTGTCCTCGAGTTCTGACAACAACATACCCAAGACCACCCGGTTAGTGACCAGCTCCCCCAAGCTGCAGCGAGCTGACCACAGTCTGCTCAGTGGCCAGAAATCTATGGGCCATGGCATGCTCAATGCACACCCGAGCAGCAACACTACCTCCAACACAGGGCCTGGCGCCGACAGCTTTGGGCTTGGCAGCACTGGCAGTGGGCACCCAGGCACACCAGGCATGGAGCAGGTTCGCACCCCGACCAGCACGTCAACCCAGGACGAGATTCACCCACTGGAGATTCTGCAAGCACAGATCCAGCTGCAGCGGCAACAGTTTAGCATATCTGAGGACCAGCCTCTCGCCATGAAGAACAAAAAAGCCGAGTGCCCCGGCCAGAATGGGGACACAGAACTGGCCACTTGTGGCACAGACACTAGTAAGGCTGCCATCAGCACGATAGACATTGAATCATTGATGGCAGAGCATAACTCTACCTGGTACATGCCCAATGACAAGGCCATGATGGATCCACAGGATGAAGACAAGCAAATGGCACCATGGGAAAAGGCCAAGTCTGCAAGTACCAACAAAGAAGGTAACTCTCTTGTTTACTTTACTTGGATCTACATACTACATAATAACTTGCTCAGCCACCTTTTGTTTTAATGAATGAGTGTTTTTGAAGGGTTTCATCATTTTTAAATCCAAATCAAAGGTAGAAGTCACAATTGCAGTGGCATAATTATTTCCCCTTTGGAAAGATACCCACAAGACATCTGGATAAGTTCTGGGAGATAATGGTGCCCTTAACCAGACAGTGGCCAAGGAGAGAAAGACAAGGTTTTCTCATGTTAGTGAGGAGTGATCACACTTCCAGGTTGAGGACAATGCTCGTAATTGTTGTGAAGCCAGGGTCTTTGGTTAGTATAAAAACGGGGTTGTTCAAATCAATATTAATCAGGTTCTTCATTAAGTAACCGCAAAAAGACCACAGAGGGTAATACAAACTGAACTCATTCCATTCATTTTTCAACAAAATTACTTTTATTGAATCCTTCAGAAGCCAAGATTTGGGATCAGCAAGCAAATTTTCCCGATGAACTAAAACTGAATGGGAATTTGTAAAGCAGATTATAGATGTAGGGGTGTGAGAGGGATACTCTCAACACCCGGGTTGTTGAACCCGGGTGGCTCTGCGGATCTCTTCACCCCCCAGCATGTGCTGTGAGCTTTCCACCCCACAGCATTTATTTAATTAACCCTTCCACGTCTGCCCTAGTGGTTCCCGCGTCAAATCCCAAGGCCAGAAGAGGATGCAGGGCTGATTCAGATTGGTCATGAGTTCCTTGATCGATACCTCGTCTCCACCTCGACTGTAATAAGTATTCATTAAAAACCCCCAGGATGCTATTGGTGCTGAGGCGGTGTGAGGGGCAACGGGTACAGGGGGCGGCTGGGGCTCGAAGGGTTACTGCTAATGTTCATTTAAACTGGTCTAAAACAAATGTTTATCCTCGCATAAGGCGGAGGCTTTAAAACTGTTCCAAGAATTTGAGACTTTTTTTTGCAAAAAGACGACACAGTCTTTCCCAAGAGTTGTTCCCTATGGAATAATATATGCTGACATTTTACATCACTTTTACATCTGTTTCTTACAACTTTGCTTTCGAATATAATAAATGTTGACAGGGAAAAAAGTGTGTTCAATTGGATATCAAAATTGCATTGGTTTGTCGGAGACTGACCACCTTCCAGTTTGCGATCGAAACCACACAACAGGTTCTGGCGTGCGGCTCTGTGCGCCCTGTTAGCTTGACTTAGTTTCCAGCTCACATCTCTAGTTTGCCTGTCTCTCTCCTAATTCACAGACCTGGCTCGAGTTCTTGGCCAGATATGGGGAGGGGGTGCGGGGGGAGGGGGAGGAGGGGGCATGCTGCAGAAGTGTTTGGACGGCATCATTTGATAGCAGCAGTCCGCATGACATTCCAGCTTGGATGTGCAAGTTGTAAAGGTAGTCCTGCTGCTAGCTCCTTTGTTCTATTTAATACCAAGCCTAGTAGGGTTGGAATTCGGAGCCGGCGTGTTTAGCATGCAAGGCTTGTATTGGCGAGCAGCACATCAGCATTCTCAGAGCTTCGCGCTGGCAAGGACATAAATTGGGCTGTTAAGAACCTTCTTTCCATTTTTAAATGTAGTTGCACAGCGTCCTTTCTGGCCCTTCGTGTTCATAACAGTTAAAGCCAACTGGATCAATAGCTGGTTAGCACAATTCCTATACAACGTCCTCTTTAGTTTGGCTGAGAAATGCATTCGAAATGAACCTTCATCATGTGGACTTACTGACCTGTAACATTTACTATTGATGAACTACTTTGTTTATGTGTTTCCCCAGCACAACACACGCACACTCTCTGACACACACATGCCGTCAAACCCACATCGATGTATACTCTTGACACGTAATCACAGGCACACAATCAAATACATTCAATCACACGGATTAACAGTTACACTTGTACACTCAGACGCTCACGGACATGCAGCAGCACAGGTAGAAACATTCACCCAGACACAAATATTAATTCAGAAGCGCCCCGACCCGTACGAATACAAATGACAGTGCAGCCAGATTAACACAAGGATTCACACTCAGATTACTCACATACACTAGCATTCACACTCAGGTTTCACACAAAATATTTACACATACAAACGCACAATTCGCTCTCCAGTTCACACTCAGGTAAACGCGCACACAAGTATTCACATCCGCTCTGTGCTGATCTGGGGGATTAAAAGGGAAATCTAGACTTCTTCAGTTCCACTGTTCCACCGTCTTCTCGGTATATCGTGAAGCTCAAGCAGGGTCACGTTTCACGTTCCAATACGATTTAAATATTTTGCCAATTTACGAATTTTCCTTTCCAAATAAAACACGCCTAAATTAACCGCGAGAAATTGAATAGATGTGTGATTGCGGGCTTGCAAATGCGGAGACGATCTGACGTGTTTTATTTTTCTGGATTGAGGATTTGAATTGAAGAAGATAACTCTTTGGAAAGTTGATAGAAGTGAATGTACTGAAAAAAAGTTGATTTCTCGGCTGGAACGCGACAACCGCGTTTGCCATCCCAGCTCCGCTTCAGCTGCGTTCTTATCATTTAAAAACCTTATGCTTTGTGAGCGAAGAGCTTTGGTTTTTTTTTTAAATAACAGAGGGGGATAATGGCTGTTGTGGCAGCGATTGACATTGTTAGAGAGCAGCCAGAGGACAATACAATCGATAGCACATTATATAGCTTGAGGTTTCCATCAACATTCAACGACCTAGAGTTTAGATTCAAGGCCCCAGCTTTCACTCCAGGGTCAAACCTCTCTCCCAGACGCTCGGAGCAGACAGCAAGGCACTCGCACCGAACAAACTACTCTCTTATCAACATTCCCACAGAAAACGGCTGGGCTGACATTAACAGCAGATTCTAACCAGGGTTACATCTGTTTGGTCCGGTACATCTTGATTGCGGTCAGATTGTCATCCGCTTCCCCCAAACTTTTTTCAGTCATTGAGGCGGATTCGAGCTGCCAAGCGTGGGGACAATTCCCTATTTACTAATCCGTGTGTGAAACCTTTGCGGGAGGGATGTTACTTGTGGAGGATGGGGGCTGCTAGAGTGGTCCTACAGACAGCATTCTGTACACTTGGCGATAGAATTGGGAATAATTGGCGGGGGGTGGTGGTGTGGAGATGTTTCTGTCTGGATTCTTGCTTTGTGTAGTTTAGGAGTTGTGTTGTGTCTGGATTCTGCACTTGGTACAATGGGAGTGAATGGACGGGTAGTCCAACCCGCTGTGATCCTGTGCAGAAATAGGCTCCGTGTTTATCTGCACTAACTGTATGAGTTTGACATTGTCAATTCTCGTACATTTCACTGGAACTGGAAACGCACTCACTATCTGCAAAGGCCGATAGCCACAGTTTGTCAGGTGGTGTAGGCTTCTAAATGTGATAGATGGCACTCATTGAACACTGTAATGTATTAGATTCAGTATTAACCGCAGTGGCAGCTTCAATAAGCGGATTCAATTTATTTTAAATAGTGAAGTATACTCCATAATAGTATGGTTTACTAATCGATATCATTAATACTTTAGCTCCCAGAAATTCGGGGTGTGATATTCAGTGGTGCGCTATCATGTCTCGTGGGTTAGTTGCAGTAAGGCTGTAGGATTGTGTGGCGAGGTGTGAATTAGTTGTTCTGAAACTCGGGGTGCTTTCCTTACTCTGAAAGTCCTCCGTTGGTTTTGCAAGGCCAGTGGAGTGAAGGGAAACACATTTGCTTCTCAGGAGCTGAAACATTCCCGGGGGGTAACCCTTTCAGTACCTGCCAGACATTTTTAAAAAATGTATAAAAACTGCTCCAACACTAGACAGTGCAGAGGAAGTGGGCTTTTGGCAAACTGATAGCAATGACAGGAGGAAACGAACAAGCGAGGGGCGCAAGTGGAGACAAACAGGGGAATTAATCTTATTAGACGCAAAACGTTTTTCTTAACAATAGGGTGCTGGTGTCTTGGGTTTTGCAAACCCCCCTGGTTGTGTTAGCAAATATCGAGTAAAGAATGGGGATTAACTCATTGGCGGGCGGGAAGAAATTAAATTTAACACGAAATGTAGAATTTCTTCTCACAACTAGAGGGGCTGCAGTCAGCCCCTTCACCACCTTTAACTATTAAAGAAAAACTCGAGAATTTCCCACTGCCTTTGCGAATCTTGTGAATCTCCTGAAGATTTGTCATGGACAAGTGACCAGAAATTTTAAAAAAAGGACTGCTGATTTAATCTGAGATAGGGATTTGCACGGCATTATGTGCCGCAAAACAAAACCAAGGAGTTTTTATCTAACCTGCAGTGAGATCGCAAAATGTCAGAGATAACAAGGTGTGGAGCTGGATGAACACAGCAGGCCAAGCAGCATCATAGGAGCAGGAAAGCTTGACGTTTCGGGCCTAGAGCCTTCATGTGTTTGACCCTGGTCCGAGGTCCGTGAGAGAGAGAGGGAAGAGAAAACAAGTGTAAAACTTGCAGCGATTTGCCGCGCTCTCGGAATGATGTCGGTTTAAACGGGCAATAGAGCTGGGAGTGAGTACTTGCTGTGGGCTCCGGCTCCAGGCAGCAGTCTGACTGCGACTGGAGGCGACTGCTTGTTTCGGACTTGGTGGGCTCTGAGCCGCCGTGGGAGAGGCCCCGTCTCCCGGGGCGCGCTGTGGATTTTCTGCGCAAGGGAGCGCAGACTGCTGGGCTTGTGGCTTCGCTTTCTCTTTTAGCCACACCACCAGACGTTGCTCTCTAGAAGGAGGAGTCACTATTCTGGATTCAATTGCAAAATGTCCTGAACGAACTCAGCTCCGTCTCTCTAAGGAGACTGTTTGCAATTTGTAATCTGATATGAAATGCCATTTCTTACACACTTCCCCTGTTCTTGGCTGTGTGTTTGTGCATGTGAATGACAGTGCCATGTCTGCCCCCAACACAGGTACGGATACTTGAATACATAGACCTATTCTTAAACGTACAAACTGTCACAAACTCTCCCTTCAAGCCGCACACTGACCCACCCACTCAGCTTTTATGCAGATACGGCTCACAGTGTCAATTCAAATATTGCAGGCGACAATTATTTCATGCTGGTGAAGCCAGAGTCTTGCTCCAGTCTGGTTCTGAAGTGAGCAGCAACATAATTTCTGTCAACTGGATTAACCTCACTTTTGCATTCAATCTCCGGTGATTATTTATTCATCTGTTTTCCTCCCATTAGTTGTGTTTTAATTTAAAACAAACTTCCTTCAGGCTGTTAATTCGATGCGATTACAATCTGCAAACTGCAATGTGATTGAAAATCTAAACAACTCGAATTACTAAGACTAAGTGCAAGGAAGTGCAGAATAGCGGACTGTTTGAGTGGAAAGATAACATTGGTGAGAAAGCCAAGTTTCTGAGCGACATATGAATGATATCTTTAAAGCTCACTCCACACAATAGTAATCAGTAAATAGAGATGGGAATAAGTGTGTGTTCAGCTTTATATTAAAGACCTTCTCGTCTATTGAACGGTTGCTGTAAAGGAGATCCCAAGTAATGGTCTGTGGGGATATTTGATTTTCTCTTCAATAAGGGACTATTCATCTGCAGAAATTATTTGCAGCCACTCTGGGCTTGATACAGATTTTGCTTGTCATTCCTGTCAGTGTTGGCTCTCTGTTACATTTTCTAATTAATTTCGTTCACACCAAACAGTCATTTTTAAAAGAAAATGTATAGCTCGTGCAATTAAACTCTTGCCAATTTTGAGACATTGATGTTGCATTCAACTCAAAAAGATTTTGAATATTTCCATCACGTTTACTGCAAGCAGAATGGGAGTCATGAATGACACTTTTTCAAATAAATAAGTACATACATTTGAAGTGCAATGAGTCTTCTGGAGAATGTATGAGGTATAATGTTGGTGAATTGATTTTTACAACTCTTGTGTAAGCTTCTTCCTTATTTCCTCTGTCTCTCTTATAACATGAGCATTAAAAGACAAATTTACTGACCTACAGTTTGAGAACTTATCACCTCAGTTCATACTGTTGCAATTTTACAGAATTCCATATGTTGTCACTAAGATTCCACTGTCAGAAAATAGACTTGTCTTTAGTTAAGACATTGCAAAGATGGACACTTTTGCATTAAAATTATGCAGTACACAGTTTAGCATCCACATGCTTTATCCATTTGTATAATATTCCTTTGTCTGTTCCTGAAGACATTAACTTGGTTTAAAATAAATTGAAAGAAATTGTAACACCTCCAGTAAAATACTGAAAATTCTGCAAAAATAGTTTCATAAGGGTTCGGATGGCATTCATAACCTGAGTTTCACGTGCAATGCTTGTCTCATGCTACTGACAAAGTGCTTATTTTTAAAAAGAACTGGTGCTTTTCATTTTGTCTGAATCTATTTAGAAACTGTCTTCTCCCCAATGTGACATGCATACCTCTCAGTCAAATACACCTCACAATCAGACTTTGTTGGTGGTGAGTTAGAAATGGAATAGTTACTTGGAACTAACAAAAGGTCAACAGGTCTAATTGATTAACGTAGCTACACATTTTTACAATGTTCTTTCATTTATTTTTCTGGTAACATATCCATTGTTTACCCTATCTGCTTTACTGCCATACTATGATAATTAATCCTACAACTCAAATGATCTATGTGTGGAAAAAAATGAACATTTTCTTCTTACTCCTAGCCTCCCCATTTTTTTGTTGCTGTAAAAAGAGTCTTATTCCTTTTTCAGCAATAATGGTCCAGTTCTGTCCAACCAAGTGACTTTTTAACCTTTTGTGGACACTTCACTCGTATCAGTTTTTATCATTTTCCCTTGTAACCATGGAGGATTGAAGCGTAGAATTTTACACATCAGAAGGAAGGCCATCTGAAAGTAACCAATTTGGCTTTTTTTCTAAAAAAAAGACTTTGATTCCATTTGATCAACATTTCCAAACTTGAAGTGTTTCATCTCAATGCTTGATGTAAATCAGAGTGAGTGTGAAGAACACTTTGAGGTGAAAAGGACAACTTGTGCCATGCTGCCTAGCAGTGCAATTCTTTCTCAAGCTGATATCCTATCCACCCTTCCACCCCCATTCCCGTTTCTGACACTTCCAACCCTAATTCCACATTGTCAGAAAAACAAGGATCCATTTACTTTGTTGAGGGTGGTCAGAGGAAAACTGAAGATACATTTGCTTACCTGCTACTATTCAAAATAGCACAGTCAACGTATCTCTTTATATTATATATTTTTAATTTATAGATTTTTTTCCCCCCAAACTTAAAGTAGGCGTTCTAGACTAAACACAATTTTAAGTATCATTCTCATCGCTACAGCTACGTTGGTGATGTGGTGCTGATAATGACACCTCTGTGAGGACTGTATTTCTGAGGCTGGATATCTTGTTTCAGTCTTAGCTGAGGAAGATTGTGGTGAAGGTGTTAATTACTCCTTCCATAAATAGCACACTTATTACAAATCCAACTAAAGTAGAGCTTTATTTGGTATTATCTGGAAACCAATTCATATGTAACTATTTTTAAAAACAGTACTTATGCTCAAAAATATAATAATGGAGAGGTTCTACCTATTGTCTTCTATGCAGTGAGGTCAGACATCATGGAAAGATGCCGTGGAATAGATAGCTTTTGGTAATTGTTTAAATGTTTTAAAGTGTTGAGTTTAAATCTGGCTTTGAAAGGCGTTAGAAACGCTTTGTGTGTTATTTCTGGGAACTAGCTGAACTGAACAGACCAAGAAGATCCCACATTCAATCCCTCAGTGTTGAGGGATCTGAGTGTTTCCTGGGATAGTGAGAGGCTACAATTTGCCTTGACACCAGGTCAGGGTGTGGACTGCTGTCCAGAAAATGCCTGCACATTTGATGGGTAGAAGTCTGCCTGTATCACCTTTCCTATCTTTCACACTCGCAATCATATAGCCTGCTGAAACTGACTGCTTTGATCCACATATGAAGAGCAACCATTTGGCTGAGATCCTTGAAAGATCTTGGCATTATATTGAAAGCCAGTGCCTTAAGAAGAAGCAGAAAGAAATTATTCTGGGCATGGAGAAAATTATTTATGTATTATTTATTAGATTGGAAAGAAAACAGTTAATTCTTTTACTGAAAGCACAATGAATGCTGATATACTCAGTTTCAACGGCCATTGCAAATTTTAGGATATTTGTATGCCACTGTGTTGACAATATACATGTGCAACCTTAAGGACATTGGGAGGTCTCATTTGCTAATTTCTGTAGGTTGTTGTAGAAATGGATCAGAAAGTCAGCATCAAAGTATGCTTTGGCAAAAGTTTATTTTGCAGCCCAGCTGCACCTTCTGATAATACGCTGTTAATATTGGGGTTTTTCAACTTCTTTCTCTGGGCAGAGGTCTGCAGAGTGGATCACCTGCCTGTCATAAACTTGCCTCATTTTCCTCCTTGATTTCAATGGAACAACATTGAATGGTTTCAATAAAACGGTGGCTACTCAGCAATGCCAGTTATGACTCAAGGTTGAAACACAGTCCTTGTCCACATGGCAGTGCAGGTTTTCTAGTCAACATTATTTTAGTACCTTCCGGACCCAATGCATTTTAATTGCTGATGTTAAAATAATAATTCCTTGGAAAATCTAGGATTGTCATTCCCTTAATGAACACAATCCGATCTGTTAAAGACACTGCCAGTCTTGTCACAAATGTAACGAGTCCTTTTACAGATGCTGTTAGTTCTGCCATGTGAAAGGTACAGTCTGCTTTCTTAGAGACACTATTAGCCATGTTACAAACACTTGTCAATCATGTTACAAATACAGTCGCTCATTTTACGGGCACCATCAGTCATAAAATGAATACAGTAAGTCCTGTTACAGCTGTTTGACCTTGTATTGAATTTGTCAATCATATTATGAATACAGGCAGTCCCATTACAGGCAAAGTCAATCATGTTTTGGTATAGCCAGTCCTATTAGAGCTACAAAAACAGAAATTGCTGGAGAAATTCAGCAGGTCTGGCGGCATCTGTGGAGAGAAAACAAAGTTAAGTCCTGAGACCCTTCTTTAGTACTGACACTTTGAAGACGGGTCTCTGGACTTGAAATGTTAACTCTGCTTTCTCTTTACAGATGCTGCCAAACCTGCCGAGTTTCTCCAGCAATTTCTGTTTTTGTTTCAGCTCTTCAGTATCTGCAGTTGCTTGTTTCTTTCTATTACAACTACATCTGTCCTTCACAGACTATTGCTGATAATGACCTAATATATGTAGTGTATTGGATGAGATAGAATTTTATTTAACATCAGTGATTATGATTTCACTTTACAAAGGTATTGCAGTTACTAAATAAATACAATATTCAAATGGACTCTGGGCATAACCTGACACCTGCACAATGTGGTGTGAGATACCGTGGAGGAGAGAGTCTTACTCCACTTCAGCCTGTGGGCTTTAACACCTTACTTGCACTTCGTAAGTTTAATGTCGATACATAGCTGGATATACCTTCGCATTCCTGGATGTGTGGAAGAATCAGGAACTGAGGTTACAATAACTTGTAAACAGACTGTGAATTTCAAACTCACAGAAAAGAAATTTCTGATTTTTGTGAATTGATTCAATGGTGAACAATAGGCGTTTTACTGTCAACCTCTGTTCCTTATATTTATGAGGGCTTTGTCCTGATCATTATCCAATGATCTCTGAAAAGTGTTTATTTGTGGGACAACTGCTTTGTGATACCAAATGGTCAAATTGCCTGACAATATTCATTGAGTGTAAGCAGGAAACATGATCACTTGGGCAAAGCAATGGAGAATGCCTGACGTCTGAAGAACAAATGATCAGCATCTTGAGGAGAGGAGGGACCCAGTAGTTCCAGTGCCTTCTAGGTGGTATTGACCTAGTGAATGTTAGTACTTTTTGGGTAGGAGTCACTCAGTGAATGTCAGTACTTTGCGGATAGGAATGACTACTGAGTGTCAGTGCTTTCTGGGTAGGAGTGACCCAGTGAATATCAGTACTTTCAGGAGAGGATGGACCCCACTGTGTATCAGTACTTTGAGGAGGGCAGTAACCCCAGTGAGTGTCAGTGCTTTCTGGAGAGGAGTGATCCCACTGATTATCAGTGCATTCAAGATAGGAGAACCCGAGGGAGATTCAGTGTTTTCAGGAGATGATGGGAAAGACTTAAAAGTGGACAAAAAGGAACTCTGAACACTATGATAAGCTGGAAGGGCTGTTAATTTTAGCAGATGAAATGCTTCCGACTTATCGAGTGACTATTGGTTTTAAAAAAGTTCTTCCGCTATAATCACCCATACTTATTTTGTTCAATTTTTTAGTTTACAGTAGCTATGACTAGCACATTCAGTGTACTATTAAGTTGTGTTTGTGTTTTTAAACTGGATTAAAATGAATTACTTCTGAATAGAATAATTAATTTTGGATTTGATTGGTGCATTTATTGCCAACTCTATGAAACTCTGAATATAGTACATAATAGTGTGTGTATACACCAGTGTGCCTGTCCACCTCCCTTTGTCTATTGTTCTGCATCTTTATCGCTGGATTTATCTGTCTGTCTGTCTCCTTCATCTGTTTCTATCCATCTTTGTCCACTTTATCCATACATTTGCACCCATATGTTTGTGTATTTCTGTCTCTTCTTGTGTTTGTGTTTTTCTTTCTTTCTGTGTCCTACTGTTTGTATTGTATCAGTCTGTCTTCATTTGTCTTCAGGATTTGTCTTTTTGAGTCTATCTGCATCTGTGTCAATCTGTGTTTGTGACTGTCTCTGTCCATCCATTTATGCCTGTCTGTCTTTGTTCATCTGTCAATTTGTGTTTATTCATCACTTTATGCCTGTCTGTCCGTGTCCATTGCAGTGGCCTATTATGTGTATCCATGTCTTTATGATCTTCTACCTGTATCTACTGCCTGTACCTATCGGTCTATTTGTGTCACTGTATATGCCAGTCTGTCCATTTAACTATGCCTGTTTGTTTATGTCCAATCTGTTTGTGTTGATATGGATGCCTGTCTTTGTTTGCCTATCTATTTCTGTGTGACTAACCTGGCCTGTCTCTCTATCTGTGTAGCCTGGATTTTCCAACTGGTGTTATCTTAATGTTGTTGTTGATCTATTTAAAACTATATTTCTGTACACATATTTGATCACTTGTGTCTGTTGGTGCTCTGGTTTTTTTTTGACAGGCTGGTGGATGGAATGATCTTTTAAAAAGTTTTCTTCCACTAGAGCTGCTGAGTGTGTCCGTCAATTGTGCCCTATTTGATATGCAGCAACTCATGAAAAATGCTTTGTGAATTGCTTTGCTGCTATCCAGCTTTTGTCTGGAATCATTCATTGCACCACTTTCCCATATTTGTTTGGAAAGGTTTATGCGATTTTACTGATTCCAGCCGAGACTTAACGGCAGGACAGTCTAATGCTGATTCCTTCAGTTTCCAAATGTGATCTTTCATGGAATATGGGATTCCTTGGTAAAAGTACAAAGAAGTTTCCTTATGTGCAGTGGGGAATAATATGTGGCTTGTTGTCAAAAGAAAAATGATTAAAGAAGTAAACTTTTAGCAAGCAACACTTGTCACCTATTCTCTGTTGTTGCTGTGACAGCAAATGCACAGCAATAAGGTGTGAATTGCATTTATTCTCTTTTCCTCCATCTCCTGAAGATTTCTTTTTAAATGGGTTCAGCTGTGCAGACATCTTAAAGCTATCCTGTCCCAATTTCAACACACTACTATTTTTCAGAGGAAGCCTTGGATAGCAACCAAGAATAGGAGTCCCAGGACCAAAGGGAACGTCTGTGTTCCCACCATTGCTCCACTGGCTTAGATCATCAAACTCTATGAGGAGCCGGGAATGTCTGGATGATCAATGTCACACTGGATGGTTCAGGTCCAGTGCAACAGTTAGGTCACCCTTTACCTGTCACTGTCTCCACTCTTCCCTCATACTTTGTCTTCCCTGACTTTGACTATCCTAGCCCCTGTTAGATCCTGAAACCTTGTACATGAGTCACTTCAGCAGTAAGTAAAGCTGCTTCTTTTGTATTCATTCAGGGGAATTGGGCTTTGTTGGCTGGGTGAGCATTTATTATCCATCTCTAAGTAACCCTGAGCAGGTGGTGATGAGCTGCCTATTGAAATGCTGCAGTCCGTTTGGTGCAGGTATACGCAGCAGAATTGGTGGGGGAGGAGATGTTCCACGATTTTGACCAGCAGGAATGAAAGCACAGTGATATGTTTCCAAACCAGGATTGGTTGTGGCTTGATGGAAACTTTGTAGGTGGCAGTCTTCCCACGTATCTGTTGCCTTTGTCCTGCTAAGGTCATAGTAGTCGCTGGTTTGGAAGGTGCTGTCTAAACAGCTTGGCTACATTTCTGCAGCACATCTTGTTTCACTCCCCATTCTCTCACACCACTACAAGGTACACAGGAGAAAACCCTTGGTGGCAATCAAACACATATTGGCTGCACATGTTTGTTTCTGAGATATAAAAATATTGGAGATGGGGAAGATAGGGTTTTTGTCTTGCGATGGTGATCGAGATCATGTGATGAAACATTGAGGAATGCCTCCAGCCAGAATTGGCAACCCAATACAGTACAGCAGTGAGAATTGGGAGTCAAATAAATATTTTAAAGTAGGAGTGACCAGAAGGGAAATCAAGGCCGTTTGCGCTTCGTGTGGCGACGGTGAACTCGAAGCACTTGAAAATGCTCAGCAATGATCCTCCTGTTTGTTGGCAGCATTTTGTTTTATGACGAATGCATTTGTATACAGGAAAAAAAATGACAGCTGGATTCTCTGAAACAGTTAAATGCCACCAGGCTAGTTGCTGATTTTGAGGTATTGTGTGATCCAAGACACGTGGGGGTGATGGGAAGAAAGGACATTTTCTCTCCCTTTCCCACTACCATTGAGCCTGGGTTAGATCTTGCCATTCAGCCCCAAGCTGCCTGAAAAGGGACAGGAATGATTGGGAGGGCAAGGCCTCTTTCATGAGCAGAAACGGTAGTTTCTATTGGACCCAGTCAGCTCTGAAAGTGCAGCTGGCAAGACCAGTTTATTTTCAAAAAGAAACCTCAACCCAGATAAAACGGCACAATTCTTGACTCTCTGATTGTTTTAAGTACACCATGTGTTTCACTTTGCCATTGAAAGCAATAGCTCGGAAAATGGTTGGATTGCATATATTCTGAGAGGGGCGGCTAAAGAGAGAGACAGACAGACATCAGGATCTCATGCTTGACTAGCCATGGAGAGCGGTCGTCTTCATCCAGGGCTCCTGCTGTGTTCGGTGGATGGAAGTTGGACAGTCGTGCAGCAGTTGCTTGCAGTTTGTCAGCACGCTCCAGTAGGTGAAAGGGACAAGCCCGCAGGCCACGGCAGATATTCAAACTCTGTGCTGTCACTTAAATTCTCCCAGTTGCGCTTAACTACAGTGTACATCTGATTCTCAGGAGTGACCCACGGCAGATTGCAATTTCAAATAACTTCGTAGCTCAGAAGGAAAGAAGCAAAAGCGAAAACAAAAAAAAACACACGCACACTATCAGACAAGGACTTAAAAACAAAAGTGCCTCCCTGAAGTATAGCCATTATTTATCGTTTCTCTTGGAAGCGTTCCTGGTTGCGTTTTAAATTTGCAGCTTCTTATGTCCTTAGGATGCTGCATGAAACTAGTCGAGGCGTATCCTAAAACGAGAGGTAAATCTATCTTTGTTTCTATTTGGGATATACAAGATTGGAGAGCGTAAGGTTTGAAGGTTAGTTGCATTCTGGAGGATGGCCAAAAAAGGGACCAAATCTTACATGCTCAATTTCACCGATTGTAATCACCTGATAAGCGAAGATCCTAATGAAATGAATTGAAATATAAAATTGAATAATGTATTGTTGCTCTGCTCTTGCTCAATTTAATTATTTTTATGTAGGGCGTGGATGGGAATTAGATTTCACACTTGACTGTTTTTGTAGCACGGGAATATGCGCAGCATCCAGTATTTAAAAGGCCCATTTATTTCTTTCCTTTGTTATGACTCCCCCTCCCCCTTACTTCTCCTAGTTTGCCAAAGGACATCAGAATAGTTTTGCAATTCGACCTGGTGCAGCCTGGAATTTTCTTTGCGTACGTGAAAATTATCTTTGCCAGTTTGTTCCCTTTGTCTGCTCCATCCATCACCCTCCCTCCCCCCTGCCCCACCAACCCAAACGACGAGAAATACTAATTCTTCCTGTGCTGCTCTTCTGCAAGCAATAGCTCCCCTCCATTACTTCACCCAAGTGGCCAATCTTGAGCGAGGCTCAGGCAACAATTTATACAGCACTTCAACACAGTAAAGTATCTGATGATGTTTTGCGGAATAATTATCCTCCAAAATTTAACACTTTTAAGGTAGGTAACCAAAGTCTGGATCGATGACATGATTAGAAAATGTGTTAAATGAGGTAAGAGAGTTAGTGAGGTGAAGAGGTTTAAAGTATGAATCACAGAATTTAGGGTCAAGGCAGGCCCAAAGGTGCTATGATTAAAATCAGAAATATAGAAGAAGCCAGAATTGCTGGAATGCAAAGATCTTGCAGGGTCATAGGGCTTGAGGAGAGTTGCAAACACAGGGAGAGGGGAGACCATGGTGGGAATTTTAAACAAGGTTGAGAATTTTAACATTTCATAGAACGCAAGTGCCTGCAGCCTATTCAGCTGTGGACCAAAGATCAAGAGACCGGGTGGATTTGGAACTATTTTATGCCCTGAGTTGTTTGAAAAACACATTGTTGCTGGTATTTTAGATGTTTGTTAATAAGTTCTTGTTGAATTGACATTTAAAATCCAAGTTAGAGCTTTATGATTCTTTCATAAGAACTGCCCAGTGTCAGTGACCTTCTGCAGCTGGATTTCTTGGCACTCACCTTCTGCACTTACTTAACCCTAGTCTGTGTTTCTTAGTTCCTTCTTGCATACGGGTCAGTGCTCATTCAGTAATATACTTCCTGTCCAGTTCTGCTTTATGTTTTGCTTTTATACAAGTTCTATAACTTAATTTGATTTCAAATAAACCCAATTCCTTGGAACATATCACACCATTTTATGATTATTACTTTAAACAGAAGTAATAACCATGTGGCTCTAAGATGCAACATATCTTGAGTTTATAGAAATTTTGCACAAATGAAAATATTCTTAGTCTGTTTCTGATGCTGGTCTGCATAGACTAAGATGGCACTTAATGGTAATACAAATGATATGTGTGTGGAGTAAAATTTATGTACATATGTCCACATATAGGTGTGGACAGTACGATCTGTACATGTGCACACTGCAAAGTAAAGCGTTGCGCAGCCATGTGTAAGTCTATATGTAGAATGATTAAATAAGATGGTTATAGTTTGTGGAGATTAAGGTTCATAAATATACATCCAACCAGCATGGACGGAGTTATAGTATAACTTTCTTCTTCAAATTTTGAACATATTTTAAGAACAGTTTGAATTGTTCTTGTTTGTCACTTTCTCACGAATGCCATTTTTATTGACAGGAATCCATGTTCACTATCACAATACCGCTTTGTGAGTGTACTCACCTGTCTAGTAATTCAGCACATCTACTGCTGGCCTTCTTTTTGCCTGCAGGTTTCATGGTGTAGAATCTGACAAGTTATTAGAAATGAGATTGCTGCTTTTCCTGAGCGAAATTAGTTTTCAATCAATGTTGATAGGGCAAGCGAAAGGTTTATGTGTGCGCCGGGTTTGAGGGTAGCAGGACGAAAAGGGATGAGGTTAGTGAAAATGAAGTTATTAGGGACTTGGGCTCTCATGGTGAGAGTGCCACAGTTTGCTTGTGTCCATGTGCTGGAGTGATGGAAACACAGGCCTTAGTTTGGCTGCATTGTGGTGAGAAGTAAAGGAGAAGGAGTAAAGAACATTTAAGGATGGTGTCAAATTGTGTTGTTTACACATAGGCCCTAAAACACCTTTACACCTCAGGAGATGAACAGTTGCACCATAGATACTAAATGGTGGAGTGATGATATACCTATTATGAGTCTGTCCTTATAAACTTGATATATTTGTGATTTAATCCATGGCATGTGTTGAATAAGTTAGAAGCATGGTTAGGAGAAGGTCATTTGGCCCATCATGTTTGTGCTGTTGAGTTGAAACCACCCTGTCACACTGAGGTCCTGCAACTCAACCTTGAACACCTGAGATTAGGGTTTGTCGGCATATAAACTGAGTGTTGTTCAGTGATCACCCTGGTGGGAGGTGTGTGTTGCGTGTGCCGTTGGACAGTTATTGGGTGAGGTCAGGATAAGGTTTGGCTGTGGTGCCTCCTAGTGGTGAATGACTTGCTGGCAGTCACTGCCCAGAGGGACACATAATGATGAGGTTCTACATGGAGCATGCTGATGGGACATCACCTTGGAAGATTCAGCGATTTCAGGAGTTGAGGGAGGGGAACAGTCGGAAGAGAGACTTGTTATATTTGTGTTGTCACTGATAAAGCCTGTGTTGGCTCGCAGTTTAATCACCAGTGATCTCGTAATGGAATGCGCTGGGTTTTTTTTGGGGTGGGTGCTGGGGCGGATGGAGGAGTGTAGCTCTGATGACCCGTCTGACTGCCCTCTTTATTTTTTTTAGATGCCGTTCTCCACGAGGACAGCTGACACAATGTTGCGATAAAGCAAACGTGTTACTTGTAGTCTGTAGCTGGGCAGTTGGCGTGCGCATGGGCTGAAAAAAAACGTAAAGCTGTTCGAGGTGTTCAGCGTGACATCGGCGCGCAAGCGCGCGAAAAAGAGCACGGTGCGTATTTCTAACCAGGATGTGTTGTGCTGAATATTAGTAGAGCTGAATGTTGAATAGTCATTTCATTGTGCAGTGGATGATCTAAAGCACCAGTTTGATCAAGCAATTGAATTACTGATGTACATCGGAACGTAGGGAAACATGCACTTTGGTTTGTTTTGGAGAACAGAACACTGTTAGCCTGGTCATAGCAAACCATTGACTTTAGCGTACAATAAGGTACTGTCTTCTAGAGCAGGGCGTGACTTTTTGTTAGGGGTTACAATCCTGATCTAGATCTTGCTGTTTCAGAATGCTCCAAATGCTTCATGATGTAAGTCTATCATTTCCTCATTTGACCCCCAGCTTGACAAGTGACAAGTGGGAGAGTGGTCCCTCCTTGCCAAGCTCCTCTACCCCACCCAGAATAGTCTAAAACCACCACACCAGTACCATTATAACGCTATATTAGAGGGCTTATTCACTTTGGTGTTGAAGTTGGAATGACCCTGCATCCTCTTAGCATTCAATTACTTTGTTTTGCTGAAAAGCAAGAATTGGGAATAACACTGAAGCCCCATATTGCAGTTGGGTAGGTCGGTTGCCAACTCTGTTGGAACGTTTTCCCGAAGGATTCAGCACATGACCTCCTGTGTCTAGTGGCCTGATGTCCATTTGTGCAGCACATTGTTTTCCTACACAAATGAAAAGCAAAGCGGCTCCTTGTTAACTGATTGGATGATTCTTGACTGTCAGTCCAACAGCTATGTCTTCTATTTCTGTTATTCTCTGTGCCCCTGTAATCTCCATTCTGGTTTGCTTGTGTCTGGGAGATCAATGTTGAATTCCTGCAGACTCCAAGACAACCAGAGGGTTAGCAATCTACATGATTGGACAGTGGGTCTCATGCTGTATAAGGTAACCCACTGCCCTAATGATTACTATGGTGTACTGTATGTTGTTATTTTGATACATTTCTACATTTGCTGAATCTAAAAATATCCTGTCTTCAAAAATAGAATTGAGAAAAGAGAGATTCCCATCTTTAATGTGCTCCATTTGGGTGATTCAGCATCCCTAATCTCACAGGAAGCATGGGGTCAGTGGTAGAGTTATAATGTTGTAGCTCTGTTTCTCCAAACCACACTTCTGAGCACAACTTATTGTTTGATGCTGGGAATGTGGGATTGTAGAATCAGTCTTTGTAAGCTGCCCCTTCAGAGTTGTGAGCACTTTGGTTTACTGGACACTTTTATAATCCCAAGACTTCCTGACACTTGATATTCTGTTGTGACAAAGCAATCAGACTTAGAAATTTGTGGGAGCTGGAAACTCTTTTTGCCAGTCATAACTACGCGCCTCCTCTTGGCTACTAGCTATTGGGAGAGCAGCTGGGTCTGAGCTGAATACTGTCGTTGTCTGACTAACTCATAGTCTCATTTCTTTATGGTACTAAATATAAACCTGAAACGCCATTTCATATTTTTTTGGCCTTGTTTTGTACCTCCTGGACATTAGGTTTTTGGACAGGTTGCCATCTTTATAAACTGTGAAACTTCCCTCACCATCTGACAGCTATGCACACAGTAATGCTGGGGCTAAGGAATGGAATGAAATTCTGTGACAGAAGAATTTCACCTTTTCAGTTGTTTCAAATGATGCAAAGGTGAATTGCAAAGACAGTTGATTACAGGAGGTGGTAACTGTTTTATTTTTATGGCCTTAAATAGATCGGGAAGTAATTATTGTCAATTTTGTCTCCATGTTTCCAATTTAAAAACAACCTTTGCCAAGGCTGTTTGTAAAATTGGGCTCATCTCACAATGAACACTGTTAGTGGTGTCCTGAATGAAGACATTAATGAGCATTATTGTTGAACTTGGAGGACAGCACCTTATGTTATTCCAAATAAGCACTGAATGATGCTGAGTAGTCTTCATCAGCACTGGGACACCTTGGCTACCTTATTCAAGGGCTAATTTCATTGTGTGATTGCAAATGAATTGCTCAAACACGAGGCATCATAACCAAACCCAAACCTGTCAATGACTAACAGACACACATGATCAAGAGTGGGAATTCAGGCAAATGATTCCTCTTCGTTGCTCAGGACAAAATTAACTGCAGCATGTCCATTACTGCAGCAATTGGCATTCACTTCTGAGATCAGAATCCTGCAGTTTGTATGAGGCATTGGCTGAGGAATCCATTCTCTGTAATCATCACAAGAAGAATCGCTGATTAAAGTTCAAAAAAGGGAAAAGTTTAAATAACTGTGTGATGTGACATTTGCAGGTGATAAGATTATGTATCTTTAACTCTCCAGCAAAAGTGTGACAGAATCAGTATTTTGTAACTGGATGGTGTGCTCAGGTCAAGCTTGGTGTGCTTCACTGAACCTCATTAATCTGAGGTGAAATTCACTTTGGGCAGTAGCAGTTTGATGGTTTCATTCTTTCTGATGACAGTTGGGCTCTGAGTTAGCCCTCACCTATTCCATTTCACTACTCAAGAAACACTTCATGCACATGCAGCCTTCTGTTATGAGTGTTGAGCAATTGTACTGTATGGTAAGGAATGGACAATGGAGCAAAAAGTAATTGGATCTGTCCTGTTACAAAGGTGAGCCAATGCAGCACTAACAGGGCAGAACCTTTGATATTATCATTTAAGATCTTTTCGCCAAAATTAATTCTTGTTTCAAAACAAAAGGACACCTTGCTAACTTGTTTATTCATGTCAGCATGATTAACTGTAAGTGAAGGAAAGCAACAAGTTTCGATATGACTTTTTTTTTCACTGAAGGGAATTCTAATCGATTTCCCTTGCTCTATATCAACTAGGAGTGACACCCCTTTGTGAGGGGAGAGGTCTGCAATGTTCAGGAGTTCCAGAATTTCAAAAGAATGGACCCTACTGTGTAGAGATGAAAATACCATTCTAGTGGAAACCACCTTCAGAGTGATAACAGCAGAATGGTGATGCATTGTTTTAAATTTAAAAAATTATGTGTTCAATTTTGGACGAGCAATCACAAAAAGGAACACAGTTTCAAACTTAGTTGAATCTGATTTTCTTGGTTGCCAATGAATTTACTTTATGCGTCATTCCTTTAAAGTAAATCCATTTCTAGGTCTAAATTGTTCATGACTGACAGGTGACAATGAGTCCTTCCTCAAACTATAAACCTGTAATTTCTGGATTGGAGGATGGTTGCACCATTGATGATCTTGCATTCTGCTGTTCAGCTCTTGCCAAACTTGATCAGCACAGTTCAAGTGAAAAGGTGAGGTCGCACACAGCAGGTTCTACAGAGGAGCATTTACAGGGGTTGCCATTGGCTTGAGGAATTGCTTTAAACTCAATGAGAAAAGTCAGATTGTTTATGAAAGAAAGAAAAAAGCAAAAATGGTCCTTAATCCAGAAAACTAAAACTTATTCTGTTTATTAACCCTTTCCAGCCCACGAGCTTTCCCAGAACAAGGCTTCATCAGTCCAGACTGGCAGCCATTTGCAGTGCCTGTCGGTTCACTGCACAGACGACCTTACTGACTCTAAAGGCCGGAGCCCCATGCAAACTTGGAGATCTTTGCATTCGGACATCTCTAATCGATTTGGGACATTCGTGGCTGCTTTGACCTGAACAGAGATGAATTTTCTTTTGTTTTTTTTTGTTGTTGTTTTCTCCTCTCGGCTGCTGCAGTGCGACAGACAGACAGGACATCAAAACAAGTAAAAGTTGTAGTCAAGAAAGCTTCCGGGCCCCTTGCTGGCACTTTGCCTCAGTACCTGCGACACTGGTGGCCTGGAAAGGGTTAATTCCAAGTCTGCGCCTCCTGGTGTTTGCCACAGTGGCTTGCCCAATACCAGGCCTGTTGGATTACTCCAAAAAAATAAGTTAACAGAGACTGGTCCTAAACTTTGTTGAATAGACCGTTTGTTATTGGGATTGTACGACGCTCTCTTTCCCGGATTCCTTGCACTTACATCTGATTTCTTCCCTGGCCCTCCCACACCCTCTGGGCACTGGCTTCCCAGGCAACAACCTCACAGTCAAAAAAGCAATGCACTGTTGGCAATATTTTTGTTTTCAGACTTTGTTCACCAGGAATCCAAAGTTCGCCATGTGTAAACGTCAGTCAAAACTGGCTCGAATTGGGTTCTCACCTCGACCAATATCAAGCAAGGAACAGCAGAGAAGCAGGGTGAGGGGTGGGGATTGAGGTTTGAGTTTGGATACTTTTCTTTCTCGATGCGGTAATTTGTTGATAACCTCAGCCACTCATGGCTCCACGTCACGAGGTGCGGAAGTAAACTTGGGGAAATGGAAACTTGAGTTCCGAAGCTCGATTCACATTTCATCCTTTCTAGACTAAAGAAGAATGGACGGGTCGTTTGATTCAATTTATTCCACAGAGTCATCATCGAGCCCATAGTAGACCGTGATCAATCTGTGTTCATTATGTTTGAATTTCTGGGACAAATATGTATTAAAAAACACACACATGCTCAAAATGTCACTAGTTTCCCATAACCATTGCATTGCTGTGTTGTTTATAAAACCACATTTCATTCACTTGGACAATGTTTAAAATGTGTGATGCGGCAGCAAGGCATGCAGGGGCTATGATGAGAAAATCAAAACAATGTTTACAAGGTGCAGCAAGAATGAACAATAAGGGTAGAATTTACCCCAAGGTGCAGTCAGTTGTCCACATCCTGTGCAATATCATTTGCACTTAATCCCTCCACTGAGAAACATCACATCATACTGAAGGATTATGAGGCAAAAGCAGGTCTATAGACCACAGATTAGACGTGATCTCATTAAGTGATGGATAGTGCTGAATAGAATAGTCCTGTTCTTTTGTTCCAGCAGATATATAGACTTAGAGGATCATTAATAGTAATTGCAGTATTGGGAGTAGTGAAAGAGCTATAACCCATGCCAAAAAAATTATTGAGGGAACAGATCCTACTTATTCATCTCCTTGGCTATTTTCTCCCAGTTAACGAGTGTTTTTTTTTTGTCATAGACCCATCAGTAGATTCTTTTTCACTGACATCATTGATCACCCTCTCCACACCCAGAAATCTCCCGCTCAAAAAATACCAGGTGCTGTGTGAGTACTCCTGAGGATAGCAGTGCCTGTTATCACCCTAATCCTCTTGCATTTGTTGTGCAAGTGAAAACCGTGGGGAAAGAAAACATGGAGAAATCCAAATCCAGGAAGACTTATGGGACACACATCTGAGAGGGAGATGGTCAACGTCTTTTCCTGTATTGCTCAAGTTCCTCTTCAAGCTTTTTGACTTGGAATCATATTGCCATTCTTTCACGTTCCTGGGTCAAAATCCTGGAGCAGCCTGACAACACTGTGGTTGTCCCCAAACCCCAAAGATTGTAATGGCTCAAGAAGGCAGCTCACCATGACCTTTTCCGAGGCAATTGGGCAATACGGATAAATGCTAGCCAGTGACACCTACATGGCATGAATGAATTGAAAAAAGTTCTTTCATACATGAATGGGAGGTCTCCTAAGGTAGTGTGGATTTACATAAGCCCTAGTTATATGATCGAACATCTCAGCAATAATGGGTAGGATGCTATAATCTAACAGTGTGCATGCGGTTGTGTGCACGGGGATCTGACTGAAATACAAGTCTGCGATATTTTAGACTTTATGGGAACTAAGATTTTTTGAAACTTGCATTGAAGGCCCAAAGCCAGGGGCTTGATTCTGTGCACAATTTGGCAATCTCAGGTTGGTTCCGTCATTGTGAAAGGGAACTAACTATTGCTGAGTCAACTGCGTGCCAGTTGTAATTTTCCACTGTGATTTTGTCTCCAGTTAGACAAGAGTGCATTTTCAGGCAGAAGCAGGAGCAAGGAATGGAGAAGGTGAATGAACTTAGTGTTGAACATACAATGGGAACTGACTCAGTAGGTATACTGAGCCACACAGATCAGGCAGCTCCCAGGCTTGGTCAGTTTTGTTTTGTCTGACCTGCATTAGTTGGGCTTAGCCAGGGGTAGCAATGGGGATCTTAAATGGGTCTTTGTGCCCTTGAAGGTAAGAGCAGGAAAGTTCAGACAGAGTTCCTGTTTCTGATAACCCACCAACTCCCCACCCAAGGAATACGTGTGTGCATGTAGCTATATACGTATATGCTTTCGTTGTGAGGGAACAAGATCAAACTTGGCTGTAATGTTCCCTTTTCTGATTAAGTGCATGTATGAGGAATGGCCACAGGAACAAAAGTCCTCAAGGGTGGTTGGATGGAACAGAGAAAACTGGTAAAAGACTAAGCTGTCTGATCCTCATAGCACACTTGACATGTTGTACATTGTGTCTCACGGTTGAAACATGGGCTGGGGTCAGGAGGGATGTTGATGTAGCGGTGAATGACTATGTTTTATGGTTACCTTGCTCCAGTAAAATGTTGTCCCAAGTGTGCACCATTAGAGTAAGGTTCTACTTTATATCCCCAGGGTTATGGACCGGCAATTCTTTTCATTGCTACACTGCAACCAACATAGAAAACAATGGTAAAAAGATCCAGATGATAGTTCTATCCATTCGACAAATTGGGAGTTGCACAGTGGATTATTTATCCCACAGCCAGCACTAAACCCATTCTGTTTCACTCTATGGAAATAGATGATGAGTCAATTGAAGAGGGAGCAGGGCAATTTTCATTTACCATTTATGCCTGCTCATGCCCCTGTCAGAACTTATACCATTATTATAGTGATTGATAGTTTATTCACACAAGTTTCAGAAAACAGAACTTTTTGCAGTTCAGGCTCAATGGGCTGAAGGGGCTTTTCTGTACTGTGATTCTGTGAAGATAGTTTGATTCTTTGGAACCCCTGGACACGTTAATTAACCGATAGTTGGTTTGCAAGGACTGACTAAACAATATGAATTACACAATAGATTACACAAAACATATCTGGTGCTCAAATTACATAACACACTTTGACTTCAGCAAGTGAGTTGCTCAATTTCTGGGGATCACTCCCACCTACCCCCTCAAGTTTCTATCTTATCTCTAGTTGTTGATTTTTTTGTAGATATATTTTTAGTTCACACTCCACAATTTGAATTGTACGATTTAAGTTCGATCTTTGGCACTTCCTTGAAGCAACATTGCCATCCTTGAGGGGTGCAGTGGTTAAGTGGAATGAAGTGAGTAAATCAATTCAGCTTTTTAAAACACCAAAAAATAAAAACTGAAATTCCCAAGACATCTGTTGCGTTTATTTCCATCATGTATTTTGAACTGGGTGAAGCCACACACACAAACACACACAAAATGCTGGAAATCACAGCTGGTCAGGCAGCATCCATGGAGAGAGAGTAAGCTAACATTTTGAGTCTAGATGTCTCTTCAGTATAGATTCTAGCATCTGCAGTAATTTGCTCCTACACTGAAACTTATGTTTTCTGGGGTATTTTCCACACTTGATTTTAAACAAGTGAATTTATAATTCCTGAAACATTGAACAAACTTAAAGTTCCCAACAGCGAGTTAGAGAGAGGGTGTTTCGTTTAAACAGCGAGGAGCACAGCTCTGGCTTTATGCAACATGATTCTCAACCCTGTTTTGAAGTATTTTTCAATGAGCCTTTACATTGGAGATGACATTGGAGGTATCAGCAATTTCTTCCGGTTGTTCCATGGAGCTTATGTTCAGTCTGCTTCCAAGTAGCATTGACAGGTAGTTACACACTGGTAAGCAGACGTATTCTTTTCTTAAAAGTTAACAGTAGGCAAAATGAAATATATAATTATTAAATTGACATTAATGCTCATCTTAACTATTTGGACTATGTTTTGCCAATCAAAATCCCTTATTTTTCAACTTTGGGTGCTTAATCTTTGAGAATGAAATGTTATGCCCCCTGTTTTGCTCACAGCTTGGGGGGGGGGGTCTGTTCATTGTAAAGGAGCTTCAGTCCAGAGTGGATTCTGTTTCCACTGCCTATCTTCCTTTCCATTGTGGTTTTGGTGTGTATAACGGCAGCAACCCAGTACAGCTTATCACAATGCAAATGGTGATTTATGCCAAGTGTTGTGTGTTGCCTGACATACAATCTGCTTGAAGCACATGTTTCCTCACAGTGTCACTTACTCTGTTGAATAACGTTGATCCCACACTTAGCACCTTTTGGTGTAGTCCGATTTTGATAGACTAACAGGATAATAACTGTTGGATTCCAAACAGTGTAACCCATTCCACACAATGTCCCTGCCTGTAGCTTTGTTTGAAACGTAAACTGTGTTGTGTAATGTTAAGCTCAGAATCTGCCCAAAAGTCAGTGTGCAGAGGTAAAGTTGTCCAACAAGTTTAATGGTGTTGGGATATTTCACTGCCTTTACAAACATTGTAGCGTCTTGTAACATGCTGTTGTTCCCACGCCACGGTAGAGTGTTGCATAATCTGTCATAGACCTGTATCTCCATCTGTCATCCGCTGGCAGACATTTATTAATTAGTTTGCTTTGTGAGAGTAAAATTTGGGACGTTTTTTGGTATATTTTTTAAACAATACTTATTTTAATCTCATATCCAAATTCCTTTACCCTCTTACCCATTTTTATTTCAGCTATTGACTTCAACCGCATATCCAACCTGTATCTTCCATTCCCATACTCTGGACAAATAATCAGCTCCAGCCTCACTAATCAGCCATCAGTCTATCAGTTGCCATATAAGGTGCCTTGGCACTTCATTTCTCTCAATCTGCCTCATTTGTGTTTCAAGAAAGTCTTTTATTCTATCCCTTGCTCCGTGTGCTATTCTCTCTCTGTAAGCTGTTTTCAGAAGTCCATACACTCCAGGAAATTCACATTGCCATATTTTCATGCTCCTGCCCTCTCTAACCATTAAATCTAAACTTACCTTAGAACCTTCACAATTATTACTTTAGTTTATGTGTTAAGCACTCAAGGTTCTATAGATTTGTTTTCATTCACTCCTAGCACCAACCATGACTATCCTGAGATAAAAGGTACTGCAGATGCTGGAGAATCCGAGATAACAAGCATGGGGCTGGATGAACACAGCAGGTCAAGCAGCATCATAGGAGCAGGAAAACTTGACGTTTCGGGCCTAAACCCTGAAGGGTTTAGGCCCGAAACGTCAAGTTTTCCATGACTATCCTGAGCTGCTTCATTATATAGTGCTCTCGATGGCTGCTATTCTGTCCTGGGATTCAAACAGTGAATAAAGAGGTGAAAGGAATGATCTCTTATCTGCTGCAGAGCCTTTCCACCATCAGTCAAAGCCCTTCATACTCCCTAACCTATCTAGTGTGTTACCAGTCTAAATAAGCCAGTCCTGAAGCCAGAATCACTGTTCCATCTAATATTAAATTATTGTGTGAGATTTGAGGTATGATTAATTTGCTTATTTTATGATTGTGGTCAATTTTGAGAGTAGACGTAAAAATAAATATGCATTAGACAGACATGGAAAACAGGTCAGCCTGTACATTGAAAGATTACAGTGGCCCTCTCCATATCACGGTGCCCTGATTGGTTAACAAAATGTTCCTTTAAGAAACTGGGGTGAGGTGGGATGAAGCATCATCAATTCATTCTCTGGCTGCAGCTTAAGGACAGTTACACATATAACAGTATGAACTGATAAGTCCTTTCTGGGTGCTTTGACAAAAACTGTTGCCACTTTGAAATTTGAAGTTTCTCTTTGGCTCTGTCTCACACAATGCTGCTTTGGTCTTTGTTGACTGACTGGAGCAGTTCCCACAGTTTTTATTTTTGAGTGTTTTGTCTCACTGAGTGCAACAGGACTTATTTTTGGAAACAGAAAAGAAGAAAAAAATCTGGACACTGTACTGTAGGTGCATTCGCCTGTACTCATGCCTAATGTATACATATGTTTTAATGAGACTCAAGAAGATGAATAAACTATAATGCAAGTTATAACTCAAGTCTGATCTGAGTCCACTATTATTTTACCTTCTGCTCTTCAACATCATTCCTGAGCTGAGATTCCTGGCAAAGGTTCCATAGTGACTCCACTCTGTCACCCATTGCTAGGTGATGACTTTCTGTTCAAAACAAATAAACAAAAAAACAGGCAGCTCCTCTTACTTGGTGCTGAAATGTGCTGTCTGGTGGCCAAGGATCAGGAGAGTTATAATACAGTTAGGATACAGACTGCTAATCGAACCATGTGGTGTGTGGGCACTGACTGAAGCTGGGATCGTGCTAAGCAATGATCTGTGGTTCCATCTAAAGTATTTTGTTTCTGTCCATATCAGAACCAGAACTGCAGACTACTTCAGTACTCCACTTCCATCTGTAACTGATTATTTTTCCTTGCTGGAACAGGTCACTGGAGGGAGGTAACCAGTTGGTGCAAATGGGGCCTTGTTTGACCAAGAGGGAACAATCCATCAAGCCTGCCACTGACCCAATGTAACTGCAGTAAATTCAGGAATCACGGTTAAAACAATAACCCTTGCATTTATATAGTCACTGAGTGTACCGGAACATCTCAAGCATTCTGTACAGTGAAACATGCATTGTGTTGTCTCAGCAATATTTAGTAAAGGAGTTTTTGTTGTGAACCTCTCCTTTTAGTGGGATCATTTGGAGCTTATTTACTTGGGGCAAAGGTTCTAATTCAGTAGACGTGATGGCAATTTGCCTTTTTCTTTGACTCAAACCCACTGTCAACCCGTACAACCTGAAATGTCTCTGGTAAACTTGTCTCCTTTTGTGTAATAAGGCAATGTTTGGGAGAGAGGAGGTTCTGTTGTAGGGTGAAACTGAAAGACTTGACCTAGAGAGTGATTAAATCCAGCAGACAGAAGGCTTAAGATGTAGAAATGTCAAGGCTGGAATTTTTCACTAATGCCCTGCTGTTGTACCAAGATGCAGCAAATATTTATGAATGCCTCCTGTATATAGATGTTGAAGTATGTGTCAGAAGTAGCCCCTTTTACAGTAGTCAACCGCAGTCCTACTTCAGAGCTAAATGGATAACTGAAAATGGTCCCTGACAATCACCCAGCTCTCCGCTATAGCTTCACATAGCTGCTTGTGCAAGGCAGCAGCCATATCCCTGCAGCTATGTTGTCCAAAGGACAAACAGGAGAGAGGAACACGTGAGCTGGTGTCCATGCAAGAAGGAGACTATCATTTCCAATCACTGTTTCCTAAATGCACAAAAAAACAAATAGCTGCCTTGATGGAATCAGCAGAGGAAATGGTCTTGCCCTCGTGGTACTGGAAGCATAGTAGGACAGCAGTGTGTGCAATGCAAAGTTTGTCAGCATGGGTGTAGCCAACACAATTCCAGTCATCTTGTTAAGCCAGTGGGAGCAGATGGGCAAGATCGAGAAAGGTGATCTGTCCAAACCATCTCCGCTCTAATGGACTCACGTGCAGGTATTTTCTATCGTGCCAGTGCCTTCACACGCATGCTGTTACATCCTGGAAAAAAAAAGAAAATTCTTTCATTTTGCACTCACCCACACAGTGCACCAATTTTACTAAGCTTCTTGAAACATTCAAATTTGATGAAGAACTGTTCCTGACCACGACACAGAGCTACTTTTGGTGGCAGGGTGCTATAGCAAAATAATACTGATATTGCTGCTTTATGTAAAACCTGCTCAGCAGAGGAGGGCCAACTGATAGAGCTATCTGCAAACTACATTCTCTTCCTGGTAGGCAGGAGGTGAGAGGTTGTGTCTGTTTTGTTAGTGTGATGTCAAATCTGATATTACAGAAAGTTTGGATACCCTCCCTGGGACAGTGCTTCCCAAACCATTTTCCTCTGTGACTGCTTTTTGAGGCTTGAAAATTATTGTAACACCCTCCATGACATCTGAGAGAATAGGAGGACAGCTGCATGGCTTTTAGAAAAGCAAAGTACTGCAAGTGCTGGAAATCTGAAACTGACGCAGAGAATGCTGAACAAACTCAGCTGGCTTGGCAGCATTTCTAGAGAAAGAAACAAGAGTTCAAGCAGGGTTTTGCACCTTTATAACTTGGCCAGAGCTCTGCAGCACTAAACTTTCAACTTGGGGTCCAAAACCTGACTTTGGGAGGCTTTTGCCTTCAGGGCGTAAATAATCACCTCTTGTCAACAAAGTACGCAACAACCATCAGTGTATGTGCTTCAACAATGCCTAGTCCTGAGGTTGTCAAGGACAAATCCTGATGGCCAGGACAGAACTATTGCAAATAATCTGCAATAGAATAAGCTCATTGTGAAAGGGGACTTTGATGCAAGACCAGTAGCTAACTGCCAGGCTTGTGATAGTGTTCAAGGAAACAAGGTGGGGAAATACATAAACAATGACATGATTCGCCAAAGTCTCTGCAACCACTGAAATATGCCAAATCACCAATACAATCTTTAGACAGAGGCAAAGTGCAAAAATATATAGCTGCACCCAAAATCTAAACACTGGTATCAGATTCACTTCACCATCACATAAAAGATTTTGGGATCACTGAATTATGCAAGTGCTCTCCACACCCAAAGATGTCATGCTCCAAGACAAAATTTATTATCACACAGAAATGAAGAACAACATGAGTTAAACACCGAAGAAAGCCAAATGTGCGACAAATTGCATCTGCAGACAGCCACGACCAATTAAGGCTCACACTCAGGGAACAACCATCCTCCAAAGAAAACTCACGAGATGATGTTGAAGTGGCATGGTTAACTTTCAAACCAACAGATCTCGAAGCTGCCAGTACTGTCCTGGGAAAACAAGAGAAACCATCAAGATTGGTTCAATGAGAACGATGGACAAAGCAAATTGGCAGAGGAGATTAAACCAGTATCTTCATTAGGAATCATCAACACATCCACTTCTGAAAAATCACTCCAAGAGAGTAAATGGAACCTGCACCAAATATTTCATAGGATGCAAGAAACATGGGGGTGGCGAACAAATCAGAGAACTTAAAGACCATGTTGATCAATGTGGCATGAGGAATTTCTGTAAACTCCTGCAAACTGTGCATGGTCCTCCCTCATGCAGTTACTCGCCTGCTCCTAGCACTGACAGGGAGCTCCGCTCATGGACAGGAAATGTATTGGGGGTCTGTTTAAATACCAATCCACTGTAAGCAATAGACAAACTTCCAGATTGGCTTAAATGTGAAACCTTATGTTTTGCACCTTGACAAGGCCATCTGATCTTTACTCTCAAAGAAATCAGTATGCTCAGACAGGATCCCAGGAGAAATTTACAGATTTGAAAACCCCAGCTAGCTGTCAAATTTACACAATGATATCGCAGAATGTGGGATCAATAAAGCTGTGTTAATATGCACCCTTCTACAGGCTTGTGAGACACTAGACTACATTGTCCTTACATGTTAAGCAGATTGATTCCATAGGAGACGCATTCAGAACATCTGAGGCATCGAATGGGAGAACAGAGTGCCCTACACAGAGTTACTTCAAAGAGCAGGAATGTCTGTAATCGCAGCTCCCAACATCACAGCCAGCTCAGAAAGAGTGGATATATAATATATATGACCGATGATAAAATCCCCACAATGGTCGATTATTCTCAATTTGAATTTGGACACTATCTGCAAGATCAGTTGAGATTAAAGTTCAAGGACATTTTAAAAAATACCAATTTGATACAGCTCCACTCCACCCACATGAGCAGATAACCCATACTCCAGTGAGTTACTGAGGGAGTGCTGCACTGTCAGAGTTGTTTTCTTTAGGATGAGATGTTAAACAGCGACCCCCACTGTTTTCAAAGGGGGATGTAATGTACACTGAGACACAATTCAGGAAGTGCATAAATCTTCTCACTCACCCAACATCAGCAAAACAGGCACCAGCTGATGGTTTATTCCCAATTTCTGCCACTTCTGCCTGTCTTAAACAGTACTGTACTGAAGTAATCGATACACTATGGAGCTGGAGGACCACAGTAGGTCAGGCAGCTTCAGAGGAGCAGGATAGCTGATGGTTCAGGCCTAGACCCTTAACTTCAGTCCTGATGATGGGTCTAGGCCCGAAACGTCAATTCTCCTGTTCCTCTGATGCTGCCCGGCCTGCTGTGCTCCTCCAGCTCCACACTGTGTTATCTCTGACTCCAGCATCGGCAGTTCTTACTATCTCTGTACTGAGGTATCTCATTGACAGCAAAATGGTTTGGGATATGCTGAGGTTATAAAAAGCACTATACAATTACAGCTTACTTTATTAATTCTCTTTGTGTCTTTAGATCCTATTTTACTGGCCAATCACAGGATAGTTGTGCACTTAACTTGTATATGATGGCTTACCTTAAAGTTGAAGGAGATTTGGCTGCATGTGTTCCGCACTCAATCTGAGCCTATCTTGTCGTTGCTTTCAACTCAAAAAAGGCTCAGTCTTTGCCCACTGAAACCAGCGAAATCGAAACTTTTTAATTTTCCTTTTATCAGTTTATGCATTCTTTGTTCCTGCATGGCTCTTTGAGTTTTAGGAAGTGTCAGTGCTGATTCGGAAATACATTTTTGGGCAACTCCATTTAGAGAAATCACCGCTGTTTTTTTCTGTGCCATGTCTTTTACTGGGCTGGGATAGAGGGGAGCATGTTTTTTGTTCTCTATTGTTTTTATTCAAACTTAACAAAGAAAAATGATATTGCCATGCTAGCCTACAGGCTCCCACATACACTAATAAACAAAACCTATGCTTGTGTAAAACTAATGGTACTCGGGGGAGCCCAGAGAAGCTCAAAGCACATAGTAGCTGGTGTAAAATGCATGTTTCGTTCTTGTTGTGAACTGTGGGAGCTGCCAGTGCAAAAGCCAATCCCAGGCTTCATTTAATCTGAACCATTACTGCACTGGGTCCTTCCACCTTCAGTCAAAGAAATGTTTCTGCTGAAAGTTTATGAATGTACAATTGTGGTGCTTTCAAAATAGATTTGCACAATCCTTCATGCCCTCTTGGTATGTTAAAAGCACACTTCATATTCCTGCACCGACTCAAAGGGTAAATGCGACACCCGGTATGGAGTTGAATCATCCAGGCTATGGGTGCATTAGGTTTGATTGCATCAGAGGGAGTGCCACAACTGGCATTGATGCTTTGAGCATGACAGGCAAGGCAGGGCAGTGGGATAGCGGCAAGGCAGTTGGTGAGATGGGGGAAGTGTGTGGTTTGGGAGCAGTGATAGTGTGAGGTAGGCGAGGTCTTTATCCAGCAACTCAGCTGGACATTATTATGCAGATGTGAGATGGGGATCGGACTAGGCTCAGCTGTGTGCTGTATAATGATGGGTGTCCTTGGAAGTGTTCCCGGCATGAGCAAGAGAGGGGAGATAATTGGCAATGGAAAGTAAAATAGGAAAATAGCTTCAATTTCTGAGGACAGGCTGAGGTGTTCTCATCTTCCCCAACCATCCCATCCTTGCCAAATAAATAAAAGTGACTTGCCCTGCCAGAGGTTGTTTAACTCTTTAAGCAACAGATAAAATCTTTCCTGGCCAACCCTGGTGACAGGGACAGATGTGTTGCAGGTTACAACAGGTTAATGATTTGGTCGTTATGACTACTCTTTATGTAGCCACTCTGCACCTCATCCCACAGAAGTCAAGATTAGACTTAGATTGTTTTCTGTATGAATACCACAATGCTGACATTGGGCCTGGCTGAACAGTGACCCAGGTGCCAGGGTTGAGCTAAAGCAGCAGGGGGGCAGCCCAATAGCCTTTTCAGACGCTAAAGATTTGGGGGATTAAAATCTTGAAAAAGCAGCCTCTCAGCTGTTTGTTAATGAGTCTCCAGCCAGCCAGCAAACAAACCTAATCAATAGTTTGTTAAAAAAACACACACACAAATGCACACACACATACACACACACATGCACACATACACACACATGTGCACACACACATGCACGCATACACAGCCTCAGCATTCACACGCGCACACACACACATACACAGCAGCATTGACACGCACGCACACACACACACAAATGCACACACACACGCATATGCATACACACATACACACACGCATATGCACGCATACACACACACACACAAGCACACACACATACACGCATGCACACATACACACACCTACACATGCGCAAGCACATGCACAGAAACGCACACACATATGCACACACACACATACACTCACATACACACACACATACACATACACCCACACCCACACCCTCACACACACACCCACCCACTCACATATACACACACACATGTGCACAAACATGTGCACTCACACACATATGCACACACACACAAAGACAGACGCACACAA
>JAHRHZ010000098.1:25790125-25804459 GCA_024137785.1 Ginglymostoma cirratum | reverse complement strand
CTCACACACATATGCACACACACACAAAGACAGACGCACACAAACATGTGCACTCACACACATATGCACACACCCACACCCAGACCCATACTCACAGACACACACACAGCCTCACCATTCACACCGGAGGCACTACGAGTCGAGGCCAAGTAACACACATACAAAAGGGTTTTCCTCTAAAAAATTTGTGCTATCTCAACTTTCTCACATACCTCACCCTTGAATGCTGCATATTTAGGCTGAGGCTCCAATTTCAGGTTGGGTTCCGTAATGGAAACTTGAATCCGCACAGTTGTTCCTTGAGTCCTTTGTGGTGTCACTAAATTTTTTTGTTCTGTTTGAATAGAGCAGTATTGAAAAGTCATTAAGTAATGATAATTGGTCTAATCAGCAGGCCTTAAGCTCTGGGCTGAGGTGGGAGGCGGAGAACATTCGTTCTTGATTTTGCGCCCTTCCCCCACCTCCAACCACTGTTTAGAATTCCCTTTCTTGGAATTGTTGAATGGCAGTTGACAGGAAGCCACCTTCCTCTCTGTCTCTTGAAAGGAAACCAGCAGAAGCCTGCCTGGTGTCACAGCGACACAATAAGCACATCTAGACTGGGGCTTGGTCTCACTTCAAGGATGAAATACAGTTTGTGATGGGACAAATAGCTGTTGCTTTGATAATTAAAGGCATTTTATCTTAATTTGACCTGTTAGAAACTGTCCTTTTCATGATTTACGAGACAGAGATGAGGATGGGGGACCCACTGCAGTGGCTTATCTAAAAATCTGTCCTGACAGACCCCAGTGGACCTATTACAGAGTTTCAGATTGCTTGCTGTTATTCTTGATGCCTGTTCATCTCTTATTGGAGGATGCATATTAAACTTGATACAGCATTGCTTGAGTGTACTTATCAGAATCATAGAAGTTCCCTACACCCTGTCCCTTACCTTAACAGTACTCAAATAAACTGAAATGACAAAGTTTTGTACCAGCCACAATAGAAAAGTATTTAAAAAGTATCTATTCACACAAGCCCAGAAGAAAAGAAAGAAAATAGAATCCATAGAATTAAACACCAAGCAGAAGTTAATTTGTTTGTTGACTACACCACAACAATTTGTGAATACACAAAGTTTTAACTGTACTATTTTCCATGCCTATTGAGTGATTTTACATGTCAACGTGACTAATCAAGATTGTATCATTGTGACTTAGTGATAAGTTTTGTTTGATAATTTCTGCTTATAAAGTTTTGTGACATTTTGCTACATTAAGCGCATCCATTTTGAGATTGGCGTCAAAGTGGACTGGTGTGAATGAGATGGTGACGGAATTTTAATATCTTAATCCTAGTAAACTGAGATTCGGAGTTGACATGAAAGATGAAGTAATTGGAATTAAATGGACAGCTATTTTCAGCGAGCTGGCAGAGGCATGAAAGCCCAAATGGTTTCCTTCTGTATTGCAAAATGTTAGGTTTCTGATTGCATTTGGTGTATCACAGATAAAGTATTAAAACTCAGCCTTAATTTAAGTGTAAGAAAAGAGAAAAAGCTTGCAAATGCCACTTTTTACATCATTAGATCTCTTTTATTACTTCAGATTTTTGAAATATAAAAGTCAGTTGAAATGCGGAGAGAAAGTACAATATTAGAAGAATTCATTTTCAACCATCCACTAACAGCAATTCGTGAAGGCATTTTATTCCTAAGTTCTTGAAGCATGTAGAACCTCACCCCATTCTTGCTAGCTGAAACCTATAAAATTTGGGTGTATCATTTATTAGTTCTCATTCTTCCCTGAACAGACAGGAAAATTTTACTCCTCCATGGAAATGTGTTCTAATGCTTGATATTTTTACTAAAAACATCAGAGCTTGCGTAACAGCGGTCCGTTATGTGTCATACATTGGTTGATGCTCAGTGCCAATGTAAAGGATTTGTGCCAATACAACCTGGACTATGTCTTGTACAATCTGAAATGTGGACAGTTATGTTTATAATCTGTAAGACTTGTAAACTTAAGTTATAGAATCTCTCTGACATGTGCAGCTATGATGTAGCCCTTGCCTGTTTTTGGGTCCACATCACATATCTGATAATACCCCGGTGTTGATCCACCTACCTGAAATCGAAGAAACATCAGGAATGAGAGCCTAGCGCTCATTCTATTAAAGCCCATCACTTTAGCACATTAACTCTTAATGTGCCATCTAATAATTTGACTAACAGTTATGCTTTTGGTGCCTTTTGCCTGTCATGCTAAATTAAATATTTATCAGAGCATAATTATCTTTCATTGGACTAGAAATGATTATTTATGTATTTGAGCTTTGATGGTTCTTCTGAGGGTGGTGGAATGTGGAATGGACATATGACCTTAGACAGTCAAGCTGAGCTGGGAAGATTCATTTTCCTAAATTGATATTTTCTTGAAGGGGGTTTATACTTCCTATAACTATATAAGTAATTAATTATAGGCTGCTGACAGGCTTAAGTAGTGCAGATACAATTGGTTTTTTCATGGTTTATAACAAAACCGTACCTCAAGGATAAGATAACAGAAATCTGTGGGGAGGGGAGTAGGGGATCATTTCAGCTAGATACGCTCAGTCACGTCATAGCAATTGGAATTTTTAATACACTCCCGCCTCTCACTGTTACGCAGCGATAAACCACAAATGTATCATTATAATACAATCTGACATATTTCACAATCTTACATAGACCCCTAACTATAATGTAGTCTCATATACCGTACATGCTTCCCTATAATACACTGTGACATTCCTCATAATCATATGCACAGTCTCACTGTAACATTCTTTGATATCCACACATCCATCACCATAACACTTCCTGAAATTCTTCACAATCTTCCCCACACCCCACACTTCTACACTCTCTGATATATCACACTTCGTTCATGAAAATTCACTCTGACATTCCTGATAATCCTACATATACCCTTCACTGGTAATACTGCAATGCTACCTACATGACTTGTGCAGGTTTGTCCAATGATATCAATGAGGAAATTCACCTGGGCCATGAAAGGACAGTCTAGCAGAACTGTCTGAACTCAGGGAATGGACTGCTTTGAAGCAGTGCTATGCATACAAAACTTTTATTTCAGAATGTCTAACTGCAGTAGAAGGACATAGGAATATTAAACTGAAAGTAGAGTATTAGTTGAATAAAGTCATTTTTGAAATGCAAACAAAGCACAAAAAGGGGTCAAATTTGAAAAGCACAGGAGAAGTTATTTATAGATAGCTCAGTACGACGCTGGAGGAACACAGCAGGCCAGCAGCATCAGAAGAATAGGAAAGTTGATGTTTCGGTTCAGGACCCTGCTCCTCTGTTGCTGCCTGGCCTGCTGTGTTCCTCCAGCTCCATACTGTGTTATCTCTGTCTCTAGCATCTGCAGTTCTTACCATCTTTGGAGAAGTTATTTAAACTTGTACAAATTTTTGGTTGAACCACACTTAGAAAATTGTGAGCAGTTCTGGTCTCCTTAGTATAAAACACATACAGGTACTGGAGAAGGTGCAAGAAAGATTTGCAACAAAAATACCAGAACTGAGTAGATATCTTATCGAGAAATATTAAACAGGTTGGGTTCTTTATTTTAGAAAAGAGACAGTTAATAGAAGTTTTTAAAACTCTGAAAGAATTATACAGGATAGACACAGTGAGATGATTCCACTTACTGGGTAGACCAGAACCAGGGATGACGATAATAAGATAGACACTAATAAATCCAAGAGGTAATTCAGGAGAAACTGTTTTCCTCAGGCATGGTTGGTATGTGCAGCTTACTGCTGCTTGTAGTCTCTGAGGTGAATATTATAAATACAGTTAAGGGGAAGTCGAAAGAGTACATGAGGGAGAAAGGGGCTGAAAGCTCTGTTTGGAATTAGATGAAAAAGGGTGGGAGGGGTTTCCAATGAAGCATAAACACTAGCACAGACTGATTGGAATGAGTGGCTTGTACTTATGATGCAGTACTACCATCCATCAGCTCTATAACAGAAATTTCCTGTTTTAATCCATTATAATGTCAATGAACTGACTATACTGACCCTAAGTTGAGCTGTGGTTTCTAGATGCCAGTTGCCCTTCAGTATATGGCCAAAAATTTACTTCTTATGAAAAAAAAGTTATGATTATGGAAGCTCTTCCCCTTGTCCTATTCTCTGTTTAAAAGGTGCCATTCTACTAGAGCCTTTGAACTGGCCATGAACAAGAAGAGCATTGATATGACACTGTCACTGATCCTGCCGCAAACTACTGCACTACAGAAGCACCTTATACAGGCACAGCATTTTTGTCTGACAGGGTGATGTGGGAATCAATATTGTCATGTTTGGAAGCAATGGTCAATTCAGTATCCTTGATGTGAATGTAATGGTTTTCAGACATTAGTACAATTTATTCTAAATAGTCAAGTGAGAGGTATCCCCAAAATTCCTAGTTTGGGTGAAAATACAAGTGAAATTTTTGTCAGAAAACCTAGAATATGGGGAAGAAACCAGTTTCTCTGGAAGTCAGTCTATTTAAAATTGAATCTTTAAGTTACACTTGTAGCATGAGTTGATTGAAGAGGGAACTTTGGTTGGTTATAGATAGATCTGCTTGCCCTCAAATATTCAGGGAGTTCCTTGTGAACTGCTTCGCTTAAGTAGTTTAGATTCTGGTTGCTGCTTGTGATTCTCTGTGAAAAGCTCTAAAACATTGGCAGGAATTGATAACTAATACATATTTTGCTGCATTAATATTGGTAGGTTGTGCCCCCAAGACTCCTCTGTAAAAGACTGTCTCCCCATCTTTCCAGACAAGACAAAACAGGGGAAATACAATATATGTATATTGGCAATCAGGAGCCAGATAGAGGCGAGCAAGCACCAGGAGAATTGGGCATTCGGAGCTCAAATTGGCATGTCTTGTTTCTGAATGGACACTAGGGCAGGAGTCGAGCAGAAAACAAGTGAATGCACTCCTCAAAGTGAGTTATGGTATCACTCACCATAATGACCCCTGTACAGGAGGGCCCACCCCTACCTTCAACCAAAATGCAGCCTATATTTCTTGCTTTCTATGTGAGTACATGCATGAGTAGGATTAGCCTTTGAAGAAGTCCCTCACTGCCAGCAGATGAGTGATATATTATTGTTAGGACTTCAGGCCAAGTGGAAAGGGGCTGATGTTACACTAGCCATTTGTCCAATTTTTTTGCAGCAGGCTGACACCGCGTCTTCCTGCAGTCTTCTATCTAATTGTTCGACTTTAATAGGAAACCCATTGCCTGGTTGTGTTTTGTTCCTTTAGTGGTCAGGCTAATAAAAGAGAAAGCAAGTAGTTGGGGGGAGGGGTGGGGGGGAGTTTGTGGTGGGAGGGACAGACAGAAAAAGAAAGAAAAAACTATCATCAAATTCACATTCTTTTTCAATGGGGAAAAAGGGGTGAACTTTGACCTTGTAGTGAAATCCAATAGAAAGCGTTTGTTCCCTGGCGTTGAGATGAATGAATGAGGGACCCCTTTCTCCTCAATGGGTCTTTGATACGAGACTTTCTTTTTTGTTTAAGAGAGTAGGGAAGTTGCTTTGTTTCTTGCCCTTTCGCAGGAACAGGTTTGTGCTTTTAGAGAGAAGTAAGTTTTCCTGAGTTTTATTGGGGGTGGAGGCCCAAAAAGTAATCAGACATTGATTATTTAAACTAATATTGAGTTGGACACTATTCCTCAGAGTAGGCTGATCTGTGGCAAGTATTTGTTGGGCAGTTCCCGTGCCAGTAGCTGGGACACATTGTATAGTAAATAAATGTTTGTAGGTACTGTTGCTTTTCAGACTGACTTGTCAATATTTTATTTATTTTTAATGTTTTATTTGCAATTCCTCGTGTCTAAGTCACTCCTACTTGGAACAGGAAGATGAGCAATTAAGTATGCAAAATTGTGAGGCAGTATTTTTGTCTCAGTGCATGTTTCAGTGTAAGAGTGTGTATGGATGTGAATCCGTATTTTTGCAACTCTGTATGGATTAGTGGATGAGATTTTTAGTGTTTGCATGGTGTGTGTGTGTGTGTGTGTGTGTGTGTGTGTGTAAATGGATGGTTGTGGATGAATTTTCATTGGAGCTGATGTGACCTGAGTGGGGCAATAGCACAGATCAAAAGAACCAGCCTGGATTCTCATTCTTCCCTGCTGTTGCTGCAAGGATGTCAGATCAGTCCTAGTTGTGATAGCCTCCACTGCCAATTGTGCCATTTCTTAGCATCACACACATCCAGTTTGAGAGGCTGAGGGTGGGAGGAGAGAGGAGGGTAGCGTACTGGTAACATTGTGGAAATGCCTGTTGCCTGTGCAGTGCTACCCTCGAAAATAATGAGGATGGGTCTCAGGGAGGGGTAAAATAGTCAGAAAAAGAAACTCGTCAACCCCAGTAAGTCAAGAAGAATGTGCTTGAATATTCAATCGAGACCATTGGGACTTGAGGGCTGGAAAATCATTTACAGCTGATCCAACATTGCGTCTAAAAACAGAGATAGTGGCCAAATCCTGATTCTGGAATGAATGCAAAAATATTTCAATCAATAAGTTACACCGAGGATCGACGAGTGGGGATATCGATCAGACTTGGCTCCTTCTGCTCCTGATCATAACCTGTTTCAAAATACTTTCATTTTCTCAGTTGACTGAAGTAGTAGATCAGTAGTAGATCAGGACCCCTCCAACTATATCACTTAGTTTTCTCCCTCTCCTTTTCAGCCTTCACCAGTGCCCAGGGGCTGAGGGGGATGCCTGCCTGATTTACTTTTTGGTTACTGCCGTCTGTTTCTCTGTACTGCTTTTACTCTGCAGTCGCTGTCTGGCATAACCAACAATGGATACAGATAGGAACTCAGTGATTTTTTTTGTAGTTACTGGTGGGACATAGGTGTCTCTGGCTGAGCCAGCATTTACTGCGTGTCCCTGAGAAAATGGTGGTGAAGGACTTTAAGTCCCTACACACTGTTCTGCGGGTGCACTGTATTGCGCCCTATTCATTGGCCACAGAATGATTGGTGAAAGCTTTGGGAATCAGTTTTTGCACAGATATTTAATGGTTTCTTGCTTTATCAATGCACAGCATCCAACCTCTGTTCACTACCTGTAAATGCAGATCCACTTGCAAACACTTCTCCTGGCAGAAGGTCACACACCCTTGCATCAAATTTGGTGCATGTTTCAGATCTGATCCAAGCCATTGAATTCACAAACCCCTTTCTCTACCCGGTTCGCTCAAATAGGGAAATATCTACAAAATTGGACCACGCCCTTTCACCCACTTTCCTTTGAATCAATGATGATCCGTCCAGATTTGCACTCAGTCGCCACATCTTCCTGGAATTCCTGTTGTTAATCAGCAGCTCCTGCAAGTGAGTCTAGTCTGTAAGTGATATCTAGTGGAAATTGGCAGATTGCATTTGAGGATGCAGTGGAGCACTTATAGACGGGAGGCAAAGTAAACAGCCCCTGGTGAAATTCAATACATTTAGGTGTATGATGCCACCACTCAGAAGAAACACTGACTGCCATACTCTTAAGGGTCAAAAACAGAAATTGGTGGAACAGCTCAGCATGTGTGGCGGCATCTGTGGAGAGAAATCAGAGTTAATATTTCAGGTCGAGTGACCCTTCCTAGGTTCTGCAATTTCTAATTTTGTCTCTAATTTACAGCATCCACAATTCTTTCAGTTTTTATACTCTTCAGGGTACATGCTGAGGTTGGAACTCATCTCCATACAGGTTGACCCAGATGGTAGAACTTTAGTGGGGGCTTCTCTGATGGGAAATTGACACATCGCTGCAAAAACAACTTGAACAGTTTGTGAAATTGGCAGTTCGACAGCCTTCCCGTGGTCTGCTCATGAATATAAGGCGGAAGATTGGGAGATTTTTCCCAACAATGTGCAGCCAACAAATAGCAGAAATGAACCAGGTGACTCTATCAGTAAAATGCAATTGAAACTCCTGATTGAAACTCTGAAGGGATGCGGTTCGAATGCACAGTGACTGTGGGGCGCACAAGGGAACTGTCCACACCCTTGAAGCAGTGCAGGAACTCCGGGGAACATTTGAAATATTTTAAGGTATTAAGTGGTGCAGCTGAAGGGAAACTGCACCGCAACTTTCCAGGCAAGTCAGAATAGCATAAAAATTGATCCAGGTTCATACTGGTGCATGATGAATTTAGGACTCGTTATTAAGAATTTTCTTACGTAAACAGCAATCAGCACTTGGGTTTTGAGTTCTGGGTGGAGTAGTGAGCAAGCACCTCATCCCCATTCAAAAATGAGTTGAATGCTGAGATGGCCCTTGCCAAATTTTCCTCTCTGATGGATAAACTAACATAGGTCAAATGATGTTCCTTGTCTGTATTTAAGTTCTGCTTCATATAGATCCTTCGATGGATCAGTGAACACTTACAGCATGAGTGATGACAACGTGTAATGACAACCTGCTACTAACTCAGTCACCCCTCCCCCTCCCAGCAAAATGGCTGATTGGTTTTGCAGTCCAAACCATCGTGGAGTTATTGGCTTGCAAATTTGTTTCATTCTTTTATTTTTCCTTTTGTAATCGTATTCTGCCTTTCGTCTTTCGGGACCTCCCTACTCTTCAGGAACCAGAGGGGCTTTGGTGAAATCAGAGAGAGCAGTTCTCAGTGCCCTTGGGAAATGGCATAGGTCACATCAGACAATGGGCACTTTGATAGTGGGTCTGTGGAAATGTAAATCTGTGAAGAGGAAGAATAGGCATTCTGATGAGAGGAGAACCTTCCATTTAACTGGGGGATGGGGGACTGCGAAAGGTTTTTAATCGAATTTTCCTTCTGTGCTTCATCAGAGAGTGCTTGGTTACCAGGGGCTCAAGCGCTGTTTAACCCTTGTTGACTTCAGGCAGTGTTTAGATTGTGAGAGCCCCTCCCTGCAATTATTACTTCAGTCCGGTCCCTGCAACTTTTTAGATGCTTTGCCAAAGTCGATCTGCCCTGGCACTGTTACTGCAGTTATCTCACATTCACAGTCCTTTCATGTTGTTAGTACAGGCTGTCCAGTTTTAAAAAGGTATAGCGATATTGAGATAATTTTAATAGAAAAAGGTTCCTTTTCATTTTATTGTGTCCAAGTGATTTCTTCCCACAACATTCCTCTCATGGCTGCTGGTGACTGCAGTGACTGGAGAATTGTAGGTTAGAATGGCTCTGGGTGACATTAGTGAATGAATGCTGAACGGGTTTGTATGACATTCCTCTGTCTGCTAATTTAAAATAAATGAGTTAACACCTTTTTAACAGGGCAGACAGATGAATGTTGGATGAATGCATATTATTACCAAGAGTAATCTCTAGCCTTGTATCTTGTGATGTCTTGAACTGATAGAAAGTGAAGAAATAGCTACCATATGATAGATTAATTTGCCCTTTAATTAAAATAGAAGTGATTGGAATGGTAAAACAAAAGAAGGAAGGAATCCGAGGAACAAGGGAAACAGAAAGAAAAGAAAGAAATTGAGAGAGGAAAGAGAGATACAGGGAAAAACTGAATGATGGAATAGGGAGAAACAAGTTAAACAGAAATTGGGAGAAAAGAGACAGGAGGAAACAAAGATGAGAGAATGATTTGGAGAAAGAAAATGAAGGAAGCACTAAGGAGAGTGTGACTGAGGTTTAGAGAAAGGAAGGATTGGGGGAAAAGAAGAAAGGAGAAAGAAAGACATGGAGAAGGAAAATAGAAAGAGAAGAACAGATGGGAAAAAAAAACAGAAACAGATGAATAGAGAAATAATGAGAGAAGATGGAACACAGACAGCATGGAAGATACTTATAATAGATTGCAGTCTTTATACATATTTGGGGTTCTGCCCAACATAATTTCTTTTGTGCTAGCAATGCATACATCTGAAGGCAACTGTGGAAATATTTGAGATAGCAGGAACTGCAGACGCTGGAGTCAGAGACAACACAATGTGGACCTGGAGGAACATAGCAGGCCAGGCAGCATCAGAGGAGTAGGAAAGTCAATGTTTCGGGTCGGGACTCTTTGAGATTTGTGAGCACTTCAGTTGAGAAGTAATAGTGTTGGGGCACAGACTCGCTTGGTAAGTAAAGAGATGCAATTACTTGAATAACATTCATTTATGTAGCACCTTTTATGTGGAAAAATATTCTAAGGCATTCTACAGGGGAGTAGTACAACTATAATTGAGGTTAAGCTGAAGGAAGTGATATTAGAAGGGATGACTGTCAGATTGGTTAAAGAGGATGCAGAGAGAGAGGGAGAGAGAGAGAGAGAGGTGAAGAGGTAAAGAGATTAAGGAAGGAATTTCATAAGCTAGGATGTAGGCAAGTGAGGCATGTTCCCAAATGTGGGACAATAGAAGTAGAGACTGCACAAGGCCAGAATTGAATGAATGCAAAGTTTATAGTAGTGGAGAGGATCACAGAAATGGTTTAGTGTGTGGGAAGTGGGGATGGTAGTGGTGGGGTGCGAGACCACTAAGTGATTTGAACATGAGAATTTTAAAATCAGTGCTAGTGGATTGGAAACCAATACTAGAAAATACAGAGTGATGCATTACAGAGGCCTGTTACTTGTGAGAAAAAGGACAACAGGCTTTTGGACAACTCTATAGTTTGTAATGAGTGGAAAGTAGGAGGCTGATCAGGAGAGTAAATGAATAGTCATCAGCAGCTGATGAGCCAAGCCAGAATGTGGTGGTCTTTCTGATGGAGGAAATATAGGGTTGGAAGCTTAGTTGAGGGGCAAAAATACCACTTGGGATGATGTTTCTGCCCTCTTCCTAACCCAGGAACGTCAAAGGCCAATTGCTGCACCCTTTCTTCTGTCTTAACACCAATTAACTCAACTCCAAATGCAAATCTAATCTGTGTCTTTCTTTATCTCAGTGGATCAATATTACTTTAGGACTGTATTTACCATCTAATACATTGGTGAAGCTTGTGTGGTTCTCTCTTAATTGTAAGATACAATGCAAGGACAGAAAAAAACCCAAAACATTTGGAATATCTCTTTGTAGTGAAAAACAGATGGAAATTTCAAAATCACATTCTACATTCCGGCCACTGACCATTCAAAGACGTGACAGAAACAAAGATTGCTAACACTGAGATGCCTAATATTAGACACTTTATGTTTTGCTAATTAAGCAAAACATTATGTAAGAAAACGATCAACTCCCAGGCAGTACTTTGTATGTTTCATTAACCATTCTTGTTCCTGTTCCTACAGACATGACTGGACCTTCACTAGTAAGTGAGCAAAGCCCTCAGCAGCTGTGTCATGCAGATTCTTTACATAGAGTTTGATGAACAGAAGGCTGTTTTGTTGGGCTGAAAATGGCAAGACCTTAATTGGCAATGTCAGGACTAATCAATGGAAGCTCTTTGTTAATTGGTGATTTGATGCAGTGTTAATACTATGTATTGGAGGGAAGGGGTGGTATTTTAATCAATTGACTGAGGAAGGAAAGATTTATAATTAACCTAATTTCAGGTGTTCTCATGAATATAGTTTTCTCACAATTGAAAATTGCTTCCTGAATGGAATGACAGGAGCATCCTGATTGGTTGCCCTGTTACATCACTGGTGCTCCTTATTCCAGGTACTTAACCCTGTGGGTGATCATCAAATGTTTGCTGTTTATATCCTGAAAGCCTGGGTACGTTGCACCTCACTGGGAAAACATACTGGAAGCCAAGCTCCTTTTGTTGCAAAGTTGACACAAAATGTTCAAAATTTTAAAATGCTTGCAAAGGTTTTTTTCCCCCCACCCCCTTCAATTACCTGACTTTCAGACTCAGCCTGACAGGAAGTATGGCTGTGTTTCTGTACTTAACAAAAATTACTATTTATCCTAAAAAGTTAGGCACTAGTGTTTTCTTCAAATAGTCTCATGGGACTTGGGCATCACTGGCTGGCCAGTACTTCTTACCCTTGCTCTTGAGGAGGTGGTGGGGAATTTTCTGTTGAACCACTGTAGTCCATGTACTGTAGGTTGGCTGAAAGTGCCATTAGGGAGGGAATTACAGGATTTTGACCCAGTGACAGTAAAGGAATGCTGATAAATTTCCAAGTCAGGATGGTGAGTGGTTTGGAGGGGAACTTGAAGGTGATGGTGTTCTCATGTATTTGCTGTCCTTGTCCTTCTGGATAGAAGTGGTTGTGGGTTTGGAAGGTGCTGACTGAGGATTTTTGGTGAATTTCTGCAGTGCATCTTGTAGATAGTACACACTGCTGCTACTGAGTGGATGCTTGTGGATGCAGTGCCAGTCAAGTGGGGTGATTTGTCCTGGATGGTGTCAAGCTTCTCGAGTGTTAGAGCTGCACCCATCCAGGCAAGTGGGGAGTATTCCATCACACTCCTGACTTGTGGTCTTGGAGATGAGGGACAGTCTATGGGGAGTCACGAGGTGAGTTACTTGCCACAGTATACCTAACTTCTGACCTGCTCTTGTAGCCACTGTGTTTCTGTGGTGAGTCTAGTTTAGTTTCTGGTCAATGGTGACTTCCAGGATGTTGATAGTGGGGGATTTAATGGTGGTAACACCACTGAATGTCATGGGATGGTAATTAAATTGTCTCCTATTGGTGATGGTCCTAGCCTAGCATTTGTATGGCGTGAATGTCACTTGCCACTTATCAGCCCAAGCCTGGATATTGTCCAGATCTTGTTGCATTTGAACATAGACTGCTTCAGTATTGGAGCTGTTGTGAATGGTGCTGAACGTTGTGCAATCAGGGGTGACCATCCGTACTACTGACCTTATGGTGGATAAAAGGTCATTGATGAAGCAGCTGAAGATGGTTGGGACTAGGACACTACCCTGGGGAACTCCTGCAGAGGTGTCATGGAGCTGAGATGACCGATCTCCTACAACCACAATCATCTTCCTATGTGTCAGATATGACTCCAATTACTAGAGAGTTCACTCTCTGAAACCCATTGATTCTTGTTCATACTTTGTCAAATGCAGCTTTCCTGTCAAGGGCTATCACTCTTGCCTCACCTCTGGAATTCAGCGCTTTTGTCCATGTTTGAACCAAGGCTGTAATGAGGTCAGGAGCTGAGTGGCCCTGGTGGAAACCAAACTGGGCAACACTGAACAGGTTATTGCTGAGCAGGTGCTGCTTAATAGCACTGTTGATGAAACCTTCCATCACTTTACTGATTGAGAGTGGATTGATGGGGCAGTAATTGGTCGAGTTGGATTTGTTCTGCTTTTTGTGTACGGGACATACCTGGGCAATTTTTTTGCACTGTTAGATAGATGCCAGTGTTGTAACTGTACTGGAAGAGCTTGGCTAGAGGAGCAGCAAGTTCTGGAACATAAGCCTTCAGTACTATTGCCAGAATGTTGTCAGGGCCCGAAGCCTTTGCAATATTCAGTGTCTCCAACAATTCCTTTATCATGTGAAGTGAATCAAATTGGCTAAAGCCTAGTATCTGTAATGCTGGGGACCGCTAGAGGATGCCAAGGTAGATCATCCACTTGGCACTTCTGGCTGAAGATTGCTGTGAAAGCTTCAGCCTTATCTTTTGCACTGATATGCTGGGCACTTCCATCATTGAGGCTGGGGATATTTGTGGAGCCTTCTCCTCGAGTGAGCTGTCTAATTGTCCACCACCATTCACAACTGGATGTGGCAGGACTACAGACAAGAGAAACAAACACGGGTGTCATGAAGGAAGGGGGAAGACTGGGAAGGAAGTTCCGTGCTTCCAATGGGCAGGTTGTTGCGATGATTGTGATGGTCCGAATGCTGCTTCTTGCTCTTCTTCCGGTTTCTTTCACTGATTTAAAGGAGGCAGTGGGTGGTAGGTTCACACTCCTAAAACATCTCTGAATTATTAATTAAAATTCACGGTTTACAGCAACTGCTGGAGGAAAAATAAGCGGGATTTCCTCAGGTTTAAAGTTCTTTTTGCCAGAGAGAACTTCTGAACAGCTTGGAGCTATGAAGGTGATAGTGAGAAAGCTTCAGAGCTGTAAAAGTTTCACAGCCTAAGCTGTTCAGCAGCCTGAGAACCAATCTCATGTTGTTGGCAGGCAGGATATCTTTGTTATTGATAACTGGTCACAAGTCCACAGTCCAGTCAAAGCTCCATTTGCAGATGACCCTTTGTAAACTACTCTTCAATATCTACAGGAACCAGCCACTGTGTAAATGGTGTTTAGAATGAGTGTCAGGTTACTTGCTTTAAAAACAGGCAGTAATGCTACAGCAAGGTGTGGGGCTGGATGAACACAGCAGGCCAAGCAGCATCATAGGAGCAGGAA
>JAHRHZ010000098.1:25759016-25787415 GCA_024137785.1 Ginglymostoma cirratum | reverse complement strand
GGTCTGTTGTTATGCATATGTTTCGTTACCGTGCTTGGTAACATCCTCGTGCTGCACTGAGGATGTTACCAAGCACGGTAACGAAACGTCTGCAAAACAACAAACTAGCTCGGCGAGCCAACCAACCTCAACACCCGCAACCCGAGCTACAAATCTACTCCAAAACCTTGGAGAGAAACAACCTTCTGAAGGCGTTTAAACACCAGGATAAGAATTTTCAGTTCAACATATTGGGAAGTCAACAAGCTCAGGGTTGATGGGGAAATAAGACTTGGTTTAAAATAGGATACAGGCAGCAGAGTTTTAGATAAGCTGGAGTTGTTTGAATGAAGTGGGAGGATGTTGAGAAAGTGGCAATACTATGAATGATGGTTCCATTAGGAGGTTGAAGTAGGCACTCTTTGTGATGCAGGACATTGGACTGGAAGCTCAGTTTAGGGTCAGGTAAGACACTGAGATTATAGAATGAGGCACAGAACACCAACAGTGTGGAACAATGCCCTTTGGCACAACAAGTCCACACCGACCCTCAGGGCATCCCCCCGCCCCCAGACCCAACCCCCTAAATCTACACATCCCTGAACACTACGGGCAATTTAGCATGGCCAATCCACCTAGCCCACACATCTTTGGACTGTGGGAGGAAACTGGAGCACCCGGAGGAAACCCACGCAGACACAGGGAGAACATGCAAACTCCACGCAGACAGTCACCCAAGGGTGGAATTGAACCCAGGTCCCTGGCGCGGTGAGGCAGCAGTGCTAACCACTGAGCTACTGTGCCACCCAAACATAAAGAGTCTGAAAGAGTAAGGCAGATGAAGATATGACAAACTTAAAAATAAAGAAAATGGACAGACACAGAAAGCATTCTTACACTGCACCGTACATTCTTCCATTCTGTCAGGAGTGAGCCATTAAGAAGAGTAGATCTGGCTGATTTCACTTCCTAACCTAGGGGACTGACGCCAATTGTAGCCCACCAGCTGAAATCAGCTACTAGTGCAGATTGAGGGTTGAACCTGAGACCTTCCTGATCCATATGGCTCAGGACCATATTGGATTGTGTATGAACTGGTTGAGGCACGAGGGAGTTCAGATTTGAAATTTAACTCTATTGAACCGCAGCAGAGATAGAAGGGTGTTGATGCATCCAGGGCTGCTTTGTGCAGTGATCAGGGACGCTTGTTCCGAGGGCGGATCGATCTTGAGCTCGCTTTTGGGGAGGGGGGGAGCGAGAGGGGGTTGGGAGGTCAGTCGATTGCCTGGTTGCTCAGCCCTGCTGATGCACGGTCGGTGAAATTGATTTTGTTGCTCATGCCCGTTAGCTGAAATCCTTTAGTGGGAGGAGAAGCATTTTCAGAGATAATGTGCAGCAGAGCTCAGCATCTTGGCAGGAGCTATGTGCAAAGCACTGATCTCTCTATTTAAAAGGTCACTCCCTCCCTTTAATAAATTACCTTTGGTAGAGCTCCTATTTTTCTCTATGCTTGCCAAATGTTGCAAAGGACTGTTGTGACTTATTCTGAATTTGATTGATTCATTGGCCTTCTACCACAAATATTATCTATGAATCTATGCTTGTTTATACCATGTATCCATGAATGTCCTTTATACACCAGTGGCTATGCTTCAAGAGCATCCCATCGGTTGGAAGATGATTTGTATAAAGTGCTATAGCAATGCAAGTTCTCTCTGCTTTTAGCACAGCACTTGTGACAGGGCCTTCAGCCATCTTACAGCTACATTCTTCCAAAGCCCCGTATCAGGCTATACTTATCCCAATTTTGCAAACTTTCCCCAAATCTCCTTCCTCAACTGTGACTTTGACTAGGTCCTTGGCCCTGATCATTTCCTATATATGTCCAATCCTGACTTCTTGAAGTGTTTTAGAATAGAATATCCTTTATTGTCACTCATTCTACATTACAGAGGTATAGGAATACAATGAAAAGTTTTTACTATGGCTGCCTTTTAATGGTGCCATCTTAGGTACAAATACCTAGGTACAAATCTTAGAGTGAAAAAATAGTGGTCTTACACAAAGAGGATGAAAGGAAAGCATAAGCATTACTTACACAGGTGGTTACAACGTAGTGAAAAGGTATTAATTTACAGTCTGATAACAGCAGCTCAGCATGTGGCGCCAGGCTCAAGTCCAGCAATTGTCCTGCATTGCTCTAGCCTCCTGGCCACTCCTTACCAATGCTCAGCAGCAATCAAGCAAGTCACGCTGTACTGGGATTTGTACCTCAGGCCCTCCATTGCTCCGGGTAGCTCGGCCCCTCTGTCACTGCCTTGGGCTCCTGCTCTTGCTTGCGCTGCCGGCTTGCGTGTGCTGCACTGGGGCTCTTCCCCCACACTGCACTGGGGCTCACAGCCCACGTGCAGCTGCAGGGCTCTTCCCTGTGCTGCCACGGGGCTCACAGCTAGTAGTGTTCCGGGGCATGAGGGCTTGCTGCTCTGGACTTGCAACCGGCTTTGGTGCTGAGGGGAGAGAAGAAGTAAAAGAAAACAGGGAAAGAAAGGAAAAAGGACGAAAAAGAACAGGCGATGCAGGGGAGCTCCAATAGGAGAGTCCTACTCTGCCGCCATCTTGCCGAATAATCCAGATGTTTTCACTACAGCGGAGCTCTATGAGTGAATGATATTGTTATTTTGGGGGCAGAGGGTTCCCTGGAGTGTAGATTGAAATACCCTGTTTTAGTCTTGGCTGTCGTGCTGTTGATTCCGTATGCACAGCAACTAATAGCTCTGCTATGGTTAAATGTCCTTTCATTGTTGACGTACCTAGCACCAGCCCAACCTCTTTGCTTCTCACATTTGCCAACTGTTTTTCTCTATGTTACAAGGCCTTACGTTGTTTATTTAATTGCTTCTCTGCTCAGCCCACTTCAGCTTAAGATTAAACACAAGATATAAGAAATGGGAGCAAGCTGAGGCCATTCAGTCCTTGGATTAAGCTGCACCAATCAAACAGAACATGCTATTCTTTTTCAGAGATAGTAGGAACTGCAGATGCTGGAGAATCTGAGATAATAAGGTATAGAGCTGGATGAACGCAGCAGGCCAAGCAGCATCAGAGGAGCAGGAAAGCTGAAGCTTCGGGCCTAGACCCTTCTTCATCACCACTTTGCTGTGCTATACCTGGATGTTTTTAACACGTAAAAATCTGCCGATTTCAGCCAGGAATATACTCAACGTTGAGCCTCCACAGCCTGCTGGAATAGAGAATTTCAAAGATTCACTACCCTATAGAAATTCCTCCTCATCTTAGTCCTCAATAGCTTGCATCTTATTCTGTGTCCACTGGATTTAGACATCCCAGCTGGGAGAAATCTCCTACCCATGGCTACCGATCACACCCTGTAAAACATTTGTATATTTGAAACTGACCACCTCTCAATACTCTGAACTCCAGACGATATAGGGCCAGTCTGTTTATTGTTTCCTCATAAGACAAATCCTCCTCCACAGGAATTTTGCTGAACCTTTTGTTGCACTCCCTCTATGGAAAGTATACCTTTCCGCAGGTAAGGAGACCAAAAGTGCACACAATCCCCCAATTGGAGTCTATATAATTGCAGCAAGGTATCTTCACTCCTATCCACAAATCCTCTTGTAATCCTGTTGCCATAATGTTCAAGATTGTCATGTTCAAACTCATTGTCCAAATGTACCTGGCTACTGCCTTTAATTTTTCTCTCTGTCTCCATGACAGCACTGATTCATGCTGGTGTTGCATTACCACAAGGAACTGGCATCCTCTGGCACCTCACAACTGTAGATATTCACTGGCTTTGGGTTCTGGGTAGCTTCACAGCCAACAGCTAATTCGTACACCCCCCAGACAGGTAACTGCAGGGCCATCAGCACAGGGAAATGTGTCAAATATCCAATGCCCAACTGGAGGTCATTCTATGCCCCAGTGATGTTCAATCAAAGAATTATGAGGCAGAGGTTCAACATTAGGCCTTTCTGAACTGAATGGCTCAGTTCTACACAGAGTGAAGCAGTAAGCCCCATTGGGAGAGTGAGCTGCAATAAGCATTAAGGGAACCTTCTCTTCTTACAGACAGAGATGTGGAAACTTCTTCAAGACAATAGAATATCTGTGAAAACCAAACTCCTCTGGTTCAACCAAGACTTCTACATTTACAATGAAAAAGTACAAAAATTCATTTTACTGGTTGGAGCTCAGAAAAATGGACCAAGAAGATATTTATGAGAGGTCAGGTTTGATAGGATCAATCTGTACCCAAGGGAAAAAAATGTTAGGGAAGTGGAGCTTCAATTGAGAGAGCTTTCCTTTTTAAAATTATTTACGTCTCAGTGCAGTAATGTGTTTACTGATGACCCTGCTTATAAATCAGTTTCACTGCAGCAACAAAGGCCTCTCTTAAGCAGTAAAGGTTTCAAGTAATTAATATCTTTATTGCTGTCAGTCCCCTTGAGTTCAATGCTGTTTATTTTATTGACCCCTTGGGCTCAAATCTTCAATGAGATTGTAGGCCAAATGATCACACGGACGAAAGCAGCCAGTGAGACACTAAACCAGGGCCAAGATTATTTTCCCAATTAATGCCAATGAGTATGTGAGTATGTATGTGTGAAATGATTATTTTTTCACCTCACCTTGCTTTTCTGCTCCATGACAAATTTCCCCACTTCTCTTTATCCTTGCCTCCAATAATGTGCCCAGTGTTAATGCAAACTTTCCTCCCTTTTTCATTCTAAGTTTCAACCGTGCCACCAATACTCTCTATTCTTGGAATACCTTCAGGATAGTTTGGTACTGGTCACATTGCAAACGTTCTCTTATTCTTATTTAGATTTTCACATTGTTGCTGATTTTCTCCTTTCCTCTCCCTAATGTGAGAATCTGACTATGCAAAATTTGATAACTCTCCCAAAGTTACAACCAGCCAAGGCTGAGATCTGAGTTGAACCTGGACCCACACTTAGCCAACACTCACCCTCTTTACAGATACAAAAGCTACTGGATATAAGAGGAATGGAAAGCCCAAGGGCCTGCAAGCCAACCTAACATTCCACTGCTGCTTCACTGGGGATCAGTAATCTTAGAAAACACCATAGATTTACATAGGGTATACAACACAGTGGGTCAAATGGCCTGCTAATAAATTTAGATTAGTATTTAGAATGGCAGAATCATTCAGCACAGAATCAGACCCTTCGGTCCATCTCATCCACACTGACCAGATATCCCAATCTCACCTTTCCCCATTTGCCACCATTTAGCCCATTTCCCTCTAAACACTTCCCATTCATATACCCATCCAGATGCTTTTTAAATGTTGTAATTGGACCAGCCTCCTCCACTTCCTCTGACAGCTTGTTCTATACATACACCACCCTCTGCGTGAAAAAGTTGCCCTTCAAGTCCCTTTTATATCTTTCCCCTCTCACTTAAACCTATGTCCTGTAGTTTTGGACTCCCCAACCCTGGTAAAAAGACCTTGGCTATTCATTCTATCCATGCCCCTCATGATCTTATAAACCTCTATAAGGTTACGCCTCAGTCTTCAATGCTCTAGGGAAAATAGCCGCAACCTATTCAGTCTCTCCCTATAGCTCAAACCCTCCAACCCTGGCAAAATCCTTGTAAATCTTTTCTGCACCCTCTCAAGTTTCACAATGTCCTTCCTATAGAAAGGCAACCAGAATTGTATGCAATATTCCAAAAGTGGCCTCACCAATGTCCTGTACAGCTGCAACATGATGCTCTAACTCCTATACTCCTATACCAATGAAGGCAAGCATGCCAAATGCCTTCTTTACCATCCTGTCTACCTACCTATGACTCCACTTTTAAGTAACTATGCACCTGCACTCCAAGGTCTCTTTGTTCGGCAACACTCCCTTGGGCCCTACCATTAACCGTATAAGTCCTGCCCTGGTTTGCTTTACCAAAATTCAGCACTTCACCTTTATCTAAACTAAACTCCATCTGTCCCTCCTCGGTCCATTGGCCCATCTGATCAAGGTCCCATTGTACTCTGAGATAATCTTCACTCTCCACTACACCACCTATTTTGGCATCATTTGAAAACTTACTAACCATACCTCCTATATTCACATCCAAATCATTTATATAAATGGCGAACAACAGTGAATCCAGCACTGATCTTTGTGGTACACCACTGTTCACAGACCTCCAGTCTGAAAAGCAACCCTCCATCATCCTACCTTTTATCCCCTACCTTCAAGCCAATTTTGTATCCAATTGGCTAGCTCCTCTGGATCCCATGTGATCTAACCTTACTAACCAACCTACCATACAGAACCTTGTCAAATGCTTTTCTGCAGTCCATATCAACAATGTCTACTAGTCTGCCTTCATCAATCTTCTATGTCACCTCTTCAAAAAACTCAAGCAAGTTAGTTTGCCCCTGTCAAGCCTCGTCCCAGCCTTGCTTATCTAACTATAAGTTCAACCTTCAATGCCCTTCTTCCTTGTGTTAGCTAGCTCCGTTTTACATGCATCTATGCTATTCATCTCAACTACTTCATGTGGCAGTGGCTTCACATTCTCACCACTCTCCAGCTAAAGAAATTTCTTCTGAATCTCTTGGTGATTATTTTATGCAATGATCCTTTTTTTTGCTCTTATAGTCAAAAAAAATCTACTGTATTAGGATCTTGCATAATTTTAAAGACATCTATTAGATCAGCTCCCAGTCCTTTTTTAAAAGACAAAAATGACCCAGCCAGTTCAGCCTTTAAGTATAACCTCAAAATTTTAATATCATTATCAATCCACTTTGCACGCTCTCTTTTGCTTTTTTTTTATTATAGGATGACTAGAGCGGAAAATAACACTGTAAATGATCTAAATAAGGGTCAATAAAAGATTTACGTAGCTTCTTTACTTTTCAATTCTGCCACAGTCAAAATAAAGTTGAGAATGTGGTTTGACACTTTAAAGTGGCTTTATTAATCTGTGTCACTACTTCAAGTCAGATCCCTTTGCTGCTCTACCATGTTAGGTCTTGTGACACCTCCATACCTCCCTTCCCAAAACGTAATGACTTCACACTTAACTATGTTAGAAATAATTTGTCAACTTTATGTTCATTTCATAAGTTTACTGATGTCCTCCTTGTAATTTGTTGCAGTTTTGACTTTATCACCAACTTGATATCACCTGCAAATATGGAAATAATGTTTTTGATTTCAAAGTATGAATCGTTAATGTCTGCTGTGACCAACGGTGATTGAACATGTGAACATATGAATTAGGAGCAGGAGTAAGCTATTTGACCCTTCAAATCTTTGTGATCAAATCATCAATGACCTCACCCTTCCCGATGTTAGTGACCTCCTGCAGCTGTACAATCCTTTGTGACACATTCCATTCCTGGTCTCTTATCCACTCTTGAATTTCTTTACAGCATCAAGGGCAGCTATAGACACCAGCATTGGAATTCATTTCCTAAACCATTCCATTTCTCCACCTCTTACTTCAAGTTACTTTTTAAAACAGCCTTTGTAACTGAGCTTTTACTCACTCATCCTAATGTCTATTACTTTGGCTCCTGTGTCAACTTTCACCTGAAAGCAACTCCACCCCCAAGCATCCTGGGATTTTTTGCAATGTTAAAGGTGCTATATAAATGCAAGGCTTGTGCTGTGGTCTGTGCAGTTGAGTATTAAAATGAGTAGCCCATACACAAGCTGACCCAGCTCATTGTTTTCCTCGGCCTTTTCTTTGAGAAACCGGTCAGGTAAATGCAGTTAATGGTGACTCTTTCTTCCTTGCAGTAACCAGAATGACTTGGGAGCTGGAATATCTGTAAGTAAACAGTGATGGCTGCCAGGAGGCAGTTCTGGTAAATCCACACTGGCTGCTCACTCCACAGCCTGTAAAACCGCTGTAAAATTAGCTTTTGTCATGCCTGAGGCAAAACATAACTTGAATAAAAATATCAGATTCCCTGGCCTGTGGGTCTCTCCCTCACTCACTCTCTCCACTTTAGAATACAGAGACTCTGTATTGCAAATGTATTGTAGAGACACTTAAAGAAGGACAGGTTCTGTTTTTTAGCAAGTAATCTTTGACAAAAAAAAATGCCTTTGATCCCTTGAGGTAATAACTCACCTGTAGGAGAGGGTAAGGCAAGCAGTTGCTCAGTTTTCCAGTGTGTGTCTTAATGGTCTGTAAGTGTTTGCCCTGTACGATTCATGTGTGTGCGTGATCACATCTACACTTCATTTTTCCCTGCCCCTGAGTACATACCTCTCAACTGTTCTGCTTTAATCAGGGCATTCTGGTCACAAACAGTACTACTGGCAAAAAACCCAGCAGCAGTCTACATGAGCTGATGAGCTGATTGAATCAATCGATTTGCTGATTCTGCAATTGCGCTCTGATTCCAAAGATTGGCCATTATTTGTATCCCTTCAGCACATCACAGGCCTTGGGATGCCCTCATCTGTACAGTAAACATTAGCTACGGTAAGATTGACTGGATATAAAATTTTAAAAAAAATACTGGATTTATGTAACCTTTCTCATGAAGCCTGGAAATCTCAGAGTGCTTCACAGCCAATGAACTGCATTGAATGAGTAATCCAGTGGCTAATGTGCCCACAGCAATCTCCCATAAGCACTGGTGTGATAATGGCCAGCTAATCTGTTTTCTTTTAGCAGCACTGACTGAGGGATAAGTATTGACCAGGATACCAGGGATAACTCTCTTGCCCTTTCTTCAAAATAGTACCACAGGATCTTTTACACCCAACCGAGTTGCCTAATGGGGCCTTGAGCTAATGTCTTTTCTTTAAAAAAAGAGGCATCTCCAATGGTTCATCATTCCCTCCACAATGTGTCAGCTTTTGTGCCAAAGCCCTGGAGTGGGACTTGAATCTGAAACCTTGTGATTCAGATGCAAGAGTGCCCCTCGAATGGTAAATAGGGGACAATGGTGTTCTTAAATTCCTCAATAACTCCCCTGTTCTGATGCTTTGAATGTGACTGCATGCCATGACATTAATACCAGGCACATTCTGCAATCCCATGTTAGTCCAATGTCCAAATGGCCATGATTCAAGATAAAGGTCTGTAGAGAATGAACGACATGTATCCCTATCTGACTTCTCCAGGACAGTCCATACTGATTTTCCAGGTTTATGGCCCTGACTATGATGCCAAGTAGATAGAGGTACAGAAAAATAGAGGGGAAGATTAGTTAAACTAATGTTTCCAGGGTTTCCCCTATGATCTGCACAACAAATAATTACAAAGACACTGCTGTTGTGCTAATGAGGTCGGAATTGACATTCCAAGTCTTCCCACTTCACTTTCTCGCACTAATGTCCAAGGAGTGCCCCATCCAGCTGCATCTCAAATGGATGGTAGTGAGTCTTGGATCTTTCAGATCAGAGTTTCTCTGCAACCCAGCAGCAAGCTGAAGAAGTTTACAAGACAGATGGCCCACTTTTCTTCAGGGGTCGACTGAATATTTGAGTTTGGGGACTTAAAACATTCAAACTGGCCACAAAAATGGTGGCCAATCCCAGAGCTCTTTGGTGTGGTGAGGACTGGTCTGACACAGGAACCTGTTAGGTGGAAGGCTGTGGTTGCGTTGTGAGGAGACATATTAGTGTTCTCCAATGCTAAATATCCAAATTCCTTACCCTGGACAGGTGCACCACAGCGTCAAGCATCAGCCATTAGAAACAGATACAGGTAGATCAAATTGTATACTAGTGGCCGGTGTCACCTACCATACTGGTGTGTGTCAAAGCTGTGTGGTACTGAAACCCTCCTGACTTTTGCTTTCAATATTTATATTTATCAAGTGAAGTCCACTCCTGAATGTGATGAGCAGCAGGAGCAACAATTTATGCAGCAGTCTTGTGTTAGGAAAAGTTCCCAAGGTGCTCCACAGAAGCATTGACAAACAAACTTTGACAATCATTGAGATATTATTTAGGACAGATAACCAAAGGGTTACTTAAAGATATAGGGTATTGAGGAGCATGTAAAAGATAATTAGTGAGACAGAGAAATTTTGGGACAGAATTCAGGAGTTTAGAAGTTTTACATTTCAAGGCACTATTGCCACTGGCACATTAAAATGGGGATTGCCTAAGAGGCCACAATTGGTATCTTTTAAAGTGCGGAAAGAATATTAACCTATGTCAATTGTTGTTGCTGCATTTTCCAGAAGCTGTTTGAGTACCTGTTGGAATTTGTATTGGGTAATACACAGCTTTATCGTACAAACATATAAATTAAGAACAAGAGTGAGCCACTTGGCTCCACCAGCCTGATAGCTGATTGTAACCTTTACTCCATGTTTCTTTCTACCCCCTATATACTTCCAGCTCCTATCAGCATCTATCTACCTCTGCCTTTAAAATCTTCAAAGGGTCTGCTTCCACCATATTTGAGGAAGAGAGTTTCAAAGTCTCAAGCAATGTCAAAGAAAAATAGTTCTTCTCAACTTTGTTTTAAGTGCACAGCCCTTATTCAGAGCAGTGACCCCTAGTTATAGATTCTCCCACAGAAGGAAACATACTTTCCACATGCATGCTGAAATGACCCCTCAGGATCTTATTTTTTTTTAATCAAATCTTCAAAACTCCAGTGGATGGATACTTAGCTTGACCAACCACTCCTCATAAGACAACCTGTCTATTCCAGATATTAGCCTAGTGAGCCTTCTGTGAGTTGCTTCCAACGTATTGACACTCTTAAATAAGGAGCCCAATGCAACACTCCAGATGTGGTCTCACAAAAGCCCTGTATAACTGAAGTATAGCACTCTACTTTTGTTTTCAAATCCCCTCACAGTAAATGTTAACATTTTCTGTTAGCTTTCCTAATTACTTGCTGTGCCTACACACCAACCTTTAATGGTTTATGCACTAGGACATGCAGATCATTTTAATAACGTGCTGCTCCTTTACTCTACCTGTTGAAATAGACAGTCTCACATTTTCCCACATTGTCCTCCTTTTGCTCGATCTTTGCTCACTTAATAACCGATCTGTATCTCTTTGTTCCCTCCTTATGTCCTGTCCACAAGTTACTTCCCTACTTATCTTTGTGAGTGGCAAATTTGGCAACCAAACTTTCAGACCCTTCATTTAAGTGATTTCTATATATTGTTAAAAAGTTGTGGCCCCAGCACTGATCCCTATGGTATGCCACTACTTACATCTTGCCACAATTTATATCTACTCTCTGTTTCTTGTTTGCTAGTCAATCTTCTATCCAGGTAAATATGTTATCCCCCACTTTCTCTTTGAGGTTTAATTTTCTGTGATAACTTTTGATGTAGCACCTTATCAAGTGCCTTTTGGAAATATAAGTACATTACCTCAACCCGTTCCTCTTTAACCACAGCGCACGTTACATTTTCCAAGAACGCCAGTAAATTGATTGAACATATTTCCCCTTTCATGTCCTAGGTGTGAATGGCCCAGCCCTGCACATATTTTCTATATTTCTACGATCAAACAGGTCAATAATCAGGCTGAAAATCCTTCCAATGTGCCCATGGCAGATGGGAAGAGAGGGAGAGAGTCCTGGTGAGCCATGTTTAATAAGCTAGTTGCCATCAGGCTGTAACCACTTACCTGTCTCTGAAATGGATAAAGAAGTCTATAGCCTTTTGTGGACTATAGCTAATTATGGCTGGACGGATCAGTTATTTTGGCAAGCATGTTTATACGAAATTCACAAGAACCACAGTGCCAGAAGTGTTGTGCAATAAACTGGAAGATTGGAACCAAAAAGCTAGGGCCGTGTGATAATTTGCACTCTGAACAGGAAGTTGGTGCAATTTGGCTCTGGTGTCCAGTGAACGTGGTCTATATGGTGAATTTGTGCGATGCATTAAGAGGGTTAATGGCGTTTGAAGAGGTGGATACTGTGTGAGTTGAAAATTATTCAGCAGTATAAGGGTTATTCATCGCAAGTTGTTGAGCAAAGTAAGGATTACATAATATGTAATTATGCAATGTTCCTGGTTATTCAGCAAGGTAAAGCCAGGGCCCCTGGAATTCTCCAGTTCCTTAAGGGCAATTTCTGTGATAAACCTAACCCATTTCTGTGTCAAGGGAATGTTGATTATGTGGCAGATCTGTTCACTTTCAGCACTGTGTAGTTAAGTGGTTTGCGCACATTTATTTCAAATGAAAAGTAGTAATTTTTAAAGTTGTAGAACAGCACAAATTTAGAGAGAGGCCAAATGTAGGGACAAGTTATTTGACTTTTGCTCCCAGGGAACATTTCACCTTTGGGCATAGAGAGTAATTAAATGTGGTGCCACATGCCTATCCTCTGCATGTTGGGACTGGGGTTGCCACTATTATTTTCTTAAGGGACAGCCTGTGCCTGTGTATATATTAAGCACAGATTCCGTACGCCCATACAATTAGACCTAGCTTCCCAGTTCCATATCTCAGAATTGGGTCATCAGGACACCAGGCATAGGGATCTGTTGGTCCTGCTCTGGAACCTGAGATCAGAAGTGGGCAGCTGATTTTCATCAGCACTTTGATGATCTTCAGGTCTTGTGATCTTCCAACTGCTGATTTGAAACAGTAATGGAAAATCTACAGCATTAACAGCAAGGCCACAGTGACAAACCTCTTAGTCTGCTCTTCTGTGCTTCCTCATACAAACTGTGCCTGAGGGCCAGCTTGCCCATGACACTGACCAATCCTCATTAATGCCTCAGCCCAACACATTTGGACACAGTCTGTGTTGGACAGCCGCAGCAAACACTGGACATGTCATTCCTGATAGAGTGACAGGGTCAGTGGGAATGCACGAGCAACTCAGTGCAGGAGAGTGAGAGCAAACAGGCGAACGAAAGCCAGCAAGAACGAGAGAGACAGCAGGAAGGGGAGAGCAAGAGGGCTGGGACAGACAACAGGCGTGGGAGAGTGAGCAGGAATGGGAGACCACTGCATTTGCAAGATTAAGGATGTTATTTCTTAACTAATCAGTGTGCTGCAAGGACTGACTGTTCATTTTCACTGCTTCCACCTACTCTAGCTATTCCCTATTTAGACTTTGCTACATCCTTATAGTGAAGGAGTCATTTTATGGGGTGAATGGACCTGTGCAGCCACAGAATTAACATTGTTCAAGATCTTATTTAGCTGAGCAAGGGTTACTCCTTTGTGAATGTACAGAGTTTCTATTTATTCAGCAGGACCTTCCTCCATGTAAAAATGCATGAATTTACTGTTTATTCAACAGGTTCAGACTTAGTCACATTGTGATAACAAGGCTTCAGGTAACTTCCAACCTGGATTGGATATTTAACTTTTCTTGTGCCCCGTTCGCTCTGTCAGATCACACTTGGAGTACTTTGTTAAAACCTGGCAAACAACCACAAGGATATCTAAACCAAAGTGAAGGTGGGGGTGGGGAAGGCCTGACTGGTGTGGGGTTGTTTTGTTTCACAGTCTGGCTCCTTCGGAAGAAACTTTGCCTTGGCCCACTCTTGGGTTTGCGGCAAGTGCTTTGCCGTCAACGTTGCTGCGAGAGAGCACAATTGTTCTTTGTGGTTTGCATTTGTTGAAAAGCACAGAGCTGCTCACGAGCAAACTGGAACAGTCTTACAGCCGGCTGGAATATGCAAGAAGCACCTTTTGTTTGCTTGCAAGCCAGCGGATTTCTTTTTCTTTTTAAAAGGAATACATTCTGCTATGGGGAGCAGTCTGATTTCACATTCCTCTTCAGAAGAGACACGGAATGGGCCTGGCGACCAGGATAGTGAGGCCTTTGATGGTTGGCGGGGGCTTTGTGTTGGCTGGTTTTGACCAGTCCGACCTGTTGTGATTGGATTCTCCTCAGTCTCTCGACATCCGCTCAGATCACTGACAGTTCCTCTTAATGCCAGGACATGAGCTTCAGCCTCCCCGCGATTGGGTTTTGGCGCCTGCGATGTGCTCGACACAGGATCGTATTAGCAGTGAGCGCGCTGACGAGCTGACAGGTCAGAGCGGCTCCGAGTCAAGTCATGTGTGTGAGTCACCAGAGCACGAAGCAAGGTCCACTGTCTGTTCCTGTGGGCTGGTTGCTTAGCAACAGCACTGCTCCTTATACTTTTTTTTGGGGGGAGAATAAACTTTGCACTTTAAAGGAAATTATGTTCCTTCTTATTGAATAGGCAGATCTGTGCGTTAGGTGGTTACGCTGTAGTACAGTTATGTGACAGTGAATCACAAAGGCCACGAACAAAAAACTGGAATCCCATCCCATTTACCCCCTCCCCCACCAACCCCTCATATTCGGCTCTGCTGCCACTCAATTGCCTAAGCTCATGCATGACAACCTGCCATTTGGGCAATGCAGTCTACCGGAGGGTGCTCAGTACCTGTGGGACTTCATTTCAGTTATGAGCTAATGACCTGGGGAAGAAGCAGAGAAAAATTAGATCCAAAACAAGCAGAGGGCCTCCAAAAATTAAATGAATTAAATTAGTTGAAAATTACCTTTTAAATAAATCTGGCCACAGGCTGACTACTTCAAAAAGCATTGAAGGATTATTTTCTCCTCCTCCTGAAAGGAGTCATTTTATTGAGCACTGTGTAACTATATAGGGTTTCTTTCTCTTTAGCAGGTTAAGAGTTATTCTCTGTGTAACTGTATGGAATTCCTATTTATTTAGCAGGCTAATGGGTACTCACTGTGTCACCGTTTAAAGGTCCTGTTCATTCCACAGGGTAAGGGTCAGTGAGGATTACATAATGTGTAACTACATAGTGCTTGCCTCCATAAAAACCAGGATTGCATCGCCAAATAAATTATTGCACACTGAAGGATTCTGGGATGTTACTGAGAGATCTGATGGGGGCTAAATTATATTGAAGTTCTTCAGTCTTTTGTTTTTTGTTCAGTGAGCAACAGATGAAACTTTGGTTCACTCACCAGTGTTCCATTGCGAGGAAGTGGTTTGTTACAAGTGGTTTGCAGCAACAATGATTTTTTTTCTCAGACAGGTGCCATTTCTCTTTATGATAAGTCTTGAGCTTGAAGCAAATCCAGTGTCTCCAACCACTACCCCACAGTGAGACATTCTGAGGGGATTTGCCATTGGGGTTTCTTGCTTTCATGTCCACCCTTTCCACCACATCCCTCCAAATGATGGCAGGATTGGTGGACAGACGCAATTTGTAGTTCTCTTTTATTGGCTCTCAGTTTACACAAGGTGTGTGTGGTACATGTTACGCTGACATACTAGCAAAAGGGAGAGTGGAGGGGTGCCTCTAATGTCAATTTCGTAAAGGCAAATTAGAGCAAAACATTGATGGACCCTTGGGGAAGAGTGTACCATGAAATAATTCTTTCAATTCTTTTGTTGGAAAAGCCCTTCAATTTTGAAGTTGAACATTTAGCCAAATCCAGAGCAATGGTAAGCTCTGATAGTTCGGACTAGCTACAGGCCAAAAGTACAGGAAGAACTGTAAATGGTTGGAGGTGTACTCCATCCCTGGTCTTTGGGAATGGTTCAAGGCTGGGGAAGAGTTCTGACAATGGAGCACTCCTTCAGCAAATCTAGGCTCCAAATGGCAGGTGAAGCTAGCATGTTTTTTTCATTTTAAATCTGAGCTTGTTATACTTTTGTTATCCAATAAAATTAAGGGATAAGGAGCAAAAGCATGTGAAATTAGGTTACAGGCCAGTCATGTTTGTGTCTGAATGATGGAACAAGATTGAGGGATGAAATGGGAACATTTTGTTCCTATATGTTATTCTCAGACAGATGAGGTTGGAATTGAACCCTGTAATACTGAACCCCTGCTTTTTTTCCAGTCAGTGTGGTTTTCCAACCTGTTTGAGTTCAGTACATTGTACCACTGTGTCTGCATCTGAATGGTGCTGGGCAATAGAGATATCTGTACAGCCCTATGGTGTTGAGCCTTGCTCTGGTATTGGGGCTTTAAGAATTAAAGGCTTTCTTCAGCTGTGCAATTGAACTCTGTGCCAGCAGAAGCATTCATGAAAGTGCTGAAACTGAGAAGGAGTCTTTTTACCAGGATAACAAGCATGGGGCTGGATGAACACAGCAGGTCAAGCAGCATCAACCTCTGTTTTTCTTTCTGCCCATTTGGCCCATTGGCTCTGCAACAAAACTCCACGATAGATTCCATGCCTCTCACCGAGGGGAATGGTGCAATTGTGATGGGAAATGAGAAAAGAACCACCAGCTGCTGGCATATGCATTTGACCTCGACAGCTCACCTGAGAATTGTCTATGACAACCTGACTGTGCTGGGTTTAGATCGGTGGCAGCATTAACAGACTGGAGCCTAGCATTTGGCAGCAGTTCTCTGCAGCATATTCCAACATGTACGTATAGCTGGTGCTATCAATTGGCATGGAGGACAACCCACTACCTTGACGTCAGCATTGATTGAAAGGGCAGCCAGATTTTGGACTGCTTTGTCGCTCACTAAGAGACTAATACCTGCTTTAAGGGCACCCTCTCTTCTTGATTTTCTGCTTCTTAACGCCCAGATCCTTCAGTCTCAGCAAAAGTTCTATTTGGTTGTCACGCTTTTAATGCTGTCCAGAAGCTTTTTAAGTGTTTTCCCACTTTTCGTGACACTCCCCCTTAATTGCAGCCATCACTATAAATTTGACTTACAGCCAATTCTTCCGTCCTACTAAGTGGGTGTTGTCCACCTGTGCCTGCCCTTAGATTTGTGAATTATTTTGAAAGTGAGGTTAGTCTGTATTATTGCTTGCTACATACACTGGAGATTCAGGTGGCTCCTAAAGTATGACAATCTAGATTAAAATTAATTTAAACCCAAAGGCAAACATTTACTTAAGCCTCTCATGTCCCGGAACTGAATTTTAGTGAGAATGAAATTGGAGGAAGCATAAAATGTGGCCCTCCATCCTGCTGGCCTTTGCAGTATCACCTTAAATGTTTCATGGTATGATATAAGACAAACACAGGGATTTAAAACAATATTAGTCAGCATGGTGGTACAGTGGTTAGCATTGCTGCTGCTTCACAGTACCAGGGACCTGGTTCAATTGCAGCTTTGAATGACTGTCTGTTTGGAGTTTGCATGTTCTTTCTGTGTCTGCATGGGTTACTGCTGGGTGCTCAGCATTTCACCATCAGTCCAAAGATGTGCAGGTTTAGTGGATTGGCCATGCTAAATGTGGATATAGAGTGGGTGGAGGGGTGGGTCAGGGTGGGATGCTCTTCAGAGGATCAGTGCAGATGGGACTGATTGAATGACCCTTCCTGCATTGTGGGGATTCTATGATTCTATTGTATTTGGTTACAGGATTTGGCGTCTTTACTTAGGCCACCATATATTGCCCATCCCTAATTGCTTTTGAGAAGGTAGTGGCGCCCTGTTTTCTTGAACCACGTAGGTCATGCAGTGTTACAATGCTGTTTAAGAGGACTGCTGTTATCAACGTTCAATAATTTTGTTGTGAGCCCTGAAATAAATCTTGTTTGGTGATGGGACATTAACTGGCGTCCAGACTGCCAGGATCACTTTGTGGCATCACAGTTTAATAAAGTGACAAATAATGTAATGAGTAGGAAGTTATTGCCTCTGACACTCAGCTGTCTGCAAACCCTTTGCTAACAGAATGTATAGCTTGTGTAGATGAATAGAAAGGAGGAGGTTCAAATTCAAATGATCTTGCTGATTAACAATGCCTCAACTTCTGCACTTATATCACTTTCTTAGGTCTGCAAATGTATTTTACAATAGAGCCACACAGGTTTACAGGACAGAAGGGAGCCACTTGTTTTCTGATGTTTGTGCCATCATTTTGCTTGAACAAAATATAACTGATTCCTCTGCTCTGCACTGTCTGTGTAGCCCTTTGGCTTCCTGTATTTTTACCTAATTAAAAGATGCATGATCTCCTGTCTGAACAGCTCCCTGTGTTCTACAGTCCTCTGTGTAATAAAATTTTCATAACCTCTTGTCTCACTGTTAACAATATTTTAAATTGGCGTACCTGTTGTCACTAATATGACAATCGGAGGAGGAAGCCTTTTCCTATTCGCTTTGTCATAATTAAGTTTAAAATCCATTATTAAGTTTCCTGTCAGCCTACTCTGATCACCGTATCTCATGTCTGTCCATATAACTCATGGATTGTGGTCATTCATTACACCCTAGCAAAACCATATCGTATTTCCTAGTTTAATTGCTCCATTTACCTTACAAAATCCCAAAATCTACAAACTGTCTTCTCTCTGTGGCCTAACCAACCTTTTGCATAAATTAATAGATCACATTGTTTACCCTGAAGGCAGAGAGGGAATGGGAGACAACTTTGGTGGTGGGAGGAATATATTCTGCCAAATGAAGAAGGCTGTAGTTGGTGTCCTCTGGCGAGCAGAAAAGGTTGAAGCCTAGCCCAGGACTGAGGGCATTTATGTTTGCAAATGAGACAAAGATAGGTGGAGGCACAGGTAGTGTTGAGGAAGTGGAGATGCTGCAGAAGGACTTGGATAGACTAGGAGAGTGACAGATAGAATACAATGTAGGAAATTGTGAGGTTGTTAGCTTGTTCGCTGACCTGGTTGGTTATCGTACAGACATTTCGTCACCATGCTAGGTAACATCACCGGTGCGACCTCCGATAAAGCGATGTTATTCTACTCCGCTTGGTCTTTATATGATCCGGTCTGTAAAGTTGGGTTGTGTTATTTCTGGTTCTGATCTGCATGGGTTTGCATATGGGGTCTAAATCCACATGTTTGTTCATTGCATTACGGGTAGAAAACCAGGCCTCAAGGAATTCCTGTGCATGTCTGTGGTTGGCTTGAGCTAGGATGGTCACGTTGTCCCAGTTAAACTGATGGCCTTCATTGTCCAAGTGCACTGAGACGAGGGAAAGTTCGTCATGTCATTTTGCTGTCAGCTGGTGTTCGTATATCCTGATAACTAGTTTCCTTCTAGTCTGGCCGATGTAATATTTTTGGCAGTCCTTGCACGGTATTTTGGAAACTACGTTGGTCCTGCAAGTCATGGGTATGGGGCCTTTGGTCCTTGTGAGTGTTTGTCATAGTGTGGCTGTGGGTTTGTGTGCTATCATGATTCCTAGTGGTTGTAGGAATCTCATTGTCAGTTCTGATATGTTTTTGATATCGGGTAGTGTCCACACCGTCCACAAACAAAGCTATGTAAGGACACTGTTTAAATGGGCCAGGACTCAGTGCAACATGCCAGAACTATGCAGGAAGGAGGAAGAGCACCTATACATGGTCTTTGCTAATAACGGATATCCCAACAACTTTATCCACATATGCCACAATGCCAAGAGGACACAGTACGCCCCAATACACTGGCCACACTATTCTATATCAAGAACATATCAGAACTGGCAACAAGACTCCTACAACCACTAGGAATCATGATAGCACACAAACCCACAGCCACACTACAACATACACTCACAAGGACCAAAGGCCCCATACCCATGACATGCAGTAGTTTACAAAATGCCTTGCAGTGACTGCATCAAACAGTAGATTGGCTAGACCGGAAGGAAACTAGCCATCAGGATACATGAATGCCAGCTAGCAGCAAAGCGACACAACGAACTTTCTCTCATCTCAGTTCACTTGGACAATGAAGGCCGTTAATTTAACTGGCACCTAGCATGGTGACGAAACTACCGTATGATAACCAGCCTGTTTGGCGAACAAGCCAACAACCTCATCCACAACCTGAGCTACAAATCTTTGCAAGAACTTTAAAGTAGGAAAGTGTGAGGTTATGCACTTTGGTGGGAAGAATAGAGGTGTAGACTGTTATATAAATAAGAAAAAACTTCAGAAACCTGAAGTACAAAGGGACTTGGAAGTCTTAGTTCAGGATTCTCTTAAAGTTAACATGTAGTTTCAGTTGGTGGTTAGGAAGGCAAATGCAGTGTTAGCATTCATTTCAAGAGGGCTAAAATATAAGAGCAGGTCAGATTCTGGTCAGATTGCATTTGGAATATTACGAGCAGTTTTGGGCCCTATATCTAAGAAAAGATGTGCTGGCCTTGGAGGGAGTGTAAAAGAGATCCACAAAAATGATCCTGGCAATGAAGGGCTTGTCATATGAGGAGCAGTTGAGGTCTCTAGGTCTGTTCTCAAAGGAATTTAGAAGGAGAAGGGGTGATCTGAACGAAACTTACAGTATACTGAGAGGCTTGGGTAGGGTGGATGTGGAGAAGATGTTTCCACTAGTAGGAGAGTCTAGGATCCAAGGGCACAGCCTCAGAGTGGAGGGACACCCCTGTAGAATTGAGATGAAGAGGAATTTCTTTATCTAAAGCATGGTCAATTTGCAGAACTCATTGCTGCAGAAGGCTGTAGAGGCTAAGAGATAGATTCTTGATAAGTAAGAGGATCAAGTGTTACGGGAAGAAGGCAGGATAATGGGGTTATTCTGAAATGATTGAATGACAGAACAAATTCGATGGGCTGAAGAGTCTAATTCTGCTCCTATGTCCTATTTGTTTAATGGGACAGGGTAGTGAGAAATTAAATTTGATGTGCGACTATGAGGAGAGAGGGACAGCGGGGATAATCAGAGCAATCTAAGTAGTAGATCAGCTAGTCATGATTGAGGATTTGCTTGTGGGGCTGGACAAGGAAACTTTCTCTCCCATCCTGACCTGCGTGCAGCGCTGGAAAAGCACTTACCTGCATCATTTCCTGCTTCCACTTCCCTTCAGCTGCCGGGTTTCTTGAACCCAGGGGAAGCTGGCAGTGTCAAATTTAAATGGCTTAATTTAAAATCTGAGGGAGAAAGCTTTATTGATATGTTGTGCTGACATACCTGCCTTCCTAAACTGGGTTACTTAGACTCCCCTAAAAACCCTGAAATTTAGAACGGTGGTAGGTGTTTTCATGACTGATTGTGATTAGGTTTCACATGTTCATTGATTTTTAAACTCTCCCTAACTATTTTCTATATATTGTTGAGGATGCGGGGGGAAATAGGATGTTAAAATTCTTCGTAGATTTACATCTTTCTTTTGTATTCACTCCAATTTCTATAACTCAGTGGCCTGTTGACCTATATTATGGCTTTTTCCACTTCAGCACTCACTTTAGTGAATTGATGTATTTGAGTCTCTAGGTCTGGGCCTATTCTCGCCCATCAAAGTCTTTTCATTAAGTGCCTACTCCATTTCTAGTTCTTTCTCCAATTATATATAGCCACATAACCAGTTCTGACAAAACATTCACTCTGTTTTGCACTCCACGGATGCTGCCAGTACTGCTGTGTTTTTCCAGCACTTTCTGTTTTTGTTTCAGATCTCCAGCAACTGCAATTCTTTGTTTTATTTTAATATCTAACCACATACCTGTCTATACTAAATCGAACCTGCCAGTGATTTGCCCACTCTGCTGACCTGTATTTTCCTGAAGACTTTTGATGGAGGCAACCAGGGAAATAAAGTAAACAATGTGAAATGTGTAAAATGGTTTAGCAACAATTTGGTTTTCATTCAAATGATATATTTTGTTCGTGGCTGATCTGGAAGAGGGTCTAGCTTCACTTCTGTCAAATTTTGTACTGATTATTATTATATTTTACATTGTTATTTTATTTTGAATCATTATACACTGAAACATCAGTGATCCAGGTATCCTCCACTTGATTGCTGCATATGCTCTGATAATGAAGCCATTTTGTCTGCCATATACATCACACTGAGCTGTCTATTCTGCAGATAAAATATAAGAATCACTCTTTTAATGAATAATATTAAAAAAAAAATTGCTTCAGTCCAACATTGACAGCAGCCAATTTGTCAAGAGAGCAGTTACTAGGAAAGACACGGATGAAATGAAACTTTCTGAACCGCAGATATAAAACTCAACGGGGTTAATTTTGACTTTGGGAACAAATTGATTGCTATTGATTCATTTCCTGGTTGGCTTCTATTAAATGAAAATGAGGAGAAATCTATAAAGGATGACTGAACAAATAGCTCCCTTCTTACATTATCACCCAAAATCAAAATTATCCCTGCTAGGTGGAACAGCAGAACTAAAATTATTAAATCATTGAATGCCTTTGGAATATTGACTTATCAGCTAAATGTACTTTTTTGAAAATCTGATGACCAGAAAATGCTCACAGCCTTTGTGGACTCAAAAGAGGAGGATTTTGTTTGGGTAAAGCTGTTTTTAGGTGATGGTGAAATAAACATCTCAAAAGCTCCAGTTTATGGGATATAAAGAGCATTTCTAAGAATTGAAACATTTTTCAAGTAAATTGCCAAAAATAAACAAAATGACATTGTAAAACCCAATGAAGAGCATAGCACAGGCTGATTGGGTTACGTCCTGCAGTTCTGTCTGCATCTAGGCAATTGACGCAATCTTTATAGCACCTCCACAAGCTGGATTACATGAATGCATTTCTCACCCCATTTCACCTTCCCCTATAGTGTTAGACAACTGAATCTTTGCGTTCTAGAAGTCAATTTACAACTGAAGTGCCTGCAATTTCTATCTGTGCATTTACTGTCATCACTGGTGTCATTGGTAACTCGCTTGTCTGTTAGTCAGAAGGTTATGAATCAATTCCCTTTCAGGACCTGAACACAAAATCTAGCCTGACACTGGACTGTAGCAGCAAGGGAGTGCTGTGTGGTTGGAATCACCATCTTTTAGTTAAGGTCTGAGGCCCTTAACCTGAGGCCCTGCCCACCCTCTTGCATGAATATAAATGATACATAGCACTGATTTGATGAAGAGCAGGGAAGTTATTTCAAGTGTTTTGGCAAGCGTTTTATCCATAAATCAAAGTGAATGAAACATGTTATCTAATCATTATCACAATGCTACATGTGGGAGCTTGCTGCATGCGAATTGGCTGTTGCATCTTCTTCATACAAGAGTGACCATACTTCAAAGGTACCTCAACAGCAGTGAGGGGCTTTGGGATGCTAAGGTCATGAAAGGTAAATACAATTCTTCCTTTCTTTTCTTCGCTGCTTGCTCGGTATCACTGTTTGTTTCTGGCTGAGGGTGTTACTCTTCTGTCTTTAAGGGTTGAATGTCCTTTGTTGTTGGGAATTCCTTTATCCCAACAGTTACTGTGAGGAATCCTGCCTTCAGCTAAGTATTACCCCATGGAGTAGTTTCAGGCAGCAGTTGTGATTAATTGTTAGAGAGAGGGGCACTGACCACTTCTTGTGAAATAATATTGCTTCTGGACTTGCGTTTTATTCTTTCCAACCTTAGCACTGTCCTGTGCTCTGGGGCTTGTTTCTTCACTTTGCTTTCTCAGGACCCCTATTTCTTTTTGTTTCATTTCTTGGCCCAAATTGTGGGGTCAGATCTGAGCCAGGGTTGGAAGACGGAGATAGGCCTTGAAACTATCACAGCTAGAATGGGGAATTGAGCCCTGTGCTGTTGGTATCAATTTGATTCCTGCCAGCCAACTGAGCTAACCAGGCCCCGATTATGCTGGGGCAACAGACTTTTACGGGCATGTTGCAATGCGGTGCAATGCATAATGATGGTTGAGGCTCCAATTTTCTTCTTGTCACGTGGCTGACCAGGAATCTCTACTCCTGTTGCTGCTTATAATTGGCATGTTCTGGAAGTGTTTGCAGGTTGTGACTCCGATTGTTTGGCCACTTTTTGAACGTACCTCCTTTGGCCATCAAGTCCTCCAGTGGAACTTGAATCTGGTGCATCTGTTGCAGAGACAGGGGTACAGCAGGGGTGGCGCCATGTCTCCGTGTTAGCGCTGCTACCTCACAGTGCCAGGGACCCGGGTTCGATTCCAGCCTTGGGTGAATGTCTGTGTGGGGTTTGCATATTTTCCCTGTGTCTACATGGGCTTCCTCCTACAGTCCGAAGATGTGCAGATTAGGTGGATTGGCCATGCTAAATTGGCCCTTATTTTCCAGAAATATGCAGGCTAGGTGGATTAGCCATAGTAAATGTGGGGTTATAGGAATGGGATGCTCTTCGGAGGGTCAGTGCAAATGTGATGGCCTGAATGGCCTCTATCTGCACTGTAGGGAATTTGGGGATTCTATGACACTACCCGCTGCACCACAAGATTTCCTATAGCATTTCCATTACCAATTTCCTAAGTAATCGAAAAAAGACATAGTGGAAAATGAGTTGTTTGTTTGGAACCCACTTGCATGCTTTAATTTGACCACAATCCAGATTGCTCCTGGTGCCAATTATGTGGATAGATTATGTAACCTCGATGTGCACTAAGATCTGTGGGAAGGATTAAGAAGCCACAACCATTAATTATCTTTTTAAAGGGCCTGCCATACCTCAATTTTGTCCCCAAGCCTACATGGTTTCATATAATCTCATATACTAAATCGTGTATGGTGGAAAATACTCCTGTTCTCTATGGAATTCTGGAAATAAAGGATAATTGAGGCCAAGAGTATTCAACTCAGGAGACATTGCTAACAAATAAAAATATAAACGCCACAACAACTTTGACAGCAGAAGTCTACAAGCCCACGATAGACAGTCACAGGAGATTCAACCAGGCTGTCAGGAAGACTAGATTTCTAAACAGCTCAGGACAGTAAGGCTCCCTGTCTAATTCTCTGTGAGAACAAAAGAGGACAGAGAATGCAGGCGAGAAGGAAACAAAATACTATGGTAACTTGTTATAAGAGATAACAAGGTGTAGAGCTGGGTGAGCACAGTAGGCCAAGCAGCATCAGAGGAGCAGGAAGGCTGATGTTTTGGGCCTAGTTAGTCCGGTTTGTGTCAGGGAGCATCTCAGAGCAGTGCACGCTAATGCAATGCACTATGCTTTATCTGCCTATTGGCCACCCTCCTGTACTTCAGTTTTCTTCATGGGTCACCTTAAACAGCCTGAGCATCTGCACACTCTTCAGTGGAAGGTACCACAGTCTAGCCTGTTCCTGCTTGCATCTAGTGTCCAAAACACAAATACTTTGCCCAACAAGAAGTCAAAATATGGCTTATTGCAAGAGAGGTTAAAATTCTAGTGGCTGCTATTTTTAGAACATTTGGTTCTTTCGGTGTGCCTGGTGCGATGTTATGGCATACTTGTATGTGTCGTGTTTGTGCATACATCAGGAAAGAGAAAATTTCAGGCCCTAGTCAACATTGATAATTGGGCATAATCAATTGCTGTGAGGCACGCCACCAACACCTTTTTTGCACCTCTGCAGGCAGCTGGTCCAACCAGAAGAAACATAATTCAATGTCCTCCAGAACATCACAGGGCAGGTATTATTGAACTGAGAATAAGATCTCACAATAGATAATAGAGAAAAGTCTTTTCTCTTCCTTCCTGATATAGCTTGCTGAATTTACAGTGAATCTGCAGACATTTAGACAGATGCTGCAGGCAGCTTGCAATAGTTAGACTGGTTTCTAAAAGACAGTCGAGAGTTTGTAATCTGATCTTTGGAGTTGGATTTACAATCCACTTGTACTTGTAGGTCTCTTTCCCTAAGTCTGTGGAAGAAAAGAAATGATTCTCCTTTCAGTTCACCTTGGGGAACAGAATGAGAAAGGTGGATGACTAAGATTGTGATCGGAGTCACAATGAGAGTCAAAGATGGAAAAAGAGAAAGGACAGAGAGATAGGAAGAGAAATAAATGAATGAAGGTATCAATAAATAAAGATGTATGCTGCAATGCATTTTGAAGTGGGAGCCTTTTGTCTATTATTCGCTGTTGGTTGAGGCAGTGTGTGTCAGAGACTCTGTTGCTCTTTCTCAGTGTCTGGCATTAATCTAAATGCCAGAAAGCAGACCTTACAAATGCAGTGATGTTATTGAAGCAGAGTTGTGTAATTCCACACGACATGAAGATATCCCTTGGTAGAATTTAACAAATAAAATGGGTCCTCTCACAGTTTGCAGCTGATGGAATTGTACACAGTGCAGGACAGGATCAGCCACTTCACTCTGAAGCAGCATAAATAAAAAATTATTTCTGTGAATATGAAGCTGCTCTGACATATGGTTAAATGAGACTGAAACCCCCACAGAAATCATTGACTGGCAGATGCAAGGATATGTAAACATCAATGCACACGAAGGCACCTGCACATAGGTATATAAGAAGACACCCACACATGGATATAAAGAGGCAGGAACCACACAGTGATTTTTGGAAAGTCATTCATGGAATGAGGATGTCACAGGGAGGCCAATGTATTTGCCATCCATAATTGCTGATGAAAACACATTTTTGAATCGCTGCATTTTTTTTGTGGTGCAGGCAAACTCACCGTGCTGTTAGATAGGAAGTTCCAGGGCTTGAACCCAGTGCCAGTGAAGGAATGGTGGTATATTTCTAAGTCACAATGGGTTATGATTTGGAGAACAACCTGGCAGAGAGTTGTGTTCCATGTGATTACTGCCATTAACCATCTAGATGTTGGGGATCACAGGGTTTGGAGATGCTGTTGACAAAATCCTGTTGAATGCTACAGTGCAACCTGTCAATGGTATGCACTGCCATCCTGCCGTGCCAGTGGTGGAGACAGTGAATATTTAAAGTAGTGGAGAGGGTGCCCATGAAGTGTGCTGGATAGTACTGAGTTTCTTGAATGTTGTTGGAGCTGCACTTATCCAGGTAAGTGGAACGTATTCTATTCTTGACTTGTGCATCATAGATGATGCACAGTTTTTAGGAGGTCAAGAGCTGAAACAATTACTGTACAATGCCCATCTTTCAACTGCCCCTGTAATCACAGGATTTATGTGATCCATTCAATTAACTTTCCAGTCAATAGCAACCAACAGGATATCGATGATGGCACTCCCTTTGATGGTGTTGAATGTCAAAGGGAGATGGCTAGACTCACTCCTGTTGCTGGTAATTGATGTAAATGTTACTTGCTACTTATCAGCTTCAGTCTGAATGCAGTCCAGATCTTGTTTCATGTGGGCAAGGACTGCTTCACTACCAGAGGGCACAGATGAAGCAGCTGAAGATGTTTCGGCCTAAGACGCTACACTGAAGGGCTCCTGCAGCAATTTTTTAGTGTTGAGATTTTGTGCTAGGTATGAGATGAGTGAAGAGTTGCTCTCTTGATCTCAATTGACTATAATTTTGCTCAGGCTTCTTGATGCTAGACTCAGGCAAGTTCAATGTTTTGATGTTCAGGATGATCACTTTCACCTCATCACTGGAATTAAACTCCTTTTCCACTTGTGGACCAAGGCTGTAATGATGTCAGAAATTGAGTGCTCCTTGCAAAACCCAAAGTGGGTGTTGGTGAGCAGATTATTTGGTGAGTAAGTGTCATTTGGTAGCCTTGTCAACAACATTATGAGTGGGAGTAGGCTGATTGGACAGAGATTTGGATTGGTTTGATTGGATTTGTTCTGCTTCTTGTAGACAGGATGTACCAGGGCAATTTTTTAAACTCCGTTTTGTAAATGCTAGTGTATAGCTGTAATGGAATACCTTGGCTAGGCTTGTTCACATTCTACTTCTGAATTACAACCAAGGTGTTCTCAGGGCTCATATGATTTGTCACACCTACTGTGCTCAGCTGTTTATTCACGTTTCATGGAGTGAATTGAATTGAGTGAAGATTGACATCTGTGATGGTGAGGAACTCAGGTTCACACACTCAGCCCTTCTGGATGAAGTTGGTTGCATTTTTGTTTTAAAAAGCCCATATCTTTTGAATATATCCAGAGGTATGGCATCATGCAGGATGGGGATGTTCTGGGAACCTCCTTCTCCAGTTGTTCATTTGCTAACAATATTTCTAGATGGGGTAGGACTGCAGAGGTTTGATCTGATCTGTTGGTTCTGGTTAGGTTAGCTTTATGTTGTGAAGATATGTTATCTGAAATATTATTTTAGAATACCATTGACTGGACATTTTAATAATATTTGAGAGTTTTTGGAAAGAAAACAGACCAGCTGCAGCAACAACATTATTACGTTTACGAAGATCTCAAGCTGTTCAACTGGAATCATTGAGTAAATAACTCTTGTCAGCAACAGGCCAGATCATCCAGTTTGTGGGTGCAACAAATCTATTGGATTTGAACACAATCAGCGAGATATCTTGCCCAGAGCAACAGCCTTGTTAAACCTGTCTCTATTCTCTTTCTCTGAAAACTCTTGAATGAAAGTTTGGGAGTTGTAAACTCACTGGAATACCTCATCACTATAAGTGAAGTGTCCCTACTGGAGAAGATGTTATTCCTGCTACCTAGAATCAAGAATCCGGAATATATCTCAACTGTCTCCAAAGAATTCAACCAGTCATACCAGCTCCTGGAAAAAAATCCCAATGTCAACAGCTTGTGACCAAAGTGGCTTTGACTACATGACAGTCTTTGAAAAAGAGATAAAAGGTACTGCAGATGCTGGAGAATCCGAGATAACAAGCATGGGGCTGGATGAACACAGCAG
>JAHRHZ010000098.1:25646489-25758616 GCA_024137785.1 Ginglymostoma cirratum | reverse complement strand
TTCGGGCCTTTTCTGATGAAGGGTTTAGGCCCGAAACGTCAAGTTTTCCTGCTCCTATGATGCTGCCTGACCTGCTGTGTTCATCCAGCCCCATGCTTGTTATCTCAGTCTTTGAAAAATCTCTTTTTTTATTGTGAATCAAACTTTATGTGGCTCAAGTACTTTTAAAATAATACACTGCAGAATTTCACAATTTTACCTAGACTTGGAGATTATGTATGTGTGTGTTATTTTTCAAGCAGGGTAGTTGTATATGTTTGCACAGTTTAAACCTTTTGTAAATAATATTTACAATTTTCTTCAAGTAAGTTTTGTTTGCCAGAAACTTGATCTTTAATTGTTACTTATGGAACTTGGCTGATGTTGAGCTGTGTATGGTTTTATATTTATGTATATCTATTTGGTTGTATATGGCTTGATATTTATATATAACTATTTGGCAATTTCATTTCATTTTCAAATTCAAACTTTTGTTGTGATTATTGCATGAGTAGGATAAGGAATCCAACTAATTCAGTCATTTTATATGTCTATACCACTCTGCTTCAGGGGTTTAACATGCACAGTGTCTTGTGTTGTAGTTTCACCAGGTTTGCACCTTGCTTTCAGGTATACCTACTGTTGTACGATGTGTTTAGCTCAGTTGGCTGGATGTCTGGTTTGTGATGCAGAACAATGCCAACAGCATAGGTTCAATTTACACACCAGTTCCAACCTCACTTCAAACGTGGTGACCCTCAGGTCAAACTTACCACCAGGTATCTCTCTCTCTCTCTCTGTTGAGAGACCAGCCCTGTGATCTAGGAGGACTCTGGTGATTTTATGTGTTTACGTGGGTATGTCCATAATCTGTGTAAATCAACAGGCAGGCAGTGATGTAATCAGGCATCAGATGCAGAGATGAATGTGCTAGTTGACTAAGCAAGAACAATAATAGTTTAACAACTCTCCAGCAATATGTATATACCCCAGGTGCTGTAATCATTGAACAAAGAGCTCACAATATAGTTTATCAGTTCTACGCGAGTGATTGGTTAAGTTGTATTTGAGGAATTGAAGGAAATATAATTCCAAATGTTGCTCCTGGCAAGTTCTTCAATAGTCCCAATGAAACTTTGACCCCTGATTTGGTGATAATAGTGAAATTAGGGATAGGCCAGAGGATGAGATTACTGATAGGGATGGAATAGAATGTTGCTGCTGGTGATACCTTGCAGCACAATCAGAGTTGTTTAGCTTTGAGCTGCTGGATCTGTTAAGGAGCAATCCCACTCAACAATGTGGTAGTGTCATGCGCATTGGAAGGTATCCTCCTTGTGAAGATCCAGAGCCAGCACGATACACCCCAACAAATACTGATTGAGAATGATGCACCCAAACAAACACAGATGTAAGCACGTCCTGACACACCCAGATGGAGCAATATATGTACTTATGGTGAAACAGGCCCTATCACTTTTAGAAAAGTGATTCTTTGATCCTGTTTGAGTTAAGGTTTCCCAATGATTGGTTATTGGTTTTGCAGTGCAGTGAATATTGTCCTGCTCTGCACCACTCCTTTCTCTTGCAACACAACAAATCTGGAAGATCACATTGTGTTTAAAGGATTTTTGATTTAGGCTAGATTGCAGTGAATGATTACTGGGCTGAAGTACAAATATTCCACATTGTTGTGTTTTATACAAACATTCTGTACAGATTTGGATCCGAGCAGAATAATTCTTGGCAAACCACTCATTGTTTATCAGAATCTCACTAAAAGCTTAAAAATACATGCCTTGTTTTGAAGAAAAGCAAGTGCTTAGGTATGCTTGTTGTTCCAAATGGTTGAGTGAGTCTGGGGAAAGGGTACGCAGAAGAACAAAACTTGCCCAGTATGGAGTGAGATGGATAAAAGGGAATAAACAGGTAACTTAGGTTTGGAGAGGGTTCAGAATGAGGAAATTTTCTTTTCTCATAGTCTCATGGAATGGTCACAGCAAAGAGGCAGTGCATTTGACCCGTAGTCTTCTTGCTTTTGTCCTCTATGCCTCGATTTATAAAGCCATGCCAGCTCTCTTCCAGAGCAACTCAGCTGGACTGCACCCCAGCTCATTTGCTACAGTCATGCATTTTTTACAATGATAATTACTTAATTATAGTTATCCAACAGCCTTTTGAAAACCGCAACTGAATCTGCCTGTCCTTTTTATTCAGGCTGTGCATTCCAATCCTAAACAATTGCTACATATAAGTGCTTCTCCTCACAGCACATATGGCGCTTTTGATTAAATCACCTTAAATCAGTGTCCTTGGTTCCCAACCCTTACACAATTTAAACGGTTTCCCTCTTTTTATTCTGCCCAAACTCTTCAAAATTTTGAACACCTCTATTGCATCTGTCAACTTTACCTTCTCTAAGCAGTGCCAGATTTTCCAATCTGCACTTGCATCTGAAGCCTCTCATCCCAAGAACCATTCTTGTAAATCTTTTCTGAACCCTCTGTAATGCTTTCTGAGTCTTCTTAGAGTTTGTGCCTAAAATTAGATACAACACTCCAGTTGAAGCTGAACCTATATTTTACAAAGATTCACCCTAACCTTCCTGCTTTTGCACTCGATGCCTCTATTGATAGAGCTCAAGATCCTGTATGAACCACCTATTAAACACTTTCTCATCCTGCCTTCACCTTCAATGATTTGTGCACACTGACACTCTATGTTTCTCAGCGCGTGTATCTGCTTTTGAATTTTTTCCCATGGTTTATATTGCCTCTCCTCATTCTTCCTCCCAAGATATACCATTTGACATTTTCATGCATTAGATTTAATCTGTCACTTTTCTGTCTGTTCTACCAAGTGCCTATATCATCCTGAAGACTAGCTCTATCCTTGCAGTTTATAATATTTTATTTCATATTATAACATTATAACAGTTTCATATCCTCTGTAAATATTGATATTTTTTGCCCAGCTTATCCAAGTCTAAGGCATTAATCAGTGCTAAGAAAAGCAATGGATCTGAATATCACTTGGTCGGGAACCGCACAATATATCTTGCTCCCGCAGTTATTTTGGTTTTTATTTTATGTATCTTGCTCTGGTTTGCAAAACAACAAAACTCCATCGTTGTACTTGTTATCTGACACCTTATCCAATGTCTTTTAGAAGTCCATGTACACCCCATAAAACACATTACCCTCATCAAACCTTATTATAAAACTCAATCAAGATAGGAAACACAATTTTGCCTTGACAAATCTGTTTTGGCTTTCTTCTCAACTCCATCTACCCATCTTCTGATTATATTCCTTCACACATAGACTCTCCAGAAGCAAATCCAGTGTCTGTTGCACATGTTCTACCAACTTCAGTGGCCATCCCTGGTCAGTTATTCCAGAAACCTCTTCAGGAAAAGCAATAACTTCCCTTCTGACTCCTAACTCCTAATTTCGGTTGTTTTTCCTGATGTTTGATTCTAGTGTCGGTGGATAAAGTAAAATTTCAGCATAAATTTAGAAGGAGAAAAATTGGCAACTGTCCGATTGTGGAGCATGGAACACCCTAACATCTGTCGCCTCCCACTCTGCACCAACGCAAAAGACAGAATGAATACCTGTCACTCTTACTTTCTCCCTTTGGAACGCATGGCTGCAGCAGACTGCCACTGTCCTACTCCGATTGATTTTTCCATATCAACACATTACTGGAAAGACTGATCATCACTTGAGTATTTCCACACTGGGAAGCTGGCATATGAGGATTGGATTCCTAAGGTTTTGGAATGCCTTGTAATATAACTGCTAACTGCCAGGCAGAAAGCCATTGAACATTGGAGCCTGGATCAATGAACATTATTGAATTGCAGAGCTGACTTACTGAGCTGAATGACCTCCTCCCACAACTATTTCCTATGATCTTATAAACCACGTCGCTTAAGGTAGTGTAGCTGTTGAGGGATACCCGACTTGTTGGCCAGACTTCAATGAGATTTGAGATCCCACATTAGGTCTGCAGTTGTGACATAAATGTAACAACCCACGAGGGAGAAAATGAATCTCTTGAGGATTAAGTGAGCTTTAAGGTGACACAGTGGCAATGAGAGATGAGAGCTGTCAGTTGCTTTCAGGAAATGTAGTAACTGATACTTAATGGAGAGGTAAGTATGTTCAGAATACTCCAGAACTCAGAGCATGCTCATGAATATCAGACAAATAATGTTCTTAACAGGATAGTCTTGTCATTGGGACCTGGTGCTCTTTCTAATTTGATCCTTGTAACCATGCAAACCTGTGTACTATTGCTTGGGCTTGACAAATAGCAGAATGTTTCTAAGGACTCCATGGATTCGTGAGCCTTGATCCTTACCAATTACTGTATAGAATTTCTTACTTTAGATGAATACAGTGTCCCTTTTAGGGGGAAAAGACATTGTGCTGTGTCTGAGGTAAACCAGACTACTTGTGTGGATTTCTCAGGAGTTTGGTTTGGACACACTTACACATTATAATGAGTTTCGGCACGTGCCAGACTCAAAACTGACCATAAATAACCTCTGTAAGCATAGAGAACATACGTGTGCTGAGAGGATAAGATGTATAAGGAGCATTTCAAAGGCATCTTTTTTTTAATGTGTGTGTGTGATGTTGCAATCTCTGTGGTACTGTGGTTTTCAAAAATACTTCTTTCTGTAATCGAGGTCAGAGTATCAGAAGAAGGAAAAAGGTGATTTCCTTTCACTCATGCTGCCTGAAGCTCTGTTAACCCATCAATTCCAGATTAAAGCTCACTTCACTGGTCAGTAATAATGACAGAAATTGATCCAGAAAATTAGGAAAATATATAATAATGTGCATCACTACGACTTGCTCAGTGATACACTGTCTCACTCAAGACGTTATTCCATCTGCCTGGCTACTATGGCAGCTATATTTTCAAAGTAGAGCTGCTTTTCAAATTGTGGAGATAATAAAGATATCAAAATAATTTCTTGGTGACTGCCTATAGGTTGTGGGTAATCATTGATATGAAACAATAATGGAAAGTAAAGCAAGTGATTTGTTATCTGTTTAACAGAGGTGTAAACCTAAACCTAAATAAAACACAGAGATTAATACCACCATTGAAACATTCAACCAAACAATGGGAAGTAAGAACCAAATGGAGGAACTTTCCTATTTCCAGTTGAAGTGTCTTTGTGCAGTGAGCTTCATGGCACCCAATCTGCCACAGCTCCTTGTGCCCTTTCTCACAGTTTTCTGCTCTTCACCCATTAATTATGCAAGCAGATTCATAAGCTCCTTTCTCAGAGAGGTGAAAGTGTTTGCCATTGTTGGGACCTTCCAACTTCCCTGTCTCTGGCACCATAGGTACGTAAATAGGCCATTCAGCCCAATGAACCTGCTCTCTAATTCAATGATATTCATTGACCCAGGTTCCAAAGCTCAGTGGTTCTTCTGCCTGGCAGTTACGTCACAAAGCATTCCAAAGTCTTGGGAGTACACTCCCCATCGGTCAACTTCCTAGTGCAGTTCTTGAGCTCAACAATCTACATATAGTCCAGAGGAAGGGAAAACTCATTCCTCACTTCCTGGACAGGGACCTGGCAGCATTGGTGGATGGGCTGGTGGAGAGTAGAGCAATAATTTTACCAGCCAAATGCCACAGGAGATCACACCACCAGACTGGACACAGATAGGGCCCTGCCCTAAGTGGAGTGGGACACCCAGCAATGCAGAAAGAAGGTTAATGATCTTTTGTGTTTCACAGGGATAAGTACCATCATTTTCTCTCTGTTTCCTCACACTCACAGGTCCACCACTCAAGCCAACCCTGCCACTGCGTGCACCTCTTGCCAAGACCCATGAACTACAGCTCTCTTTATTACATGCATGATGTCCATTCTCTGGCTGTCACTGATGATATCATTCCAAACAACTAACTTTTCCTGTCCTCTGTGCTTCGTATTCACTCACTGGGGACACCTCACCAATCTGGTTGCTGTTGCATCATCACTAACTGCTCTTTCATCCACTTCTACCATATGCACTCTGCCCTTTGTCTCAGGAAACAGCTGCCCTCTCCTGGGACTGATGTCGGCACCCTGATGGACCTGCCTGTAATCCCTGGAATGATTGGACTCACCAGGCCCCAATTCCTGGCCTTCAGGGACACAGATCCCTGGACTCTGGAAGGACTAAGTGTTAGGCTGACCATGGCCAAATCCTTGGACTGGAGCAGACAAGTCTCTTGACTGTGGTGGTATCCTCAGACTGGCTATAATCCACCTCCATTGCTCCCCTTTGACTTTCACACATGGCCACTTATTCGAAGCACGTGTAATGTTTGCTGTTTAAGCTACTGCACGTGCTGCAGGTGCAATGGTTCTGTAGCATGGTGTTGCTCAGTGACATGTCCACCCCTTTGACTGTTCATTGTTCCTCACTGTGACAAGCCATGTGCCTCTCCCTCTGTAATAAACATCGAAGCAAATCACAGACGCTAATAGCCTCTAACTGAACTCTAAAGACCCAGTATGCTAAGAAAGCAAGATGATCCTCACAGAAGCTGGCAACTTTCAAGCAAGCAGTAAACTGAGAGAGCACGAAAGTAGCAAGCTAAGAGCTAGAAGATGCATATACCCATGTGAGCACAAACGCATTTTGTGCAGATGCATATGTGTATTGCTGTGTGCAAGGCAGGATCATGCAAGTCATTGATGCCCTTGAGCTAGTAAAGTGGTCAAGCAGTGAGGTGATGTGGGAGTTGGTCCAAGAGCATGAAATGTGGTGTGCTTTATTGATATTGACTTGTGTCAAAGAAATATGGAGGAAGACAGCGTCCATGCAGGGATATTGCTGTGAAGAAGCAGTTGGGTGATGGTGTGGATAAGCACTCATAGAAATGTAGAAAATAGGTGAAGGAGTAGGCTATTTGGGCCTTTCAGCCTGCTCCCTCACTCAATATGATCATGACTAATCATCCAACTCAATAACCTGTTCCCACTTTCTCTCCATTCCCTTTGATGCCTTTAGCCCTCGGTACTATATCTAAATCCTTCTTGAAACATTTACTGCTTTTGCCTGAACCATGTTCTGTGGCAGAGAATTCCACATTCTCTGGATGAAGAAATTTCTCCTTATCTCAGTCCCAAATGGCTACCCCATGTCCTTAGACTGTGACTCCTGATTTTGGACTCCTCCAATCATCAGGAACATCCTTCCTGCATTTATCCTGTTTTCCCCATTTAGAATTTAATAGGTTTCTATGAGATCTCCCTGTTTCTTCTAAACTTCTGTGAATATAATCCAAACCAATCAAGTCTTTCTGTGTAAGTCAGTCCCGCTTTTCCAGTCTAATGATGGATTCAATGCACTGCAGATGCAAGGTACCTGTTCTGACTGACATGTCAGGAATTGGTGCCATTCCAGGTGCCTGGAGAAGGAGAGGAGAATTGGAAATGATGCATGGATAAGACAAGTGGGGCTTTAATGAGATGTGAATGCAAAGAAATGGGATGGTCACTGCTCAATGCTAAAGTCACCACTGAGGGAAAAATCAGGAATTTTTCTCTCCACGTTGAGAAACTGATTTTTATTTCAATTCTCACCACATGCTCCCACTTTTCTTGTCATTGCTTGTGCCACACCAGGAAATGGAAAATTCCTCCCAAAGTCACAGGTGCCCACTATGTGCCCATACACTAATGTCATAACAGCTCCTGAAGCATCCAAATGGTTATGTTGCAAGAACCCCTCGGTCTGTGTACTCATTTTTAAAGAACCCTCTAAATATCTGTGAGAGGTGTCATAAAAGCCCTCATGTGTCCATGTGTACATTGATGTTTTAAGGTCCTCTATGTGTCCGTGCACTAATGTCTTACAAACAGAGTCAGGCAGACCATATAGACGAACAAAGTGGTCAGCTAGGGTTCCAGGCTTTAAGGGGTGCCAAATTCTCCATTTTGAGTGCTAAGTAAGTAAAGTTGTCTGTATCTCTCATTTTTCTCTATATTTAATAGGGGTTCCAAAGTTACAGTTCATCCAGTACAGGTAAAACCATTGGCCCTGCTTTGGCACCTTCTCTAAATGTTCATTCACTCGTATATAGAGTACTTTCTATGCTGTGGTTTCTGTCATTCTGACTTGACTTGTCTTTCCACTCTAATTAAGCAGAGCAGCATCACATCCTAAAGTATCTGAGAATCGACGTTCTATTTTCCTGCAGCACTTCAACCTAACTTTCCACGGAATAGCTTCAAAATCTGGCCGTTCTTAAGATTGAATAGTGAAGTACAGGAGGCAGCTTCCCTCTGTAAGGCTGTGCAAAAAGTGTAATTCCAAGGAAAATGGAACTTCAGAAGGAGTGAAGTCATTCTTTCCATCGTATTACTCAAACTTGCCTCCTTGAGAAGAGGGAGAGAACTGAGCTCAGCAGTGAAGTCATTCTTTAAAACTATAACTCAGTGTTCTTCTACTTCAGGACTTTGTAACTTTTTCAGCTGTTTCTTATTTAAGCAGTCAAAGTGCTGTTTGCTTGCTTACCAAAGTGACCAGGGTTGACACGACACTTACGTTACAGCTGGAAATTATGCCGAGTTGGTCGAATTGAGGCTCAGACTGGAGTTGGTCAAATTGAGGCTAACTCATGTTGATTGAGACTCATTCAGCTGGTTTAAGAATGTGCTGTATATTGATGTATTACCCTCTCTTTAAAACAGAATGTAGCTCCGTGTGTTTGTTCATGTCTATTATTTTTCTCAGCACTTTTTGATCTTAGAGCTCAACGTTTCCCAGAGTTGGCATGTCTGGCAGTGCACGCAACCCAGTAGAAAGGCTCCACCCAGTGACAATGATCTTATAAGGCAATGTTCTTCGAACTCCGCAAAAGGCCTCATTGTACTTTTGATGAACGAAATAACTGAAAAGAGACTGTTGTGTGGAGGAAGTTAAGAAAAAATTGAGAAGCTCTCACTAAGAATTTCCACTGAGATTCATTCCACATGAACTGATACACCCATAACTTTCACCTTTACCAGACTCTGATATACCACACACCCTTAATTATGGTATTCTCAGATATAACCATACTCCTCATAGTGGTGCACTCTGAAGTACCTTCATTGCTTCCTGTAATGCTTAAGATAGATTACACCTGTCTAGCTATTATACTTTTTGGAATACCTATATCATTTAGTAAAACACTTTCAGACTTACCTCAGTTCCCTCAGATAATTAACACTACAACATGGAACTCACCTCCTGTTTCCTCAAAATCTGTACACTATTTGCAGGGCACGTGTCAGGAATGTGATGAAATACTCTATGTTTGTCTGGACAAGTGCAGATTCAACAACACTCAAGAAGTTCGCTCAAAACACCATCCAAGACAAAGCAACTGGCTTGGTTGGCAATCCATCCACCTCCTTCAACATTCACTCTGTTCACCCATCGAAACACAGTGACAACTGTGTGTATCATCTGCGATAACTCACCAAGGATCCTCCTTCCCACTCTGTGATCTCTACTAACAAGGACGGCAGATGTATGGGACCCAACTACCCGCAATTTCTCTTTAAACACACACATTTGTCGTGGAACTATGTTGTTGTTGCTTTACCATGTCTGACCCAAAATCCTGGAACTCTCTCCTTAAAAGCACTGATGATATCCCTACATCCCAAGGGCTACGTCAGCTGAAAAAAGCAAATCACCATTACTTTCTCTGGCCAATTAGGGAGAATTACAGCCTTAGTTCAAACTTTTATATATAGACCTCATTACAGCTTTGGTTCAAACATTTACAAAAGAGCTGAATTCCAGAGGTGAGATGAGAGTGACTGCTCTTGATATCAAGGCCAGATTCGACTGAGTGTGGCATCAAGGGGAGCTAGCAGAACTGGAATCACTGGGAATTGAGGTGGGGTGGGGGAGATAAATGACTGGTAGAATCATGTCTAGCACATAGGAAGATGGTTGTGGTTGCTGGAAGTCAGTCATCTCAGCTCCATGGTATCTCTGCAGGAGTTCCTCAGAGTAGTAGCCTAGGCCCAACCATCTTCAGCTGCTTCATCAATGACCACCCCCCCCCATCATAACGTTAGAAGTGGAGATGTTCACGTCTGATTGTACAATGTTCAGCACCATTCGCAAATCCTCAGATAATGAAGCAGTCCATGTTCGAATGCAACAAGATCTGGGCAATATCTTGGACTGACAAGTGGCAAGTATCATTCACACCATACAAATGCCAGACAGTGAGCGCCTCCAGAAGGAGCCAACCTAAGTGTTGTGAAGTTAGGTAAAGGATTTGATAGAGTGGTCAAGAAGGCATATGGTATGCTTGCCTTCATCGGACGGGGTATTGAGTATAAGAGCTGGCAGGTCATGTTAAAATTGTACAAGACTTTGGTTCGGCCGCATTTAGAATACTGTGTACAGTTCTGGTCGCCACATTACCAAAAGGATGTGGAAGCTTTGGAGAGGGTACAGAGAAGGGTTACGAGGATGTTGCCTGGTATGGAAGGTGCTAGCTATGAAGAGAGGTTGAGTAGGTTAGGATTGTTTTCATTAGAAAAAAGGAGATTGAGGGAGGACCTGATTGAGGTCTTCAAAATCGTGAAGGGTATAGACAGGGTTGATAGAGATAAGCTTTTTCCCAGGGTGAGGGATTCAATAACGAGGGGTCACGCGTTCAAGGTGAGAGGAGAAAAGTTTAAGGGGGATACACGCGGAAAGTACTTTACGCAGAGGGTGGTAGGTGCCTGGAACACGTTGCCAGCAGAGGTAGTAGAGGCAGGCACGGTAGATTCACTTAAGGTGCGTTTGGACAGATGCATGAGTAGGTGGGGAGCAGAGGGATACAGATCCTTAGGAATTGGGCGATAGGTTTAGACGGTGGATTTGGATCGGCACAGGCTTGGAGGGCCGAAGGGCCTGTTCCTGGGCTGTAAGTTTTCTTTGTTCTTTGATTTGTGGATTGGATGGCAGGATGTTAGAGTATTTGATATTTGTAAAATGATAATGGGGAAGAGTGTGTGGTCCCGTTAAAAGATAATGCGTCTTTTTTCTAGGCTTGGAGATTTTTTAAAAGTTGTGCAGGTGCATTGAAAGCTCCTGAAATTGAAAACATTGTATCAAAAGGCTGATAGTTAGAAACCCAGGCAGTAGTCTTGTTTTGTTAACAAAGCAACCAGTTTGAAAATCAGCCAATTAATTTAAACCAAGCACTTAGAAACTAAAAACCAATTAAATTTAAATCTGATAGTTTTGACAACCTAGGACCAATCCTATTGTAAGACATTAACAGGTCATCAAGGGTATAAAAGAAAATTGGTGTAACAGTCATCGCATAGAGTTAAGAATCCATCAGCTAAAAAGAAAATCACTGGCTATTAGAGAATTTTCCAAGTTCTTGGAAAACCATTAACTAAAGTAAAAGTACCGTGGTACTCTTAGCTAAAATTCTTGACACAAGAATTTGACCTAGGAAAGTGTTCCTGACCTGGAGCACTGCAGGGAAACCAAAGAATCTTCTGGAAGACTAATACTCGCTGTAATTTCGAGAGACTAAGTTTTAATTTTTTTTTCTTAATTTGGTTTATGTAAGTGAGAGTTGTATTTAATGGAACAGCATACGATTAGAATTTTGTTTTATTTGGGAATAGTTAGTAGTTAAGGGGGAAGTTTTCGGTTTGTTACTAGTTCTGTTAATTTGTTCACAGTTAGAATTAGCTAAAATAAATTGTTACTTGTTGATTATAGATTGACTGACAGGAGTTTATTTCATTTAACCTCTCCTTTATAACAGTTTGGGGGGGATGGTGAGAGGCAGGTTATACCACTTTTCACATTTCCTTTAACAGATTGTGAGGCAAGGCGAACTTCTCTGAGTGTTTCGGTTTCAGTTATCAGAGGGGTGTCGACATCTTCTTCATAATATAATCACCGCCCCTTTACATTCAGTGACATTGTGCCATCACTGACTCCCTCACTATTAACATCCTGGGGGGTTACTATTAATTAGCAACTGAACTGACTCACATATAAATATAGTGTCTACAAGAGCAGGTCATAGGCTCGGAATACTAGAGAGTAACTCACCTCCTGACTCCCCAAAGCCTGTTCACAGTTTACAAAGAACAAGTCAAGAGCGTGATGGAATACTTCCCACTTGCCTGGATGTGCACAGCTGCAGCAACACTCAATAAGCTTGTCACTATCCAAGACAAAGCAGTCCACTTGATTGACACTACTTCCACAAACATTTAGTCACTCCACCACCGACACTCAGTAGCAGCAGTGTGTTCTGTTTACAAGATGCACTGTAGAAATTCACCAAAAATCCTTAGGCAGCACCTTCCAAACCCACAATGACTTCCATTTAGAAGCTCAAAGCGGCAGGTACATGGGGTTACCACCACTGCAAGCCCCCATTCAAGCAACTCACCTTCCTGACTTGGAGATATATTGCTGTTCCCTCAGTGTTGCTGGGTCAAAATGCTGGAATTCCCTCTCTAACAACATTGTGAGTTTACCTACAGCATATGTACTGCAGCAGTTCAAGAAGACTATTCATTACCACCTTCTCAAGGGCAACTAGGGGTGGGCAATAATTGCCACTGATGCCCACATCTCACACATGAATGCAAAATGCCATAAATGAATACAGAGAATGAATTTAGACCTTTGCACCCAAGGAAAAAGAATGACTAAAAGTTAATTGCTGAAGGTAGAGTGGGTTGAAATCATTTTACATGTATCCATTCGTTAGCTCACAGGACCATCACTGTCTCCATCTCACTCAACTCTGGTCACTGTAACAGTCTCTGAGATCATTCACTTACCTCAGGATAACACTCACAGATTTGCACTTACCTTCACTCCACTTTTTCACTGCAGCTGTCCCTGAAATACCCCAGCCTTGTTATAGTAATATTTTGATATATCCCATGTTGCGCATTGTCACAGCAATATATACCATACTGAAACAGTCATCGACTTAGCCCACACTCTTCATGTTAACACTCTCTGATGTATCCTATACTATCCTTGACATTCTGATAAGGCCTCCTCCTATTACAAGTTTTGATACACCCACTGGATTAATAGATTTAAGGCATCACCAATACAGATGATATCACATTCATTTTAATTTTAAACATATTTTATTTTATTACTGCTGCCCCTTTAAATATGCTGCTTACACTTCTGTAAATGATGTGCCAGTCTGTACGCTTGAGTGCAGTGACAAATGATATCTGCTTGACTCAGTTTTCTCACTAGCCTTACCCTGCTCACATAATCAGATCCTCACTCACAAATCCTTTACCTGGGAAAACTGTGCCTTGAGTCTCCGCTGATACAATGAATCCACCTCAGCTTAGCTCTCAATTTTTGTACCCATGATCCATTCCTCCCTGAAATGGTATTATGTTGTTGCCTGAAACAGGACGGTTGGCCACATGCCTCTTTCGAAATGGGGCCGTTACATCTCCAATGTTAACAATGAAGAAAAACATTTTGAGGCCATTCCTGCCCCATTAATGGCAGATTCAAAACTAATGCCGTAGTGTATGAATAACAGAAGCTTTTAGTGTCAGCAGAAGTCTTGCGAAGCAGGAGCAGACATCTCTAGAGAACTCCATGCCAGTCAGTTGGGATGGGTAAGGTAAAGGCAATATATAGCCCATGGCAATAATAGAATGCTGAGGCACATTTTCATTTCTTCCTGGGAGTTTGGTGACACTCATGTCAAATTCGCCAAATGATTTTTCTTGGGTGTCTGCTGCAAAACGCTGCACTGAAGTATTTGTTTATGAATAGGTTGAGGGGTGAATCAGATCTCATTGAGTCAACCTCCCTGGTTTGTTGCAACAAAGATTTCAATTATTTGATGCTGCTTGGCCTGCTGTGTTCATCCAGCTCCACACCTTGTTATTTCAATTATTTTTATTATGAGGCTATACCTTTCTCCAGTTAAAACATAATTAACTAACTTTTACTGCACCAGTAAGGAGTAAATCCTTGGTTTTCAAGAATGAAGAAAGAGCAATTTGTTAGTCATTAATTCTGAGAAAATAAAAAAAATCAACCACAAGTATATGACCTTCAGGCAGTCATGCACAACTTACAGGTACAAAATTAAAAGGGGATAGCATCCAGTAACAAAGAAAGATAAAAGAACATACAGTTTAGTATTTTTTGGGTGTTCATGAGGTGTAAGCATTTAACCTGAGACCAGGGTCGGTTAATTGGTTTCTGTGACTATCAACATTAGCAAATCTTTTTATCTTTTATGTTCTTGGTTTCCTGGTGTTTCATTCCAGTCAGCGTTGTAATCAGGCTTTCCTCCTTGAGGGACAGAGAGAGACAGCCTTTCCAGTCTGTTTCAGTTTTGCAGTCAAAGATCCATCTGAGTGAATTTACTGAAATAGAGTCATAGAGCTGTACAACATGCGTACAGACCCTTCGGTCCAACTTGTCCATGCTGACCAGATATCCTAAATAAATCTAGTCCCATTTGTCAGCATTTGGCCCATATCCCTCTCAACCCTTCCTATTCATATACCCATCCAGATGCCTTTTAAATGGTGTAATTGGGCCTCCACCACTTCCTCTGGCAGCTCAGTATGTACATGCACTGTCCTTTGTGTGAAAAGGTTGTCCCTTAGGTCCTTTTTAAATCTTTCCCCTCTCACCTTAAATCTATGCCCTCTACTTTTGGACTCCCCCACCCTGGGAAAACACCCTGTCTATCTACCCAATCCTTACCACTCATGGTTTTAATTTTAAACATATTTTATTTTGTTACTGCTGCCCCTTTAAATATGCTACTTGCACTTCTGTAAATGACGTGCCAGCCTGTACGTCTCTATATGGTCTCACCTCAACGTCCGATGCTCCAGGGAAATTAGTCCCAGTCTATTCAGATTCTCCCTATAGCTCAAATACTCCAACCCTGGCAACATCCTTGTAAATCTTTTCTGAACCCTTTCAAGTTTCACAACATCCTTCCCGTAGCAGGGAGGCCAGAATTGGATGCAGCATTCCAATAGTGGGCTAACCAATGTCCTGCACAGCCGCAACATGACCTCCCAACTCCTATCTCGATGCACTGACCGACACTTTTTTTTCTATGTTCCATCTGCAGGGGATGTTTCAGCTCCAGCAGCTCACCACCACCTTCTTAAGGGCAACTAGGGCTACAAAGACTGGCCAGCCAGTGACACCCACATCCCACAAATGAATAATAATATTGAAGAATATTGTGATGGTGCAAATCAGACATAGCAATAGGACAATCATGCAATAGGACACCTTTTCACACCTCCCAGGGAAGGCCTTTTGGCTGGTTTTGTTGCCCTTGGGGCAAATAATAATTTCAGCCCATGTGGAATTTTGTTAAGTCTACATTGAATCAATGAAATTTGGCCATCCCATGTAGACAGGTAATGCCTGTGGCCATTTTCACTCAGTGTTTTTGGTCCCTTTTTAAAATGATTTCAATACATGAAGGTCCCGAGTTTTTTACATCATCATGGCACGCTGTAAGTCACCCTCAATTCAGAGGTCTTCTCTGACATTTGGATTTGAAGATAATTACAGTTTAGATGAAGAAGGAATGGTGTTTTGCTTTTGTGTGTGAATTTGAACTCTACATCATTAAGAACTGACTCCAGACATCTGGATGTTTGCCAAATTTTGCTTAAATGCAATTTTTTTTTCTCTAGGACTAAAAGCAAACTAATTGCTCTGTGCTTATGCAAGGGTGGCTACTTTCCGTGGAAGCTTTGACTTTTGTGAAGTTTTGAATTGCAGCAATTTCAATGTAAGGCAGGGATTAATTTCAACCGAACCCACCCAGTGCAGGAAACTGACAAGATTGAATCAGGGTCATGTTTTACATTCTGCCCAGTTTTGCTTACCGTTGTGACTGATTTTAACTTTGCAAAATTGTCACAAGTGCCCACAAAATAGGATTGATTGGCTTGCCACGCCATTAACTCTAACATTTGGTTGGCATTACATTTACAGGGGCTATAGGTAAGTGTCTCCCAAGTGAAAGGCCTACACCACTTGAGCTTCTTTCCTCTCAGAGTCTAATGAGACTCGTCTAGGAGCATAGCGAATGTAATTTTTATGCCTTTTAGTAATGGCTGAAAGGCATTGATACAGTCTATACTTGCACACGAACAACAGAATTAAACTGGCACTTTAAATTAACACAACTTGCATAGACATATATTGAATACCTATACTGTAGTAAAATGTCCTAAGGCACTTAACTTCAGTTAGCTCGTTCTCCATTATGCCAAATAGCTGGAGTCATCGAGTCATACAGAACGGAAATAGACCCTTTGGTCCAACCAATCCATGCCGACCATGTTCCCAAAAGACTAGTCCCACCTGTCTATGTTTGCCCGTATCCCTCCAAAACGTTTCAATTTGTGAATTTATCCAGATGCCTTTTAAACATTGTAACTGTACCTGCATCCACCACTTTCACTGGCAGTTCATTCCACACACAAATCACCGTCTGCGTAAAAAAGTTGCCCCTCATGTCCTTTTTAATTCTTTCTCCTCTCACCTTAAAAATATGCCCCAGGGTTTGGAACAACACCCTAGGGAAAAGACCCTTATGATTCACCTTATCTATGCCCATCATGATTTTATAAACTTCAATAATGTCAGCCGTCAAGCTACTACGCTCCAGTGAGAAAAGCCTCAGCCTTTCCAGTCTATTTTTATATCTCAAACCCTCCATTCCCAGCAATATCCTGGTAAATCTTTTCTGAACACTCTCGAGTTTAATAATACCCAGGACAACCAGAAATGCACACAGACTTCCAGAAGAGGCCTCACCAACATCTTGTACAACATCAACGTGACATTTCAACTCCTACGCTTAAAGGTCTGAGCCTCCTCGTGTGTTAATGCAAAAATAAAAGTGCAGAGGCATTTACTCTAATGTTTATTTTGTTTTGATTCATGAGCTTTACTTAGCTACAATGCATTAAGCCTGTGTACTCAGAAAGTGCACTGCAGTCCCTCCCACTCTGCTAAACCGTGTCTCTTTGTTCCTCGTGCAATGGTTGCTTAGCCTTGCTGGCAAGCTTCACTACTGGCACTGATACTTTCTCAAATCTCAGGAACCTGAGAAGGTTCTGTTTCCAGTGAGAAAAAACCTTTCTCTAGAGTTTCAGAGGCACAGTTTGACCCAGACAATGTTTGACCCATGGTGACCTTTCCATCTTTACCAGGCTGTTCTATGTTCAGGGTAGGAAGTTGGTGCCAGCAACCCAGTGATGTTAGACTTTTGCCATTGTTTGCAATCACAGAGAATTTCCTATTAACTTTGATATAGACAGCTAATTCATTTTTCACCCATTTTAATCCTGCAGAGGCTATTACGCATTGGTTAGGCTGTTCATTACATTTTTAGGAAGCTAGATCACGGTAAATAGGATGCAAAGGAGCGTTACCAAGATGTTGTCAGGAATGGAGAGCTTTTGCTTTGAGAAAAGATTGGATGTTTTAGTTCGAACAGAAGAGACTGAGGGGTGATTTAACTAAGGTGTGCAAAATTAAAATGGCTTGACATAAGAATGTATGTACAGGACCTATCCCCCTTAGCAGAGAGGTGAATGACCAGGCTTATGCATTTAAAGTAATGGGTGAAAGAATTAATGCTAATATTCTGGTAGGTGCTATCTTTACAGGGCTCTGTAAATGAGGATCTTCCCAGAAAAAGTCACACACCACATTGAACTCTATCCATTTCAGGTTTTCACGAGCTTCATTTAGGAGCATATAAAATGGAAGTTTCAAACATTTTAGCAGAAGGCATTGAGAGAGGAGTAGGAATTGAGGAGAAATGTTTTCACCCAGAATGTAGCAGAAGATCTTGTACTGACTCACTCAAAGAGACAAAAATAACCATATTTCAAAAAGTATTTGCATATGTACTTGAAATGCAGTAACCTAAAAGACTATGGACAATGAGCTAGAAATGGGATTAGGCTAGGTTGATACTTTTCAACCAGCATGGACAGATGGGCAGAATGGCTTCCTTTTGTGTCATAAATGTCTATGATTCTGCAATGATTTGATGGCACAAAATGAGATGTGGGGACCAGCAGTAGGGGAAGAGAATGAGCAGCTACTTATAATGCCTGAGGGTTCACGGTATAAAGCAATGGGCTTGTCATTCCAATAGTCCTCGCCTTTTATTGCCTTGCCAAAGTAACTCGAGCCAAGTCTCCATTTTGACTGGCATTTCAAAGCAACTCGACTGTGTGAAACTTGGGGTGGGGAATGCAGGGGAAGGGATGGCGCAAATCTTGGCTTTTGGGAACAGTGGCTGTAGTATGACTCAGGACCTCTAGAGTAGGAGAGAAGAACAAGCAAAGTAAATTGGAAAGAAAGAGGATCTAATGGAAGCATACTTCACTGAACATAGAGAGCTACAGTTTGTTTAAATGATGAGCACCATGGAAGTTGGAATTGTTACAAAAGTACTCCAAAGGCATGCATCTTGCTCCTTAATTTGGCTTAATAGAAACAGTGGGCTGTCAATATTCCCGTTCGTAAGCTAGATACAGAGCGAATATGCAGCAATCAACTTCAACCAGTGCATGAGTTACATCAGCAGGATAAAACGTTCCTAAAAACAGATCATTTACATTCCACACATTGCAATTGTGTTATGCTGGACTGCATCCACAACTGCATCTCAACTGAACCACTATATCCTCTGGCATTGTAGTTAGGAGATGGTGTTGCTGTTTGAAACATGTTTATTCAGTAGAGTAAGGGTTACTTACTGTGTAACTATGTGGAGCTGCCATTTCTTCAGCAAAGTAAGGGTTATCCAATTTCTATATTACAGAGAGATTATGTCTGTGTTGTAGGGTGCGTTGTGATGTGTAGGTCTGTGTTTATGATAGTCTGTTGTATCCATATATAGCTGGCTCATCCTTGAAAAAGATAATCGAATGAGAAATGTAGTTCCTATGACTGGGATAAGTAAAGAGATGCTTTAGGGACAGGTGTGTGGCTTTCAGAGGTAATAAAATAACCTAATACTTTTATTCAGAGAAAGATTTGAATTAAAAAATTGTGAAATGTGTATGCTGGAGCAGTGGCCCTGGTTCTATTGCTTCTGGTAACTGCTCTGTGCTCATTAGATATGAGGTATCTTCATCCCGGTCTCACTCCTTTGGGAGTTTAGTCTTCAGTTTATTAGATGTTGGCTTCCCAGTGGATTCTATGTTAGTCCCTCAATTTATAGTATTGCCCTTGGCTAGAGAGTACTGCAGATGCTTAAATGTGATGAAATCTGATGGGAACTTAGGCAGCTCCTTAATTTCTTGGGAAGAACTTGAGTTTTTGACAATACTCAAATAGTTCCCCTACAGAGTGGGAACAGGCCATCATTTAAAAGTGGTAGTTTATTGCATGTCATTGGCTAGACCAGCAGTGCTGTGTTGAAGGAATTTGGTCTACATGTGCAATGTTGCGCAAGTTGTGATGCACGATGCCTTCCCTTTTTAAATTGTTACAGCTCGGATACCATTCTATCTCACAGGCACAAGTAATGCTTGTGTTAGAAACCCATAATGGGAGAGTTCAGAGCAAACAGAAAACTACAGGCAAACTTTCTATCCCGCATGACTAATAAAGCCATTATCAAGTGGCTGAGCAGTTTTGAAAAATAATCACAGGATTCCCCCAATTTATTTTCAGAGGTGCAATTATTGAGAAGTGGCCTTAAATAGCACAATGTATGCTCACGTTAATAAAATGATGCCAGCAGTAAACTGGTGAATATATATTAAATGGGAATTGAATGTTTATCTCACAAAGGTCCAATAGAAAGCCAAGGACTAGCTAGGTCAGGACCAGCTGTATTTAATCCATGGTAACTTTAAAAATTAGATCTGAAGAGTAGATTACTGAGAGCCTAACTTAAATTCTTTATAACGGTGTGGAGCTGGAAGAACACAGCAGGCCAAGCAGCATCTTCTTCAGAAGGACCCTGACCCGAAACGTCAGCTTTCCTGTGCCTCTGATGCTGCCTGGCCTGCCACGTTCCTCCAGCTCCACACTGTGTTATCTCTGACTCCAGCATCAGCAGTTCTTACCATCTCTGAGTGAGTTAAATTCTTCATAATTGTCTTCGGTAAATACCTACAATATTCCTAAAATTGAGCTAATACTCCCAAAATTGAGCTGTGTTCAAAATGAACTTGATGACAGACATTGCCAGCTGAATTCACTGTATTACATCCAGTTGACTTTTGGATTTTGCTTCTAGATCTTTAGCAGTAACATATTTGATTGCTTCAATGAAAAATTAGAATATAGGAATTCTTTCGAGTTGTCATTCTTGGCATTGTTGAGTTCAGAGAAGAATGCTTAAAAAATTTAACTGTGACAGATATAGATTCTCCGTATCTAGTCTTATTTATGCAACAGCAGGACTAGGTGCATCTCTCTGGGAATGTCTGAGGACTACCCTGGTGCCTAAGCACTGTGTTGTGGTGTTCATGCCTGTCTGTGTGTAACTGAGGGATATCTCAGTGGCATCTCCCGAATTTCCAATACAGCCTTACATCAAACAGCTCACTGGACAACAACCACTGCCTGTATTTTAGAAACATTTTTATGAAAAGCAGCTAATGAGAAGAAATAACTCTTGATTCTAATAAAAGTTGGGATTTCACAAGTATGGGGCAAAATGGACTGCACTTCTGCAATTTTACTAGCCCCTTCCCCAAAGTGAGTCCATTCCAGACAGAAAAGAGGCTGCCACACAGAGAACATACATGTGATCTCTGGTTGACAGAAGAAAAAAAAATTCTCATGTCAAGAGCTATATTTTTGACAACTCTCATGATTTTTTGTTCTGAGAACAGTCAATGGCATGGCAGTCAGTTTGTTTGAAATACTATGGGTTTAAGAGATGTATTTTGTCCTTTATTTTTATGAAGAAGGGTTGAGACAGAGGTACTGAGCAGTCTGCGCCCAAGCGAATAAAGTAAACAGCTTGTGAGGCCATGGGTTTTTACTTTAAAGTTGAAATAATGGAAGCAGTCTGAATGGGTGGAGTCAAGCTCCAACAAAACTAGGATTTCTTTAGTTTTAACCTTTTCATCATAGCAGTTTTCCGCATGGTGGGTATTATGGCGATAGAGGTGCCCAAACTCACATACTAATTTGCAATTTTTGCTACCCTTTATGTGAAAAAGTGTTCCGGATTTCATTAATAGCCTAGCTCTCATTTTCAGACAGGGCCACCATGTTCTGGATTGCCTGACCATATACATAGCAACTCGATTCTATCACCCCTCTTCTCAACTCAATAGAATACCCAAATCAAACTTATGCAACCCATCCTCAAACATTAACCCTTTGGACCATGATACCATTCAGATGAGTCACTATTGCACATCCTGAAAATTCAGATTAGCCTTCCTTACATGCAATGTACAAAACTGAGTGCAGACTTCCAGATTAGGTCTGACCAAGAAGCTGCAAAATTGAAGCTTCATTTCTGAACATTTGCATTGTATCCCCCTTCACATTAAGGTTAGTACTTGCAAATGGCTTCTAAATTTCATCTTGTACTTGTGTACTAACTTCTTGTAATTTGTACTTGGACTCTCGATGCCCTGGTTCCTCTATCTTGGGTCTTGAGCGAGGAATCTGACCTGATCCAACACCCTGTGTCCCACAAAGATCGACCATTGCAACAAGGACTGTCCCTTCTTAATACTGTGCCCTGGTCACTTCTGCTCTTCTCATGATCAACAACACATATTCCTCTCAGCAGTAACCATGGCTTCAGGAAGTCAATTGTCTGAACCATACAAAGTAGACTCACGGTATCCAGAGCTGGAGGAGATGGGTTTACTCTAACTGTTCAGCTGGTGGGGTAGTGCCACTATTTTCACATTAAATCCCACCCTTGGTATCAAATGGAAAATGGAATAATAAAGTGGTAGTGCTGTAATGCTCCCCTCTATAGCACTGCATTCACTACAGCTATCCCCAAAGTATTGCTCCTTTTCAAACTCACCGTTCGATATACTGCTGCTTGTCCCATTGAATAAAACCATTACAGAAAATATAATACAGAGAAATGTATGCTAGACAAGAGAGCATTGTAGAGAGAGAGTTTACAGGCTGGTGCACTGTAGAGAGGGAAATGCTGCAGAAAGGTTAACATTAGAATGAAAGAAGTGCTATAAAAGAGAAAGTATTATAAAAAAGGTTATGGTATTAATAGAGTAGTGTCGTAGAGGAGTGAGCATTATCGAGGAGAGTACTATAGAGACAGTAGTGATAAAGAGCAAATAGCCTCATAATGAGGACAGTGCTATGTACATTGCTTCCAGATGTACCGTTTGGTGTATTTCGGACTCTCCTATTGCTCTGATTTCTTGTCCTCTTGAAGCTGCCTGCCTATTTTTGTCAGGTGTTTTCCATTAGAGTCAGCCTCTGCAAGCTTTCTCTGACCTATTAGTAAAGCCTGGAGAAGCTGTCTGCGCTGTCAGGTTCTGTGGGCCTTCTGAGGGTCTGTTGCCAGAAAGCAGTAAGGGCACAAAGGGATGAATGACCCATCTTTAAAGGACACACTGACAACAACCATATGTTTCTTTTTTATTGAGTAAAAGCAGGATTCCTTTGAAATTAAGTCTAGTCTGTAGAATCCAAATTCTCTGACTGAGTTTGTAGTGCAAAATCCACACCAAGGCACATCGAGTAGTGCTCATTTCATGACAAAATTCTCAACTGTTTGTATTCCAAATGCTATCCCTGAAGTCTGTGTCACCTTTTCTTCTGTCTAGTCTATACCATGTACCTGGCTCTTGTCCTGATTAGGAGGCAACAGCTCATTTCCCAGGCATCTTGAAGCTTTGCATATAATGAATTACCATGTGGAATAACTTGTTATATGTGGAAGATGGCAGCTGTGTTGCATACAGAAAGAGCCAAAGAACGACATAAGGGACCAATTAAGCTTTTTTTGTGATGGACTGTGGAAGGTGGAGGTGGGATGGCATTGGTGTTGTGTGGTGTGGGGGTGGATGGGGTTGACGATACTCACTTTTTAGGCTGTCATCACATCGTTTTGGCAAATGAAATGTCCTGACGAGCCTCTTCCTTTAAAAATACTCCTCACGATTTTCTGCCATCATTAAGGTGGGTGGCTGGAGGCGCCTGCAAAATGTATGCTAGTTGCATTTCAATGTTGCCACATTGCCTGCCCATTTTGCCATGTGGTCACGACAGATGCTGGTCAAAGCAGAAAGTGTTAGAAACACCCAATAGGTCTGGCAGCAGCTATGGAGAGAAAAACTGAGTTCATGTTTCAAATTGAATTTGAAAAAGCCAAGTCAACTTGAAATGTTAGCACAGCGTCTGTCTCCACAGATGCTGTGAGTTTTTCTGGCACTTGCTGTTTTTATGTCTGATTTCCAGCATGCAGAGTATTTTGCTTTTATTCTGGTATGAGGTGTTCAGTGTTGCTAAGCAGCCCAAGTCAGGCAGCGCTTTAATTGAAGAGGTATTTAAATTGGGAAAACTTTACTTCCAATTAATGTTTAGGAATATCCTTTCTCTTTTCTCATCTAAATCTTGCTGCCAGTTTTAGCAATGTTCCTTTTCACAGCTTTTTATCAATCAGCAGAGGAGACAATGGCGTAGTCATTTGGGATTTTTCCTATATTTGTATCACGGAGAAAGAGCAGAGGAGAGTGAGGTATAAAAATACAAGTCAGTGAGACTAATCAGACAATTGTACAGCCCCGTTTGCAGGGATAGTGCTTTGGTGGCCTAACCTTCCAGCATCTGCACTGATTCTGACTTTCTGCCCTCGGGAGCTAAGTATCAGATATCTGCAGAACCAAATGCTACCAACTCATCTTTGGGTGGAGTTGTGCCACCAGCCCTCCTTTCTAGATATTTTCTAATCAACCTGTTCTGAATGGTATTACACACCTTTGGAGGAGGTGAGACTTGAACCTGAGCCTTTTGGCTCAGACTATCAGACATTGTCAATGCACCAAAAGAGCCCTCTTCAATGTGCCTCTCTAGATATTTTTTAAGTAACCTGTTCAGAGATGTTATCACACACCTCTGAAGCAGGTGGGGCATGACTTGGCCCTTCTGGATCAGAGTAGGCACCAGCCCTACTGCACTGTAAGAGCCCTCTCGGTATTCCATTCTATACTGAATCCAATAGCCTGTTTGGTTAGCTCTGGTAGTGGATAAACTGCTAGTGAGTCTTAAGAAGAAACACTTGTCAGAACAACAAAATGCCATTCATAGCATGATAACAAAAGATACATGTTACATTGGCTAGTTAGACATAATGACTACAAATATCAGGAGCCGGGGAAGACACATCTGACCCTATTGGTATCTCGAGCTGGACTCCTTGATTCTCGACCAAAACGAAATGACATCACCAGTTTGGATCGAGTCTGAACCAGTCTCCAATGTTAACCCTTTCAGAACCATTACCTTAACGCAATAGTAAGTTTCTAAATTTAGTGATAATGACATTGGAAGGTCATCATGAGCACAATAATAACCCTGACCAAATAAAGTAAGGAAGGGTAAGAGCAGGGTAATGCTGGCACGCAAAAGCCATGTTCTGATGTACCTTCAATGAAGAGTATTATCTTGGCCCAGAGATCTTAAATTTTGTAATAGCGTCTTCACATGACATAAGCAAAGCTCTTAGTTTAATAGCAAGAGGAGCCATTCTGATACTAGCAATAGATTTGTTTTTTGTATCTTTCCCACAAGTAGGCCAACTCAAATCGTGGAACAATAATTTAGTGTCACACAGCTTCACTTATATATCTCTCATGTCTACTCATATCTGTGAGTGGAGGTTGGCTCAAAAATGATCTAATTCTGAGAGATTATTGCCAGCACCCAATTGAGGCTAATTTCTAGAGGTAAAGTGTGTTTCCAGCTGACTGAATTGTTGCCCTGTCATCAGAGTGTTTTTGAATTCCTCACTGTCTCAGTGTGAGTGGGGAGACGTCCTTCAGCAGGACATGTTGTGCTATTGGGTAATGTTATTTCAAGGGACAGAGTCCTGAGAACAGCCAAGAACAGTTTGTGCTGAAATTCGGCAAAAAAAAGAACAATTCCTTTTCCGTTTTAATTTTAAAACATTTGTCTGACTCATGACTGTATTTTCTTCTTGGAAAAACATAAATCACTTCTTTTCACAGAATGACAGGGTGATGGGTATAGGGAGAAGGCCTTCTTATTGTAATTAAACACTCATGTTCAGGATGACACCAGACTGCATACTGCTGCCAGGAGTTATTGCTGCTAAATTGGATATACTAACAAGTTAGATTTGTTTTGTTATTCTTCAGTTTGCCCCATTCTGCCAGCATTGACTTGCCCTGGGCTGAAGTATAAAGGATGCAGATAGTAATTTTCATAACCTCCCATCAGCATGACCTATAATTGCTTATTAAACCTGACTTCAACCCATTTAAGGGTGGCTTCCACAAAAGTGGTGATTTTAATCTACTTGTCCCCCTAGAAGTGAGTTTGGCAAATGGAAACATCGTTCTATTTCTCGCCTTCACTGCAAAAATTCATCCCAATATCTTAATGCATTTGTCTGTTCACCTTGTGAGAGGAAAAAGTGTCAACATCACAGCTAAAATCAATGCCATCCTTACCCAACTTTGAGCCCAATCAGGCACCTTGACTAAATTTCTTCTTCCCTCGCCCAGGGCGACATATGTCTGTGGATTCAATTTGACTGTCTACATGTCTTTATATCCATCCATCTGTCAATTCATTTAGATGTGCCCATTGTTTCCTGCTTGCCTAGCTAATAAATCTACATTTCTCTTGTAACCAGAGCATTTTACCATTTAAAAATTTCAACACAATTGTCCATGTACTTATATGCGTAAAGTTGCTGTGTCAGAATATTGTGTAAATAAATGTTATGCAGAACTAATGAAGCTGTATTTATGTAAACTGGATTTGTACTTACTATGAAGAGAATGCCTGTTGCTAGCCATGTTGCTGTGTGTAATGCTGGGGTGTTGCTGCTGGACACAGCAAGATCTTGGAAGGACCTGTCATCAAATGATGGATTGACAAAGACACAGGGGTCCTAAATGATTGCTCTGTGCTTTTGGCCTGCAGGGGTGTGTTTGTGGGTGTGCTGTTTGGTGGGAGAGGTTAGGGGAAGGCTGATAGTGAAGAGTAGGTCATGTTAAATCTTTTAGCAGAACAAAAGGTGTATGACACATTGTCAAAGCTGGCATTTCTATACAAACTACCTCAATTGTTTCCATGGAAATGGTGCTGGATTCTATTTTCTTTCAAAATATTTCTCTCCCCCAGGTTGTAGGTACTGCTCATTGATTGATCCATCAAGACGCAGAGTTGAGTGACGTCACAAGAGATACCCTCCCCCAACACCTCCCCTCCCTGCTGGGGGTCTGACACAACTGCATTAAGGTTCTGGGACTCCCCTCCTGCACAACAGTGTAAAGCCTGTGCATTCCTAAACTCCAAATATATTCAGAAAAAAGGACCCTACAAAAATTAGTTAACCAATTTTTTTCATCATATGTATTTCAAAGAATGTATAACTGTTCCTCAGGACGTCAATGATATTGTGTAAGAAAATGTACATTATCTTTTTACAAGGTTATGCTTCCTTATTGTTTCTGCATAACCGTTTTGTTTAGTCCCCAGCATTACGTAGAATCCCCACAGTGTGGTAACAAGCCATTCAGCCCATCAAGTCCACACCAACCCTCCAAACAGCATCCCATCCAGACACATCCCCCTGCATTTCTCATGGCTAACACCCCTAACTGATACATATCTGAATGCTGTGGGTTATTTGGCATGGCCAATCCACCTAACTTGCTCACCGTTGGACAGTGAGAGGAAACTGGAGCACCCAGCAGAAACCCATGCAGACATGGGAGAATGTGCAAACTCCACACAGGCAGTCACCCAAGGCTGGAATCAAACCCAGCTCCCTGGCACTGTGAGGCAGTTGTGCTAAGCACCGAGCCACTGTGCTAACGTTTCTACAGATAAGAAACAAGACACAATTGTTCTCATTGTTCTTCCTTTTACTAGGAGAAAGGCGCAGCTTATGTTATAGCTGTCAACATGGGTCTATCAATGTTGTTTTTGTATTATCTGATGAGGAACTCCAGTAAGAAGATTCCTGACAATTATTTTCCTCTCCATTCCTTTCATTGTGAGTACTTCTTGTAGTTGCACCTTGTAGTTAGGTTGAAAACTGCTGAAACATTGATCCACTCTTCGCCACTTCACACATAGAAGGGGCATACCAGCTGAAAGGCAACTATAAATGAGGAATCAAACTCTCATTCAACTCCTCAGGAATGAATCATTCAACCGATGGAGTTTTTAGAATTTTAAAAATTCTGCCATGGGATGTGAGCACATCTGGCAAGTCCATCATTTGTTGCCTGTTCATAATTGTCTTTGAGAATAGCTAATGCAACGTGCTATCTGTGGATCTGTCGGATCCTGTTTTCACAGAATGTATTAATTGAGACTGTGCAGGAGGAAAGTCCTTTGTCTGTCGTGTAGCAATCTTGTTCTTAGTGGCATCAGTTCCATAGCTCAAAAATACACCAAACTTTGTGCTAAGTGGCAAGCTCACTCGCGAGATGCACCACATTGCCATAGCATTGACTGTTTTTACAAAGCTTGACTAAGGTGTCTTGTTGGGACAGAGTAGAGAATGCTTTTTCTGCACTTGGTCCATTTCAGAGCAAACCAATCAGTGCTGAGTGGAACAGCTTCAGAGGAGCTTTAGTTTGTATCCGTCCCCTGTGGCAATATAACTAGGTACAATGTAGCAGTACTCAATGTAATATAAAGGGAAAAACCTTCCATCAAACATATGATCTGGGGACCTACTGGAGTCACAGGCTGCCTGAATGGAAATTGTTTGATTGGCCAAACTAACATCCCTCATCTCAACTCAAAATTTATAAATAAAAGTGATCAAAATAAAATGATTGTGCTTTGAATAAAACTAAGATTTTGATGTGTACTTGTGTCTGCCTTTCTAATTATATTTATTAACCCGTTACAGCCCAGGACAATTCCCAAAGCAAAGTATCGATGGGTCCAGCTGGCAGCCACTCTCAGCATCTTTCAGTCCACAGTACTGACCTCATTGACTCTAAGCCACAGAGCCCTGTGCAGTCGTGGATGGCCTCCCATTCAGACATCACTTACCGAGCTGGGACCTTTGCAGCTGCGTTGACCTGTATATAAATGGATGATCAAGAAGGAGAGAGAGGGAAAGAAAGAGACCATGTTTTGTTAAGCGAACTAGAAAGGGTTACTGAAACCATGGCAACAGGACTTTTACATTAATGTTTTTTTTTGAAAAGTTTTATAAGGTACGTTTCCGTGCCTGGTCATAAATGTTGTGGGTGGTGTGAAGCTTCTCAGTTGGTTTGGAGAAGTTGATTAAATGGTAGCTGCAACATCCCTCTCACTCGCTGGATGTAGGATAACTGCAGTCCGCAATGTGATTTCAATCTCCCAGTCCCCAAGCAAAGATGAGCAACGTGATTAGATAAGATCACTGGTGAACACAGCAGAAGAGAATGGTCATGAATGGTTGATACTATTTTCCAGTCATTCCAAACAGCCCACAGTTAGTTTAAATCAAAAGACTTGTGACTGCCTCAGTCTTGCGCACTAGCAAACTGGAGCACAAGTGGAAGAAATGCGATGACAGACCAGTAAGTGAGGAATACTTTGCAAGTTGAGCACAAAGAAATGCCGCGCACCAATGATAATAGCTTACTAAGTTGAAGGATTCATAACAATTTCAAATTTCTTAGTCATTGGCCAGTCATTCTGGTAGAATATTGGACTCCACAGAAGGTTATCAGTCAGAATTCAGATCTTGGTTGACACTGGAGCTCTGGAACTCTCACTGGTGAAGCTTACATGAACCTGGAATGAGCTGCTGTCATGCTGCAAATGCATTTTTCAGAAGGATTCAGGCAGCAATCACAATGGCTGAACATTTCTTTGGAGCAGCTGCTGGTTCATTGCTGTAGCTTCCCGTAAAATCCATCGAAAGGATTAAGGTTTCTGTTGCAGCTTGCTGTGAAATTCAGGTAGAAGCTCTGAGGAAATTCACAGCTAATCATCAGTAGTATCCCGCCTAAAACATCTTTTAAAAAAATACAGTAAAATTCTTTTACAACTTTTATCCTATTATCTTCAATCTGCTGAATAATGTCTTTGAGTTACACAGTGTAGCTCTCCTCCTGCTGAAGGACCATCTCTGTATAGTTACAGTGAGTAACCTTTGCCTTGCTGGATAAACTGCAATATTAAATAGTTATGCAGTAATTGTCCAAAGGAGATTTATTTATTTGGAAGTTTTTCTTTCCCTTCAAGATGGTATTCAAGCCTTTAGACCAGCTAGCCTTTTGTATCAAAATTCTACTCTTGCTCCTCCCTCTTTCCCCAACAAAAATCTTCTTTGTCTTACGTAGGCCGAGTTAATATACAGGTTGGTGACAGTTCTACTGAACAGCATAATATGCTCAAGGAACTGAATGGCCTATCCATATTCTTTGCCATGCATAGTGTTCTGTCACTATGCTAAATAATTTAAGATCTCCCTCTGTGAATACTCATAAGAGCATAGTTTTTCTGTTTTGCACCAATTTGTCCACTTTTCATCTTTTCCACATTGTTCCCTTCATCTCTGGTTCTTGCACAATATACTCACTTGATACCACCCTGCAGTCAGCCTTCTCTCATTCTCCTCCTGTCCTCGGCTTCAAATTTCTTTTAACAGGTCCAGAGGTGACCTCTTCCTTTTGCTTGGTATTCTGAACACTATCCATCACAGCACCTGATATTGTGTCTGGAGGCACAGGGTGTGGAGAGGGAGATGCAGATCCATATGTCTTGTCTTGTCCTCACTGTAGTCATTTCTCCTAGCTCACTTTTCGTGGATTAGACTCTTTAATGTTGGTTAAACCCCTTTCAATACCATATCTTTGGATTGTTCTAGTCTGCTGTGTTCTGTGCCATCCTCTAGAATACTCGTTGACCCACAAAAATGATTGAACATCTGTAATGTAAACATGAATAAATAACATCCTGGACCAGATAGAAACTTTTTTTTTGGGCAATGGTAGCAAAATTGACCAATGGCGACATCATGGAATGGGCTTATAGTGAATTATTAGCCTGTTTAAGTACTGGGCCCAACTCTTATTTGCATTGGTTCTTTTCTCTAGCTGCACATATGAATACTTTATGGTCTTCAGCACATCTATGATTGGGACCAACTCCTTAGCTTTCCCTGCTGATACTTCCCATGTCTTTCCCCTGTGACGTCAAAGCACTTCACTCCTTCTGTTCATCCTATCCTTGATCCTGTTTCTCAATTTATTGTCAAGCTCCAATCCTCTCTTTTGTAATACCCATCTCCTAACCCCTCAGTCTCCCTCTGCCCAATTCCTGATCACTCAATTATCTTCCATTGTCACCCCATTAGCCAACTTGTCAACTATTCCCTTTCCTGAGTTGTCAATCTAATCCTTTCAAAACACCTTTAAACCTCATCATTGTCAAATTGATCCTTTCAAGTCCTGTCACGTGTTTGACATGTTATTCCTCTAGGAAGAACCAAATCTAGTATTTCATCCACATTTCATGTTGATCTCTAATAAACTTCTCTGGTTGAGACATGACCACTGACCAAAATCACAAATGATATACTTTCTCATTACAGTCATGGTATATTATTCCATATAATCTCTCCATGATGCTACTTATGGTTGAATACTGCAATATCCTTGTCTGCTCTTAGGAGTCCACTTTACACAGTTCAATCTCACCTCTTCCAGTGCAAGATGTTTTGTGGTGCAGTTTTTGTATCCCTATCTCTGAACCAGAAGCTCTAGATTTGAGTCCCATGACAAACTTTGTTGTTCCAAAGATGTAGCTTCATAATGTGATCAAACAGATTGATTACCAGCATGCAAATCCTCCCAATATACTTTATGGCGGGCGGTAATAGTGGAGAGTTCCCAAGTCAGCTGTCTTTCAGAAGGAAATAGCAAACCATTTGTCCATTATGTTGTCCATATGTCTGGATCACTGTAATGGAAAGCCATGGCTCAATTCTTGGAAGTAAGGAGTAAAGACAGAAAGGCAGTTCTAATGCAGCTCGAACATCTCTATCAATCAATCCCTTCCCCAGTCTGCACAATATCTCTCAATCCCTTTCATCCCTTCATCTTGATGTTGCCCATCAGTGACATCTTGAGGTCAGTTTCCACGCAAATGTTGATGACGCCCAGTTCTAACTCTCCATCTTTTACCTGAACTTGATGCTCCTTCTGTGCTACCAGATGTTTTTATAAAGGTTTTTGTAGATGAGCAAAAACATTTCTCCAACAGAATATCAAGATTATAGTTTTTGACGCCTGCCATAACTTGTTTCAGATTCCATTCTGATCAATGGACACTAACTAAAGCTACATTTTTCCATGTAAAAGGCTTACCATCATACTGGACCCGCCGTTGACTTTGACACTCACATCTTGCCTGTCGAGGCCATTTCATATGGGGAGGCGATGACCTAGTGGTACTGTTGCTAGATTATTAATCCGGAGAGACTCAGTTAACATTCTAGGGACCAGGGTTTGAATCCTACCGAGGCAAATGGTGGAATTTGAATTCAATACGGGTCTGGTATTGAGAGTCTAATGACGATCATGAAACCATTGTCAATAAAACCCATTTGGTTCACTAATGTCCTTTAGAGAAGGTAACTGCTGGCCAAATGTGATTCTAGACCCACAGGAATGTGGTCAGCTCTTAATTGCCCTTTGAGAGATGAGGAATGGGTAGTAAAGGCTGCCCTAACTAGGGATGTCCCGCATCCTGTCAATTAAAGAAAAATAATCTTTGCAAAATCACCCGTCTCCGCACTATCTAACTCCCACTTTTGAAAGCCTTACCCATATCTTTTTTATTTCAGAACTTAATTTCTTTAACACCTTCATTTTTGACTCCCAATCTTCTGCCTCAATACATCAAATTTTCTTAAACTCTTAAATTTCTCGAACTCTGTTAAGTGGTGTGCTATATTCAATACAACCTGCTCATGGTTCTTATCATACTGCTCCCAACACATTGAATTGAAATTTTTCGGTATGGTTTTGTCTGATTTTATCTTTGCAGTTTATTCTGCAAACTTTGAGCCCTCCCTTCCAATTCTGGCTTTCTGTGTGCCCCATTCTTCCTTTTGCCCCACCAGCAGTGGGAGAGTGTTCAGCTGTGTCAACCTGGACTAAAACAATTTCTATAAACTCTTCAGCTTTTTCTCACAATTTTACAAGTCCTTCTCAATAATACCCTTTCAACCAAGCTTTCCGTCTCCTTGCTAACTTGCCAAATTTAACTCTGTACCTGTTACTTTTCAATATTCCATCTGATTAATGTTTTGGGAATTCTTTCCATGTTAAAAGTGAAATTTTGTTGTTACACATAGTAATCCTTACTAAATAAACAGTAATTCTGTACAATTATCCAGTGGGAACTCCTTACACGGCTGAATAAACAGAAACTCCATGTTATTATATGCTGAGTAACTTTTACCCTTTGGAGTAAACAGTAGATTTTGGTCAAATTACACAGGATATATTTTAATACTTTGCTTCATCTGTGACCATTTTTAAACCAGGAAATTGACTGTGCAACGAAGTTGTATCACAACAATAAGTGAGAAATATTGGCGAGGAATGCTATGAAAAAGATATTATTTACTCTTATAGGGTTAGCACTAACTCTTTAATGATATCTTATGTCTATAAGGTAATAATTTATTATACATATATTGGAATGGGGACTGCTCATCCTACATAAGTGACAGTCATAAATATGTGTCCACAAAATCAAATTTCCCATAGAATAACAATAAACCAGCATGTCTATAAAAGAAAAGCACTTGGGCAACACCGAACACAAAAGGAAGTTTAATAAGTGGACCGATTGCACTGAGTAACTGGTCCTAGGGTGAGGTTACATTTTGTCCTTATCGGAACTGGGTAAGGGCTAGTGCAATGATTAAAGACACCAATTGAAGATGGACTTATAAACTGGAATTGTAAAAGTTTTGCCCTGCCCATTGATATGTATAATGAGGTGCTCTTTCCATAAAGCTAAATTGTTTTTACAAATATACATTATATTTAAAAAAAGCTCTTCTCAAAGCATTTCTGTCAAAACTAAATTGAGACTACCTGAATATAATTTTCTCAAATCAATGTTTGACCATGAAAGAAGTTCAGGTGTGAAAGCTGCCATGGAGGTTCAACCTTGACAACAGAATTCAGCCTTAGGAAATGTCTGAGTAATGTTTTAAAACTGAATAGGAGGCAGGAAAGTGACACTAATTTGTTGTGACTTTGCTGTGCAATTGCTCACGTGGACAAATTCCACTTTGACCTCTCCTGACAGAGCTGGAATTTTCACTCTCTTGATGTAGCCAGCCGGTGGAATGTTGTTTCTTCTTTGATGATCGTTGTTTTCCACTGTGCAATGGGTTATGTGGCTCGCAATCATTGATTTGAGATTCCACAGCTCCAGGTGAAGGCATCTGATGAGCAGCTGAAATCAAATTTTAATAATGTTGCCCAGAAGAAGGGATATTGCAGCTGATTTAAGAATATGTCTAAAAAAAATCAATTATCTGTGGCACAAATTCACCTAAACTACAGCTTGCCTAACCAAATCAAGCCTAACTAAACTGGGCCAAAAATACCCGACAGGGCTGAACCACATAAGACTTACCCAAACCAAGCATAATCAGATTGGACCCAACCAAATTTGGAGCAGTCAAACTATGATTGACTATGTTCTACTAAGCAATATCAGGTGGAAAAGCAAATTATGCTTGTCCAAGCTAGGTATCACCAAAAGGGGTCAACATAAATAATTAGCTTAAGTTGAATGCTGGTATCCCTTTAATCGCTCATATACATGCTTAAAGCAATGTGATCCCTTTTGTACCAACTTAATTTTCTTTTCTTTAAGAATTATATTCCAATTATATTTTAAAATTGAAGTTCTGCTGTTTGGAGTTGGTTGCAGATGAGACATGAATTGAGAATTGGACCGTAATCTACTTTAAAAAAAAACAAACATCCCCTTGAAAGGATTTACACAACTTTACAGCTAAGACAAACCCAGCATGATTCAGCTTGGTTTGGTATCATGGTTCAGGCACTCCTGTTATAAGTGTACTACTTTTAACCAAAATTTATTTTCTATGTGAATCTCATTCATTCAAATTTCTTTTCATTGGTTCTAATTGTATGTGCGAGTAATTCATCACAAATACCAAGTGAATATGAAAGCCATTCACTGGCTGTATGAGTTCCCTTTAGATGTGAAAATTTGGCCTCGTGAAATGAAAATAAAAACCACGTGAGATAAACTTGCATTGTACCAATCTAACCATCATTTGGAATCTGACATTTCTATTGTTTCTGGATGTGTGGGATCACGTCTATGACTTTACATGATATGTTGTGATACCATTGCTTCCAGCTTCTGCATATGACCTCTGGTGGCATTTGTGGTTTAGTGTCTACTTCTCTTAGAAGGAAAATGTCTTTTTTTAATTAAAAAGAGGCTTGTTTTTTGATTTCCAACCATCACAAATAGAACCTTTCCATGAGAATTTCCGTTCAGATTTTCTTGATCAGTCTCTGTAGCTGTGGTGGAATGCAGACAGAAACTTTGATCAACTGTGTAGAGGCAACCTCTGATGATATTTTGGAAGTTGTTTAGGTGAAATGCTGACAAAAATTGTTGGCATTTATTTTTTATTTCTTTTTTGGTATTTAGTTCAGACTGTTCCTTCTAGAATAATATAAATCCTGAAGTTCCTGTTCCAAAATATTTACTTTCTTCAGAACAACACTGATGGAGCTCTTGAACAATTATGTGCACACATGAGGGCTTACGTTTGTGTCTCCCCCGATCTCAATTTTAACTAGTAGTGAGATTCCACTTTTGATGCTGGTTCAAAACACAACTGTTCTGAGATGAAGAAGTCCAGGGTATTTTAATTTATTTAAATGATGCCAGGTGGGATTTCTAGCTGTTCCAGCAGTGACCGGAGCTCATGTTATCTGATGCTGACTACAGAGTTCTAAACCTGCAGGATCAGCTGCCAGGCTGTCCAGGTGATCAGAACAGAGGTCGGCATGAGACAATGCCAGGCGGACTCTGCATTTCCTGTGGGGCTTGGAATGGAATTCCCATCAAGGAAAAAAAAACGTAGTTTTAATTTTACCCCTTAGGACCTGTTCTGGCACTGACGTAACCATGTACTCAGTTGGCCTGGTTCAAGTGTTCTGGTTTATATTGCATCTGGTTGCAATATTTGCGGAGGCCAGCGGGCAGGTGATAAAAAGGACCTGTCTGGCTTTGGGTGAGTGTCCTTGTGGCCCACTTAGTTGAAAAGGTTGAAATTCTCAGCAGAATTTCCTTGCTGGGTGCACCTGCATTGAGGGTCAATGTTGATTCTTCAGGACACTTGAAGTTGACTTATAAAACCTAAGAAACATTGCTAGGTCTCAATTGTTAATAGGACAGTTGTAGTGAAGTCATGCTCTGCAGTAGCATGTTGCCCATTTACATGAAATTCCTCGATTTGCATTTCTGGCAAAGCCTTTGACCCGTTAATTTTAATATTCACTCATTTTTATACTGAGGTCAACAGATCAAATTTTGCACCAAGTAACTCTTCATTTATGGTTGATATAATTCTTTGTAAAATAAAAGTAACCTGAAAAAGCTGCTGCATGGAGTTAAATACATTACCAGAGTGGTATTAAGGGTTATTCTCAGAGTCTTTAGCCTCTCATCTACTTTTACTTTTAGCTGCTCCAAATCATGCAGGCAGTTTACAATGCATTCACAAAAAAATGTTGTCGCAGTATCCTGAATCAGAAAACAAAAATTCAAATGAACAACCATTTTTTGTCTCTTATTATCGTCAAAAATGTACTCTGATGGAATTTCCAGTTTTTTAATACCTTGTAAATATTTATGAGAACTCAAGTTTGTGTAAAGAGATGTAAATCTAATTGATACATGATTTTTTTTAAAGCAGAAAAAGAAATAAATCATGTCAGCTAAATGGGGAGAGATGCAGTTTTAATTGCCTGCATAACAGAAATGCAAGTTTAACATTGTCAACAGAACAAGTCACATCCAACTGAGCAATGGTGAAGTCACGTCTAACGAACCCAACCATGTCACAACCAACCAACTCCACAATGCATGAGCAATCAACTCTTCAACCAAATAAATAAACACAGCAACGTTAATGTGTTAAATTAAACAAACCAATTTGATGACAACTACCCACCCAACCCACAAAATAGCAACTAGACAAACGACAAGCAATTAACCAAACAATCCTATTAGACTAAACCACCATTCAGCCATAGAATAACCAACCAGATCAGAACCAATTGGCTATCTAATGACAGTAATTAACCAAAACAACAGTAACCGAATAATCCAGATCAATCTGCAAGCCAATTCACCAGACCAGAATATACCAAGGAAACTATCACGTATAATCAACCAGTGAGGGGTTGTTGTGGCACAGTGGTCATTTTGTCTAACTCTGAGCCAGGACATCTGGGTTCAAGTCTCACTTTTCCAGAGGTATGTAGTAACTTCTCTGAATAGGTTGATTTTCTATATTTTCTAATCAATCACTAGAACAAAAGTGAATTAATCAACTGATGATAAAAGGTTAAGTGTTTATAGGGTTGTGTGTCAGATTTTTAAAAATACTACCATGTTATAAGCTGCCGTCTAGTTTCTGAAAACTCTGATAATATGGGTTGGTCTTTCTGGAACAAATAAAATTAATATATGTTAAATTTTAATCATTTTGTAATTAAGTGTTAGCCAAAAAAAAAAAACACGTATTTAACAGACAAAAAATTTATGCCTTTTTGTTACATTTCCAGTCTGTGTAATAATATCCATGCTTTTGTGCTGTTGAGACCAAAGTGGTTTCCATCTCAGGTGAATTAAATGGATAGTTTGATTGTTGTTAACAATGATTGTGTTTTCTTACGTGATGTTAAAATCTCTTTGTGTTTCTCAATCTTTACCGAATGGAATGGCTCTTCTTTGAAGATTCGCAGGTTGGAAAGCAAGAAAATTTTCTGCCCCACACAATCATTTGTCCCACTTACTCGTGTACAAAGGGAAGAGGTCGCAGTGGGAAGGTGGAATTATTTGACCTTCAAAACAAAACAGCCTTGAAGCTTTTGTCTTTGTGCTTTCTTTCCTACTTACTTCAGTGTGTTCATTGCTGATTCTGTAAAGTGCCTCAGGATGTTTTATTATATGTAAGTTGCTGTACAAATATCACTGCTAAGAATTACAGAACGCAACTTGTTTTGCTTCTGACCATTATATGAGTGTTTTCAGCTGGAAGCTGGGCAGGTATCAATATAGTTAATAAGTGATTGGGTTCAACTGCAGTATTGCCTACCATGCAGTTAGAAAGCGTACCAACACTCTCTGTCTAAGCTTACATGTACAGGATGGAGACTTCAGTAAACACTGGAGAGCCATTGACGTATGTGGAGTCTGTCCCAGCATAAGTCAACATATTCAGAAGAGGAGATAGAAAGAAGATTAGTGAACTAAAGGGGAAGGCAGTTGAATCTTTGGTGTCTACTGAATAAAAACAAAGTACTATGGATGCTGGAGATCTGAAACAAAAACAGAAAATGCTGGAGGAACGCAGCAGGTCTGGCAGCATCTGTGGAGAGAGAGAAACACTTGACATTTTGAGTCTAATTTGGCTCTTCTTCCAAACTCATCTACTGAGTTGGTTTCACAAGTTTCTAATAGAGAAGTATACATTTGTACATCTGTAATATCATTAAAGTTCAAAATTGTGTTGTTGGAATGTCTTTTTTAACATGTTAATATAAGCATCAATTTGGCAGTAATTGCAGTGTGACCCTTCCCAGAAAGCTAACATGGTCAATTAACAAAAATGGTTCTTTAGCACTAAACATGAGATATTATTGAAAAGAGGAGCATGTTGTTGAAGATTTTCATCCTGCACTCATCAGGACAAATGCAAGAATGCCAAATTTCAAACGATCACTGCAAATTTAATGAGTGCAAGACAAAAATAACTTTGCAATATGTCTCTCCTTTCACTGATATTCAAGTTCTGTACTACCAAATATGATGTAGTAATTCCACTTTTTGAGAGGAGAATATATCGTAAGTTTCCTCTTTGACAATGTAATATGTGACTATATATTTTAAAGTTGTGAGGGGTTTCAAAATGCCAGGTAGTATCCCTGTAGGGGGTGCTGTTACAAGATACAATTAAGTGACTTAAATGACGTGGAATATCACTTCATGTTATGTGCCGGAATTCTGTTCTCTCTGTATTACCCAACTATTCGAAAAGGCATTGTATTTTGAGATTCCTTGTTGACTATAACTTTATAAGCTGTGATTTTTTTTATATATATATAAAAGAGAAGTAGAAACCCAAAATGCAAGTTGTCGCTTTTTCTTTTAATTGCCGCTCTCTAATCCCTTTAAAATAAAGCTGCCGGTTTGATTGTATGCTAACACCACTGGTACTGTCATTTTGGACACTCCACTTGTGCTGATACATGGCAAGCAAACCACCTGTTTTGTGAATCAGCTGTGATCTGCTACTTCCAAACCGTGAACACCATCTTAAACTTGGACTCAGATAGAATGTGTCTGGTGAGCTGTATTATAAATGAGCAATACTCGGGACCAACCATCTGCTTATGATGTTCTGTGGCATTTAAAAAGCTGCGTTTATTTTGTTCTTGACATCTTTCATTGCGTGAGAATTTAATGTAATGGTGAACAATGACCGGGACCATCTGGTTAATTCAAACACTGGAGCCTCCAGCATACCAATAGCCAGCATATGCATTGGCCCCTGATCCCAGACTCAGTCTCCTCATTTGACTCTTAGAAAAGCCACTGCTGAAGTCCACAGAAGGGAGTGTTCCTGCTTTCTATACTTTAGACCATGTAGTTATTTAAGCTATTGAGATCGGATTCCCATTTTATGCATCCCATTAGCCACCCTCTGCTGGCTTGACTTCCCATTAAATTCAGACACCCCCTTCCCTCCTGGCTAGCTTTCCAATATTCTGACTCAACCATCCCCTTTGACCTAGATTCACCTTTCCGTAGTAACAGTTTCCTCAAATCTCGGCTTTCCCCTGTCTTGCTATCCTTTTCTGCTAACCTGAATGCTCCTTCCTCAGTGATTCCATGCTCTGTTGGCTGTGGCTCAATCACTTCTTGACTGACCCTAATTTCCTCACCTCGGCACTCAGCTTGATCTCTTAAAAGTTGGATATTTAGGGCTTGATGCTCCCATTTCTTGATGAGCTGGATTCCCTTTCCTCAGGACTCCTGTCTTGACCACTTCTGATTGGCCTCCTATACCTCAACACCCTTCTCACCCTAACCCCATTGACTGAATTTGACTGACCTCAGTCCCTCCATTTTACTCGCTTAATTTTCCTCTTCCTTCAGCTTTTTCTATCACCTCTTGTCTGTCCAATCCCTTCCTTTCCTTCCCTTTATTGCTCCAATAACAGCCCATGACCTGTTCAAGGGAATATCCTTCTTGGTCTTCACCACTGTCTGGAATGCCATGGGCAATCAATTTGTATTTTCTAATAAAAAATGATCTCAAAAGATTTCTCCAGCAATGCCACTGAATATTTAGCAAACTTAAAATTTGAACAATTATTCACTGACCTGCTATCTAGTATGTGGAGATTAGTACTGATACAGTTCTAAATATTTAAACATCACCTGAACTTTGGTCCAGAAGTTAATGAGAAGGAGGCAATGAGTTTAATGAGGTTCATTGCCACTAGTGTGTAAATTTCATAGTACTTGGTGGTGGTGTAGAATTATCTGTGAATTGTGAGTTTGCACAAATCCCAGATGCTTTGCATCGTAAGCCTATTGGAAACAAAAGCTCGCTATCAGCTTCCGTGTGGATTTACTACATTTGTATTGTTAAAATAAATGAAACATTCTGCAGAAAATTAGGGCTGGTAATTGGCAATGTAAAAAGGACAGTTTTTCAGGACAACATTCCAGCAATAGTACTGAAGTCTTGTGTTCCCGAACTTGTCACTCCCCTAGCCAAGCTGTTCCAGTACAGTTACAACACCAGCATCTAACCAACAATGTACAAAATTGCCCGAGGTGTGTCCTGGACACAAAAAGCAGGACAAATCCAGCTTGTCCAATTACTGCCCCATTTGCCAACTCTCAATCATCAGGAGAGTGATGGAAGGTGCCATCAACAGTGCTATCAAGCAGCACCTGCTCAGCAATAACCTGTTCAGTGTTGTCCAGTTTGGATTCAGTCAGGGCCGCTCAACTCCTGACCTCATTACAGCCTTGGTTCAAAGATGGACAAAAGTGCTGAATTCCAGAGGTGAGGTCAGAATGACATCCCTTGATACCAAAGTCTCGTTTGACCAATTGTGGCACTAAGGAGCCCTAGAAAAACTGTAATCAATGGGTGTGGGTGCAAACACTGGTTGGAGTTAGGCCTGACATATAGGAAGATGGTTGTGGTTGTTGGAGGTCAGTCATCTCAGCTCCAGGGCATCTCTGCAGGAGTTCCTCAGGGTAGTGCCCTAGGTCCGACCATCTTCAGCTGCTGCATCAATGACCATCCCCCGTCATAACGTCAGAAGTGGGGATGTTCACTGACGATCGCACAATGTTCCGCACCATTCGCAACTCGTCAGACACTGAAGCGGTCCATGTTTAAATGCAACAAGATTTTTACAGTATCCAGGCTTGGGCTGACAAATGGCAAGTAACATTTGTACCACACAAATGCCAGACAACGACCTTCTCCAATAAAACACCGTCTAATCATTGCCTCTTGCCATTCAATGGTGTTACCATCACTGACTGCCCCAATACCAATGTCATGGGGCTACCATTGATCAGAAAATCAACTGGACTCACCACATAAACACAGCAGCCAACAGCAAATCAGTGGCTAGGAATACTACAGTGAGTAACTCACTTTCTGACTCCCCAAATTCTGTCAACCATCAACAACGCACAAATCGTGACTGTGATGGAATACTCCCCATCAGGGAGGCGATAGCCTAGTGGTATTATTACTGGACTGTTAATCCAGAGACCCAGATAATGTTCTGGGGACCCAGGTTTGAAGCCCGTCTTGGCAGATGGTGGAATTTGAATTCAATAAATATTTGGAATTGAGAATCTAATGATGACTGTGAATCCATTGTCAATTGTTAGAAAAACCCATCTGGTTCACTAATGTCCTTTAGGGAAGGAGATTGCCATCCTTACCTGGTCTGGCCTACATATGATTCCAGACCGACACCAATGTGGCTGACACTTAACTGCCTTCTGGGCAATTAGGGATGGGCAATAAATGCTGCCTAGCCAGCGATGCCCTCATCCCATGAATGAATGAAGAAAATTTGCTTGGATGAATGCAGCTCCAACAATATTCAAGAAGCTTAACACCATCCAGGACGAAGGAGCCCACTTGATTGGCACCACATCCACAATCCACACCCTCCACCACTGATGCTCAGTAGCAGCAATGTATACCAACTACAAGATGCACTACAAAAATTCACCAAAGATCCTTAGACAGCACCTTCCTAACCCATGACCACTTCCATCCAGGACAAAAGCAGCAGATACATAGGAACACCATCACTTGCAAGTTCCTCCTCAAGCCACGTACCACCCTGACTTGGAAGTATAGCATAGTTCTTTCACTGTCACTGGCTCAAAATACTGGAATTCCCTCCCTAAGGGCATTATGGGTCTACCTGCAGCACATGGACTACAATGATTCAAGAAGGCTGCTCATTGCCACCTTCCAGGGGTAACTAGGGACAGGCAGCAAATACAGGCCTAGCTAGCAATGCCCATGTCCCAAAAGAGAATTTAAAAAAAAACTTTTTTTGAAATCATTTATGGGATATGAGTGTCATTGGCTCAGCCAGCATTTATTGCCAATCCTTGATTGCCCAGAGGACTGTTAAGAGTCAACTGTGTTGCTATGGGTCTGGAGTCACATGTAGGCCAGACCATGTAAGGACAGAAGTTTCCTTCCCCAAAACTATTAATGAACTATTAATATAATTGTGAGAAAAGTTTTCTCACAATGGTTTTAATGGTCATAATTAGACGCATAATTCCAGATTTAAATGAAAATTTAGTTCAAATTCTACTGTCTGCCATTGCGGGATTTGAACCTCGATCCCCAGAATCCATTACTGGTCTCCAGTAGTCAACTTGTTACTGCTTGTTATGATTAAATGAGAAACAAGGAACTCGCTTCCGTCTTCGCAAATTCTCAAATCCCAACAAAGGTTCAAGTTATTTTTAGCATGTGGACACTTTTCTCAATTCTAAATGTAGTTGGACTGCTTTTCCCAGTAAGTACTAAGGAATCAATCACAAGGTTTTCTTGAATTAAAGAAAGGATAAATTTGTTTTCTCTTCTATTCTGAGAAAAGTAATGCACCGTGTATACAGCTTTCATTCAGTCACAAGGATCCACACATACATACACATCTGGGCACAAAGTTGAAAGGAAATAGTGTCAAACACAAAGAAAATTAACAAAGAGTTTAGAGATTTTTGGATGTTCCTGAGCTGTGAGATTTTAACCTGACACTATAGATGGTCATTTGGTTTCTTGGGCCATTAGTAGCAATGAATATTGCAGTAATTTTTAAGTTTTCAGCTTCCCTGATTTTCTTCCAAATGGCGTTGATACTAGATGCTTTTCTTTCTTGAGAGAAATGGCCTTTTCGGCCTGCGTTCTGTTCTGAATTTTGGACTCCATCTCCTCTTGGTGACAACAAACAAGGGTCCTTGAAATAGCTGCTCATGTACATCCTATGTCTGGTAAAGTTATGTTTTCAGGATGTATAATGGTCCAAATAAAGTAAGAGATGAGGACCCTTTCATGCTTCTCAATATGGCCTTGCTGACTAGTTTCATTGCTCTTGAGTAAACCATTAATTTCAACTCAGACTGTCTTTGATCTAATTCACACCAGGTTTCATGAAAGTTAGGCAAACTGTGTTGGTCAGGTGATCTTGATGGGTTATTTTTAGGTCAGTGCTTTGGTCTCTTTTTAAAACTGTTTCAGTCCATGAAAGTCCTGCACGAAATTGGATGATGGGATTCAAAACACAATAATGTGTATTTTTATATCATCATGACACACTCAACCCCCTGCAATCAGTAAGGAAAACATTGAAAGCTGCTGGTGGGAACTTGTTCCCAGAGATATTTAAAATTTAACATTCTATAACTTTTTTGATGGCTTCTTTGTCTTTCGTTTTCACTCAACTTCTCATTTTATATAGGATTTGCATCTAGTCCACCCAGTTTCCTTCTCCTTCATTTTATGCTCCTTCCTTAAATTTCACTAAGTGAATTTACTATCAGTCCCATTGCTCACCGAGGTTATAAATGTCCCGTATTAGTTTGTACTTCCAGTAATTTGTGTCAAAAAAGTCATTTTCAAGTTGAAAGGTGAGGTAAAAGATCTAATGAATGTGCATGCCATGAGACACTCCACTCCAGCAAATTCAATACTAAATCTTTAGTCCTTGGATTACATGTAAGTCAGTGGGGTTGTTATGGGTTGATGTTTGATGAATAATGCTCTCTTCTCAGTATTGTAATCTGGTAACTTTGTGACTCCTCATTGCATTGGATGAGTATAATGAAGAAGATTCTGTGAATTCACACAAATAAGCTTGATTTTATCCTCCAAGAGTTCAGTTGACTGACATTTGGAGAAGTTGAGTGAAATTACCTGACATTCCAAAACTTAATGAATGGAATATTAAATTGGAAATCAGCAAATAGATTTTTGTATATGAATTGTAGAAAATTATTGTGCAAATTATGTGCAAAAGGCTAACACCTTAACTCACCTAAACCAAAGAAACCAAAGAAAATAGTTTAGTTCCTGTTCAAAGTCAAAATGAACTTACACCAAGTAGATTATCAATACTGAAAAAACTTGCCAAAGAAAAGCTAAACTGAAGAGGGAAATATGAAACAGAATAATATACTTTACAGCAAATAAAAATGGTCAGATAGTATATTTTCATAGTGAGGGGATGAAGCTCTGCGGTAATGTGTATGCCCTGTATGTTTGAGGTCCTTTATTCTGTTTCATATTTCCCTCTTCGGCTTAGCTTTTTTTCAGGAATTTTTTTGGTCCCCGTCTCAGCATCCTCACTATTTGTTCTTTAACCTACCTCTATGACCAAGCAATTTGATATCTGATCTAATTCTCTTTTTTTGGCTCAGTATCACACTTTGCTTTTAATACACCTGTGAAGCACTATAGGAGATTTCATGATGCTAAGTGTGAACCATCATAGAATCACTACCGTGTAGAAGCAGGCTATTCGGACCATTGAGTTCACACCAACCCTCTGAACAGCATCCCACCCAGACCCACCCCCTTTGCTAGACACTATGGGCAATTTAGCATGGCCAATCCACCTAACCTGCATATCTTTGGAAACTGGAGCACCCAGAGGAAACCCACGCAGACACGAGGAGAATGTGTAAACTCCACACAGACAGTCGCCCAAGGGTGGAATTGAACCCAAGTCGCTGGTGCTGTTAGGTAGCAGTGCTAATTGCTGTGCCGAAGATAGTAGGAACTGCAGATGCTGGAGAATCTGAGATAACAAGGTGTAGAGCTAGATGAACACAGCAGGCCAAGCAGCATCAGAGGACCAGGAAGGCTGATGTTTCGGGCCTAGACCTTTCTTCAGAAAACATTCAGAAACATCAGCCTTCCTGCTCTTCTGATGCTGCTTGGCCTGCTGTGTTCATCCAGCTCTACACCTTGTTATCTCTAATTGCTGTGCCACTGTGCCACCCTATTTTATTAGCTAATTGAAGTTGTTTTACATCTCCTTTGCTGAGTATTTAATTTTTTTCTGTAAACATGTCAAGTTCATTTGAAAGTCTAATGTGCACAATTGAAATGATTGGTTGCATACAATCGACTTCTGCCTATGTGGGTGTGGCAATGTCCACCCTGACCAGATCTTTACTGGTCTTCAAATTGTTTTGAAGCTCTGAGACTTTGGTCTTGTGTCTTTTGAAACCTCTATCCAGCCGCACAATATTGGATATCTCAGATTCTGTGATTGCTTTAATGGCAGTCAAAACTTCTCTTGCTTGTATTTGCGATTGAACTAATGCAAGGTTGCCTTCTTGCTTTCCTATAGAGATCTGGCCATCCATTCAGGAAGAACTTCTTCAGCTAACTATGACTACAATTGCCGTCGCTGTATTTCTTGGACAGCTTCTGTGTGATAGGTAGACAACTTAGCTTCTTCTTTGTCTTCTTCAAGAATGGGCTGATTCTTTATCTTCCGCAAGAAGAGGCAACTGGATTTTCAGGAAAGGTGTCACCCTAATCCAAAAGTACAGAACTATCTGAAGTTTCAGATTTAATTAAATGAATGATCCATACACTGGTTCCTTCGCTGCAATTATATTCTGAAAAACTAAGGTATTTCAAAGGTTTGAGCAACAGGTGGATCTAGCTGTTCCCAATGCTGCTATGCAGCACCAACATGAAAGGTTTCGCATTAGCAGGACACTGTCTTCAAGTCAAAAAGGCATGTTGCCTATGACAGAAATGAAGAAAATGGTAAATGCATTTCAGTGCTAGCATGACTGTTGGTATGTAGGCCATCTATTCTAAAGACTGGTGAATTATATCAAATTCCTTTGGCTGTTTGCAATAGACAGGTTATTGACCATAACAAACCACCAGAGTCTGCAAATCTCAAAACAGAGTGTCTGACATTTGATGTTTCCTGCAATTGAATTACATTTCTTAAATAATCCTGAGTATGTGACAACTTACATTGATATCCAATATAAGATTCACAGCTGGGCTTACAGTGTTGTGCATCTCCATACAGAAAACTATATATATGTACATACAATGTGCCTGTTTCATGACAATGCCTTGACTAATCAGAGACAACCTGCCTGGTTTCAAATTTAAACAATGCTTGGCAGTTAACTATCAATCATCAGCTAACTGATGCATCTCCAAGGGAATGCCATTACCGATCAAAGCTCAATTATCAACTAATCTACACTTTCCTTTCATACAATATGAATAATGATTCTCTTCACATTGGCATTCCTTGTGAATTGTCCTGGTGAAAAACTGAAAAGATTTGACAAAATGTATCTTTTTAAAGCAAGACTTGAGTTGTGTACTATTAAATGACAGAACTTATTCTCCCTGGTGCTGGGAGTCACCACTCCCTGGTGCTGGGAGTCACCACTCCCTGGTGCTGGGAGTCATACAGAATGCTGTGTCCTCTGATCAGTTTTCTAGTTTACTGAAGCAGCCTTACTCTCGTCTCTCTTTTTGCATTTGTGACTCTACACAACTGGCTGGGTTCGATTCTAACCAGTGCAATCGCTTTATGACTTGGACTTTCCCCTGTTCCTTTGCCTGCTTACTTTTGGTGTCCTTTCTGAGTGCTCATCCATTCTCCATCTCTGTAAGTAGTTTCACTTTTGCTAAATATATTACTTACTGTGAACAATTGATCTTTTCTTGTTGCTAACTGTATATACTGTATTGTGACCCTTCTCCCAACATTCTTCAGTTTTTTTTACTTTCTCATACCATAGTTTAATATATTATTAAGCTTCAAATTTTGTCACTAGCCAGCACCTACCACCACTGAACCTTACTCCGATATATTCCTGACCCCTGGGCTTGGATTGCTGAGCTGGTGTTGTGGTGCCTATCACTGGGCTGGCATTGTAGTGGCAATCACTAGGCTGTCCTTGTGGTGTCCATCACTGGGCTGTCCTTATGGTGTCCATCTCTGGGCTGTCCTTGTGGTGTTCGTAATTGGGCTGTCCCTGTGGTGTCCATCTCTGGGCTGTCCCTGTGGCATCCAACACTGGGCTGTCCCTGTGGTGTCCACCTCTGGGCTGTCCTTGTGGTGTCTATCACTGGGCTGTCCCTGTGGTGTCCATCTCTGGGCTGTCCTTGTGGTGTTCATCTCTGGGCTGTCCCTGTGGTTTTGCTGCCACTGGGCATCACTTCAGGCTTTTACTATCTACCTCCAGTTCTATGGGTCTGGTCACTGTTGCCAACAGATAATAATATGAGATTTACAGCAGTCTCGAGAGTGAATTGCTACAGCTCAATTAAACATAACTATATAGAATTGGATAGTAAGTTATTGTCATTTGTACTTCTACAAAAAAATACAGTGAAAAGTGTTTAAGTCACCCTACTCTGGGGCCTATATCAATAACAGAAATTATATATAAAAAATTAAGACAAAGTCCATCTTTGTTCACTTTATGGCTCACGGGTTCCCAAGTTCAAGGAAAATACAGGAGCTACATTCTTCACTGCTGCAAAAAGCCGACATTGAAGCCGTTGAATCCCAGGCTGTTGGAATCCCAGGCTGGACCACCATGCCTCTGAAGATGCCGCAGAAGTTGCCTCAAGGACCCACCTTGTCACTGAAGCTGCCACTGAAGCAGACCACCATGCCAGGCCGCTGGAATCCTGGGTGGGAATATGCCACAGAGGCTGCCTCAAGGAATCCCATGCCATTGGAACAGGAGTTGTTAAGAGAGGGTGTTTGACTTGCAACCCTGTAAACATAGATACCAGTTCCAATTTTTGCACAACTCCATTGCTATCTTACAAGTATAACTCCCTTTCCTTTACGTAATCATCAGCTGACATCCCCAGTTCTGACTTTTTAATGGAAAGAACAGTTGTTGATAAAGCAGCTGAAGATAGTTTTGCTTGGCACAATATGCTGAGGAACTCTTGTAGAGATATACTGGGGCAGAGATGACTAATCTCCAGCAATCACGATCACCTTCCTTTATGGTTGATATGACTTCAACAAGTGGAGTGTATTCTCCCCCCGATTCCCATTGACTTAAGTCTTGCTGGGACATTTTGATGCCACGCTGAGTCAAAAGATGTCACGGGCAGTAACCGTCACTTCTCTTCAGGATTTCAGCTCTTTTGTACAAAGACTGATATGATGACTGGAATCATGTACCCCCAAACTCAGTATCAGTGAGCCTTACCTCAGTTGTGGGTAAAGTGTTGGAAAGGATTATAAGAGATAGGATTTATAATCATCTAGAAAGGAATAATTTGATTAGGGATAGTCAACACGGTTTTGTGAAGGGTAGGTTGTGCCTCACAAATCTTATTGAGTTCTTGGAGAAGGTGACTAAACAGGTGGATGAGGGTAAAGCGGTTGATGTGGTGTATATGGATTTCAGTAAAGCGTTTGATAAGGTTCCCCACGGTAGGCTATTGCAGAAAATTCGGAGGCATGGGATTGAGGGTGATTTAACGGTTTGGATCAGAAATTGGCTAGCTGTAAGAAGACAGAGGGTGGTGGTTGAGGGGAAATGTTCATCCTGGAGTTCAGTTACTAGTGGTGTATCGCAAGGATCTGTTTTGGGGCCACTGCTGTTTGTCATTTTTATAAATGACCTGGATGAGCGCATAGAAGGATGGGTTAGTAAATTTGCGGATGACACTAAAGTCGGTGGAGTTGTGGATAGTGCGGAAGGATGTTACAGGTTACAGAGGGACATAGATAAGCTGCAGAGCTGGGCTAAGAGGTGGCAAATAGAGTTTAATGCGGAAAAGTGTGAGGTGATTCACTTTGGAAGGAGTAACAGGAATACAGAGTACTGGGCTAATGGTAAGATTCTTGGTAGTGTGGACGAGCAGAGAGATCTCGGTGTCCATGTGCATAGATCCCTGAAAGTTGCCACCCAGGTTGATAGGGTTGTTAAGAAGGCGTACGGTATGTTAGGTTTTATTGGTAGAGGGATTGAGTTTCGGAGCCATGAGGTCATGTTGCAGCTGTACAAAACTCTGATGCGGCCGCACTTGGAGTATTGTGTACAGTTCTGGTCACCACATTATAGGAAGGATGTGGAAGCATTGGAAAGGGTGCAGAGGAGATTTACCAGGATGTTGCCTGGTATGGAGGGAAGGTCTTATGAGGAAAGGCTGAGGGACTTGAGGCTGTTTTTGTTAGAGAGAAGAAGGTTAAGAGGTGACTTAATAGGGACATACAAGATGATCAGAGGATTGGATAGGGTGGACTGTGAGAGCCTTTTTCCTCGGATGGTAACGGCTAGCACGAGGGGACATAGCTTTAAATTGAGGGGTAATAGATATAGGACAGATGTTAGAGGTAAATTCTTTACTTAGACAGTAGTAAGGGCATGGAATGCCTTGCCTGCAGCAGTTGTAGACTCGCCAACTTTAAGGCCATTTAAATGGTCATTGGATAAACATATGGATGATAATGGAATAGTGTAGGTTAGATTGGCTTCAGATTGGTTTCACAGGTCGGCGCAACATTGAGGGCCGAAGGCCCTGTACTGCGCTGTAATGTTCTATGTTCTATGTTCTAATGAATAAGTGTGACACATTGAGCACTATCAATGACACCTTCCATTATATTGCCAATGATTGAGAGTAAGGTTATAGGCCACCAATTAACTAGATTGGATTCATTTGCTCCATATGGACAGGCATACCAGTGTTATAGCCTCACCACAACAACTTGGCCATGAGTTAATTAACTCTCAAGTACAAGCCCTCAGTACTACAGCCAGAATGTTGTCAGTCCCTTAGTGTTTGCTGTATCCAGTGCCTTTGGACATTTGTTGTTATCACATGGAGAGGTTTGAATTGGTGAATACTGGTATCTGTGATGGTGAAAGCCTCAGGAGGTGGTTATAATGAATCATATACTCAACACTCATTGATGCATATAGTTTTAAATGCTACAGCTTTGCCTTTTGCACTGCTGTGTTGGACCGTATTGAGGATGCGGAATCATGTGGAATCTCCCTCCAATACTTGTTTAACTGTGTGTTACCATTCACGGCTGGTTTCAGGCAGGATTTCAAACCTTTGATTTGATCCATTGGTTGCGGGATCCCTTAGCGTGCTACTTAGGTTGTTTAGCACGAATGTGGTCCTGGGTTGTAGCTTTCCTGGGTTGGCATCTCCTTTAAAGGTTTGCCTGGGGTTGCTCCAGACATGATCCTATTGAACTCTATTGAATTGGCGAAGAGTTGTAGGTATTCATAAATATCTTATGGATTCCAGAGAGTCTGAGGAGGCCGAATAGAGATTTTGTGGTCACCATCACAAAAAATGTCAAATCTGAGTTTAATTAGAATCGCTTTGATGCTGTAGAAGAGGTATATTTCTGATATTAGAGATTCAAACAATTAATTTTATATCAACTCCTTTATTACAGACAAGTAACTCTATTTTGAATAGTAAGCAGTTAACAGTATTGAATTCACTTCAACAGCATCAAATGATGAGAATAAGAATAAAATCTTGCTCAGTCAGCTTGAGGAATTATTGAAGCATGGTTTTCTCATCTCATTCCCTAAAGCACGGCAGTACCACTTTCAGCCATGACCTGTTGACGAAGGTGCTCTAGTTTTCCCTTTTACACATTCTGAACATTCACGCTACAAGGCAAGAGACTGCATTCAAGAGATTTTTCTTTCACGATTACTCATATCTGTCACCACCATCAGGGCATTCTCTGCAACCATTCAGTCAAAGTAATTCCTGGCAGATTCAGGTACTGACAGTTGAGGTCCTCAAGCAACGGTTCCTCCCTAAGGACCTCAGTGGAACAGCTTAACTTTCCGAGACCCAACCTTGAGCAGTTCAATAGACATTTCAATACACTCAGCCTGAAGGTGTGCAATGAGACTAATTCACACATTATAATCTATTGTGGACCTGATTTTAGAGACAAATTAATGATGATAGCTCTTAGGCAAGACATGTACCTTCCACCTGACTTCACTGTATGCTTCCCTTATACTTCCTCTCCGTAGTTGATGACTAATACCATTCCTTCTGTGTGTTTTAGGTCATGGGGGCCCGCTCCAGGGCCTTGATCCTGATCTTGGGCTGAATTCCCAGTCAGGAACCTGGAGGTGGCTCTGGTGGCACCATGGACACGATTTTCAAGGAGGCAGCCAAGACAAAGGATATTCATTGGCAGATTTCCTGAGGATTGAGAATCTAAAGAGATAGGTATAAATTACCAAATACTACCACACTTGGAACTATTTCAGCTGCTTGACTGTGCTTTAGCATGACTTACAGGCCTCATACGCTTGCAACAGGAGGATTTCTTTCCTAATTCCATCGGGTGTCACGATCGTAAAGTATGAAATAAAAATAAAGTACTATGTTAGCTGTTAAATTTTAAAGAGCATCATAAATTTATATCTGGTTCAATGAACATTGTTTAATCACGAAGAAAAGTGAGAGAAGTCTAACTGTTTGGCCCTGGTTAGGCAGAGCTTGTTAATATTAATTTACGGACATCACTGGCCTTCAAAGATGCATTGTACCAAAAATAATACCTGACAGTAAAAGACGACAAGTAAGAAGAAGATTTCTTCTTCAGAGGAGATAGTATGCTGTACCACTGTCTTTACTGTTGTGTGACACCTTATGCAGCTACTGTTTAAATTTTAAGGCTTTTATCTTGTACTTGTTTTATGTTACATAGATACATGTACAAGTAAGGAGCAATGTAGAAAGAAGTTAGGCATCAATTGGTCTACTATAAATCTGCACCCTTATATAAACCCTAATCGCACATATGAGCGTTTTTAATACGTCATAGTGCCATAGAGTCATAGAAGTAGGTGGAGTAAAGCACAGAAAGAGTCACTTTGGCCTAACTAGTCCATGCCAGTAGGTACACTTCATTAGAACTACCTCCGGAACTTCCCCAACTCTGTTCCACATCCATCTATTCCCTTCTCTCATGTCTATGCATTTCTGTATTTGTTGTTAGGGATTTTGAGGCCTGATGTGTTACAAGATTGAGGAGCAATTAAATCAGACAGCTAATCTCCTCCTGATTGTTTCCCTTATTGGATGTCAACTTAGGTTAATCAATGAAACTCACCTGTCTCAGGATGAATGTACTGAAGAGAGATTAACATTTCAGTAGGAAATGTTCATCCAGGAAAGTTTAATGGCTAGAAGATTGCACTTAGCTATCCATGCTCATTGCAGATTCAATCATCCGTGTCCCAGAGTCACCCATTTGTAGCCAGCACACAACTAGTTATCCATTTTAATTGCATAAGGAGCCATTTACATCCAGCATATTGGTGATTGTCCATGTGTAGTTCATAATTTGTATAAACATACCACTTACAGCTTTCATGAACAGTATACATCACTGACCTATGGTTATCACACAGAAACCAATTCAAAAGCAACTATTACAAGCCATCCTATTCATTGCACAGCTATCCACCAAGAACTATACAAACAGCCATCAATCCCCAGTGCACATTTTAAACCCATCTCAGGAATCAAATAATATGGATAAAATCACAGTTTGATCCTGCTCCTATTCCACCAATATCACCAAGAACAAACCAAAACCTGTTTAAACAATCTTCCCCATAACAGTGAGTGATTTTCCATGGAAGATCAGGTAGAAGACTTTAAGGTTTATGTCTATATCTAATAAGATGTAGATTTGCCATAGTCTTACCAGAACACATGGCTGCTCTCTTGTCAGAGAGAGATGACAGGTGGTGATTTAACCTAAGGCAAGGTGAGAAGAAAAGACTTTCATGGTAGCTTTAGCCAACGTGTGAATTGAACCAACAATGTTGGTGTTTCCTCTGCAATGCAAACTAGCTAGCTGAGCTAACAGGGATATTTAGTATTGTTTGAGATCCTTAGTGTTAGTTAGCTCAGTTGGCTGGATGGTTGATTTACAAGATAGAGTAACAGAACAGTGTCGGTTCAATTCCCACATTGGCTGAGATTACAGTGAAAGATTCTTCTTCTCAAGTTCTTCCCTCACCTGAGGTTAAACTCACTACAGTCTTTCTTTAGAATAATAGAGCAGCCCTATGGTAGTCTGGGACTATGGCAATTTTACCTAGGTACTATATCCCAGATACAGGAACAGCAAATACTTCCCTTTGAATTGGTGGGGAGACAATATTTCAAACAGTATTTGAGTAATTGCCGCCTTCCTCTATCATTTCAGAAATTAAGAAAAAGCTTGTGAATAAGTGGCAAAAAGGACATCCATGTACCCAAGTGTATGTAAGGATGCGAACATATTTAATTGAGCAGTTTTAACTGTGTTAGACAGCGCTGAGCAATTAAGACAAAAACATTCTCAGAATGTTGGCACCACTGTTAATTCAAGAATTTATTGCCTATTCCTGGTTATCTGGAGAGGGTAGGTAGAGTGTGTTCAGCTGGATGGCTTGTTAGACCACTTTGGAAGGCAGTTATGAGTCACTCACATTAACGGGAGGCTGGAGTCACATTTAGATCAGGCAAGTATGGCAGGTTTTAATCCCTCAAAAACTTTGTTGAAATGTCAAGACTTTATGACATTGTGGCAGCTTCATGGACACTTGTATTTTCTTTGTCAGTATTTTATTGCAGATTTTTTGAGAATTAAATTCAATTTCTCAGACTGCTATGGTTGGATTTGAAATCACATTATCTGGCTTTGAACTTGCGTAACCAATGCAATGACAATTTCTCCATCCATAAGGTACCCATAAAGTATTGGAAATGATGAAATATGGAGATTAACAGTGATATTCCACATTCTGACAGCAAAGAAAAGGAATCTTAAATCCTTCTTGTAAATCCATTTGCAAAACAAAGCTAACATTCCATCAATTACACTGGCATTTATTTAACCAGAGACAGTGACATTTTAAAATATATTAAAACAATTTCCCATGCTCTATCTACAGTCAACCTATTTGAATAGATAATTGATTTTTGAATCAAATCCTCTTAAAAAGTTCAGAGTTCACAAAGCCTTGAAAACCATAAATTCATTATTTGATGTTAATATCTTCTCAGCAGATCTGACGACATTCTACAGGGTAATTTTCTCTGGTGAAGAAACCACTGCCTACGCTGCAGCAAAGGAGACCAAGGATTTTCACAATCAGATGGAAGTGGAAAGAAGTATCTTTGCGGCCAGGAGGTGGCCGAACTTGTTGAGTGGAGGACATCTCCTTCAGATCAATTCTGCAAAGTACAGGATAATGGCAGATCAGCTTGATGGCAATGAAATAGAAAATAAGATAGCAGCTCTGGAGATTGGATAGATGAGTGCCTTACTCTCAATACGCCCTCAGGACACTCTGTATTAGCTGTCCTTGCACATGGGACAGGTGGGCTGAAGTTCTAACTATTGATGTTATAACAGCTGCAATGTACATCATGCTAAAAGGCTGGAATAAATAGCTTCTCGTGGTAACATTGTTAGTCCTCGTGTTACCTCTTCAGTGGAAAACCATAAACTCTTGTTCCACCATGGGATGACATCAAACAGGAGCCTGCAATGTTAGTTGATGCGGATTATCAACTGGTATTAAGGTGACAGTGCTGCTGTAAATGATGGGTTCCTCAGCTCTGTGTCTGACCCTTAAAAAGTACCTGCAGCAGAAACACATTAAAATACTGATATAATCTTCACTGTGCATAGTGCACTTCATAAATTAACTCGCTGGTAAAGTAATATTTAAATTGTTTCTTACACAGCCTGGAAACGAAAATGCAACTAATTTTCCTACTACCATTAAAGGATATAAAATAAACAATTGATTTTATCACTTTTGCTTTCTGTCAACTTGCTTTGATTCAAATGTGAGTCCCACGCAGGAAAGTTCCCTGGTCCCTGAAATACAATGCTTTTCACTTATTGCTGTACTCTGGCATACCTGTGCTTTGTACCCCCATTGATTACTCATTTCGGTGTTGAAGTATTGTGAGGAAGAGTGGACTTTCATTGAATTTGGAATTGGCAAAAGATTTGGAAGGTGCAATGCATGCTTTTATACTGGTCTCATTAATGGACAGTGCGTAAAATGGCTGCTGCATTTACTTGCACTTAGCATACCACAGGTTAATTCATCCTAACATAAAATAAAGGTGGTCGCCTAATGTGTTGTGCATGTGGATGAAGACTGTAAAATCATTCCTAGGGTAAGAACTGAATCAATCTGGTAAAGAAGTTGCTGGAAAAATCCAGTTGGTTCTAGAATATCTTTCAGAACAGAAATCTGTCACCCTTATTGCTCTCTGACGTAAAGCAACAGTTTCACAGACCTGGTGACTTTGACAAGGAATGTGTAATAAATGCTATCTTTGGGGTCTCACAAGCATAGAACATAGAACAGGACCTTCAGCCCACTATGTCTGAACCGATCATAATGGCATTCAAAACGAATCCCATTTACCTGTCCCTGGTCTGCATCCCTCTTTTCTCTGTCTGTTCCTGTGTCTGTCCAAATGTCTCTTAATATTTGCTATTGTATCTATTTCTAACATCTCCCCAGGCAGTGTGTTCCAGCAACTACCACCTTTTGTGTAAAAAAACTTGTCTTGCATGTCTCCTTTAAACGTCCCACCTCTCACCTCAATCCTCTGCCCCTAGTATTTGGCATTTCCACCCTGGGAAAAAGAACACGACTATCCACCCTATCCATGCTTCTTATAATTTTACATACTTCAATCAGGTTGCCCCTCAGCCTGTGATGTTCTAGCAAACACATTCCGGGTTTATCCAATCTCTCCTTAGAGCTAACGCTGTCCAATCCAGGCAGCATCCTGGAAAACTTCCCCTGAACTGTCTCCAAAGCCTACACATACTTCATATTGTGTGGCTACCGGAACTGCACACAACTGACTGGGAGCAGACACTTTCAGGTTAAACTGTCTCAGAACAGTGAGAAGTATTCAAGTAGGAAATATAGAGAGTACAGAACCAACATGTTCCAACAAAGAAAAAGGGGTGAACCATCAGATCCTGTGAACCCCGGATATCCAGGGATAAACGGCATTGCATTAAGAGAAAAAAGGAGGGTTATGGCAGATAATGAGGCCTCAAAACAGCAAAAGCCCAAAAGGAATATAGAATGTGCAAGGGTGTCTTAAAAGGGAGATTAAGAGGGCTAAAAGTGGATATACGAGGAAACTTGCAGGTAAAATAAAGGAAAACTGTAAGTTGTTTTACAGGTATGTTCAGAGTAAAAGGGTAATGAGGCAAACAGCAGGGCCTATGAAGGACCAGAGTAGCAATTTGTGCATGGAGTCAGAAGATGTAGCTAAGTTCTAAATAAATACTTTGGGTTGGTGTTCACTAATGAGAGAGGAGATTTGGGTGTAGAAATTAGGGAGAAGATCTATGATACGATTAAAGAAATTAAAGAGAGGAGGCTATGGACATTCTGGCAGGCTTAAAGGTAGATAAATTTCCAGGGCCAGATGAAATGTATCCCACCTTGTCGAGTGAGGCAGGGGAGGAAATGGCAGGAGTGCTTGCAACAATGTTTGATTCCTCTCTGGCCACAGGAGAAGTGCCAGAGGGCTGGAGGATAGCCAATGTGAAGGAAAACCTGAGAAGGGAGCAAGTGCCACCTGCATGCTAACCTTCAGGCAGAGGAGGTAAGATTTACCCCTCAGTCCTAATCTTTTGGTGATAATCCAAACACCAGCCTAATTCCCCTCCAAGATTTAGTGTCATTTTAGCTCTGTACTGTGCTGCATATAATCTGCCTGGTGGGGTCTTGCCCACAAGTCAGAGAACTTGGGAAGCAGGAAAGGTCTGTCAGTCATGGAAGAGGTCTGACTGTATTAAGCACCCTTCAGACACTTAGGTGGCTACTATTGGTCTTTCTCTGGGATTCAGGATCCCAGCAACAGAAATCTGCTCACCAAAACCTATCGATTGGTCAGAAGCTGGCTGCTTTCCTTTGCCCATCAGCACTGGTGGAATCCATGGAAACTCAAATGCCTGGGATCCCCAAGGGATCCAGGCCAAAGGTGAGTGAAGGTGAGATTTTGATCGGGGGTGGGAGATGCGAGCAAGTGGCAAGGGAGATGGTTTGGAGGCAAGGACAGGGGATTGCTTTTCTTTGGCCACCTTAGTTCCTGATGCTGGTGCGTGATGTTGAAAGTGCCTTTGACAAACCTGAATTGTGTTGGGCTCAGAGTTAATAGGTGGCAGCTTCTTCCATCCTCCTGCTTAATCAGGGCAGGTTTTGCAAAGGACCTGATTTAAGGCCCATCCTGCAATAGGCTTAGCCACCATGTTACCTGCCATGGTGGGTTGCATTAAATTCAGCCTGGTGCCCTTCAGAAGAGATGTTAAACTGAGGCCCTTTCTAAATTTTACAGTGCATTTAAAAGATGCTGTAGCACTTACTTCAAAGAAGAGCAGGGCAATTATCCCTTCTGTCCAATCAAATATTTGCCTCTTAATCGACAGATTATTTGGTCATGATCACATTTCTGGAGCTTTCTCTGTGTACATTAGCTGTGGTTTTGTCTTCCATATTACAACAGTAGCTACGGTACAAAAATAGTTTATTGGTTGTAAATCACTGTGAAAATTGTGATTTATACACAATTCTTTCTTTGTTTCTTTTGGTAGTCGCCTTGAGTTGTCCTCATAGACACTGAATTTTTTTATTCTCTAGTGGGAGGTGGGCATCGCTGCCTGGTCAGCATTTATTGCCTGTCCCTAGATGCCCTTGAGAAGGTGATGGTGAGTTGCCTCCTTAAATTGTTGTGGCCCATGTGCTGTAGGTATATCCATAATGCCCTTAGATAGGGAATTCCAGTATTTTGACCCAGTGACAGTGAATGAACAGTGATATATTTCCAAGTCATGATAGTGAGTGGCTTGAAGGGGAACTTGCAGCTGGTAGTGTTCCATGCATCAGCTGCCCTTGTCCTTCGAGATGGAAGTGGCCGTGGGTTTGGAAGGTGCTGTCTAAGGATATTCGATGAATTCTTGAAGATAGTGTGCACCGCTGCTAAGCATCAGTGACGGAAAGAGTGGATGCTTGTGGATATGGTGCCAATCAAGTGGGTTGCTTTGTCCTGGATGGCATCAAGCATCTTGAGTATTGTTGGAGCTGCACCCATCCAGGTAAGTGAATGCAGCAGAACGAATCAAGATATGTGGGGAGCAGACCTGATTCCATTCACTGTTAACCGATTTCCCATCGGCTTTCCTAAGTAAGTGTCAGGTCCCTCAATATGCAAAATATGCACAATATGCAAAATGACTAATGGCCAGTTTCAGGCAATCTGTTCTGAATATTGCTGAAATCAGAACGGCATAAGACATAACTCACACTCCCATTGTGGAGCATGATATAGCTGTTCAAAAAACAGCAGGGCAGGTCCAATTTACCCCCCCACATTTTGGTCAATCAACAATGGCTTCGTCCGAATAGTTTCAGTTTAAGTCTCAGCATAGACCAACATTAATTACAATGGGTCATATAGAGCGCTGAGGCTCAGATGGCCACTAGAGTACTAAAATGTACCTCCCATTCTTTCTGTCCTTTCCCCCCACAATGTTTCCCCCACCCCCAATCCCCAGTCAGGGACTCTGAACTCATCTCTTATTTTAGAATTTTTATTCCCACTGGAAGCTATCTCAAACATGTGTCAGTTACTTTGCAGGTATTTTTATGACTGGATTTACAAGTGTATTTTTGTCACAGGATTAGAGGCAGCCTGAGCTCACGCCAAGCCTGGCAGAGAGTTAGCTGCTGAGAACACAGATGTAATGGAAGCCTATCTCTCCTTAGACCCTTATAGGGAGGTTCAGGGCTATGACTCTGAGTAAAAAAGTAGTAATTGCATCACCGTGCTTAATGACAGAGCTGTAACTTAACAAGCAAATGGCAAATGGGACACAGAAAATAGTCTGTGAGCCTTCTATTCTTGCCCAGCGTTAATGCCAGGCAGTACAGTGAATCTAACATGAGAATCATGTGATTCACAGTGCAGATATTTTGTTGGGATATTGTGTGTCTGAGGGACTTCATAGTAGCTTAAGTCTTGCCTCTCTGAATCTGAAAACAGAGTAATGCAGCCATGTGACTGATCATGGATTATTGCCCTTTTGAGATTGACTGACCGTAGTCCAGTGCAATCCTTGTTTCAAGAAGTTAGGAATTAAGCTCCCCAGGTTTCTTTGATACGGACTTACAATCCTGAATTTCCCAACACATATTTAATGCTTTTTAATGCAGGAGTACAGTCGAAGAACTAGGAATGAGGCGGGGTCCCATTTAAGGAGGTGTTGTTCGTTTCCTTGGGGCGGATGCTCCACCAAGACCAATCACTATCACATGTGCCATCAAAGCATTTCTTTGGCCTCAGCCTGGTGGCAGAGGCCTGGCCATTGTGCCAGGTGGAGGAAGGAAACCCGGCTGCTGGGTGGGTGTCAGACCCAAAGCCATCTTTCATTTCACAGTACATTTCATGAAGTGGAATTTTCTCATCGCAATGAACATTAAAGGATGGATACAGGTGCACAACATTATGGATCTTCAAGCCATTTGTGCCAGTCAATACGATCATTGGGAGGGGACTCAGCATTCTCACATTAGCAGCCTGCTTTGGCTTCAATTAATGGTCTGTGCAATCAGGGCAGTGACTAAGGCGTGTCCTGTGTGACGTGAGTATGTACTGACCATTTTTATGGTCAAACCCTGGGTGAGGATCCCCAGTTCATTATGGTTCCAGATGGGATACATCAAACTGCTAAGCTCTGAGGTAAGGACAGATTGCCCTTTATTCATCCACTTCCTTGGTTGGTTGCACAACCTTAATTTAATAAAATGATCCCTTCCTTTTTGGGTTCTTTTCTCCCAGACCCAAATGAATCTATCCATCTTCTATCCACCACTCCCTCTCTCCCTATTTATTTCAGAACTCCCTTCCCTTCCCTCATTTCTGAAGAAGGGTCTAGGCCCAAAACGTCAGCTTTCCTGATCCTCTGATGCTGCTTGGCCTGCTGTGTTCATCCAGCTCTATACCTTGTTAGCAAAGAGTGAGTTTATTTACTATGAAATGCAAGAATTAGTGATGCAATGCAGATACACACATATTAGAAATAAGAGACTCTTAAAAAAGATAAAAAATAGAAATACAGAGAACCCGGCACTTTTCCTTGTAACCGCAGGAAGTGCTACACCTGCCCCCACACCTCCTCCCTCACCCCAATCCCAGGCCCCAAGAAGACATTCCACATCAGGCAGAGGTTCACCTGCACATCTGCCAATGTGGTATACTGCATCCGCTGTACCCGTTGTGGCTTCCTCTACATCGGGGAAACCAAGCGGAGGCTTGGGGACCGCTTTGCAGAACACCTGCGCTCAGTTCGCAACAAACAACTGCACCTCCCAGTCGCGAACCATTTCAACTCCCCCCTCCCATTCCTCAGATGACATGTCCATCCTTGGCCTCCTACAATGCCACAGTGATGCCACCCGAAGGCTGCAGAAACAGCAAATCATATTCAGCCTGGGAACCCTGCAGCCCAATGGCATCAATGTGGATTTCACAAGCTTCAAAATCTCCCCTCCCCCAACCGCATCCCAAAACCAGCCCAGCTCATCTCCACCTCCCTAACCTGTTTTTCCTCTCACCTCAAGCCACACCCCCATCTCCTATCTACTAACATCATCCCGCCCCCTTGACGTGTCCGTCCTCCCTGGACTGACCTATCTCCTCCCTACCCCCCTACCTACACTCACCTTTACTGGCTCCATCCCCGCCTCTTTGACTTGTCTGCCTCCTCTCCACCTATCCTCTCCTCTATCCATCCTCTATCCGCCTCCCCCTCTCTCCCTATTTATTTCAGAACCCTCTTCCCCTCCCCCATTTCTGATGAAGGGTTTAGGCCCGAAACGTCAAGTTTTCCTGCTCCTATGATGCTGCTTGACCTGCTGTGTTCATCCAGCCCCATGCTTGTTATCCTAAATACAGATCAGTCTCTGATTTGCTTACGAAAAGCGAATCGTTGAAAGTTGTAGTTGTTACTGTGGCAGTGACTGGTATAAGGGACATTTGTGTGTGAAATTCAGCTTCATGATATCCAGTTTTGCAGGTTTATTGATATACTGTTGTTCTGATGCCTGTCAGCCATGATTGAAGGGATTACAGGGATTCTGTTTTGGCTGTTATTGCGGGGAGGGTGTGTGAGGGATGAGTTGTGGGAAATGCAAGAGACACGGTTGAGGGCGTTTTCGACCACTGTGGGGGGGAAATTGCGGTCCTTGAAAAACGAGGACGTCTGGGATGTCCGGGAGTGGAATGCCTCATCTTGGGAGCAGATGCAGCGAAGGCGAAGGAATTGGGAATAGGGGATGGTCTTTTTTCAGGTGTACTGTATGTAATTGTGGGAGTCGGTAGGCTTGAAATGGATATTGGTTTCCAGGTGGTTGCCAGAGATGGAAATAGAAAGGTCCAGGAAGGAGAGAGAGGTGTCAGAGATGTATTGGAGAGGTGTTGGAGTCCTCACGCACGACCCCACCAACCTCCGGATCCAACGCATCATCCTCTGACACTTCTGCCATCTGCAATCTGACCCCACTACCAAAGACATTTTTCCCTCCCCACCCTTATCTGCTTTCTGGAGGGACCACTCTCTCCATGGATCCCTTGTCCGCTCCACACTCCCCACCAGCCCCACCACCCCCGACACTTTTTCCTGCAATGGCAGGAAGTGCTACACCTGCCCCTACGCCTCCACCCTCACCCCCATCCCAGGCCCTGAGAAGACCTTCCACATGAAACAGATGTTCACCTGCACATCTGCTAATGTGGTATACTGTATCCACTGTTCCCATTGTGGCCTCCTCTACATCGGGGAAACCAAGCAGAGGCTTGGGGACTGCTTTGTGGACCACCTACGCTCAGATTGCGACAAACAACTGTACCTCCCAGTCGCGAACCATTTCAACTCCCCTCCCACTCCTCAGACGACATGTCCATCCTGGGCCTCCTGCAGTGCCACAACGATGCCACTCGAAGGTTGCAGGAACAGCATCTCATATTTTGCTTGGGAACCCTGCAGCCCAATGGTATCAATGTGGACTTCACAAGCTTCAAAATCTACGGTCCCCACCACCCCCATCCCCCCTGACCGCATCCCAAAACCAGCCCAGCTTGTCCCCATCTCCCTAACCTGTCCTCCCACCTATCCACTCCTTCCACCCCCATCTCCTACCTACTAGCCTCATCCTGCCTCCTTGACCTGTCCATCCTCCCTGGACCGACCTAACCCCTCCCTAACTCCCCACCTACATTCACCTTTACTGGCTCCAAACCCGCCTCCTTGACCAGGCTGTCTCCTCTCCACCTATCTTCTCCTTTATCTATCTTCTGTCCGCCTCCCTATGTCTCTCTATTTACTTCAGAATCCCCTTCCCCTCCCCCATTTCTGAAGAAGGGTCTAGACCCGAAACGTCAGCTTTCCTGCTCCTCTGATGTTGCATGGCCTGCTGTGTTCATCCAGCTCTGCACCTTGTTGTCTCAGCCATGATTGAATTCGTGTTTGAACTAAGTGAAAGTCTTTTTGGTGTCCGGTTTCCTTGTCAACTGGTTTGTAGCACTTAAAGTTAGAGAGGGTATAACACAGGGGTAACTAGGGGACAGTTCTTTGACAGCAACCTTCCCAGCATGCCAGCTTTCAAACCCTGCTTGGTACACACAAGAGTGCTCTCTACCATTATTCTATTTCAGTGCAGTTGAAACTAGCTTTTTAACTATTGTCCTTGTGCATCCTTTCAAAGGAAAGGACAGAAAATGTGTCTCCGATTTGGGACTTTCTCACTGGGAGATTTCCCCACCCCAACACTCCTTCCTGAAACCATACAGATTATTAATCATAAGGCGTCTATTCTAAATGAGCACCTAGATGATATGGGTAGCTTGTTCGTTTTGCCGTCTGGACAGAGACACCACCCGCCCAGAGACTGTATTAGAAAACCCTGACACGTGCTTTGCAGGAATTTTGCCTGATCACGGTTCCCAGAATGACACACTGCAGTTACATGGATTAACTTGTAAAGCTGGAGCTGCTGTTTTCAGAGGAGTTTGAGAGGAGATTTGATAGAGGTGTTCAAAATCATGAGAGGTCTGGGCAAGTAGACAGGGACAAATTGTTCCATTTGGCAGAAAGAGCAAGAACCGAAATTCAGTTTAAGTAATTGTAAAACGAAACGGAAGTGACATGGGTACTTTATGAGTCCTGCGACTGCTGTGTTCACAGACTGTGCTACTTCTGCAGTTTAAGCCTACATTGTTATGCCCTCATGGCTTCTGCCTCCTCTGGTGTCTGGCATTGGTGTTTATACTGCACTCTTGAGCCTGCTGTATCTAGCTAGAACACTTGTAGTCTCACAGAGCTGCACCTTTATTTTTACCTTATCTAAGTGTAGCTGCCCTCACTTTCAGAAAGTCCTGAAAATCTAATGTAGCCATCTTTCTCTAATGAAACATTCATGGTCGGAATTACAGGATAAGAACAACATCACAGGAATAAGCAGATAGTGGACAAATTGACAACAACTTACTTGCATGTCATTAAAAGACCTGAAAACTTTAGAGATATTGGATGAAATGAATGATGAAATAGTGACTGATGGAAGTGGGACAGACCAGAAATATTACAGTTTTCTTCATGAATGATAATTTTCTTCATTGACCATGTGCATTGGGTACCTTGAAAATGGTAATGCAAATGATAATGCATGCAAGTTTTTTATACAAATGAGGATGTTTTGAGAAATTCAATTGTATGCTGCCATTATCATGTGACCGCTTCTTCTGCTGTAAGTTACTTTCACTTGCAAAGTTGTAGCCATTAAATACAATCCTTGAAACAGATTTGGCTGCTGAAGACCAAGGCTGAACCTGTAGCATGTACTTTCTCTTCATTTACATTGAAGACAAAAGTCCCATGGTGTCATTAGCCAATTTCACAGAGCATAGACCTTGTACTCCAGTAACCAGCCTTGTAAGGCACCAAATACAGCAGGAACACAAGAGTTCTTCAGGATAGAGGAGTCGTGGAATTTCCCAGGGTACCAGGTGCAAGAATTGGGGCTAATGATCACAGATCACTTGCACATTGATGGAATCAAAGCCCTTCCTATTGTTGAACTCTAGTGTAGTGTGATATGGCTCTCTCAGTATGGCATATTTGCAGTCGATGGTGCCCTGCACATGGGGGAGCCAGCTATATTGCTGAATCCTACTGCCTGGGCTGTAGACCTGACCATGTCATGGGGGAATGAAATGAATTAGTGTGATCTTGTACAAATAGCTTCAGCCATTGTCTTGATGCATTTGTGGGTGGAAGTCTGAGTGATCTGACAGACGATCCCAGTGGTACCATGGAATGAGCCAGTCAATGCAGCTATTACTTCATCGCCGCTAATGTAGGAAGGCCAGCCGCTATGTCAGGGCTCAGGTCCTGATCCAGCAGTTCGCACATTTCAGACATAGTGTCCCGGGCTGCATAGAAGCTCAGCTGACACTATGCCTGACTTATTCAGAGGAAACAGCATTGAGGTGAAAGACCCTGGCCCTCGTACATCTTCAGCACATCCTGAGGTGCCTTTCAGCTACAACCTTTTTAAATGCTGGAGACTCTTCAGCTACTGCCCCAAGTTACTTTTGCTCCGGGGCTTACTGGTGCATCTGCTCCTCCTCCATCTCTCTTCAGCTTCTTTGCAAGACAGCCACTGTGACAGTCACAAATCCTATGGCCGGACCTTCACTTGCAGTGAACCTGAGTTGGGAAGATAATGAACAGACCAGGGTCTTAGTTATGAGAAGAGTTGGTGCTTGCATATCCTATAAATAATGGCTAAACATATTCCACCATGCAATAGAACATGGAGCATTTCAACAAGGAGGCCCATATATTGAATTATCATAGCAGTTTGAGATAGGAATTTATGTGGGAACATTTCTTCCCATCATGTGGCAAATACACAGCAGCAAAGTGGAAGTGCTATATGAATATTTAACCCTCCTCCTTTCAGCCTCATATCAACCATGAAAGGCATCATTGCACATCAGACAGTCTTGCATCATACTCACAGTTGAGGTGGACAGGGATTTGGTTCCGTGTCCCTGTGCACCTTTGGTTGTCTTGCATCAGCTGTGTTCATTTTGGCCCAGAGCTACATCCTCTAAGGTTGGTTAGAATTACCTCTGCAACATCGAGATGGTCACCTCTAATTTTCATGGACCAATGGCATGTTGGACATTGTTTGTGAGTGGCTTATGTGTACACTGCATGCATTTCACATGCATGATAACATGATTGCAAACGATGCGAATAGGTACTCTCCAGGGACAAGGCTGATGCAATTGCCCTTGAAGGACCTTATCACACAGAAATGGACCCTGCACTTCCGTCCATTAAACTTATACTGATTCCATCCACCCTGAATGTCATTCAATGCTTTTCACAGGGAAGTTCATTTTAAGCAATCAGCAAGTCATGGAACAAAACACAGGTCGCACTGGACACCATGAGTACTGGGCTTGGCCTGGTCATCAGCTCCAAAGTGCAGCAGAACAGTGCAGGAGCATACTGGAAGTGGATCAGAGATGTGCTAGATGATGTAGAGAATGGGAGGCGATGGCTTAGTGGTATTATCACTGGACTGTTAATCCAGAGACCCAGAGAATGTTCTAGGGAGCCGGGTTCGAATCCTGCCACAGCAGATGGTGGAAGTTGAATTCAATAAATATCTAGAATTAAAAGTCTAATGATGACTGTGAATCCATTGTCGATTGTTGGAAAAAACCCATCTGGTTCACTAGTGTCCTTTCGGGAAGGAAACAGTCATCCTTACCTGGTCTGGCCTACATGTGACTCCAGACCCACAACAACGTGGTTGACTCTTAACTGCCCTCTGGGCAATTGGGGATGAGGAATAAATGCTGCCTAGCCAGCAATGTCCTCATCCCATGAATGAATAAAGAATAAAGAAGTTGGCACATGTCAAATTCCAGTACACATGGCCATAGATTGAGTACAGCCAGTGTCCTGGAATGTGCTCTGAAAATGTTGCTACAGGCTGTCTGAGGTGCTAGTCAGGAGATGAAAGCAGTAAGCTGGAGTCGCCAGGTACCTGCTCTGAATTTCATTTCAGGAGATTTCAGTGCCTAGTATCGATCAATTCTATGTTGTGATAGAAGTCTGCATATTAATGAGGTGAGATTTAGTGTTGATAAGAGAGAAAATGAGCAAAAACTCCTGTCAGTAGGCATCTTGACACTCCATCACAGGAAAATCGTCTTGACGCCTGGGACTTTGATGGAAAATACAACCAGTTGCTCCAAAGTCAAGATTCTCCCAGATTTCTCACCATTGCTCATGTCATTCAGGCCATTGTAAGATTTTGCCATAGGATTTTGAATAGAAGACATGGGATCATTGCAGATGCTCCAACTGTAACCTTCCAAGGTTAATGTGATTCGGAAACATTCTTTTAGATTAGAAAGTTGCACTTGTCACTTTTTTAAAAAAGGTGACAAAGGGTATCCAAGGAATTACTTTCCTTTTAGCCAAGCATCTGCTGTTGGAAAATTCATGTGTGCAATGAGTGATCGAACACATTGAAAATTTTTGGCTAACCAGTGAGAGGTGGTATGGATTTGAAAAGTAGAGGTCACATTTGACGGATCTGATTGATTTTCTTTGAAGAAAGACTAAAGTAATGAACATGGGCAATGTATACAGATAAAATTTATATGGAATCCCAGAAGACATTTGATAAAGTCTCTCATGAGAGATTCTTAGTTAACATTGAAGCTTACAAATTGAATGCTTATTAATGTCCAAATTAGGGAATTGGCTGAGGATCAGGAGACAGAGAATAGGGAGAATGGACAGGTACTGGCAGGATGTGAGGTACAGGGATCTGATCTTGATTCTCAGGGATCTGATTTTGATTCACAGGGATCTGATCAAATAGTCCATGTATTTACTAACAATTTTGATAACGGGATGGAAAGCACATATCAGCATTTATTGATATATAGACAAGCAGAATTGTAAATAGAAGCGTAAAATTACAAAGGAACAATGATTAATGAAGTGAATGGACAAAACTGTGGCTATGTTGGTAACAATGAGCTCATCCACTTTAGAATTAGAAAGGATAGAGCAGCTTCTAAATGGCAAAGAGCTAAAAACAACAGATGTCCAAAGAAACTTGGGGTCCAGGTACACAGATCATTAAAATTGTCACAGCTAAGTTCAGAAAATAATCAAAAAGGTGACCGGTGATACTGTTAACATGAGACTAAGAGTTATCTTTCTATTGTTCCTTTGTGAGATTTGGGCTTCATTGGCTGAACCAATGCTGATTTTTAAAGCTAGAAGAATAGAATACAAGGGGATTTAAATCTTCTTTTAGCGAGATCACACCTGGAATTCTGTGAGTAGTTCTGGGCATCACACTTTAGGAAGGATATATTGGATTTGGCATAGACTTTAACAGAATTATACCTGGATTTCAAAAGCTAAATTACGAGTGAAGATTCCGCAGCTAGTATAGTATTTCTTGAAATTTAGAAGATTATGAGGTGACTTGATTAATGTGATCAAGATTTTAATTAGGTACAAAGGTTTGCCACTGGTTGGGAAGTCAAGGACTAGGAGGCACAGTCAAAACATTAGGGGCAGTTGAGTTTAGAGTATAATTAGAGAACATTCCTTCCAATGATGGATGATAAGTATTTGGGATTCCCTTTTGCAGAGAACAATAGATAGGAGACTAGTTGGTCATTTTAAAACTGAAATTGATTGACTCTTGTTTGTCAAAGAATGTGGGGCAAAGATAGGAAAATGGAATTAAGTAGCAGATGAAACACGAACTGACTGAATGGCAGACCAGGCTCATGGAGCTGATGACTGTTCCTATTCCTATGGTCCCATGTTCCTACATCCTGTCAGAACACAAACTGTGACATAGAAGTAACAGATAGATAATAGCAGAAAAGATAAAGAATAGTGATAGACATGTGATTGCTAAGAGTCACACAGTGACAGAGAGCAATGCATGCTAATGGGGTAATCTGCACAACAATGTACAGTTGAGCATGCAAAGAATAAACCCACTCTGCGGCACAGAGTTATTCTGAAATGTCTATGGTTATTCCGGTGCTCACCCTTTCTGAACAGTGCAGACCAGTAGAATCCGTCTGCTCTCATGTTCTGTTATTGTTTGACTACCTTGGTGCTGTAAAAAGGTCTAGTTTTCTCTTGAGAGTGCAGCACAATAGTTTCATTCATTGTCTATGAGAATGCCACTACTCTGTTCAATCATGGGCTGATTCTGTTATGTTGGGTAATGATGTTATTGGATGTTATTGCGCCGGTAAAGTTCAGTCCATGTCTCTGAATGACATTGTATTCGAAAATGTGAAGCACAGTAAATCTGTTTCTCCCTCACAGGTTGTTGGCCTCTTTGAATACTGGCTGAGTGTTATTACATCCTGAGGGAGGCTGGGTAACAGACACTCCTTCACTCCTCCCAACCAAATGTATGGTTCACAATTGTTTTAAACAGTGAAGTTCCATGGATGGCTTTATTTGTGAGCGCTTTGGTGTGGGGCTGAGCTATGCCATGCTAAAAACTGCTCGATACCAATATTGATGGGTATAGGTGGTTTTTCTGAATCAGCAGTATGGTATGGATGGGTTTAGAAGGGTAAAAACCTCAGCTAAGTATTTCACTCCTTAATCAATGGCCATTGACTTTAGCAGGAAAGTGTGCATGTGTATATTTTGTAGAAAAACAGAATCAGGGTTGACCCTCCATACTTGAATTTTTACAACAGCAGTTCGTAATTACCAGCCAGTGAGTACCTGGTTCTCCTTTTGCTGCAATACTTCTGTAGCAGTTAATCAATCCAATCACGCCTGCTACCTCCTTGTCCTTTCCTCATTAAAACCCAGCAATTGTGTATAGTCCCCATCTTCACACGCTAATGTCCAAGGGATACAGACCTTGAGGTGTGTGGCACGCATGGTGTGCATGGTTTTACCATTCATTGCTCCTCTCTAGTCCCTGTCTAAAGCTGAGGCAAACTGTTTACAACCACAATCTCATAACAGACCCTGAACTCCAATGTCCTCTAAATCGCAACAACTACCTCCAACTCTGTGATTTATGTGGCACTCACCTGGTTTCGACTTTTTATGCTGAAATCCACATCATTGCCTTTGACACCTCCAGACTCAAGACTTCCACTGTTTTCCTGGCTGATCTCTATGCCTCCTCCAGAAATGTGGGCTCATTCAAAATTCTGCTGCTTAAATACCAACTCACACTATGTGCCACTCACATATCGCCAGTGACATGTGGCTTCCAGCCCATCGCTAATTTGATTTAGAAATGTTTGTCTTAATGTCCACATCGCTCATGACATCAGCCTTCCATGGCTCTGTAACTGGGTTTTCCCTATTGGGGCAGGCAACATGATTCCTGCCCAATTAAGGGCAGTGGGCAGGCCCTTCAATTTAGGAGGGCCAATCAGAGGTTTTCCAGCTTGAGAGAAGCAGCAGGGCATTACTAACAAAGAGAGTGTTTCAACATGAAGATGTCCTGTCCCTAAAAAAAATCCTTTAATTAAAAACAATTTGTTTGAACAGGGGTGAGAGAATGCCTCGAGAGGATGACAATGTTCTGCTGTCATACCCAGGCAGGTATAAAATGTCTCTCTGCATGCTTAGACGACTGGCCACCTGACCTGCTGGTGGGTTCCCACTTCCAGGCACGTAAGCTGGTGACTACACGTACGGGAAACTGAGATATCCCAGTTGGCTTCTTTTTATTTCAGTTAATAAAGCTCTTAACAAGCGTAACTGGATATCTGCCAATTGGGAATGTGAGGTAGGAAGTCATGCCAGTTCCAGTCGTCAAATATAACAAAGAACTGTGGACGCTGGAGATCAGAAAACATATAACAGAAGGTGCTGGAGAATCTCAGTGGGTCTGGTAGCACCTGCAGAGAGAAGAACAGAGTTAACATTTTGAGTCTGGTATGACCCTTCTTCGAAATTGAAGAAGTGCCTTTGTGTGCAATCTGTAGGAACCATTAAACATATTGGTTGATATAAGATGTCAAAGTGGGGCAACTGGATTTTCAGAGTTTTCAGAGATCCAGCCGCTGAAAGAAGCAGAAAGCAAGAGGTGAAAAAAACAGCAGCTTTAAATTATTGAGTGAGCCAAAGTGTTTGTGCATTTTCCACTCCCTGCTGCTGTAGACATAAAAGAATATGTGATACATATAGAAGAATTGGAATTTCTTCTACTCTCAATGACAAAACTATTGGTGAATAATGGAATTCATCTAAAACAAAATTCTGAGCATATATCAGTTTCAACCCTACTAACAGTGCTACAAAGAGTGCTACAAGCTGCTTGTAGCCTGGATCTCATTGAGGAGCATAAATGCTAGACAAGGGAGATTTTGGAAGCTTTGAAGACACATTTTGAATTGATATTAATGTTATGTATGAATGGTTTCTGTTCAAGATCAGAGCTTAGGGAGAGAGGGAGATTATTGATCAGTATGTGACTACATTGATACAAGTAGCAGAATCATGTGAGTTTGGACAACTGGAAGATTATCTCCTAAAGGACAGGTTTGGCTTAGCATAACAGATCTTACTGTGAGAGCACATCAGCTGAGAAGGGAGAAATGTACTCTCAGGAAATCTGCCTCCAGGCACAGAAGCTCTGAGATTGTTGAGCATATTAATTGGAAAACAGACAAGGCTTTGTCTTTTGCTGCCAAATTGAATGAGAACAACATAACGAAAAAATGGAAGATATAATTGCAGAAAGCCAGCCAAAAGACCAAGGCCAGAGGGCAAGATGGAAATATTGAGGATGATACAACAGAAAATAAAGGAAAGCATGTCCAGCATGGGAAAAGTTGTGTTTGAATACAAGAAGCTCGATCACTTTGCACACAAAGAACTGCAGAAGCTGATGATTTGAAACAAACTAAAAAACAGATCTTGCTGGAGAAACTCAACAGAATTCAGAACAGTTTTGAAGAAGGGTCTTTGGACTTGGAATGGTAACTCTTGTTTTCTGTCCATGAATGGTGTCAGACCTGCTGAAGTTCTCCAGCACTTTCTGTTTTGGTTTGTTTCAAATGGCATGTAAGTGCTTAGCTGGACAGAAGCAAAACAAAACCATCAAGTTTGCTGCTGGAGAGTTATCCACCAATGATTCTGATGGACCACTTTATACTTATTTGCAGGTTGGTGTTGTCAGGTCTAAAGGCTGATAAAAGCTTTCAGACTGTTAAAATGAAGACTGCAACAGGAGAACAGCCAGTGAGTGCAGTGTCAGATAGACACTGGTTCTTAGTGCAACATCATGCATTTTGCAAATCTGTGCCAAGAATCTCGAGATGGTGACCCAAACGGAATCCCTCGAAAGTCAGGTTGAAGTTATACAATGGAACGATACACGTGCCCACAAGACATGAATCTGAGAAGCCAATGCATTGTGATGAATGAACATTTGGAGTTCCAGAGAGTAGATATTGAACTAAATCCACTCAACTCAACTGCAGTAAGTCTACAACTTGGACTAGTAACCTTAAACCTGCTAGAAGAGATCTGCAGGCCACCAGGCCGTTCGCTGCTGAACAGATTCTAGAAGATTGTAAAGATGTTGTTACAGTTTGTGGCTGTCTTTCTGGGGAATATCATCTCAAAATGGATGTGAGTATGAGATCACTGCAGAGGAAAGTTCCTGATTCGCTCAAGCCCAGCCTTAAAGGTAAGATAGAAGAGAATATTGGAAAAGAAGAAAGTAATCAAAAAAGTGTCATCTCCTATATACTGGATTAGCAACACGGTAGCAGTGAAGCAATCTAGAAAATGGGGAATGGCATAGATCCAAAGGATCTCCCTAACCCTTTGAAGAGGTCTCATTCTCCAATGCCAACCATTGGAAGTTTTGCCACAATTTTGCCACAATTTTCAAAGGCAATGGTCTTTATGACTCTTGATATGATAAATGGTTACTGCCAAGTGAAGCTGGTTGAAGGCAATAGTTTTCTAACTGCATTTTTCATGACATTCAGGCAATTTCAGATTGTTGCTCATTCTGTTGCAAATTGCCATTGCTCCAGAATACTGACAGCACAAGACGGTCTGTGACCTTCCCAGAGTGAAAGCCATTCTGAATGATCTGTGACCCAATGGTTGTGGAATCACAATGGAAGAAGCCATTACTAATCACAATCAGAACTTGTTATGGCAGCTGCAGAGAGCTGGCTAGAGAATTTGGAGCTGAATAAGAAAAAAATTTTCTTGAAGATGCCTAAATTCAAGTATATAATTCATGTATTAACATCAAAGGGATTGCATCCAGATCCTGACAAGATGGGAGCAGAAGCAAAGATGCAGTGATCAACAGATGCGGAAGCAGTGCAACATTTAATTGGGTTCGTGAAGTATTTAGAAAAGTTGTTATCTAATTTGTCCTCAGAGAGTGAACCTCTATGCAAGCTCACAGTCGAGAATGTGTGGTGATCTTTGGGCGCAGACAAGAAGCAGCTTTCACACTGAATCAAACAACTGGTCATGGTGATATCAATGCTGAGGTACTACAATGACAATGATTAAGCCATTTTACAGCATGGTGTCAGCAAGACAGGACTTGGAGAAACCTTCACATAGCAAAAAAAATCAATTGCATTTGTATTCAGTATTTAAACACAAACTGAGTGACCCTTCCTCATGCTTAGAAAATGGAGTTGCAAGTATGCAAATCTTGTGAGTATTTTAATCAACATGTGTTTGGGAGAGACCAACGTGACACTGGAGTTCGCGAACTACTTTATAACATCTCCTCAAACCTCATCTATTTGCTGCAAAGTGCTCGTGAACAATGTTCATTTACAGAGATAGCAACAGGTGTGACATGTAAGCAAAGGAAACAGATATTGCATTGCTGATATGTTGCCGAGAGTAGCATTCTCTATAAAGCAAGTTGAGGAAGCCAAAACAAAGTGTGAAATCTTCCATTTCCAATGAGGAGTAACATCCCAACATGCTGTGAAAGTCATCAACTCACGGAGACACTGAATCTCAAAGACAAGCACCTTGCTCAAAGCAAATAAACTGTATAAGATGCAACATTTCAAATGCTGCTGAACGTGGTGATGTTGGATGGCCTGAAAGTTTCAAGGGCACACTTTTTGCTATAGCAGAGTTTGGGGCTCAAGGAGATAAAGAGATTGGATTCCATAATCATTGTCCCCCAGGAAATGAGAAAAGAGAGGCTGAAGTACATCCACACAGCCATTGAGGAATTGAGTTTAGTCTGAGGAAAGCAAGAGAAGTGGTCTATTGGCCGAAAATGAGCTTTCAATGAAGGTCCACATCAGCCAATGCAATGCTTATAACAAATACCAAGCTCAGCAGGCTAAAAAAAATGTTTATGACAGTTGACATCCTAGGCAGACCATGGATGAAGTTTGAAGCAGACCCCTTCATTCTCACAGACCTGATTATTTTGTCATCATCAACCATTACTAGGTTGACTGTTAGGACTGCCAATGACTACCAATTAGGCTGTGGAAAGCTTGATTGCATCTTTCAGTCCTTACAGCATTCTAGTCATTATAATCAGTGACAATGGCCTTCCATTCATGAGTGAAGAATTCAGCTGTTTCATAGAGGATTGGGAAATTCAATATTGCACATCTCCACAATATCTGCATTCAAATGATAAGGCTGAGACAACTGTGAAACTAGGCAAATAGGATCACAAAGAAATCAAGCAAATCCAGCTCAGACTTGAAAAGGCAGCTCTCGAGTGGAGAAATATACCTACTCAAGGCATGTGGAGTAGTCCAGTCCAACATCTAACGTCACACTGCACCCTACGTTTACTATGGTAAACATTTAGGTGCAACTAGCATTGTTGACCCATCATTTCAGGCAGTTAATCCGGAAGATATGGTCTCAACACTAGTACAGATTACAGGATGACTATCACTCCCAGATGCCCATTGTTCTCCAGCAATGGAAATATATCAGCACCAACAGTTTGCATGTCATCATAGGAATCACACACCCTGAAGACGGAACATCACTCTGAGAAGAAGCAGATGCCAAAGGGACAGCCAACAACAACATCCACATATTCCATTAGGAGACCTGCATGAGTTAAAGAGTTAATGAGTTAAAGTATGTAATGCACATGCAGAAACTTACTAAAGTGGTACTGACTAGAGTTAACTCACTATTTTCTAAATAAGTGATTTTTTCTTGTGACCATGTATATTGGGCAATTTTAACTTGTAATCTGCAAAGGGTTGTGCATGCTAATTTTATTTATAAAAATTGACATGTTCACCTTAGTGTACTATCTGATTTCCTTTAGTTGTATAACCACTACCACTGCTCTGTGTGACTTTGCACAGAGTGTGGTAACCAGTTAACACACATCACTTGTAACAGGAGCAGGCAGGTGGGACTTGTTTAGTTTGGGATTGTTCGGCATGGACTAGTTCGACCAAAGGGTGTGTTACCGTTCTGTATGACTCTATGACTCTCAGAGTGAGAGCTGAATAAAAAGAAAGTTAGAAAACAGTGAAAGCCACAGAAGCCATTTGAGACTTTTTCCCAGAAAAATGATTCACATATTTTTAGATATTAAAGGCATCAAAGGGTATGAAGAAAAAGCAGGAATATTATGATGAGATAAAGAATCAGCCATTATCGTGTTGAATGGCAGAACAGGCTTTAAGGGCCAAATGGCCCACAATTGCTCCTATTTTCAGTATTTTATTTTCTTTCTGCAGATAGGTGCATGGAGGTGTCTGAGACACACAATAAACAATGAAGAATTGTGTGGATGTGAGCATTATAAGATTGGGACTAAATTAACATATGGAGGTGAAGCTTCTACTTCAAAAGGAAATTTTTCAGTGTCACCAAGCCTCCCACTGGAAATGTTTGTTATGTGATGTTGAGTGGTTCAGTGATGCGGCTTCTCCCTTCTGATTGGTTACATCCTCCTTATGCTGAGCAACTAATTGGAAAATGTCTAGCTGCTCTGTGTGTAATAGCCCTCTTACAAGTAAAACTTTCTGGACCCAAGCAGTCATACCTTATCTGTCTACAATCCTTACATGTCTATACAAGCACACTTCGGATTACTAAAACATATTTTTGGAATTGTTCCAAAAAATACAATTCAATCTTTTCATGAATTAATACTGTGACCTCGTGGAGAAATGCCAGTTGAGATAGGAGTGATACATTAAAGTGCTGTTTAGATTCGAAGTGGGGGAGCATTATGCTTAGTTATTACTTATATCCAGTCAGATATTGGTTTAAGGGTGATATCCAATTAGATTGATAAGTTAGGAGAAAGATGCATTTGAGTTATACTATCCTCTCTTACTGACTGGTGAAATAAATTGGAGCCTGCTTCCCTACAGAATTAAAGTTTTGATCTCTAGTATGTGAACAGAGTTTAATTTTAAAAGCGGATAATTCCTCAAACTTGCTGAGCAGCCACCAAAAGTTTGATGAAAGCCCCTGATTATGGGATTGTTGTTGAGCATTTGCTGAAGTTACGAGTGGCCAATTATGAGAACTGCTATGGAAATCCTCTAGTGTACATGTTGCAAAGTGGTCTGCACAGCCTTCATGAGAATCTCCACTTACAGAAGACAGATTAGCAAGTTCAATTAAAAAACACAGCTGATTGGTCCAATGAAGTGCCTGGTAAGCCTTTAAAATTGGCTTTGCACCAGAAATACTTGTACAGCAATGAAGTTCAAGAGCTGTGACTACCTCCTCAAAGTGCTATAACATTGCTTGCTTCAATTTGATTCACGCAACTTCACAGCTGAATTACACCTCTTAGTTTACATTGGTGCCAAGGCAAAATCAATTCACATTAATGCTAGATGTGAGGTATAACTGGAATAAATGATTCTCTGCAGTTGTGCTTTGTCAGACTTTATGTACTATTTGAGCCAGAGTGAAATATATCTGAACTGGATATGAACAGCTCCCTGAGTTGTGAAATATGCCTCTTGCTGAAGTTGTGGGAGGCAGGGCAAGAGACTAAATGGGAAAGTTGTATTTATGCAACATCTTAACACAAGTCAGAATCTTATGGATTTGGCAATGAAGAGTCAGACTAGATCACAATCTTCAGGGCTGAATAAAAGACTCGAACCCCCAGCTTTCTAACTCAGAGGCAAGGCTATTACAGATTGGACCAACTGACACTTCAGTAATAAGCCCTGCATGTTTGTTGTATTTATGGCAATGAGGTTTAGTGAGAAACACTGCCAAAGCATTGTTTGATCATTTGATGTTATCTATTAAACTGCATGGAAGAAATTCCGGGAATGGAGCACAGGCCTTGCACCTTTCTGGGTTCACAGTAAGAGCTCTTTCTAGATAAGGAAGTCTTACAATCACAACAAACAGTTGAATGCCTAAGGCCAAGGCCTATGTAACTCAAGGAGCTTTCTTCATTGCAGAATGGTTTCATTTTATTAGCCAATATGTAATTAATGGAGGGTAGTAAGGGTTTGTAATAAAGAATATCCTTACCTATGTGCTGCAAATGCAATTCTGAAAATGTGCTCACAAGTGTCTTTGCATGTGTACTGCATTCACTCTCTGCAAAACTAAACTTCACCTCACTGAAGGAAAACTTCTACTGTCATTTTCGTTGGTGCTAAGTGATCAATAAAACCATTGGCCAAAGTCCATTCATCCCAGTCGAGTCCATGTTACTATAGTAGGCACTTTTTTAATATCATTACCCTCATGTTTTTATTATAGCCACAACTGATTTAAACAAGGGCTTTCTCTGATTCTTAAAATAACATGAGAAAATCCAAAGCAAGAAAAGATTCAGCCCATCAAACGCAGTCTGTAGAGAATCTATCAATGACTAAATGACCATAGATATAGGTATTTTCTAACCAACTTGTTCAAAGATAACATGTTTTAGAATACAGTGTAATCAAGTGGTGAAGGAAAAAAGGTTTAGCATCATCAAGGTTTAAGGGGACCATATTTGAAAACTTCTGCTAGCTTCCTTTGTGGAAACAAGCTTGACATGGCCAGTGCGGCTTTAAATGATTGCTGAATTGATAATTATCATTTTCAGATTGTTACAGGTTGTCTCAAGGTTTCAAACGCAAACTAATACAAAATATTGAGACATCCTGAAGTTAAAAAAAACTTTTATTAATGCTTATGCTATGTAATTATAGACTTGGTAAACAGATGTTGTAGAGAGTATGTTTCCTAGAGCTCAATTATTAAATCTGCCACATGTTGCGGAATTTCTAATATGTGTGACTTAGTTGATGCCAGCTGGCAAGCTGGTAGGGGTGCTACATTTGGTACCAACTGTCCTGGCCTAATTGGTCAGCAATGTAGCATGTAATGCAGATTCGTATCTGTATTCTTTAATTCCGATCAGCTGTCAAATCCATTCAGCATGAACCTTACACCTTTTCTCATGGAGGATTGCTGTGTGTGAAATGTGGAGAGTCGCTCTTATCTGTAATCCACATTGTTAAGATCTTAAGAAAAAAACGTGTGCGCACTTTCAAAGTCCAATGTTGATGTTGTACCGTTCATAGCAGATTTCTATGGGCTTTTATGACAATGTTACTCTATCTATTATCTTTTTGTTGGGAGAAATTAAAGTTTAAATTTAGAAGGAGATCAAGCACCAGTTTCTGAAATTGTGGGAGTTTGAGCCTTTTGTATAGTTAGATTTTCAATGCTTCCCCCACAGAAAGCCATCAATGCTGGATGAATGGTGTGTCTGTTATCACAATAATCTACCACTAGGAATGTTGCAGCATGGTGAGCTGGAGAATGATGGGACACGAGTCTGGCCAGCAAAAACCTCCTACACTGTGAGCTCCTGATTTCAACATTCCACTGTGGAAAGTTGCCAAGTGCTGGCTGAGCACTTCCATGGGAAGAATACTATCCACAGTACCATTATGTATCATAGTTTTATATTAATAGGGCCCTTTCACTTACAGCATGAAACCTCAGATAACCTTGTCTCCTCATAACGTTCTTTATTCCATTGAAGAAACAAGACTAAAACTTGACTGAATCAGTCAAAGTGCCACAACTCGCTAGACTTGCAATGGAAGCTGAGAAAGGCATGGGGCAAGCAGCAAATCAATTGAAGTTAGAGGAGAAATAGATGTATAATTGACCCTTCCTGAACCATATTAGAATTTTAATTCTTGAATTATTTTTGTAATTAGAGGATTAGCCCATTGCCTAATGCTCCTATTTAAATATCGGTTTCACTAATCTTCCTTGTCTTGGACCGTCTCTTGAAGTCAAAGATGACTTGCCTCCATTGCAATTTGAGGGACTTAGAGATGGCTGATGAGTCCAATGCATGACCTGTAGTTTCAGCCACAAGCGGGGCAGATTTTGCTGGATGGCTTGGGTAGATGTGTTGTTTGAAGGATAGTGCACTCCCTCTGATCCCTTGAGTACATTGGCCCATTCTCATTCTATTTGGGGTCTAACTGAATGAGAAGTCTCCATTTTGGTTGGTCATAAACTGGGACCTCTCATCAGTCAGTAGGTATACTTGGGTTCTTCACGGATCCTTTGAAGACTTCCCTAAAGTGTTTTCAGGAGTCTCTTGCCACAACTGAGTTCTGAATGGAGCCGTTGTTTCAGGACTTTGGTGTCAGGCATGAGAACTGCAGGGGAGATGGTTTTGATTGATTTTAGCCCCTCAATGCTGAGCAAGCTGTCTTGGAGGAGGATGTTGTGGTTAGACTATCTTTCTAGCCATTGGACTAAGAACAAAAATGCTGGTAAACTTGGCAGATTGGGCTACACAGCGGAGAGAAACAAATTTAAAAGTTCAGGTTGAGCACCTGTCATCATTCTAGCTATCATATTTGCAAAATCCTGTGGAGGCACTGCTGGTGGTAGCTCTCCAGTGCTTTGAGGGGTTTTCCGTAGATAATTTCTTTTTAGGAGGCCATTTTGGTTTAGGGTTCGCTTTGTGGGGATAGTAACACAATGAAGCATAAGAAAAACCCTTCAATCAAGTATTGGCAAGCATTTTCCATCAAAAGAACTCATCATACAACCTTTCTCTTCTGGTTTGTGTCTTAGAGGCAATGGAATATCATATGTGATGGAGGAGATTTCAAAATCCCCCAGCAAGAACTATTTGAACTTCCTCAGAGTTGCAAATTTTTTTTACCAAAAGATAGCAGTTTCCTCTTTAGCTTCCTTGGGGACAGCAGACTCAGTATTGTGCAGTAAGACCTCAAAGCAGGAACCTCCTTCCATTCTGAAAGCTGGGCTCCCCAAGTGAAGCCTTCTACTGAAAAGATCAGGCTGACTTGACCTGTGGGAAATTGGCTGAGGTCAGTGTTAAGCCATGCAACAGCTGGAAGGCAGCCCTACCATCCTTACACTAAACCCAGGAGAGAAATGAGCCCTCGCTGGATGTAAGGGCCCCAAGTGAGAGGTGCCTGATGTAGTTTCCATGCTGTCCCACATGACAACTGTGCTCACTGAAATACTTAGCTGCTTTTTCAGCTCCTGGGCTGAAATTGCTCAGACTTAACAAAGTTCTCCTGATTTTCAATCCATTGCATGAAAAGATGATAATTATTCCCAGCAGATTACTCTTCTGGCAGTAAGGATGCAAATCTCCTCAAATTGTGTGAAGACAAACACCCACAGGATGTGGACAAACAGGGGGACTTCTGATCTGATGTGTATTTTCAGCATATGCTCTCTGCCGTCGCAAATGTGCTTTGTGTATCATGGTGTCACATTTAATGCATTTCCTCACTGATCAATTGTGGATTATTTCCTATTCGAAAAGGAAGTGGCCTGGAGCTTCTTCTAGTTTATGCTTTTTTAAAAAATGCGATTAGCCAAACTAATATAAAAGATTGCAGAATTTCATATGCAAATAATTTTTAGTACCGGGCAGGTTTGCACAATCTTTTGCACTTGTTTAAGCAACATCGTACTCTAAGTCAGGCCTGCCCACAAGCTTGCAATGAAATTAAATTCCATTCATTGTTATTTTGAACAATTAATCTCTTATGAGGTGCAGATCCATTTTAAAACCTTTCAGCATATTACTTACTAAATTTACTGAATTGATTGACTTAAACTACCACAACTAGGAAACTTTATTGCGCAGTTGTTTTAAAAGTTATTTAAAAAGCTGTTCAAAAGTGGGACTGTATGTGTTTCCTTATCTGACAAAATATTTTTAACAGTATTAACCAAACTTCAATTTAAAAGTATTTACCCCTCTTAAGTATAGCGCAGAATAGATTTGTTTTCTAAAATATATGCAAAATTTCTTTTAAAATGCTGCCTGATTGTACTTAAGAGCATTAGAGAAATTCCATCAGTAATGCTTCCATTGCTTTTTCCAGATTCAGTTGGAGGACCATTGAGCAAACATGAGTGTCCTTATTGAAGCCAAATCTGTAAGCATTCAGGCAAAATTCTGCACTATCTACTATATTGGGCTGGACACTGTGTTTGAATAAAATCTGAAAGGACTGCGGATGCTGTAAATCAGGAACAAAAACAGAAGTTGCTGGAAAAGCTCAGCAGGTCTGGCAGCACCTGTGAAGAAAATATCAGGGTTAACGTTTCGGGTCTGAGTTCTGAGGAAGAGTCACCTGACCCGAAATGTTAACTCTGATTTTCCTCTTCACAGGTGCTTCCAGACCAGCTCAGATTTTCCAGCAACTTCTGTTTCTGTTCTGGACACTGTGCCTGGATGGCTGAAAAGTATCTTCCCCACCAGGTTCTCTTTTCTCAACTTTCAAATGCTCAGCCTTCTAGAGAAGGAGAAACCAAATGGTGCAAAGACATTGCAAAGCTCTCCTTGGAGGTGGTAGCAGTAACTGGGAGGAGCTTGCTACAAATCACTTAAAAAGGCAAGAAGTTGTCCATCAAGCTACATCGTGCTTTGAATCCAATGTCTTAACGATGAGGTACAGTGATGGCAGAGAAGGAAAAGAAAGAAATCCTGTATTGTCGATCCCACTACCCCGTCGGAGATCTTCTTGTATGTATCCAAAGATCTGTGGGTTTAGAATTGGCTTGAGGAGCTACCTGACTGATGAAGACACTGGATAACGTGGCAAAAAACTCTGACCTCTCAGTAAACACCACCCTCGAATCAGGGGGCAACCAGTTTTGATTATGCTGGTTCAATGCATTCAGTGATGTGCAAATAAGTTTGAGCAGTAACATGAGGAAAAATGCACTTTCCCATGACCAGCACAAATTTATTCCATTCTGCAAGACTGCAAGACCATAAGAGCAGAAGTAGGCCATTCAACCCATTGAGTCTGTTCTGCTATTCAATGAGATCATAGCTAATCTGATAACTCTCAATTCCACTTTCCTGCCTTTTCTCCATAATGCTTGATTCCGTTGTTAATTAGAAATCTGTCTCAGCCTTGTAGATATTGAATGATCCAGCCTCCACAGCCCGCTGTGATAAATAACTTCACACATTTCCCTACCCTTTGAGAGAAGTAATTCCTCCTCACCTCTGAAATGATACCTTGACTCTCTTATTTTGTTTAAGCTACTGGCTGGTTTTGAGCTCCAAAATCTTTTCCATTTCATTTTATCTTGTTACAATGGAGTTGCTTGTTGTAATTGTAGTTGAACAGTTGCCTATGTGTTGACTATATATTGCTGTGTATTTGTGTTTGTGTATGTATGTATCTGTGCGAGTGTGTGTTTTATTTTCAGAACCTGGTTAGAGGGTGGTGAAGGGTCTGATGGTGAGCTAAGAGCTGATTGATTTTGTTGTGTGGCTGTGGGCTGTAATAAATCAGCTGGCTGTCACTGAGGTGTCTGGTGTTTGTGGTGAGAGTGCTGCCAGCAATTAATCGGCAGAAACCACTTGTGGTTCTCCTACTGAAAACAAGACTGGAACCTGTCACTTAGGAATGAGGGCCATCTTGACTCGAGCAGAAGCTTTGTGACAAGTGTATTAGACTGTTTTTTTACCTAAAGACATTCAATTACTTCGTAAAGAAGCCGGCCTTGAGACCAGAGGAGGCTCAATGCTGCCCAATCTACGCTTTTGACAATCGATACTGTGACCCCACATTTGCATCTGTTTCTACTTGCTGTGTGTATGCAGCTCTGAATTATGAAGGCTGGGAAAGTCACCAGCACTCACTGCTGCCTTTCTCGGGATCTGAAAGCTTCCCTTTCAAGGACACCTTTTTGTTTTCTCTCTTGTTCTTTTTTTCCAACTCTTCCAAAGGGACTGATTCCACAGGCACTGCATGATTACCACTAACTCACTAATTCATTCACTTTGGCTATTGTGAAAAATATTAGATAGAATCTGCATTGCCTTCCATCCTCATCGGAATAGCAAATGGACATTTAAAATGAAAAATGGCTACCACCCCACCAGGAATGTAGGTGTTTCTTACTGTTTTAGGATGTGTGGATGTACTTGTAAGTGATGTGAGGCCCTTCAGGGGACAATTGCCTTAATCCAGCACTTTTACAGAATGGGTTGACGACCTCTGTGGTCATCGTATGCTTCATGTCAAATGCATGCAGTGTCCCAGTTGTGTGAAATACAAATCCTAGTCACAAGCAAACTTGACCACATCATTACAAATTGATCATAGTCATCTCTGTGAAGCAGAAGTAATTGCAGTTGACCTTAAAAATGTCAACTGAGGGCTACAATTCACAAAGTCAATACTGGATCTCATAGGCTGCACATGGGCATGGAGCTGATCTCCTGCCACTTTGGACTGTAAGTATTTGAAAACATGTTCTTATATGCAATACTGCCTTTCTTGGGTGACATAAGAGATGAGGGTGACAGGAATTAGTTTTCAATAATTGTTCCACACTTCCAATCCCCTCCTGTATTTTCAGGACAAGGTTTGAGCTGCATAGATCTGAATAAGATCCCCTGTCAAAGGCCTACACACGGGCATTCTATGGCCCTCCCTGTTGGTGTCCTCCATGTCCTACTGTATGGAGAACTATGCTAATTTGTTACACTGTGTGGATATGAATGCTGACTGCTCACATTACTAAGGACTGATTCAGTTTCTGATATTCCCCACAGGGGTCCACTGGAACTATGTCCAATGGATCCTGCCACAGCAGTGCTGTGTTCACAGTACAATGAAGGTACAGAGAAATTGAGGGGAAACAGAGGTGCTAATAAGTCCAGGGCTAGCAGCAACCTCCAATACTGCTAGACAGCCTCCACATAAAAGGCACCACAGTCTCCCTCAGGATGAGGTGGAGGTACTTAATGCCCAATAGCTATCACCCTTGATGCCATTTCCTCCAGACTGAGGATGTTCTGAGACACTGTCACCGAACTGTGCCAACCACTGGATTGGGAGCTGCAAGATGAAGGTGTGGGTTGCCACCCTATCCCAGAGGCTGCCAAGGTGACAATTGTACTAAACTGTTAAGCAAAAAGGCTGCTTCAAAGGACTCACTGGCGACCTGTGTGAGATCTCTCAATTCACAACCCACAAATGTTGCAAGATAGTTACTGAAGCAATTTGTTGCCAGATCACATTGTTCCATTACTTTCCACTTTGACAAGATCAGTGCTGCAGCCCTGACCATAGGTTTTACCAATATATCTGGCTTCCTTAAATGCAGGGTAACGTAGATTGTGCACACATCTCTTTGAGAGTGCAATATCATGATGTGGCAGACTTCATCTATAGAAATCAGTAAATTTGCAGGTCTTCTGTGAATTTCAGTATCACATCTTAGAGGTCTGTGGCAAGTATCTAGGAGCTGCCATGATGCCTATATTCTTGAAAACTCTCAGATTCCTGCTTCATTTCAAAGGCTGGATGCCTTACAAGGATGGCTGCTGAGAGACAAGGGCTGCCTCTGCAACTGTGGTTGATGACACCACTTTACAACTCGCTGACTGAAGCGGAGTACAAATACAATGCAGCCCACTCTTCCACCAGGGCCATCGTGGAGGACACACCAGACCTGATAAAGATCAGGTTCCAAAACTTGGAACAGTCTCGGGGGTGGGGGACCTTGAAGTATACTTCAGACACAGAATGTTTTGCACAATCCTAGCATGCTGAGGGCTATGCATAATGTGACCAGGCAAAGAGCTGAGAGAGTAACAGCAGTCTTCAGAGGAGGAAGATGAGGACATTGAGTGGGAGGAGGACCAATGTCAGGTGCAATAAGCCAGACAGGACTTAACTGACATCTGCATCTAATAGACGTGAGTTGGTCGAAGTCACCGTCCTTTGACTGCAAATTTGTTCTTCCAAGACAAGCAAGCAGTCCCTTTATTTGTCAAAGAAGCAATTTTTTTTTTGTGTGTGGGAGTTAAAATTGATTCAGAGATAGTGGGAACTACCGATGCTGGAGAATCTGAGATAACAAGGTGTAGAGCTGGATGAACACAGCATGCCAAGCATCATCAGAGGAGCAGGAAAGCTGACATTTCAGGTCTAGACCCTTCTTCAGGAATGGGGGAGGGGAAGGGGATTCTGAAATAAATAGGGAGAGAGGGGGTGGTGGCTAGAAGATGAATATAGGAGAAGATAGGTGGAGAGGAGACAGACAGGTCAAAGAGGGAGGGATGGAGCCTGTAAAGGTGAATGTAGGTGGGGAGTTCGGGAGGGGATAGGTCAGTCCAGGGAGGACGGACAAGTCAAGGAGGCAGGATGAGGCTGGTAGGTAGGAGATGGGGGTGGGGCTTGAAGTGGGAGGAGTGGATAGGTGGGAGGAAGGACAGGTTAGCGAGGCAGGGAAGAGCTGGGCTGGTTTTGGGATGCGGTCGGGGGAGGGGAGATTTTGAAGCTTGTGAAGTCCACATTGATACCATTGGGCTGCAGGTTTCCCAAGCAAAATATGAGATGCTGTTCCTGCAACCTTCAGGTGGCATCATTGTGGCACTGCAGGAGGGCCAGGATAGACATGTCGTCCAAGGAGTGGGAAGGGGAGTTGAAATGGTTCGCGACTGGAAGGTGCGGTCATTTGTCGCAAATTGAGTGTAGGTGTTCCACAAAGCGGTCCCCAAGCCTCTGCTTGGTTTCCCCGATGTAGAGTAGGCCACATTGGGAACAGTTGTTTTCTTGGGGCCTGGGATGGGGGTGAGGGGAGAGGCGTAGGGGCAGGTGTAGCACTTCCTGCGGTTGCAGGGAAAAGTGCTGGGGGTGGTGGGGCTGGTGGGGAGTGTGGAGCGGACAAGGGAGTCATGGAGAGAGTGCTCCCTCCGGAAATTAGATAAGGGTGGGGAGGGAAAAATGTCTTTGGTATTGGGGTCAGAACCTCCCTGCCTACATCTGCTTCACCTGATCCTACACCTCCCTCCTCACCCCCATCCCAGGCCCCAAGAAGACTTTCCACATCAAACAGATGTTCACCTGCACATCTGCTAATGTGGTATACTGTATCTGCTGTTCCAGATGATGCTTCCTCTACATTGGGGAAACCAAGTGGAGGCTTGGGGACCGCTTTGTGGAACACCTACGCTTGGTTCGCAACAAACGACTGCACCTCCCAGTCGCGAACCATTTCAACTCCCCCTCCCACTCCTTGGACGACATGGCCATCCTGGGCCTCCTGCAGTGCCACAACGATGCCATCGGAAGGTTGCAGGAACAGTAGCATCTCATATTTCGCTGGGAACCCTGCAGTCCAATATTGTCAATGTGGACTTCACAAGCTTCAAAATCTCCCCTCCCCCGACCACATCCCAAAACCAGCCCAGCTCTTCCCTGCCTCCCTAACCTGTCCTTCCTCCCATCTATTCCATCTATCCCTTCCTCCCACCTCAAGCCCCACCCCCATCTCCTACCTACTAACCTCATCCCGCCTCCTTGACCTGTCTGTCCTCCCTGGACTGACCTATCCCCTCCCTAACTCCCCACTTACACTCACCTTTATTGGCTCCATCCCTGCCTCTTTGACCTGTCTGTCTCCTCTCGACCTATCTTCTCCTCTATCCATCTTCTATCTGCCTCCACCTCTCTCCCTATTTATTTCAGAATCCCCTTCCCCTCCCCCATTTCTGAAGAAGGGTCTAGACCCGAAACGTCAGCTTTCCTGCTCCTCTGATGCTGCTTGGCCTGTTGTGTTCATCCAGCTCTGCACCTTGTTATCTCAAATTTTTTTTTCCTGTTTGTATGCTTTTGGCCTTTCCTATTGTTTAATAAAGGTTAATGTTCTCACCTGTTTGCAGGCTTTTTAACATGTGATACTGACAGGTAGAACAATGATAAGATGCAATAATGATGAAATGCAATAGTGACAAGATGTCATGTTATGCTGGACATTAGGGAAAGAATAGAACTCCCTAGGACAAGGTTTGAATTTGGAATGGCACAAAGGATGAGTAGCCTCTGTAGATTCATTCTTATGACTGCCGTTACAATGACAGTTGATCAGACATGGGATGATGCGAAGAGGCATTTACGAATGTGAGATGCTACTTCCATTGAAGTATCACATGTGCCACCTATGTGCACTCAGAAACCTTTTTATTAACGTTTCACTCCTACTGCAAATACTATCAAGGGCTGGTAATGCGAATACTGTCAAGGGCTGGTAATGCAAATACTGTCAAGGGCTGGTAATGCGAATACTGTCAAGGGCTGGTACTGCAAATACTGTCAAGGGCTGGTACTGCAAATACTGTCAAGGGCTGGTACTGCAAATACTGTCAAGGGCTGGTAACGTTTGACCTAGCGTACTGTTGGACTTTAAGCATGGAAGACCTTGGCAAATGCTTCTGCTGCTAGTGAGTGTTCAAATGCGCGAGTGTAAGGCTGCAGGGCATGGGGCACACATAATGAGTTGCCAGTCTTCAGTTGCGTGAGAAAACCCACTGAAGCTCATAGAGAGAAATCGTAGATGAAGTTCCTGAAATTGACACAGTCAAAATTCAGCATATACTTTCCAGCAGAGAGCACTAGGATAATGGTAGTGTTATATTAAAATTTTGGAGTATTACATAGATATAGAAACAGGTCAATGAGTCCAGCTGGTCTATAGTGGTTTTATAGGCATGCTTCCTGACTCTTTTTTGATTGAACACTAAAAGCATGTCCTTCTATTCTTTTTTCTGTCATGTACCGCCCCAGTGTCTCCTTAAAGCCATTGTTTGCCTTGGCTAATTCTTGCGGTTAAAGCATGTGTATAGAAGCGCAGGTTTACTCAGCAACTCAGATTCCTTTGGGGACCAGTTGGTTCAATTGGCTCAATGGGTAGTGTGGATCAGAGTGGCGCCAACAGCATAGGGTTCGATATGCATTCTGACTGGTGTAGACTTAGGATTCGCCTCCTTGTCCTGCTGGTAATGGAGGTCAGAGTGCTGTTGGACCTGCCTTCAGACCGAGAACTAAAGCGAAAACGACTCCTTGTGGTAGCAAGTTTCACGTTCTAACTGTTTTCTAGATGAAAAAGTTTCTTTTAAAATCCTTATTGGATTTAATCGTGACTGAGTTGTATTTCTGATCCCTAGATCATAGTATCCCTACAGTGCGGAAACAGGCCCTTTGGCCCAATAAATCCACACTGACCCTCAGAGAATCACACCCAGACCCATCCCCCTAACCTACACATCCTTGAACACTACAGGCTAACATAGCATGGCCAATCCACCTAGCCTGCACATCTTCGGACTGTGGGAGGAAACCGGAGCTCCCGAAGGAAAACCATGCAGATGCAGGGAGAATGTGCAAACTCCACATAGACAGTCGCCCGAGGGTGGAATCAAACACGGATTCCTGGTGCTGAGAGGCAGCAGTGCTAACCACTGAGCCACCATGCCACAGGTGGAAACATTTTCCACATGCCTGCCCTATCAAACTGATTAATAATTTTAAAGCCAGTATCACGTCTACTCTGGAGAAGAGAGAGCGAACCTGTTCAGTTTGTGGCTTTGGAACTGGATAGTATCACATCTGGTGCCCTCACGGAGATGAGCTAATTTGGTGTAGCCTGGAAATCGAACCTGGAAAACATCTGGTTTCAGAGGCTCATGTGGTCAGATGTTTACCTCCCCAGCCATTTCCGAAAGGAAAAGTATTCATTTTCTTTCTGGGGATAGTCTTGGGATTCTTACTGTTGCTACCTTCACCTAACTGAGTCTTCAGTAAACTGCTTGGGGTTTCAAGTAATGCTCTCCCTCTAACCTCATCACACAAAAATGTCAAGTACTTTTGGTTCCAATTTATGATATTGTTCTCTTAAAAACAAAGCTTGTTGAAAAGAAAAGGCACAATGTATCTAAATCCCAAACATAGACAATTCTTTTCAACACTGCCTCTGCTAAGTACTCTGACATGTACATAATGGAGGACTCGGTGTCTGCTGAAATTCTCCATAACCTGGGTTGATCTACAACCATCGCCTTGCGTTGCAATCATCATTATATGGAAAATACTGCACCAAAAGCAAGAAGCGTTTCCATCTGGGTTCTGAGGCTACTGCTCTGCTTTGGTTTGGTTGCCAAATGATGTCACCATGCCACCAAACCCAGGGGTGGTTTTACTTGTCCAATAAGAATGAGCACCTTAATTGTTCTCCACAACAATAATGCTGAAGATGCTGGGAAACCAAAATAGAAACCATAAAATGATGGAAGTATACAGCAAGTCAAACAGCATCTGTGCAGACAGAAGTAGAGTTAGTGTTTGAGGTACTAACGGAAGCTCTTCAGAACTGGGAAATGTTAGAAATGCGGTAAAACAGTATGGAGCTGAAGGAACACGACAGGCCAGGCAGCGTCAGAGGAATAGGAAAGCTGATGTTTTGGGTCAGGAAATGTCAACTTTCCTGCTTCTCTGATGCTGCCTCGTCTGCTGTGTTCCTCCAGTTCCACACTGTATTATTTCTGACTCCAGCATCTGTAGTTCTTACCATCTCAACGTTAGAAATGCAACAGGTTCTGAGGAGGTAAAACAGGGGAGAGTGGAAAAGGAATCACAAAAGGGAGAAAGATAAGACACATTAAAGGACAAAACGGTTGACAATGCAAGGCAAAGGGAAGGATAATCGGAGGAGTAAAGCAACAAACAGTGGAACCTGGGGAGGTTAAAATGGCAGAAGAATGAACAGCTTGTCCGAAGGCAAAAACAAGAAATTGAACAAGGTTAAGATCAAATACTACAAAGAAAAGAAGACAAAATGAATGGGCAGAGATTACAGTCTGAAATTGTTGAGCCTGACCTTTACACCTGCGAGGCTGTAAAGTGAGGTTATTGACTTGCTTGCCGAGCTGGCTTGTTTTCTTTCAGACGTTCCATCACCATGCAAAGTGACATCATCAGTGGAGCCTCCGATGAAGTGATGTTGTTCTACTCCACCTGGAATTTCTACTGTTTGGTCTGTTATTGTGAGTAGTGTCATTTCCGGTTTTGATCTGTATGGGTTTGTATGTGGGGTCTAATTCTATGCGTTTATTAATTGCACTACAGGTGGAGAACCATCCCTCTAGGAATTCCCGTGTGTGTCTATGTTTGGCTTGGGCTACTATGGTTACCTTGTCCCGATTAAACTGATGGCCTTCATTGTCTGAGTGTACCGATATTAAGGAGAGTTCAAAGTGCTGTTTTGCTGCTAGCTGATGTTCATGTGTTCTGATGGCTAGTTTCCTTCCTGTCTGTCCGATGTAATGTTTGTGGCAGTTGTTCTATGGTAGTTTGTAAACCACGATGGTTCTGCAAGTTGTGGGAATGGGGTCTTTAATCCTTGTGAATGTTTGTCATAGAGTGGCTGAGGGCTTGTGGGCCACCATGATTCCTAGTGGTCTTAGGAGTCTTGATGTAGGGCAGTGTGGCCAGCGCGTTAGGGCATACTGTGTCCTCCTGTTGTTGTCTGTTTAGTAGGCATCTGCAGATGCACAGTAAATGGAGGACAGAGATTTCAGCGTGTGAGAAACGTGGGGGATTAAAATGGCAGGCAGCCAGAGCTCAGGTCATTCCTGCAGCCTGAATGGAAGTATTTCATAGACCGATTACCCAATTTGCATGTGGTCTTCCCCATGTGGAGGAGCCCACTAATGAATGGTAGTGGATAGGCTGTTGCTGGTCTCTGTTAGTGGAGTGTGGTCAGGACCTCTCTGAGCTAAGTGAGTGAATACTAATGTATCCATTGTGGACAATTTTTAAGCAGGCATCCTTACACTAGGCTTGCAGTATCCTTCATCCAATGAAGTGTTAGAATGGAGGTGGCACACAGCCCATTGTCTGAAAATTTGTAAATACATCAAAGCTCAGTGGAGATGGAACAAGTCTAGCTTCCACCCATTCCATCCGAACAGTTCTAACTCTGCATTCAAAGCAGATAAGAACTTGGCCCTCAAATCATCTGGATTTGGGAGAGGAGGACTTACTTCTTAGACATGTGCACATAACCTTAAGGCTATTTCCTCATCTCTGGATGTTCTTGTGTTTTTAATGTAAAATGCATTGCAAAATATAGATTTCCGTTGAGCACCCTGCGCTGTGGCAGTGCATGTTATGACAATAGGTATTTCAAATGGGCAACTCTTAGCTACGGTGGCGGAGAAATAGCTTCTGTGTGCAGTACCTGTGCTGTTTTTGTCCCTTCCTCCTTTACGCCACTATATTGATTTCTTGCCCAGATCCTCTGCCACTTTGACATCTAGTAACAAGCCATAATCACGGTTGAGAGGCGACCTGATAGAAGGTTATAAGATAATAAGAGGTATGGAGAAAGTTAATGGTAATTGTCTCTGCCCTAGGATGAGGGATTTCAAGACTAGAGGGCACATTTTTAAGGTGAGAGGAGAGAGATTTGAAAAAGACACGTGTGGATTGAACTTCTTGAGAAAGTGGTGGATGTGGATATAATTTCAATATTTAAAAGACATTTGGATAAGTACATGAATAGGAAAGGTTTGGAGGGAAAAGGGGCCAGGAGCAGGCAGTTTGGACTAGTTTAGCTTGGGATTCTGTTCGGCATGGCCTGGTTGGACTGAAGTGTTCATGTCCGTGCTGTATGACTCTGACTTATTCACACTCCTTCACTGCCCATTGAGTCATTGATGGAATAAGGATACTAAGTCTGTGATGGTCATGTCCACTGGATTTCTAAAACATATTTTGAGGTTCTAACCATAACCATTTTAATTAGAGAAGCACATTAAAAGTGACTATGGTTAGGGGATCACTTAAGGTGGTATAAAAGTGCTGAAAGTTCAGACATGAACAGTAAGGAGAACTGGATTACTACTTCAATAACCATACCACTATGCCATAATCAATCCCCCATTAATAACCCTAGCAAAGCCGAAGTCAAAGGAAATCAGAGGGATAATGCTGCCCTGAACTGGGCCAACATCTTGCAGAAAGGAAGGTGGTTCCGACTCTGGGAGGAGGATTTGGTAGTCTTTGTTGGAGAAATTAGTTGAACATTTTCTGCACGTTGCCCTGGCACGTTACCCAGCAAAAACAGCTAGAACCACACCTGGCATGATGGTATGAATCTGGACTGATGTTGCAGATGAGAAATCCACTCTTGTGATTGGGTGTGAATTGCCCTAAACGACTTGCTGCTGACTTAGCTGTTAAATTGCTGCCGGGAGTCTGCCCAGTGCTTTTACAGAGCTGTACCATTATTCTACATTAACTACTTCTCCAATCAAGTGATGCCGGAGCTGCAATATTAAATCAACTCACCCCAAGAAACTTGGGGTTTAACTTTTTATGGAGTAACTTTCCAGGACAACAACCTAACAAAAGTGCAACTGATATTTCATAGAGGCCCTGTCTTTGACATCAACACTTTTGAATTACAGTATGAGGCTAAGTGCTACTCCTGAAATGCACAGTGTGTACAGAAATTCCAAGCCTTGAAGCCCCTCACAAAAATAACATTTCAAGCCTCTGTAATCCATGCAAAAGCACTAAAGAGGTTAATGCAGCTTGGAGGCTTGAAGGAGTTAAACCTTACTGTAGCACACATGACTACGGGGGGATGTTATTTAAAGAGTTAGAAAATATGTTTGGATTAGAGGTTTGGCTAAGGAATGCAATGATGATAGGCAGGTCAGGGGGAGTGAGCAGGTTCTGCAGTCCTCCTTTCCGATCTTACCAGACTGATGGCTCCCAGATGCTGCTGTTAACTTTGTGTTCAATGGAGCGCACAGGTCCGCCCCTAGGAAGAGGGGAGGGTGGGGGTGGGTGAAAGGGACTGAGAGCTCAGGTCAAACCTCCTGTGGGGAATATAAGGTTTCAAAGGAATGAGGCCACCAGTATTTTCTCGCATTGTAAAGTAAGAGGGAGAGACCGAGGGGCGAGGGGCTGGGGAGGTGAGAGGGAGTCAAGTGGATCCTACAATTTTAAGATTCTTAAAGTGTAGAAGATCAATTTTTAAAAATTGGGTGATATGTTGGTTCATTGGTCTCCACTGCCACTTTTTGCGCATCATATTTTCATTTATATTTTTCAGGGAACTGTGAAGAAAAAGTGAATAGCAAATCCAGGTGACTGCACAGTATAGCCTTCTCTGAAAAGTACTTATTCAGAGTACACCTGAGTGACACCATGCAATAGTCCAGTTCAGGAAGCAACAAAGCAATTACACATGGGAAATCTGAGTCCTACTGCTATTACACACACAGATGCTAACCGCAGTTTCATACATCTGTACAAATTCATTTAACCTTGAAATGACCACATGAAAAGGAATCATTTGAATCCCAAATTTCAATGATTTGTGCCTTCTGAATTGCTTCCAACTTTTGTGCTGTGCGGCGCTGAACTGAAGGTATATTATTAACCAATTACAGGTTCACAATCAAAAAATAATCAACTGTAAAGTGTCTGAAGCAAGTTGAAGACTGGAGATGTAATGAATTAGACATTGATTGTCAGCAGTCCAGGATAGATTTATCAGTAAAGGATTGAGGTCAGCTTCTCTAGGATTGGCTTACAGCCCGTGATGGATTGGAATGTAATTGGTAAGGGTAAGTTTGGAACCAGTCACAGATTTAGATCATCGTGTATTGAGAGGGTGTAGTCAGTATTTAGGGTGTAGACGGTCAGAGGTTGGGTTGTTGTCAGTCAGGGTCAGGAGTATGGTCAGTTAACACGTATTGTTGTCTTTGCTTTATGTAGTCTGAACGCCTGTTTAATTGGAGTTAGGAAGCTCTCAGTACAGTTTCTGGTGGACTTGAGCTGAGTGTACTAAACTGCTTGTACTTCAGGACCTAACATATCTAATTTACCGATCTTATTAGGAGAGTCCACAACGGAGGCTAGGACAAAAAAATAGATAGTCATGCAAAGTACCCTTGTGTGACAGAGGTATATATCAATGGCAGGGGGAACATTGAGAACATAGCAGCTACATTTAATGTGTGCTGTTTCTGATTTGGGAGTGCCTAATGGGACATTATTTCACTGAAACTGTGCCTGACCTGATAAGAACATAAGAACATAAGAACTAGGAGCAGGAGTAGGCCATCCGGCCCCTCGAGCCTGCCCCACCATTTAACAAGATCATGGCTGATCTTTTTGAGACTCAGCTTCACTTACCCGCCCGCACACCATAACCTTAATTCCTTTACTGTTCAAAAATTTATCTAGCCTTGCCTTAAAAACATTCAGTGAGGTAGCTTCAACCGCTTCACTGGGCAGGGAATTCCACAGATTCACAACCCTTTGGGCAAAGAAGTTCCTCCTGACCTCAGTCCTACATCTGTTTCCCTTTATTTTGAGGCTATGCCCCCTAGTCCTAGTTTCACCTGCTAGCGGAAACAACACCCCTGCCTCCACCTTATCTATTCCCTTCATAATCTTATATGTTTCTATAAGATCTTGGATTAACGAACGAGTCCTTTCTCTGTTTGATGCAACCTGTCTTGTTTGTTTGCAACCAGGAGGTGCACATTGAATTGGCAGCGGCAGAGCCCCACGCTTGGGAAAAGTTGAAGCCAGGGTATTGCTTTGTACAAAAGTTACTGTTGATAATGACAGTGCAATTTCTGCAATGCCACATCCCGAAAAGTAAATATGAGTACTTTTAAACTGCAGGAGTTTGAATTCAGATTGGTGAAGTATCAGGGTAGCAGCCTGGTTCTTCTTGGTGTTGACATTGACTATTTATGTTGACAAATGTAATGTGTGCTTGCAGCCAACATGTTGTTAAATAATTACTCTTGTTTTCATGCCAGTATATAGATTTTCTTTGGCTGTATTTCAAAACCATAAAAAAACTCAGAAGACATATCTTTCTTTCAAAAAAAAGTAACTCATAATGTTGCTTTTCTATCTTTCTCCTATTTTCTATCATGTGCATCTTGTGAAATTTTCGCTTGCTGAAAAGTCACACGAATGTACTTGGTGTGCAGGTAGCGTTACTTTGTGATCTGCACAGTCTCACATCAGGATGGAACGGTGGGAATGCCAGGAATTTTCTTCCCCTTGAGACTGCCTTTCCACCTGCTTGGAGACTGATTGCTTTTCTATTGCAGTCAAGATGCTTGGCTTGAGATGAGTATTGTGGAGCCAAGATGGCTTGAGAGTTATGACAGTTAAAATTGGTCAGTTTGTAAGTTATTGTGAATGAAGTTGGTAGATCGAGATATAATATAGATCAAAGCATTGATTTTTGACAGTTTTTGAAGAAGAAAAATATGTTGCCTTTATCACAATTTCTCAATAACCAATATCTTGCTGCCTCAAGAAATATAATTGGCCATTCATCCAACTGTTGCTTGCATGTATCAATTTTGTAAGCATAACTGGTGCCGGATGTGTCTTTTTTGAATTCGCTCATGGGATGTGGGCATCATTGGCTAGCTAACAATTATTGTCCATACCTTTGAGAAGATGTTGCTGAGCTGCTTTCTTGAACCGCGACAGTCCACTTTAACTCGGTTGGTCCACAATACCAATAGGGAGCGATTTCTAAGATTTTGACCCTGTGTCAATGAAAGAATACTCATATACTTCTAAGTCAGAATATGTTGATCTTGGAGGGAGTGGCGTGCACATTTACAAACTGGCATGATAGTGGTGTTTAAACATTACATTACGTTGAATGTTTGTGTAAACCAGCCTTACATTTCTTTGATTTGTTTTTAGAAAAGGATAATCTAATTGGGATAATTAAATTGATTAAACAAATTTGTCGCACAGTGTGAAACTAAGAGCTGTTGTGTTGTAGTGACTGTGTGCCTACCTCTGGGCCAGGAGGCCCAGCTTCCAATCCCATCTGCTCCAGATGTATGTAGTGAGATCTCTGAGCAGGTTGATTAAAAATTGTCTCGAGAAGAACTGGCTTCTTCGAATGGTCTGGCCCAGAAGACAGACAATTTACAGCAAGATCATTCAGGGACGATGTGAGAAGGTATTTCTTCGTACAAATGACGTTGAAAATCTGGAATTCTCCCTTTCTAAAGTTCTTGACACTGGATAAAATGTAAACAGAGAGATAGTTTTGCTCAGAGCAATTCTTAAAGGTTACAGAATATAGGGCTCTTGTAGCACATAGGTAGAGTCCCTGTCTGTGAACCAGAAGACCCAGGTTCATAAGAACATAAGAACTAGAAGCAGGAGTAGGCCATTTGGCCCCTCGAGCCTGCCCTGCCATTTAATACGATCATGGCTGATCTTTTTGAGACTCAGCTCCACTTACCCGCCAGTACATCATAATCCTTAATTCCTTTACTGTTCAAAAATTTATCTAGCCTTGCCTTAAAAACATTCAGTGAGGTAGCTTCAACCGCTTCACTGGGCAGGGAATTCCACAGATTCACAACCCTTTGGGTGAAGAAGTTCCTCATGACCTCAGTCCTACATCTGCTTCCCTTTATTTTGAGGCTATGCCCCCAAGTCCTAGTTTCACCTGCTAGTGGAAACAACCTCCCTGTCTCCACCTTATCTATTCCCTTCATAATCTTATATGTTTCTATAAGATCTCCCCTCATTCTTCTGAATTCCAATGAGTATAATCCCAGCCTATTTAGTCTCTCCTCATAATCCAACCCTCTCAACTCTGGAATCAACCGAGTGAATCTCCTCTGCACCCCCTCCAGTCTAGTATATCCCTTCTCAAGTAAAGAGACCAAAACTGCACACGGTACTCCAGGTGTGGCCTCACCAGGACCCTAAACAGCTGCAGCATAGTCTCCTTGTTTTTAAACTCCATCCTCTAGCAATGACAGACAAAATTCCATTTGCCTTTTTAATTACCTGCTGCACCTGCAATCCTACTTTTAGCGATTCATGCACAAGGACAGCCAAGTCCCTCTGCACAGCAGCGTGCTGCAATTTTTTTACCATTTAAAACATGGTCCATTTTGCTGTTATTCCTACCAAAATGGATGACCTCACACTTATCAATATTGTACTCCATCTGCCAGACCTTTGCCCACTCACTTAGACTATCTATATCCCTCTGCAGAATTTCAGTGTCTTCTGCACACTTTGCTCTACCACTCACCTTAGTGTCATCTGCAAATTTTGACACAGCACACTTAGTCCCCAACTCCAAATCATCTATGTAAATTGTAAACAATTGCGGTCCCAACACTGATCCCTGAGGCACGCCACTAGCCACTGATCGCCAACCAGAAAAACACCCATTTACCCCTACTCTTTGCTTTCTACTAGTCAACCAATCCTCTATCCATGCCAATACATTACCTGTAATACTGTGCAACTTTATCTTATGTAGCAGCCTTTGGTGTGGCACCTTGTCAAATGCCTTCTGGAAATCCAGATACACCACATCCATAGAATCCCCACTGTCCACCATGCAAGTAATGTCCTCAAATAATTGCACCAAATTAGTTAAACATGACCTACCTTTCATGAACCCATGCTGGGTGTTCCCAATGGGACAATTTATATCCAGATGTCTTGCTATTTCTTCCTTAATGATAGATTCAAGCATTTTCCCCACTACTGAAGTTAAGCTAACTGGCCTATAGTTACCTCCCTTTTGTTTACTTCCTTTTTTAAACAGCGGCATCACATTGGCTGTTTTCCAATCTGCGGGAACCACCCCAGAGTCCAGTGAATTTTGGTAAATAAAGTTCAAGTCCCACCTGCTCCAGAGGTGTATAACAACATCGCTGAACAGGTTGATTAGAAATTATATAAAGGCAGTTGCAAAGTTGATGTACTGATCATAGAATCATAGAGTCCTTACAGTATGGAAACAGGCCAATTGGCCCAACAAGTCCACACCGACCCTTCGAAGGGCATCACACACAGACCCATTACCCACCGAATATTTCCCATGGCTAACACATCTAACCTACACATCCCTGGCCACTATGGGGCAATTTAGCATGGCCAATCCACCTAACCTGCACATCTTTGGATTGTGGGAGGAAACCAGAGCACCCGGAGGAAACACACGCAGACACCGGGAGAGTGTGCAAACTCCACACAGACCTGAGGGTGGAATCAAACCCCAGTCCCTGGCACTGTGAGGCACCAGTGCGAACCACTGAACCACAGCCATGATTTAACAGGATGGCAAAAATGCCCACTTATATTCCCATAGTCCTAGGTACTTACTGGGATGCGGCCCAGAGTGATTGTTGTATTTGCATGCCAAGAAGACCATTATTTGATGTGTTTCTAACTAGATCAGCACCTGTGTAGATGGCAGAAATGTTTATATCCCAGATGTATTATTCACTCTCTAAAGACTATAATATAAACAGACAGTGCTGGAGAAAGTCAGCAGTTCTTACAGCATCAGTATAGAAAGAAAAACAGAGTTAATGTTACAAGTCCAATGACTCTTTCCTGCCACAGAAATTAGAAATTTAGTTGAAAAACTAAATGTTAAGGTCTTGACTACTAAATTTACAGGCAAATGAGATCAAAAACTGATGAATAAGAAGAAAGATTATACAGACAGGTTAATTTGAGCATGGGTATGAGGCAGTGCATGTAGAACATAAAAGTGCCACTTTGGTCAAATGGTCGGTTACTGTGTGTACTTTCATTCAAATCAAATGCCTTAGCGAATACTGAAAGGATCAAGGTCAGGATGGAGGATAACAAAAAGCAAGGTAATTGTTAACCAAATCTGGGGAGGTGGTTAGAAGGAGGACTTTGTTTAGCCAATATCTGACTAATGCCCGAGGAAAGTCCAATGCTAGTACCAGCGAGGGGTTTTAGGACACTTAAGGGGAGGAACTGCTGTCATCACTGTATGTAATGATAGGATAAATATGTTAATGTGAATTTCTTCTAGTTGACAGTTTTAATAGTTTTACAATTTTGGAAGAAATTTCGAAAGGAACCATTGGTGCCACTGGGTCATAATACTGAAACTCTCTTTCTAACAGCACTTTGGGTGTACCTTCTCAAAATTAATGGCAAATGTTCAAGAAGGCAGTTCAGCTCAGGATGAGCATTAAAGACTGGCTCAGCCAGTAAAGTCCAAATCCCATGAAGGAACAATAAAATGATAGCTCTCGTGCTTATGTCAACAGACAGGGTGAAATATCAAGCACTGACTTTTTAAAACTGTAGGCTTTTTAGTTTAAAATAAGCATATTTAATTACTTTGACAGCTTGGTATTTCCAATAATTATTCACTTTTTATCCAGACTTAGATCAAGTTTTACGAATCCAAAAGGGTGCTTGATGTCTCATAAAAGGTCTCTGGACCTATTGGAAAGGGTAGCTTACATTTCCATAAGCACCCTACCCTTTTAAAGAACTCTGGTAAGTTAAGGTGATTTCCTGAAAAGTGTGAAGCTCACAAGTCATATTTCAGAAAACTAGATGATGAAAATCACATCTGACCAAATACAGATGCACTTTTACATGTACAGCTGCCTCTGTGAATTATGGATGTGCAACCTACAAACTACTGTGCATGCCATCTTACCCTTATATCGCTTATGGGCCTAAAACTGAAATTTTTGGGTCTGAAAAATGCCCAGTCTTCCTCATATTATCCTGAAAAGACACGGTATCTCCAAAGTTGAGCAATGGGTGAAGGTAGCTATTTCATGCTTCTAACATGCTTCTAAGTGATGCAAATGCTCTTTACCACGAACACGGTGCTGCCATCAAAACAAAAAAGATGTTCTGTCTATCACTCAGATGGATAATGTGCTTTATAAATTTCACTGACGAAGGATTCTAGGTATGGCATTGGGGTGTATCAAACAGCATACGCCGTTGGCTCTTTGCAGCAGGTAAGATACTGATTGTATTCAAGCAATTAGATTGCTAAAAAATAAAGTGTCCAACATAAAATATGATTCTATGATTGGTCAGCATTTGCTAAATAATTTTGAGCCTGTATAGAATTGTGTAACATCCATTTTAGGATTATGAGTCAGGCTCACAGTGAGATGCACTTACATGTACTGGAAGCAAATTAAATTAAGACGCGGTTCCTTTTCTTTGTAAACAGAAAGAAAGTTTACATACACTTCATCTTTTTCAACAAAATAAGATATAGGCACTTTTTGGCTCATTTTGCAAGATAATGCCTTGAGTCAATCAGAGTCAACCTACCCAGTTTAAAATTTAAACAAAGCTTGGTAGTTAACTATCAGTCATCATCAACTGATGCACTCTCATGGCAATGCCTCAACTAATCAGGGTCCACTTGCCAACCAATCAGTACTCACTTCTCATACTGTATATGTGTTACTTTCCCTTTAGTTTTATGTTTCCTGCAAATTGTCCTGACGAGTGCAAATGCAAATCTTCAATGAAATATGTATTTTTTTCAGCAATAGCCATGTTCTGTGCAACCAATGTGATTATGTTGGCTATCAGACGGAGCTCATGTATTGCTTTGTTAGCACTGTAGAAAATTGCTAATGGAACTTATTATCAAAATTTGCACATGAAGTCTGACCATTAAAGCAGAGGTACAGGAGTGCAGGCAACACTGATGGCCTAATAATGCAATATAAGTTAACTCCATTGTCAGAGCAGGTGAGAATTTGGGAACAGAAATAGACAGGGGTGTAATCGAAATCAGCACTGGTTCTAAGTAATGGTCTCCACTCGAGATGTTAACGTGAAATTTGTCTTTGTAGAAGTGATGGACCAGTGTTTTCTGTTTTTATTTTGGTACTGGGACCAGCTATCATAAAGCTCTATAAACCTCCTACTGCACTCACATGGAAAGTAACTTCCAGGAATTCAATCATATCTTCAGTGCCTTGGGAAGCACTTTTGCTACTGCCAATATGACTGACTGCCTTACCTTTAAATACTGCTTGAAAGTGCTTGGCACTAAAATTAGGGCTTTTTTGTTTAAAAAAAGGGACTCCTGTAGGGTTGTGAAGAAGTGCTAGGAATTTTTGTTTTGTTTTCTAAGGTAACAGGGACCCATATTGAAATATATAAAATGTTGTTAAAAAGAAGTTAGCTGCCGATAGTTCAATTCATTCTCCCTTCCCCAGAGCTGCCAGCTCAAGCAATGCAAATTTTTTATTGGAATGGATAAGTACAGCAAGCTAAAAATATTTGTGCTGGGGAGTGGAGCACATTTGTACATGGGGGTACCCACTAACAACATCAGGTACTCTGAGGTCAGGGAGAGTATGGATTAAATAAAGAGTAGAATTTTCTCTACAGTGTCACATCAAGCATTCCTAGGTTAGAAAAACCATACTTCTGCACTACCCCAACATTACCATGTGTTGTATATTTTATGTATCTCAGAGCAATGCAGAGATTTCATGACTTTCTGATTTAGCAAATTTTTAAGATTATAGGATATCTGTGCAATCTGAAACTCTTTACACTTATGCTTACAACTCAGCTTCGAGCAACTTCCCTTTTACCTCAAGCTCTTAAACAACACGTTTTTCCTTCACAACTCCCTCCTACCAAGGCCTTTACTCCCTGAACTCCGAGATCTAATATTTCCCCTCAGGATCAGCTTCCCCCAGATCAAACACTTACATATCCAGCTCTCCTCCCTGGGATCAACTCTCCCCCGTACCCAACAACTGCACCCCAGCCAGTGGACACCTGGGCTGGGACTCCTACACATGACTAATTCCCTCCTCTCCCTGATTGAGTCCAAGCCCTATCTTTGCATCAATCCCCAGCATCTATCATGTCCTGTAGCCTCCTTTTCATTGCTCCCTGTCTGACTGACAGGCAGGTCTTTCTATTAGTGGGGAATCTGAAAATGATAATGCCCAAATAATAATGCCCTCCTGCCAGGCTATCTTGATTGGAAAATAGCTCAGTGTATTCCAGACAGAGCTCCCCTTGCATTATCAGTTTTCCTACACCAACTATCTCCTGACTGACTGAGTGATAATGCTGATCAGCCTCAAATAAGGAGTAGAAAGCGATGTCTTCAGTCATTTGGAGTAAGACTTCTCAAACTCATTTATATAGAGTCTTTATAGTCAGTTGAGAGTGGAGACTTTTATTCCAACAGCCTTGGCTGGAACAGATCCCAGTTTCCAGAATAATTCCTACAAATCAAAAAAATGGGCCTGTAATTTGAAGGAATTAACGCATGAGAACTGAGTTTTATCTTGTGCCAAAGCTCTAACCAACAAGATAATTATCCCACTCTTAAAACACACAAGGGGTAATTTTAACCTTTGGCAATAGAAAGAAGTTAACTTAGGCTATAGAGAGCTTTGGTTTGATTCATTTGAAACATTGTGTTTCGCTTTGGGTATTCCATCTCTCCCTTAGCAGTGAGAATATTATGAGAATTCATCATTAAAGTTAGAGTAAGTGAACAGTCAGAAAGGTTGGGGGTCAGCAGGGCTCAATGAAGTGTAGATTATATTATACAATATGCTATATGTATTGGTCGGCATGGATTGGTTGGACCAAAGGGGTCTGTTTCCATTCTCTATGACTCTATAAGACGGTTCTAGGGTGAAAAGTTGTGGTGGCAGAGGAAGCTTCAAGCAAGATGTACCTGGAATTTTCTATGTGAGATTATTTGAACTCAATTTCACAATTTGAGATAATCTTGAAAAGGAACTCATCGATCAATTGGAAACAAAGAAATAAGATAAGTGAGACATTTCCAGATTGGCAAGCAGTGACAAATTGTTGTACCCCAGAGACTGATGTTTCTCACTGATTGTTTTCATAAATAAACTAAAATTGTGAGAAGTGTTTACAGATCATACAATAGCAGGTGATGTATTGCAGATTGTGAACTAGGGAATAGAAAAATGCAAACAAAAAGAACAAGCAAATGGAGATGTGAAGGTTACGTGATAATTTGAATAAGAGGTAAGGGTGTAAATAGGGATCTGATAAGTTGCTTTATTCAAGGAATCAAAACAAGGGGACATCATCGTTGAATTTGAGAAAAACAATTAAAAACAAACCCAAAGCCTATTTGAGAAACAATTGTCTGAATTTGGAACATACTCCCTAATGCAACGCAAATTGAATGCTTAAAAAAGCAATACAACAAAGGTATTAGTGAAATGGAAAAAGTGCTGGGAATTGAGATTAATTAGATAGAACTGTCAAGGCTGATTAAAGTGCTGGAGCAGGCTCAATGGACTAAATAGTCTACTCCTACAGAGAATATATTGGTCCTGGGTGAGTATTTTACTGCAATATACTGGGGTGAATGGATTTAGTTATGGAAGATTGGGTAAACTTGGGCTATAGTTTCTAGTGATGCTGAGGCTGAAGAATAATCTGTTTGTAGTGTTTAAATAATGACAAGAGCTGGAAAGTGGATAAGTCCCACTTACTCTGGAGTGTGTACTTTGGAATGTGTGCTGTTGTGGCACAGTAGTAATATCCCTACCCATGATCCAGGAGACTCAGGTTCAAGACCCGCTTACTCTGGAGTGTGTACTTATACACACACCATGCAATAACTCTTTCATGATACAAGAGGACAGAATCCTAAAATTAGGCCTAAACCAGTTAAAAGTTGATGGAGAAAATGTCTTCACAGGGAGGACTGGGTGGATGTGTAAGGCACTATTTACAAAACATGTGGTAGAGAATCAACTGCAGGGATTAATAGGAAGATGGGAGGTAACTTGGTTATAAGTAGCAATTAATGTATATGTAGTCAATGCAAATCCAAGTTTAAAAGGTTGAACTAGTGTGGTTAAAAGCAGCACAAGTGTGATGGATTGAATGAAGTCCTCCCTTTCCTATGTCTGGAGGAGGGTCTCTGGTGGTAGGAAGTTCCACAAAGAGAATGAACTTTAGTTTTCATGCATTGACTCCATATGGAATGAAAGCTGTAATATTCCTAATGCGTGATAATATTCATAGCTTAATTAACAGGTGCAAATTGTTTGTCTGGTGGTACTCAGTTGAACGGGCACAGAAACTGTAGATGAAGTTAGTCAAGCCCTTTTCTTCCAAAGTTGCCATAGCTGTCCTGCTGAAGTTGTAACAGATGCATGGAAAAGCTCAAATAGGCAATTCATTAACCCCCTTCATCCCCAAAAGTTAGATCATTGTACGTAGTACAGTAATTCAGCTATTCTCTTGTGGAAGTGTATCCACTCAAAAAAGGATGTGGGGATGAGGAAGTCCAGGTATTAAACAAAATCATCTTCGAGCCTGCTTACCCCTTTAATAGTCTGTGCTGTGGTATACCTTTTGTGCATTGCAATTAAGGTCCATTTTTTAATTAGCTTCCTACTTTTGCCTGATTACATCTTTCTGAAGAAAGCCAAAAACGTTCTTCTACATTGCAGGCAGTATACAAATGCAATTTGTTTTTGTAATTGAAATTATGCCGGCAACATTCAGTTGTCATGGTGTAGAAATATTTATAAGATATAAGGTATATGAGATAGTTTCTTGAAATTGTAATATTGGCTCCCAAAGTCCTTTAATTGGCTATTAGGAATACCCAGACTGTTCCTCCTTGTGCTTTGTTGTCAGTGGAGGAGGTGGAGTGGTGTAGGGGCTGTCTTTTTAAATGGATATTATTGGCACAGTATGTGGCAGAGTCCCCTTAAGTGTAAATGATGACTAGAAGTGTGGTAGACTTACCCTTTTTATAAATAATTTCTTGGTTAAGACTTTCTGTCTGGCAAACTGGAAATTTGTTACTCACTTGTGACTTGAAACTGTGATTGATAACAGATCACTGGGAGGCCACAGTAGCTGTGGAACATTTGTGCAGCTCGAAAGCAACAAGTGCTTTGGCTGCCCTATGACAGTTAAAATAAAGTTATGTGTCATTAAAGTGAACACAAAAGGGTATTGGTTAATTAGTGGAGATGTAATGTCAATTCAGAAAGCTCCCATCATCCAGTTTCCTTTCATCAACTGGCTCAGGCCTGTTAAATTTGAAGAGGTGATATGGTTTCCATGGATCTGACTTCTGGCTCCAGTTCAGAACCTCTCTTTTCTCCCTCAGTCCTGGCAATGTACATGTAATTTATCATATTGCCTCATTTATTTATAATGGGCCCAATTTTATCTCTGTGAAAGTTAACAGATTTTGAATGAGTTAAAAATTCATCCTTAATAGTTTTTCCAGTGGTTGTATCAGACTGGCTAAGTTACCTTAGGTTTATTGATATTAAAGCCTGTTTCTGTGCATATCCCAACCTTGAGGCTGAGAACCTGTGAGATTTACTGGACTGACATGTGTGAGCTTTGTTTCAATTTTGCTATCTCTGTTAAATCATGTGTTAAATGTTACACATCCTTACTTGGTGTTTCTATAATGGGAATTGGTACACGGCTGGCAGGCGGCTGACCTCATCTCTGAGGTCTACCCTGCCAATCTTTCACCATATTTCTGGGGGTGGCTCAGTGGATAGCACTGCTGCCTCACAGTGCCAGCGCCCTGGTTTGATTCCACCCTAGGGTGACTGTCTGTGTGGAGTTTGCATATTCTCCCTGTGTCTGCGTGGGTTCCTCCTGGTGCTCCAGTTTCCTCCCACAGTCTAAAGATGGGCAGGCTAGGTGGGCTGGCCTTGCTAAATTGCACATAGTGTCCAGGGATGTGTAGATTAGGTGGGTTATAGGGGGGGATGGATCTGGGTGGGATGTTCTGAGGGTCAGTGTGGACTTGTTGGGCTGTAGGGCCTGTATCCACACTGTAGGGAGTATAAGGATAAGGATATCTTTTTTGCCAGGTTTTCCATTGGCTGTTCTCTTATGGTTTTCAGTGGAGGGTGGGAGGTTAAATAGAAAGTGAGTCATGGAGACTCTTGCAGTGATATGTCCCCACCTATAGACCAGGAGAGAGGCTTCAGATCAGAGGGGTAGCAATGGGTACCCGCATGGGCTCTAATTATGCCTGTCTCTTCATGGGGTACATGGAACCTTCCTTGTTCTAGTCCTATTCCAGACCCCACCCACAACTCTTCCTCGATTGTATCAATGTTATCATCGATGCTGCATCCCTCTCTCAGCTGGAATTGAAAAAGTTAACCAATTTCGCTTCCAATTTCCACCCTACCCTCACTTTCACCTGGTCTATCTCTGACTCCTCCTTTCCCTTCTCAACATCCCTGTTTCCATTTCAGGGGATAGACAAGCCACTAATGTTCACTATAAACCCGCTAATTCCCACAGCTGCCTGGACTATACATCCTCACACCCTGCTTCCTGTAAAGACTCCATTCCATTCTCTCAGTTCCTCCATCTCCGTCGTATATATCCAGATGAGGCCAGCTGCAACAAGGGAGCCTCCGAAATGTCCACCTTCTTCCTCAACCGAGGATTCCCCAGCACTGTTATTAACTTGGCCCTCAACCGGGTCTGACCCATTTCTTGCACTTCTGCCCTCACCCCTTCTCTTCCCTCCAGCAACAGCGATAGGATTCCCCTTGTCTTTACCAACCATCCCACCAGCATCCACATCCAGAAGATCATCAGACGTCATCTTCGCCACCTCCAGCGAGATGTCACCACCAGACACAGATCCCCCTCTCCTCCCTTGTCTGCCTTTTGCAGGGACTGTTCCCTCTGCGTCACCCTGGTCCATTCTTCCTTCGCAACCAACAGCCCCCACACAGCCCCACGATACCTTGCCCTGCAACTGCCCATTTACCTCCTCCCTTCCCAATATCCAAGGGCTCGAACATACTTTCCAGGTGAAGCAACACTTCACCTGCACTTCCCAGAATCTAGTCTACTGCATTCACTGCTCACAATGTGGCCTCCTCTACATTAGGGAAACGAGGTGTAGACTGGGTGACCGCTTTGCAGAACATCCATGTTCTGCTTGCAAAAAAGACCCACTTTAACACACCACCCTGTTCCCTGGCCAACATCTCTGTCTCTGGCTTGCTGCAGCGTTCTAGTGAAGGCCACTCAAGCTGGAAGAACAACACCTCATTTTCCACTTGGCGACCCTGCAGCCCTCCAGACTCAATATTGAGTTCAATAATTTTAGGGCCTAAACTCTCCCATGTCTTAGCCCCCCACCCCACACACCTGGTCTTGTTATCAGAGATAATAGGCACTACGTATACGGCCTGTTATTACACATTACCCATTGTTAGCCACTAACAGTCACCATTACCAACTATTCACCCTCCTAGCCAGATTGCTATCAATTCCTTTGTCTATCCAACTGCTCTTCTCTTCCTTTGGGCTCTATCCTATCGTTTACTCTCTACTCCATTCCCCTCCCTATTTTCTGCTTATAAAGTGACGTTTTCCCAGTGACCATTAGTTCTGAGGAAGGGTCACCAGATCCGAAACATTGACTCTGATTTTTTTTTCTTCACAGGTGCTGCCAGACCTGCTGAGCTTCCAGCAACTTCTGTTATTGCTATAGACCAGGAGACACTCGTTTAAGTCCCACCTGCTCCAGAGGTGCGTAGCAGCTTCTGGGAACAGGTTGATTAGAAAAAATCTAGAAAGTGAGTAATAGAGATAGTAAGAACTGCAGATGCTGGAGATTTTCTGAAGAAGGGTCTAGACCCAAAACGTCAGCTTTCCTGCTCCTCTGATGCTGCTTGGCCTGCTGTGTTCATCCAGCTGTACACCTTGTTATCTTAGAAAGTGAGTAATCTGCTCATTCCCCACTCCCATCACATCACTCCCCATCTCAGTGCATCAAGTCAAGTGTTGAATGGCCAATTTGTAGCTGTTGGCTGGAAGGTAGGCAATAAGCGAAAGGGCCTCTCCAATCAAGACTCTGAGATGGGATGTCAGACCAGCTATGTGTAAAAGGAAGTTGGTCAAGGTTACAAATTTAAGGCATTCCTATTCTCTTCATCTTCCTTTATTATGGTAAGGTCCAAAGTATTATGAGAAAGGAATTACTAACAGATACTGACGCTGCCACTTTCTTCAGCAGAACTTACTGCTACATTCAGACATGTACCTATAGCAGAGTATTTTCATCCTCCTGTGTCCTGTCTCATCATAGCTGACACAAAAGACCACCAAACCTTTTCACATCCTGGCAAATATGGCAATCAAAGAAAAATTGTGGATGATTGAGTCGCGAGTGAGCTCAATTGCTCCTTAACTAGTGATTTTAAAATGACAGGTGGGCTTCCAAAATCCACAGCCACTTGCCTTTCCTAACTTGGGATACTGGCATGATGATGCTGTATTGTTGACTCAATGTCATTGTGTCATGCTTTCAGTTTGTATGGGGGTTGAGGAACTGTGCCTGATGTGAGGATACAAAATCTTGTCCAATGCTTGCCTCCCCGTTCTCCTTGTTATTCTGTTTATACCTCCTCTGTGCCTTTTGTCTGTCACATTATTACCATATTTTGTATTGGCTGACATTTTTTGATCACTTAATCACATCTGAGACATTTTCAACTGAGCAAAAACCTCCCTCCTTTTGGTTCTTTTTCCATGCTCCCCCATTGATTTAACGCCTGCTTAAAAGCTGTTGTCTGCAAATTGAATATCCCATAAAAATGAGCACAGGGATCCACACCCTCCACTTCCAATAGGCAGTGTGCAAACTTTGTGGTCTGCTAAATTAGGCTACGTGGGTTTGTCATGGAAAATGCAGAGTTACAGGGATAGTGGGGGAGGGGTTGCATCTGGGTGAGATGTTCTTTGGATGGGCTGAATGGCCTGCATTCCACTGTAGATATTCTATGATAAACAATTCTAGGGTGCAGCCAGCACAATATATGTTTTTAAGTGACTACGTGCCTGAGATGAGGGCACAAGGTTTTGAAAGGCCAATGTGTACGTGAGAATGATGATTCCCTGCCCAGAGATATGGTTGAAGCTACCTCACTGAATGTTTTTAAGGCAAGGCTAGATAAATTTTTGAACAGTAAAGGAATTAAGAGTTATAGTGAGTGGGTGGGTAAGTGGAGCTGAGTCTCAAAAGATCAGCCATGATCTTATTAAATGGCAGGGCAGGCTCGAGGGGTCAGATGGCCTACTCCTGCTCCTAGTTCTTATGTTCTTAAGTATGAGAGTAAGCATCCTACCAGTGTGAGCCACAGCAACCATGTTGCTGAGCTGTGAGATTCTACGGCAGGTTGCACGGAAACCCTGGCGGGTCATTTCTTGTAATAACATTTTCATCTTCCATATTTTTACCTCACAATCTGGGCCTCATTGGGGTGCAGTTTCTGACAGGCTGGCTTCCCACCAGTACTTCCTTTTCAGGATCATTCATTCGGGGTGAGCCTTGGCATCAAATGTTGCCAAGGTATTCAAGAATGTGGACTGACTCCTGATTCTAACCCTAACTGAGGTCAGTTTTGATGTCTTTCCTGATAAATCACCGTAGATTAGTGATTGAACATGGGATCTTCCTGACCTATTGGATTCTGCATTGACATCACACGGTGCATCAACTCCTGAGTCAGAAGATGAGCTGATAATGTAGGAATTTTGAGATGGTAGCAAAATGAAAACCAATGAAAATGCCTTAACGGTTATTAAAGTTTCTTGGCATTGAGTCAGGAAGTATAATGGCATGTTAAAGATTGCAGCAGTTAAGTAAAATGTGCTGGTTTCTCTGAACCTGCTAAAGGAATTTTCAGTGCAAGCTGAGCTTTTGATATTTCACGCTGATTCACACAAAGCAAGAGACTCCACTATTTGTACCTAGCTCTGTGTTTAATTGAGTGAATGGAAAATATGCAAAAAGAAGGCATTCAGTGCTCCAAGGATTAAATAAAATAGTTGGCTGTTAGTGCCATGTGAGTAATAATACCTCCGTAGCCCGTGAGGTTGCTGCCTGGAATTGATTCTCATTTCTGCATTCTTGAGATACCTGAATCTACTCTTCCCAGGGTGAACTTCAAAACTTCCCATCTCGCTGTGTTTGCCATGGATGCGGACTGTCACTGTCAGGCTCTCCCTGATGGATAATCAAACACACAATCCTTTTGAAATGTGGTGGCCAGTTCCATTTCCTGTTGAAGGATTTTCACTTAGGTCGTGTGGCAGGCACATTTGATCACAGCAACAGCACAGTGCGGTGATCTTCCGAGCGTAGACGTTTTAAACGATGGTTGTCCAAAATGTTTACCAAAGTCATTTTCACACTGGCACACTTTCAGCCTGGGTGACGGGAGAGCAGAACCTGATTAAATCTGACTCCCTATTCTGGTGGAGGAATCCCGACAGAGTTTTCATGGGTCTATCATTCTGTTACTGGGTGAACAAGACGGATTTAATAGCGCATATTCCAGGATGCTGGCCTCTCAGAATCCAAACTAAATAATGCTTGGTGTAAAATTAACTTTGCTTACCACAGAGCCCCATAGTGACGATGTAAAGCCAATTTCAATAAAAGCTGAAGTAACCAATTCATAGCAATGAACAATTCTGCAATGAATTTTAAATTTTTCGTAAATACTTTCTCTTGCTGTATGGACTGATCCTTGCACTTTGTCACTGTGCAAAATGTTTTCTTTTACAATATATATTTTCTTAATGCTCTTTAGTTTTAAAAGGAGACTTGTTGATGCATAAGTTATATATATAGCTGAATGAGTCGTATTGAAACAGTTTGAGAAACTTCATTTCCTCAATGTTATGTGCTTCTAAAACCAAATTATTCATGTATCAATAAAGCTCAGAGCTCCGGAAATCTGCTCACCTGCTGCTCCCAATACTAATCAAGCATGCCTAGCTAAAGCAATCAATACACATCTTCAATAATCTTCTGTTCTGCCTCTGACAAAGGAACTATCAACACTCAATTGTTCTGCAAATACGGAGATGACAGCATCAATATGCCCTACCCTGATGAATGTTACTCAATGTAAATTAGCATCCATTAGGGCTTTTATAAACAAGACTGTCCAAACCACGTCCTCCTTCCTGCCCCAACATCCCTGCACCTCCCATTTTCACTCTTTCCCCCTTCTTCCCACCACTACCACAAAACCAACATAAAATTCTCCAGCATCTGCAGTTTCTACTATCTCTCACCAACATAAAACTAGTTGGTCACTGTAGCCAATTTATCAATGTAAGAATGAGAAATATTACACGCAGAACAACATTTGATCTGCAATTATAAGTTTGAGTGCTTTTGCTTTACCCATTACTAAATGGGCTTGGGCACAACAGAAGTGCTCCAGCAAAATAGACTACTTGGAGCTGATGACACAAGGCAGCCTTTTAAGAAAGGAGATAGTAGGAACTGCAGATGCTGGAGAATCTGCTGTGTTCATCCAGGTCTACACCCTGTTATCTCAGCCTTTTAAGAAATGCTGCTCACAAAGACACAATAGACTTGTTCATTGCGAGTTACAAACTAGCAGAATTTTTTTAACTTTTCATGAAACCAATATGGAGCAATTTGTCTTGAGTACTTCCTACATGAGAAAGCAGAGGAAGAGAAAACTTTCATCCATCTCATAACACTTACAACACTTATCCACTTGTTTTCTGAAGAAAGTATTAAACTGTTCTTAAAGTTAGCGTGCAGGCTCAGTTGGTGTTTAGGAAGGCAATTGTAATGTTCACATTCGTTTCAAGGGGGCTAAAATACAAGGGTAGAAACATACTGCTGAGGCTGTGGCCAGACTGTTTTGGAATATTGTGAGCAGTTTTGGGGCTCATATTTAAGGAAAGATGCTTTGGCATTGGAAGGGGTCCAGAGGAGGTCAAGAATAGGGATAAAGGACTTATGATAATAAGGATAGTTGAGGACTTGGGGTCTGTACTCAATGGAATTTAGAAGGATGAGGAGGGGTCTGATTGAAACTTGTAAAATATTGAGTGGCATGCATAAGAGTAGATGTAAAGAAGATGTTCCATTAGTAGGGAAGACTAGGACCCGAGAACACAGTGTCGGGGTGAGAGGACAACCTTTTCTAACCGAAATGAGGAGACATTTCTTCACCCAGAGGGTGATGATTCTGTGGAATTGTCTGCTACAAAGGGCTGTGGAGGCCAAGTCATTGAGTGGATTTAAGACTAAGATAGATAAGTTCTTGATTGGTAAGGTAATCAAGGGTTATAGCGAGAGGGCCAGACAATGGGTTGAGAAACATATCAGCTATGATAGAATGATGGGGCAGTCTTGATGGACAGAATGGCCTAATTCTGTTTCTGTCTCTTATGATCTTATGGTCTTCTTCTTCAATCTGCTTCCATTGTCTCCCTGATCCCTTTCTCTGCACAATGCCAGCCTTTGTATAAAATAAATATATCTAAACTGCCTCTTCACCTTTGTTGTACTGAGTTTGTGGTTTTGGAAAACCTTTTTTAAAAAATTCAGCTCATCTATAATGCTTGGTGACTACAATATTCCAAAGAATCCTCTATCCATTCTTCTCTCCTGTGCATCCAGTTTTCTGCTCTTCTGCTAGAGCATTGGTGGAAGCTTAAGAAGTTATGGTGGAAGGCGGGGAGAAGACCTGAGAAAGTTCAGATTAATACCAGCAATGGTGGGTTGCGGCTTCTAAATGGTCATTAACTGGCCACTTAAGAACTTCAATTGATGGTGGGTTGGGTTCTGGGGTGTGTGTGTGTGTGTGTGTGTGTGTGTGTGTGTGTGTGTGTGTGTG
>JAHRHZ010000098.1:25579780-25646479 GCA_024137785.1 Ginglymostoma cirratum | reverse complement strand
GTGTGTGTGTGTGTGTGTGTGTGTGTGTGTGTGTGTGTGTGTGTGTGAGAGAGAGAGAGAGAAAGAGAGAAGATGGTAGGTTTCAGGTATGCTCCCATCTCGGATACTTGAATGCCCTTCTCACCTCCAAAATCACTGCCAAAGACAGCAGAAAATTCTGCCCTCAGTTTCAACTTCACACATGACAGATGGATCACTTAGATGAAGTACAAGTGCAGAGAAACCATCTCTAGCAAGACTCAATGTGAAGTGGCACTAAATTAATAATCACATTGGTAGAATCAGAAAAAATACAGGATGGGTTTTTAAAATTCTTTTGCAGGATGTAGGTATCACAGTCAAAACCAAATTTTTTTACCCATCCCTAAATTCCCTTGAGAAACATTGTGCAGGAAATGGGATAATGTCGCACTGGTGTATTGCTGGGAGTTTTGACAGACAACGAAGTTATAGTTGAAACAGTATATTGGGGAGCTTAATTGTACATTTAATTGGGAATGTTTGCATGGATAATGCAGGAGATTTGCTTTACCTTTAATAATGCTGTACCTATCTAGTCATACCTTGCACGTTTAATTTGTAATTCACTTTTGTTTTTCCAACTCAAAAAAATGCTTGGTACACCAAGAAGATTTTCTTATGCACGTAACCATTTGCGATTGGATCTACAATCATTTGATTGAGGTGTGTAGAAGGGGTTCACTCTTTGCCTTGCCTCATGTACTAAATTACACATAAGGCAACTTAATAAGATAAGAGTGCATAATGTTGGAGATAGTTCATTAACATGGCTAGAAGTTTGGCTAATTAATAGAAGACAGAGAAGTGGGATAAGGAGGAATTTTCAGACTGGTTATTTGTAACTAATGGAGTTACAGAGGGATTAGTGCTGGACTACAATTATTTTCCATATCCATATATTAATAACTTGAATGAGGGAAGTGAATGTACTATCACCAAATTTGTGGATGACACAAAAATGGGTGGGAAGACAAATGGTGAGGATGATGCAAAGAGTCTGCAGAGGGATATAGGCAGGTTAAGTAAATGGGCAAAAATTTGGCTGATGAAATATAATGTGGGAAAATATGAGGCTATGTACTTTGGTTGAAAGAAAAGAGGAGCAAAATATTATTTAAGTAGAGGAGGAGAGTTGCAGCATAGAAGGATTTCAGGCCCTCAAACATAAATCACAAAAAGCTAACATCTAAGTTCAACAGGTAATAGGGCAGGCAAATGGAATGCTGGCCTTTATTTCAAAAGGAATGCAAATAAAACAGGGAAGTCTTGCTAAAACTGTGCAAGGCACTAATTAGACCACACGTAGAATACTGTGTTTCAGGTTTTCAAAGAGGCGGGGATGGGTCCTCTATCTGCCTCCCCCTCTTTCCCTATTTATTTCAGAACCCTCTTCCCCTCCCCCATTTCTGATGAAGGGTTTAGGCCCGAAACGTCAAGTTTTCCTGCTCCTATGATACTGCTTGACCTGCTGTGTTCATCCAGCCCCATGCTTGTTATCTCATAGAATACTGTGAACTGTTTTGGTCTCCTTACCTGAAGAAAGACATCTTGGCCTGGAGGCAAGCCAGAGAAAGTTCCTGTGTTGATCCCAGGGAAGAAGGTATTTTCATAGGATTATGAAACTAGCCATGATTTCATAGAATGGCAGAGCAAACTCAATGGACCAAAAGTCTTTCTTCTGCTCTTACGTCTTATGGTCTAATCTGGGATTGTTTCAATATATCAGTAAAGGCTTTGAATATAAAATGTCCCAATTCATCTCTCATCTCAGAATTTTTTTAAAATGCAAACTTCTCCAAAAAGTCAAAGAGATTGATGGTGAGGTGAAAAGGATAAATATAAACTGACTAAAAAGTGCTGACATTTCTTCAGTCAGATAAAGGGAGCTCAGATGATACTGCATTGATCCAAGTAGTTGGGGAAAGAACATTTTATGCTGGGAGATTACACATTGATGGGATACTGACTGAGTGAGCTCTATGAAATCCCACTGAAAGAAGGGTTGTGCCCTGACTCTTTCCAAAAACAAAACCCATTGAGATAGCAATCATACTAAATTTATTGCTTCCCTCTTCGAAGTCCCTGGCGTGCAGACTAGGTCATGCTTTAGAATTTCGAAAAGAGGAAAAATGGTATTTTGTGTGTGGTCCACTTCATTAATAAACATGAGTTTGTATTCATTGCTAAGACTGAAGTGAAGTGGGAGTGACTGTGATGCGACGGCTTTGATCACATCTTGTATGGGAGATTTTAACCAGTCTCAATCTCTACCAAACAAGATGAATTCATAGCCTTATTCTGCTGTAGAGAAAAGGAAGCTCTTGATAAGGTGGTAAGGTGGTACTGTGAAGATTATTTGGCATGTCAATAATATTATTTATGGTAAATGATAACATGTAGTAGAAATGCCATCCATAGTTCATCCATTGTAACAGTTCTTTAACACCTATGAACATACATGAATAAAACAGAACAGGCTTCAAGAAGGTCAGAGATAATAAGAACTGCAGATGCTGGAGTCAGAGATAACACAGTGTGGAGCTGGAGGAACACAGCAGGCCAGGCAGCTTCAGAGGAGCAGGAAAGTTGACATTTCGGTTTGGGACCCTTCTTCAGAAATGGGGAGGAGGAAGGGAACTCAGAAATAAATAGAACAGAGGGGTGGGGCTGGGGAAGGTAGGTGGGATGGTGATAGGTGAGTGCAGGTAGGGAGTGGTGGGGATTGGTCAGCGAGGTGGGGGGCTGGATAGCTGGGAGAGAAGGTGGACAGTTGCGTCAGGTCAAGGATGGGAGGATGTGAGGGAGGGTTGGTCATAGGATGAGGCTGGGATTGGGGAGATTTTGAAACTGGTGAAATCCATGTTTAGGCCATCGGGCTGTACTCCAAGGGGGAATATGAGGTGTTGCTCCTCCAGCTTCCAGGTGGCGTCATTGTGACACTGGAGGAGGCCCAGGATGGACATGCTGCCCAGGGAGTGGGAGGGGCAGTTAAAATGGTTCATGACCAGGAGGTGTTGTTATTTGTCACGTACAGAGCGCAGATGCTCTACAAAACGGTCTCAGAGCCTCTGTTTGGTCTCCCCGATGTAGAGGAGGACAAGGTGAGGACAAGGTGGATTCTTTCTTTATTTTTGTTGGGGGAGGGGATGTGAGAGCAGAGATGCGGGAAATGCAAAGATGCAGTCAAGAGCATATTCGATCAATAAAGGGGAAAGTTGTGGTCCTTGAAACAAGTGGACATCTGGGATGTGCCAGAGTGGAACGCCCCATCTTGGGAGCAGATGTGGCGGAGGCTGAGGAATTGGGAGTAGGGGATCGCATTCTTGCAAGAGGGTAGTTGAGAGGAGGTGTAGTCTATGCAGCTGTGGAAGTCGGTGAGCTTGAAATAGATGTTGATTTTGAGGCAGTCACCAGAGATGGAGCCAGAGAGGTCCAGGAAGGAGAGGGAGGTATCAAAGATGGTCCAGGTGAACTTGAGGTTGGGATGAAAGGTGTTAGTAAAGTTGCTGAACTGTTCAAGCTCCTCGTGGGAGCATGAGGCAGCTACAATACAGTCATCGATGTAGCGGACGAAGAGATGGGAGATAGTGCCAGTGTAGCAGCAGAAGAGGGACTGTTCAATGTATCCTTCGAAGAGGGAGGCATAGCTTGGGCCCATGCGGATTCCCATGGGCACCCTCTTGGTCTGTAGGAAGTGGGAGGAGTTAAAGGAGAAGCTGTTCAGGGTAAGGGTGAGTTTGGTTAAGCGGATGAGGGTGTCAGTGGAGGGGGACTGGTTGAGCCTGTGAGAGATGAAGAAGAGGGTTTTTAGGCCTAAAAATCTGGTTTCAATTCTAGCATGATTTCTTGAGAACTGTTTTGAGGAAGAATTTTACCAGACTTGAAACTTTAACTCTATTTCTCTCCATACGTGCTACCAGGCTTGCTGTGTTTCTCTAGCATTCTTATGTTTGTTTCAGATTTACAACATTCAAGTATTTTGCTTGTAAATTCATTAAAGACTTTAGCACATCTCTCTGAAATGTCTTAAAGTGTTTCACAAAAAGAATGATTAAAATTTCAGTACAATGACTCTTATAGGTACAATAATAGTTACTTATAGATCACTTGCATCTTAAAGAAGAAAGAGAGGGATAGATGAAAGCTCATGCTGATAGGATAAGTGAAAGTGGTAAGGGAGCAGGTTCCTCTAGAGGACAAACAAAAACATGGATCATTTGAGCCAAATGGTGTATTTCTGTACTTAACATTTAATGTAATTTTATTTAATATGTGACATAAATATATAGTGGACAAATATTTTAGGTAATAGTACTAATCAGTCATCTCTCTGTGGTGTTGCAGCTTCAGATGACACTAAATATTCATTAGTCATTCTTAATGGAAACTGAAGCTGTGTCCAAAATCGGCTGTGATCTTTGGCAGGAATATGGCCCAAATTATGATGGAGCTAATCTTTATGCCAAGCATGGTTTGTCATCCTGTCACAGGGATGTAGGAATAGGAGTTGGCCATTTAGCCCCAAGCCTGAACTGATATTCCAGTTTATGGCTGATCGTTTCCATCATCACCACATTCCTGCACTATTCCCATATCTCTTCATGTCATTAGTAACTAGAAATCTATCAATCTCTGTCTGGAACTTAATGACAGAGTTTCCACAGTCCTCTGGGGTAGAGAATAAGGGAGGGTGTAAATGATGGTAGTGGGAGACATTATTATGAGCAAGACACGATTGCGAGAGGACAGAAGCAGATGGTGGTGGCAGAGGTCTAATGGTGGAGAAAAGACATGTACACTGATTATGAAGACGTTTTTACAGGGTAGCTTGTTGGGCTTGAAGGAGAAACACACTTGCCCTGTTAAAAACAATTGCCTGATTGTTTGGAAATCCTTAATAAAGCACTAATTGACATGCGTGGCCACCATCTGGTTTACACTCAAGTGTCCTTTCATTGACTTATTGAAAAGGACCAGGCTTGATCAAGAACCAAGTTTTGACTATATGTCAAGGCTAACTGCAATAATCTCAAAAAGGCTGTCTCAGATTAGCATCACTCCTGACAGGTCATTATTGGTATTGATAAGTGTTGCGATGATCCAAGCAGTAGGTTATTTGCATGAATCCTGTTTAATAAAAGATGGGCAGGCCTACTTGTGATGCTGTGGTAGTGTCCCTGCCCCTAGATCAGGAGGCCTGTGTTCAAGTCTCACCTGCTCCAGATGTGTAAAATAATATCTCTAAACAGATTGATTAGAAAATAGTTTAATAAAAGATATATCTCCACATTAGATAAAAACATGATACTTTGGTAGATGGGCAAGATCACAGCACAAATCCATGACCGTTGCAAATTTGTTTGATCATTCGACACTTTAAATGTGTTTCACATTCATGTTCTAAATTAAAAATTTTTTTGGAATGTAGAATGTTTTGGTCATAACTTTTTTTTCATTTTGGTGCCTTTAATAGCACAACATGCTCGCTGGCATTAAATGAAAATGCCAATTTATGAATTGTTAAGGGTGCGTCTGCTATTTCCTCAAGAATGGGGGACTTCATTCTGGTGACGTATACTTATTGATCTCATGTCAACCTTAGCTCTGTTGGCTGCATTTTTACTTCAAAGTCAGAAAGCTGTTGGTTTACGTCCCACTCCTGGACTTGAGCTGAAATGTCAAGAACAACACTTCAGTGCTGCACTCCTGAAGATGCATGTTATAGATGAGATCTTAAAGTTAGACTCCCATCTGCTCTCGCAGGTGGATGAAAATGATCCCATCGCTTGACAATATTTCGGAGTGGAGCAATGGTGATTGTCCTGGCCATATATTTATCCCAGGATCAGTGACCTGACCATTATCATATTGCTATTTGTGGGAGCTTGCTGTGTGCACATTGGTCGCTGTGATTCTCACGTTACAAAAGTGACTACATTTCAAAAGTACTTCATTAGCTGTAAGGCACTTTGGATCATCCCGTGGTCACAAAAGGTGGTACATAAATTCAGGGTGCTCGACTAGCCTAGATTTTCAAAATCTTCCCATATTTGTGGTGGCTGTCCCATGCTCTAAGATGGATTGGCCATTGTCTCGCATTTTTTTGATCTTGCGCACTGTGAACATGAGTACTGAATTTTCCTTCTGGCTGCCCAATCTTAAAGGCTCGCCAACAGTCCTTCCACCCCCAACTGCTCTTACAGTTTAACCAGCACACTGCGCAGCCCTGTGTTTGGGCGTTTAGATCCCCCATGCCAAACTCTCCCTTCATTTTCCCTCCCGAGGGTTGGTCACCATGCATATGAATGCAAGCTTTTCTGCAGGGGAAGTGTCCCAAACACATCCCACATAAAACTCTTTTGAGCTAGAAACAAGCATGGGATTTTAATCCTCTCAGTTTGAGCAAAAATAGAACCCAAATCTTAGAGGTCAAATTAGTGCCTAGCCTAATTTCCAACTCCCAGTTAGCTGTTTAAATCCACTTGCGACCAGCAACTGTGGCATGAACATGGCTAAAAAAAGACATGGAGCAAGAACCCCGTGACTGTGAGTGTTAAATATAACAACTCTGCAAGAAATGCTTTACGAAATAAATGACCCCCCGTCAGGATAATCAGGCCTCTGCAGGTTTGTTAAAACGTTATTGACTGTGAGCTCAATATGCCACAGAATCCAATAGAATATAATTTAATTATTTTGCTTTAATCTGCTGCATAGCATTGTATATGTATTAAGAATTTTTGACTGGGTTAGCCCCTCAGGCAGGCAATTTGTTCCTGTGCCCAATTGCTCCAATTAAAGGAGAAGACCACCTTAAAGGGAATTACTGATATTCGTGATTTTGCCAGTAATAATTCTGGAACATTATGTAATTAAAAAAACCTGTTGCTTTAGTTCATATGTTGAACACAGAATGTGGCCAGAATGGGTTTGAAGTCCACGGAAGTGTGTCATGAGGGGACATAGTGCAGACTCAATCACACAAATCCCCAAACGTCATGTCTGATTTTCGTTATGTTGTTAGACTGGATAGGGGGACAGCATTTCCCACTGGGACAAAAACTTAAAAGGAGATTTGATCCAGACTGCTCCTGTCTGCCCCCTGTTGTAAATCATGGAGGAGCATTAGCCAATAGGAAGCTCTCTTATTGTCTGTCTCTGTCTGTCACTGCTTGTCCTAATTGTCTATCTCCAATGTGCTGCCATGTTGTGTCATTCTGTTACCAATTGGACAGCTCCTCCCTGAATGGAATTTTCAAACTTATTCATAGAATCACGGTAGATAGCAAGAACTCCAGCCAACGTCTCAGGTGTCTGGAGAAAGAAATATTAATTTATTTAAAAAAAAAACGAAAGAACTACAGATGCTGGAAGTTAGAAAATAAACAGAAATTGCCGGAAAAAGTCATCATTGCTGTTCACCGTGTGGGGAAATGAAGCTTAGACTGGGTGACTGCTTTGCAGAACACGTATGTTCTATCTGCAAAAAAGACCCTGAGCTTCCAGTTACCGGCCACTTCAACGTACCACCGTGTTCTCTTGCCAACTTCTCTGTTTCAGTCCTGCTGCTGTGCTCCAGCGAAGTTCAGCACAAGCTGGAAGAACAACACCTCATCTTCTGCTTGGGGTCCCTGTAGCCCTGTAGACTTACTATCAAGTTCAATAATTTTAGGGCTTGAGACACCTTCTCCCATGTGTTTACCCCAACCCTGACACACCAGGCCTTGTTATCACAAGGTCTGCTATTACACACAACACTCTGTCAGCCACAATTAGACCCCATTAGCAGCCATTTACTCTCCTGGGTTGATTGTTATCTACATCTTTGTCTGTCCATCTGTCCATCTCTCTCTTTGGGCTCTATCCCCACTTATCGTTTACTCCTTACCCCCAATTCCCACCCTATCTTCTGTATAAAAACCAACATTTTCCTAGCTACCATCAGTTCTGAAGCAGGGTCACAAGACAGTGGTGGACATTGTCTATATGAACCTCAGTCAGGCATTTGACAAGGTTCCACATGGTAGTCTAGTTAGATCACATGGAATACAGGGATTCATTTGCCATTTGGATACAAAACTGGCTTGAAGATTGGAGACAGAGGGTGGTGGTGGAGTGTTGCTTTTGGGACTGGAGGCCTGTGATCAGTGGTGTGCTGCAGGGATTGGTGCTGGGTCAACTGTTTTTTGTCATTTATATGATTTGGATGTGAATATAGGAGGTATTGTTGGTAAATTGCTGGTGTAGTGGACAGTGAAGAAGGTTATCTCGGAGTGCAACAGGACGTTGATCAGATGGGCTAATGTGCCGAGGAGTGGCAGATGGAGTTTAATCGAGATAAATGTGAGGTGCTACATTTTGTTAGGGCAAATCAGGACAGGACTTATAACTTAATGGTAAAATCTTGGGGAGTGTTGCCGATCAAAGAGACCTTGGAGTGCAGGTTCATAGTTCCTTGAAAGTGAAGTTGCAGGTAGACAGGGTGGTTAAGAAAATATTTGGTATGCTTGCCTTTATTGATCAGTGCGTTGCGTATAGAAGTTGGAAAGTCATGTTGAGGCTCACAGGACATTGGTTAGGCCACGTTTGGAATACTGTGTTGATTCTGGTCTCTTTGCTATAGGAAAGATTTTGTGAAACTTGAAAGGGTTCAGAAAAGATTCACAAGGATGTTGCCAGGGTTGGAGGGTTTGAGCTATAGAGAGAGGCTGAATAGAATTAGAATCCCTACAGCGTAGAAACAGGTCCTTCAGCCCAACAAGTCCACACCAACCCTTGAAGCATCCCACCCAGACCCATCCCCCCATAACCCACACACCCCTGAACACTATGGGCAATTTAGCATGGCCAATCCACCTAGCCTGCACATCTTTGGACTGTGGGAGGAAACCGGAGGAAATCCACGCAGACACGGGGAGAATGTGCAAACTCCACACAGACAGTCACCTGGGGTTGGAATCAAACCTAGGTCCCTGGCGGACCCGAGGCTGCAGTGCTAACCACTGAGCCACTGTGCCACCCCGAATAGATTGGAGCTATTTTCCCTGGAACATCAGAGGCTGAGGGGTGACCTTATAGATGTTTGTAAAATAATGGGGGTCATCGATAGGGTGAATGGTGAAGGTCTTTTCCCTGGAACAGGGGAGTCTAAAGCTAGAGGGCATAGGTTTAAGGTGAAAAGGGAAAAGTTTAAAAGGGACCTAAGGTGCATCTTTTTCACACAGCGTAGTGCATATATGGAATGAACTGCCAGAAGAAGTTGTGGAGGCTAGTACATTGACAATATTTATAAGGCACTTGGATGTGTATATGAATAGGAAGGATTTAGAGGGATATGGGCTAAATGTTGGCAAATGGGATTGGATTAAATTAGAATATCTGGTCAACATGGACCAGTTAGCCTAAAAGGTCTGTTTCCGTGCTGTATATCTCTGTGACCCCAGGAAACAAAATGTTACCTCTGATTTCTTTCCACAGATGCTATCGGTCCTGCAGGCATTTTCCAGCAATTTCAGCATGGTGGCTCAGTGGTTAGCACTGCTGCCTCACAGCACCAGGGATCCAGGTTTGATTCCACCTTTGGGTGACTGTCAGTGTGGAGTTTGCATATTTTTCCCGTGTCTGCGTGGGTTTCCTCTGGGTGCTCCGGTTTCCTCCCATGGTCCAAAGATGTACAGATGAGGTGGATTGGTCATGTTAAATTGTCCATAGTGTCCAGGGATGTTGCAGGGTTTGGGTGAGGGGGTGGGTCCGGGTGGGATGCTGTTCAGAGGGTCAGTATGGACCTGATGGGATGAATAGCCCGCTTCCAGAGTGTAAAGATTCTATGATTTCTGATTCTGCTTATTAATTTTATTTCCTGTCACAAACACAACCTTGATGCCTTAATCCCTCCAGAAATACTGAACTGAATGACTTAGCTAAGAGAAATGCCATGGTGGGCCTGAAGACCCTATGTCGGATTCCAATCAATCCCTCCCATCCCCCAAACCCACTTTCTTCAAACATAAGGAAATCTCTACTAGGTGCAATTTGCCAGAATTGGAGAACTTGGTGCATGGTGCTTTTTCTAAAATCCAAATATGATCTTGGGAGACAACTGGTTTCATGTTGGTTTCCTTGGCTGTCAGTTCTTCTGAAATAATTTCCAGGTTTTGTGCAATGATAGAGTGCATTTGGAGCATCGCCCTGACCTATGATCTGTCACACCACTGAGTTCCTGATCTCAGCCATGGGTACCATATGCCTATATTTGACCAGAAACTACCCCATGCTATAGGTGGCTAGTATGGGCAGAAAAATTAACCAGCCATATCGCTTAGTCACTTTCATTTCTAGAGTCTATGTCATGGAGGTTTTAGCTGCAGTCTGAAATTGAGTCAGCTGTCTATCCCACTGGTTTCAGGATCTATTTCTATGTATAGTGGAACAAACTGTGATTCATCACAAACTTGTTTTTTCTCATAAAATGCACTAATAATTTAATGGTTGGTTGCTGTTTATCAGTTGACCTATAGAATCATTGAGCTCAATCTTACACCTTTTTGACTAAGTGTGAGTTGTGTCAAGTGTTTTGGGGGATTTTCACTACAGGGTCCAGTCAGATTTTATGCCGTATCTCACCGAACCTTCCTTATTAACTCCCTAGCCTGTCCTTGTGGCATCCGTCGTGTCTGAGTCATTCCCCATCTTTACCACTGCCATCTCTGGAACAATTTGTCATTCACTGGATATCCACTGAAAGATGAGCACCTCTCGTGCCCAAACTCTCTTTAAAAGGCTGTATTGCCATGATGAGTGCTGGCATCCTGAGCTGCCCTGCTCATTGACAGACAGAAGCCGAATACGTTGGAGAAGGGGACGTTGCTGCTGTGATTCTCTGACAGGGACCTGGAGGTCCTGGTGGAGGGGCTGCTCTAAAGGAGGGGCGTTCTCTTTCTGATGGGCTGGCAAAGAAGGCCATGCCACCAGACCGTGGCAGCCTGGCCCAAGGTCACCAACCAGGTTAGTGCAGTCTCCACCATGCAGAGGGGTGACCAGTGCTGCAATATGAAAGTCAATGACCTTCTCCACTCCACTAGGGTAATTACCACATTCCTGTGTTTGCAAACTCACACTCAGCCTATCTGTGCTCCGACACCCATGTCCTACCAAGTCTCATGTGTTGCCAATCGAACTGTTGCCCCAAGCATCTTCCTTCGATCCCCTCACCTCCCCCAAAATTCCCACCATAACCAACCCTGCTTGAGCTCTGTACTGCTTACTCACTTGCCTAGGACATGTCTCCAGCTTTCAACCACCTCTACCAGCACCAACCACTTACTTTCATGTCACTCAATCCCTCTCTTTCTTTCACTTCCAGAGAATACAGCCCATAGGAGAGCAGAAAGGGCCCAGATGGGGGGAAACCATTGCCCGGCTGCCTCCATGGACAGGTTGGCAACTGCTCAGGGGACCCAGGTCCAGCAATGGCAGAGTCTGCTGGAGAGGAGTGCACACATGCTCTCTATTGGCCCAGTCATTTGTCCTCAGGACCATGCACATTGCAACAGGGGAGGGGGTGGGAACTGGCACACATGCCAGGTGCTGTTTCCTCATAAGGAGACAGGATGGTGCCAGGAGGCATCCAGTCATAGGAGGTTCCTCTCAGAACACTGCAGAGGTGGCTGTGCCCTGCACTTCTACTGTGTCAGCATGCTCTGATCCTTTGAAATTCACACTGAGGAGGGTTATCTTGTTCCTGGCAAGAAAACCTTCAGCATATCTGGGCCATTGTGACTCGGCTGTAACAGTGCCAGTGTGGTACCTGTACTGTGGATTGATGTCTGTGTTGACAGCTTGCTGCAGCATCTGCAAGCAAAAGGAACAAGGCATATAGAGGGTGATGGGTCCTGCTGACACTATTGGATCTTGACCTAATACATCCCTATTACTTCCTGAATCCTATGTCCGAAAGTGTTGGGGTGGGTAAGGTTGTCAGTTATGGCTGGGTTGGGGAAAAGAATGGCAAACAGGGAGCCAATGCATTAGATCGGCCAGGGATTAGGGACCCCTCAAGGTCCATCTCCTCTACAGTGAATGTATCCAAGCAAATAAGGTTTTCCTGTTGTTGCCAATTGTTCTTTTGTCAATTACCTTAAGTCTGAGTCCTCTGGTTCTTGATCTTCAATGTACCTATTCTAACCAGACCTCTCATAACTTTGAATTCCTCTTTTAAATCTCCTTACATCCTTTTCTTCTCGAAGGATAACAGTTCCAACATCTCAAATATATTGATGTAATTGAACTCTGGAGCCACTCTAATGTCTTTGTCTTCTTTCTGAAGTACGAAGGATACAATACTCCAGTTGTGGGCAAACCAGTATTTTAGGTAGGTTTGACATGACTTCCTTGCTTTTATACCCTATGCTCCTGTTTATAAAACCCAGGATCTCACATTACTTGTTAACCACACTCTCAACCTGCCCTGCAACCTTCAATGTTTTGTGCACATGTTCACCCAGATAGCTCTGCTCCTGTACGTCTTTTAGAATTGTATCCTTTATTTTGTGCTGTCTCTCCGTATTCTTCACAGCGAATCATTTCATGTTTCTCTGAAGTAAATTTCACCTTCCACATATATGCCCACTATGCCATTCTGCCCATGTTCTTTTGAATTTAACACTATCCTCTTCACAGTGTGTAATACTTCTAAATTTCTTGTTATCCATTCATTTTATAACTGTGTTTTACACACCTAAATATAGATCATTAAAATACATCAGAAAAAAATGGGATCCTAATGTCGACCCCACCGGAAACCCCACTATAAACCTAACACCAGCCTGTAAAATGACTATTCACTACTGCTCTCCATTCTCTGTGCCTCAGTCAATTTCATTATCCATGTTTCTCATGTTCCTTTCATTCCGTAACTTGCTCGAACTTTGCTCACAGTTTTGTTGGGCATCATTTTATTAAATACATTTTGGAAATCCATATATGCCACATTAATCACATTGCCCTCTTCCACCCTGCTGTTACCACATCAAAAAACTCAAACAAGTTAGTTAAACAAGATTTGTCTTTAATAAATCCATGCTGGCTTTGCTCTCTTAATCCCTATTTATCCAAATGACTATCATCATTTTTAAAAGCTTCTCTATCACCAAGGTTAAACCGACTAGCTTGAAGTTGCTGATCTTGTCTTTACAACTTGCCCTGAACAGGATTGTAACATTAGCAAGATTCCACTCGTCTTGCACCATCTCAATAATGAAAAAATTGTAGCAGGTACCTCTGGAGTCTTCACTCTCACATCCTATATAGGATGGGCTGAAGGGCTAAACCTGTTGATGATATTCGACACCTACATGACCTTGAATGAGTCCTTTGAACGTTCCTATACGTGCCGAAGAAGGCTTTTCTGTAGTTGTTCCTTCTGTGCCTTGCTGCTTGTTACACTGAATAATAGTTTTGTTCCAAGTCACTAGACTTCACCTCCGACCAGGATCGGGAATGATGCCAGGAACAACCTCAGCCTCCGGACCAGCCATCAATCGAGGGGTCCACGATGGGCGGAAGGACGTGAGGCTTATTGTTATTTTCCTCTCTTTTTTTTCATTTTTTAAATTTACTTAATAAATGTTCATTTTTTTTTCATCTTTTATTATTTCTCAATAAATGTTCATATTTAAGGAAATTGCTGTTGCTGAGCCTTCTCTGAATTACATTTAATCAAATCAAGGCACATCCTTCAGTATCCTTAAATATTTCCCACTTGGTCATGCTTTCTTATCAACTTTAGTGCCGTTATCCTATCTAACACTTCTTTACCAATTGGAAACCCATTAGGTGTCTAAGCTGGTTCCTCTTTCACCACATTGCTGGTAGCACTTCCAGATTTATATTCAAATCTAGACCAGACTGAAGGTGAGGGTTACTTTTTCTGACTGCAAGTATGAAATATGATTTTGTAAAGGTCTGAATCCAGTTCTTGGTTCCCTTCTTCAATTTAAGAAAATCTGGTAACAGTACTTGAGAAAAAGTAGCCTTTTTGTTCCCTAATAAAAGTAAAATACTGCAGATGCTGGAAATTTGAAACAAAAACCGAAAATGTTGAAGAAACTCCAAGAAACTGGGAACATCTGTAGAAAGTGAGAGAGAGAGAGAGAAGCAGAGTTAATGTTTTGCATTTAATATTAAACTTCTTCAGACTGAAGAAGAACCAGATCAGATCCTAAACATCAACTCCCTTTCTTTCCCCTTCAGTTACCTTAGCTGGCATACAACTACTAATCGGTCCTTCATCAATGGGTCCATATGAATTGTTTTTATAAAGAAAAGGCTAATTGATAAATCCCACATTCCTATTCTTATTACCATAATGCTTGTTAATTTCTGCAGGAATTGCACAATGCATTGTTTTAAAAATAAAGTCACATTTTTCTGTAAATTACAGAAGAGTATGACCAGGAATTAGCACTGAATTATCTTCTCAGGTGGAGATATAGTTTCTCCATTGATTGCAGAATGTAATTAGTGGCAGTATAAAAGCTTGAAGCTGAGGCAGCAGATTTTACTTTTTCTTTCCTTCAGTCTTCTTTGCGCTTAAATTGATCTGCTGCCACTCAGCCCTGGTGTGTTGCCTCGCTTCATGAATTTTGTGAATCTAAAACAGGAAGATTAGTTTCTAATGTTACCCTGCAACCTTACTATAGAACCAATAGGCTGGCATCCAAAGGAAAATGTCATTGGCACTCCTTTAAACCCAAATAATTGACAACCCTTCTATATCCAAAATGCTGATATTCATTTAAACAGTAAGAAATGTATTGTTTACCCCATGAAACATTGGATGAACATACAGGTACATTAATTAATAATAAATAAACAATATTATGTTTTGTTGGTGCATTGTTTCTTGTCTCCGGATCAAACACAAAACTGTTCCTTCTGAAGCCCTATCATATATTAAATATTTTATGTTCTTATGTTGCTTAATAAAAGAAAGAATCAGATTCTAATAGAGATCCTGTGAACCGAGCGCCAGCATTTTTTTTGGAAAACAAGAAGCAATTGATGAATTCAGATGAGCCTAAGGAATTGTGCAGTAGTTAACACTGCTGCCTCACAATGCCAGGGACCTGGGTTTCATTCCAGCCTTGGGTGACTGTCTGTGGGGAATTTGCACATTGTCTGTGTGAGTTTCCTCTGGCTGCTCTGGTTTCTTCCCACAGTCCAAAGGTGTGCAGAGACAAAAATAGAAATTGCTGGAAAAGCTTAGCAGGTCCAAAGGGAGAACATTTTGGGGAAGGATTACTTGACCTGAAACATTAACTCTGATTTCTCTCTGCAGATGCTGCTAGACCTGCTGAGCTTTCCTAGAAATTCCTATTTTTGTCTCAAATTCACAGCATTTGCAGTTCTTTTGGTTTTTATTCCAAAGATATGCAGGCTAGGTGGATTAGCCATGGGAAAATGCAAGGTTAGAGGGATAGGGTAGGGTGGAGGTGCGGGGAGGGGGTGAGTCCTGTTGGGTCTGGATGGGAAACCCTTTGGATGGTCGGTGTGGACTGGATGGGCTGAATGGCCTGCTTTCACACTGTAGAGATCCTGTGATTTATGAATGCTATTTTAATTACAGGTTAAGTACACAGTGAAATGAAAATAATGGAAATGAAATAGCATTAGAGATTTAAATTAGAATGCCCACCAGTGACATTCTTTTACAGTCTAATTGACGGCACCTATCACAACAACATTCATTTAGTAAACTCCGGCATCTTTGATTATAAAAAGAGTAGAGTTATGAAAATGAGCTGTTAATGAAAGTAAGATTTGCATTTATATAGTGCTTTCCATGACCACTGGACGTCTCAACGTGGTTTCTAATCAATGAGGTGCTTTCTGAAGTGCAGCCATTGCTGCAAAGGTAGAAAAGTGGCACCCAATTTGCACACAGAAATCTCCCACGAAGCACAATGTAATAATGACTGATGTAATATTAATCTATTAATGACCAGATAATGTATTCACCTTTACTGGGGAATGTCCTGGCACAGCTATTTAAAGTCCCAGAATAATTACAGTAAATAAGAGTATGAGTTTCTCACATCATCATTTCTTGGGATGTTTGCATGATAACGTTGGGCTGGCTCAGTAGATACAACATTTCAATGCTTTGAAACTCTAGATTCTGGGCCGATGTATTTTTGTCAATTCCTGCAGCATGTCTTACCCAGTGCAAAAATAGTAGAATGCAGTTTAAGGTTAACTAACAACTCGATAGGGAAGCTATTAGTGGTTGAATGTATTGCTGTACAATCATTACAACTAACATTGTCCTAACCTGGAATCACTGGCTAGTTTGGGAGAAAAATCTTCATTCATTTCCTAAAATGTAACTTTTCGAACAGGTATAATCAGGCTTTTGGCAGGGCTAGACCCTCATGTGGATCCTAATTGTAGATTCTCAGCACTGGCTGATTGCCTTGTCCCTCTGGCCAGCTGGAATGTGTATTTGTTTGCACATAGCTCCTGTTAATGTTGTAATTATGCACTTACACCTCAGTGTTTCCTGTACCTCCAAGCTTGGCAAGCAAAGAGTCCAATCCCTGCCCCCTGGTCCCTGCCCGAAGCCAATGCCACCATAACGCTTCCTTTTCACTACTTCTCTCTTGCTGGATGAAGGAACAATGCTTACGGTGTATGCGGGAGTTAATTAGCAGCTCCTCCAAAGTCTATCAATAATAGATCTTGCGGAGGTTGTTGATTAGCAGGCACAGTGGGTGGGCAGTCCCCTGTACGGCACTGTGATTGATTGCAAATCACTCCAGCTTTCCTAACATTCAGTTAAAGCAAATTAAAACACTTTTTATTTTTCCCCTCTTAAATTAGCAAGGTAAACAGCAGCAGCATGCCACACAGACTCTTTGGCAAACTGTGTTGGCTGTGGATAGCTGATGCCATGTGTTTTGGGAGAGAAGTTGACTACTGAAGGCTGCATTAATTGTATGGAAAGTGAAGAACAAGGGAATTTAAGAAACTAGCTAACACTCTTGCTTTCGACCCTGATTTTGACAGTGTAACTGTGACATTAAGTGCCACCAGAGTCAATCTTTTGTTCCTCACTGAAATTGCAGCCACCTATTAACCCATTATTGACTGCTGTTTGCTGTATGGAAGGCAACTGAAAGGGTAACTTCGTAATCCCCTTAAGCATGTGCCTTTTTGTGCGCAGTCTACTGGGGCCTAGGCAAGTTTAATCCTTTACAGCTGTTAAATAACTCCTTAAAAACCATTGGCGAGACACATTTTCCTTATCTTTTCAATATTCCTTTCAGATGTTTTGTTTGCTCTCCCATTGACCTGAAGGTACTAGTGTTTCTGGGCATTGTTCTGCAGGCACCATTAACCCTTCACAACCTCAGCAAATAGTGAATTTGCCCTCAAACAGTGAATATTGGATGCCTAATCCGTAGGCTGCAAAATATCTCAAGGCACTTCACAGAAGCAAATTCAAACAAAATGTGACTACAAACCATGTCAAGGGAAAGAGAATAGGTGCTAAAAGCTTGATCATTGAGAGAGGTTTTAAGAAGGTTCTTAAAAGTGGATCGAGAGAGAAAGGGGCAATTTAGTGAGGCAATTCCAGAATTGAGGGCCTGGGCAGCTGAATGTATGCCCACCAATGTGGGTGTTCAAAAAGTCAGCACTGGGGGAAACACCAAGACCTTTCAGGGCATCACAATGGAACTTTGTGTCATCTTAGTGATGTGTACAAATGTTGTAACATGTTCATTGGATAGAAATAAGACAACAGCAACCCTGGCTCTTTTCTACATACCCTTGGCTAAGAGCACCGAGCTATAGTGACTCGACCATTGCTAGGATTACATCAACTGGCACTTCACAAATTGATTCGGTACCACGGACCTTTGGCTCTGGGTTGCCCACCTCCCTCCGACACAGTTTACTTGCTTAATGTCTGGGGAACAATGACTTCTTTTTCAGCAGTTATTGTTGGAGGAGTGTTTTTCGGAGACATTTCAGGAATGGATTTCTTTACTATCAGCATTCTGTTGACTAATAAACGCCCACACCACAATAAAATAACTCGAAGCTCCAAAGTATTGAGCCCTTTGTGCTCATTGTTGCTTAATTCTGAGACATCTGGTGTGACATTATAAATACGTTTTGATTATAGCACGATTGCTGCATTGCAATGTCACAGCAACTTTGTCGTATTATTGTGAGGAGATGGAGGTGGAAGAAGATTAGGTTTTAAAGCAACAGCAAGTCTGAACTCTTTCAAATTGAGTTTTCAGAACGACATCACGCTGTTTGTTTTTAGGATATATAATCACAAAGTGAAGACAACAGCAAGTATTTGGAATAGAATCCTTTATTTAAGAAAGAATTAAAACACATACCTTTATGTAATACCTTTCACAACCACAGGACATCCCAAAGTTTGTGTATGCAATAAGGCACTTTTGAAATGTAGAGTCATTCTTGCAATTTGTGAAACACAGTCCCCAGTTTGCCCACAGCAATTCCCACAAACAGCAATAGGATAAAGACCAGATAATCTGTTCCAGTGATGTTGATTGAGGAATAAATATTAGCCGGGATATTGGACTAACTATACAGCTCTTCTTCAAAATAGTGCCATGGAATCTTTTACATCCGCCAGAAAGGATTTTGTTTTAATATCTCCTCTGAAAGACAGCATCTCCAATACAGCACCATTACATTTGGTCTGCACTGGACTATCAACTGCCATTTTGCTGTGCTATATTTAAATCCAAGGGCAGAAGTCATGTGCATTAATAATTTCCCCCACCATCAGTGACTGTGAACTTCGGATACTAAAGATTCAGCAAATGTACTAAGTCAGCGAATTCAAACCACTTTGGCTTTACAGTAACAGTTAACCAAATAAAAATAAAGCCAAGATGTCCTTAAGTTGGATTGCCAGTCTGTTCTCTGTTTGCGAATGTCAGCCAGATAGCACTGGGACACTAGAGGTAAGAACATAAGAACATAAGAACTAGGAGCAGGAGTAGGCCATCTGGCCTCTCGAGCCTGCCCTGCCATTTAATAAGATCATGGCTGATCTTTTTGAGACTCAGCTCCACTTACCCGCCCGCACACCATAACCCTTTACTGTTCAAAAATTTATCTAGCCTTGCCTTAAAAACATTCAGTGAGGTAGCTTAAACTGCTTCACTGGGCAGGGAATTCCACAGATTCACAACCCTTTGGGTGAAGAAGTTCCTCATGACCTCAGTCCGACATCTGCTTCCCTTGATTTTGAGGCAATGCCCTCTAGTCGTAGTTTCACCTGCTAGTGGAAACAACCTCCAACTTATCTATTCCCTTCATAATCTTTTATGTTTCTATAAGATCTCCCCTCATTCTTCTGAATTCCAATGAGTATAATCCCAGCCTACTTAGTCTCTCCTCATAATCCAACCCTCTCAACTCTGGAATCAACCGAGTGAATCTCCTCTGCACCCCCTCCAGTGCTAGTATATCCCTTCTCAAGTAAAGAGACTAAAACTGCACACGGTACTCCAGGCGTGGCCTCACCAGGACCCTATACAGCTGCAGCATAGCCTCCCTGTTTTTAAACTCAATTCCTCTAGCAATGGCAGACAAAATTCCATTTGCCTTTTTAATTACCTGCTGCACCTGCAATCCTACTTTTAGCGATTCATGCATGAGGACACCCAAGTCTCTCTGCACAACAGCGTGCTGCAATTTTTTACCATTTAAAACATGGTCCATTTTGCTGTTATTCCTACCAAATGGGATGACCTCACACTTATCAACATTGTAGTCCATCTGCCAGACCTTTGCCCACTCACTTAGACTATCTATATCCCTCTGCAAAATTTCAGTGTCTTCTGCACACTTTGCTCTACCACTCACCTTAGTGTCATCTGCAAATTTTGACACAGCACACTTAGTCCCCAACTCCAAATCATCTATGTAAATTGTAAACAATTGAGGTCCCAACAGTGATCCCTGAGGCACGCCACTAGCCACTGATCGCCAACCAGAAAAACACCCATTTACCCCTACTCTTTGCTTTCTACTAGTCAACCATTCCTCTATCCATGCCAATACATTACCTGTAATACCATGCAACTTTATCTTATGTAGCAGCCTTTGGTGTGGCACCTTGTCAAATGCCTTCTAGAAATCCAGATACACCACATCCATAGAATCCCCACTGTCCACCATGCAAGTAATGTCCTCAAATAATTGCACCAAATTAGTTAAATGTGACCTACCCTTCATGAACCCATGCTGTGTGTTCCCAATGGGACAATTTGTATCCAGATGTCTTGCTATTTCTTCCTTAATGATAGATTCAAGCATTTTCCACACTACCGAAGTTAAGCTAACTGGCCTATAGTTACTTCCCTATTGTCTACTTCCTTTTTTAAACAATGGCGTCACATTGGCTGTTTTCCAATCTGCAAGAGCCACCCTAGAGTCCAGTGAATTTTGGTAAATAATTACTAGTGCATTTGCTATTTCCCCCATCACCTCTTTTAGTACCCTGGGATGCATTTCATCAGGGCCAGGAGACTTGTCTACCTTAGCCCCATTAGCCTGCCCAGCACTGCCTCCTTAGTGATAATGATAATTTCTAGGTCCTCACCTGCTATAACCTTCTTGCCATTAGATTTCGGCATGTTATTTGTGTGTTCCATTGTGAAGACCGACGCGAAATAATTGTTTAAGGTCTCGGCTATTTCCTCATTCCCAGTTACTAAATTGGCCTTCTCATCCTCTAAAGGATCCATGTTTACCTTCGCCGCTCTTTTACGATTTTCATATTTATAGCAACTTTTGCTGCCTGTTTTTATATTCTGAGCTAGTTTACTCCCATAATCTATCTTAGTTTTCTTTATAACTATTTTTTGTGGCTTTCTGTTGGCCTTTAAAGATTTCCCAGTCTACTCGTTTCCCACTAATCTTTGCTTTTTTGTATTTTTTTTTCAATCTGATACTTTCTTTTATCTCCTTAGACATCCATGGCTGGTTCTCTCTTTTCCTACAGTTCTTCCTTATCACTGGAATATACTTCCGCTGAGCACTGTGAAAAATCGTTTTGAAAGTCCTCCAAGGTAGCTCTAAAACTCTTGGTTAAGTTATGAAAATATCAGCTAGATTGGCAACTGATGGTCCCTGCCCAATGATGGATTGCATGCATATGTGGGCAAATGGTACAGACTGTATTCTGTTTTATGGTGTTATTCCAGTGGTGTAGTCTGCACTCAATTTTTACACGCAAAGAATTGTGTTATGGCTGATTATTCTGAAAGACAGCAGATGGTTGGAGAACTGTATCCCAGCTCAGGTCTTCAGGAGAGGAGGGGGAGTCAATCAGAAAGGAAGTAGATCAAAGCAACATTTCAAAAACTGAGCAATGGCATTTTTAAAAAAGAAATCTCAATTCTCTGGCACTGTGTTGCAGATGTGAGTTTTTTTTTCACCCTCTACTGTTGAAACTTGGAGAGTTCTGCTGTGTCAGGAGTTTCCTTATTCCGGGCCACTTGGGATTAGCTGTTCTAACTGTGTTTATCGCTTAAACTGAAATAACTTCAGTCTCTCATCAACAACTTTTCAATGTCTCGGGGGGAGCTCCAGAGTCAAAAAGATTGTTCATGACATCATAAAAAAGGAGCTTAAGTCCTTCCCACTTAACTAAAACAAATTGAACACTGAGTTTATTGGGAATTCATTTCAACAGATGAAATATTTTACTTTTTTTTGGTTACAAATCGACATGTCCTTAGTCCAGTAAATACAGGGCCCTAATTGTAAAGTGGGAGTAGATGGAGTCAGACCCAACTCATTAACTGGAGAGGCGAGTGCCTTTCAGATAGCAACCAGTGCACCAATATTAACCAGGTCAATTTACAGCCAAGGTTCCCCCAGTCTATATCAAGCCAACAGTTTTGAACCTGGAGCAATGGCTGAGGTGCTACAATTGCCTTCAGTACTCTTGAGGGTGGGGAATGAGTCCTGCGACTTATAGCTATCCAGAAAACCCTTCTGGTAAGTGCAATTTCCTTCGATGCTCAGCTGTAAAGTCTAGACATGGTGAAGTAGACTATTCATACTGACTGTAGAGGGTCATGTATGGAGAATTGCCATCTATCCTTGGTGATGGGACACATCAGCACTCATAGAAGATTATGACTTGACACCATCAGGGAAGAAGGGAACACATGTATGAACAAAAATCTATAGAAGACAGTGGAGCAGTCAAGGCACTTCAGCTGAATCAGATTCTGATAAAGGAGTGTTTTTTTTAATTTTTCACTTGTGGGACATGGGTGTTGCTGGCTGGCCACCATTTATTGCCCATTTCTAGTTGCTATTGAGAAGATGACATTGGGCTGCAGTCCATGTGCTATAGGTTCACCCACAATGCCCTTAGGGAGGGAATTCAGATCTGACCCCGTGACAGTGAAGGAATAGCAATATATTTCAAAGTCAGAATAGTGAGTGGCTAGGAGGGGATCTTGCAGGTTCCATGTATCTGCTGCCATTGTTCTTCTAGATGGAAGTGATTGTGGATTTGGAAGGTGCTGTAGAAGGATCTATAGTGATTTTCTGCAGTGCATCTTGTAGAGAGTACACACTGCTGCTACTGAGGTGTGAATGCTTGTGAATGTTGTACCAATCAGGTGGACTGCTTTGTCCTAGATAATGTCAAGCTTCTTGAGTGTTGTTAGAGCTGAACTCACTCAGGCAAGTGGGGAGAATTCCATCACACTCCTGACATCTGTCTTGTAGGTGATGAACAAGCTTTGAAGAGTCAGAAGGTGAATTAGTCACCACAGTATTCCTAGCCTCCGATTGCTGTTGTAGTCATGATGTTTATGTGGTGAGTGAATTTGAGTTTATTGTCAATGGTAATCTCCAGATGTTGATAATAGGAGATGCAGTGATGGTAATGCCATTGTATGTCACAGGTCAGTGATTAGATTGTCTCTTACTGGCCAGATCTTGTTGCATGTGAACATGGACTGCGTCAGTGTCTGAGGAGTTGTGAATGATGCTGAACATTGTGCAATTATCGGCAAACATCCTCACTTCTGACCTTATGATGGAGGGAAAATCATTGATGAAGCAGCTAAAGGTGGTTGGCCCAAGGACAGTACCTTGAGGAACTCCTGCAAAGATGTCATGGGAGATGAGACGACTGACCTTCTACAATCACGATCATCTTCCTCTGTGCCAGGCATGATTCCAACCAGCAGAGAGTTTGCCCTCTGATGCCCATTGCTTCCAGTTTTTCTAGGGCTCTTTGATGCCACATTTGGTTGATACCCTCACCTCAACATTGAAATTTAGCTCTTTTATCCATGTTTGAACCAAGGCTGTAATGAGGTCAGGAGCTGAGTGGCCCTGGCGGAACCCAAATGGGGTAACACTGAGCAGGTGCTGCTTGATAGCCCTGTTGCTGACACCCTCACTTCACTGATGATTGAGAGTAGACTGATGGGGTGGTAATTGATCAGGTTGGATTTGTCCTGCTTTCTGCACACAGGACAATTTGTACCTGTATCTGGACAATTTTCCACTTTGCTGGGTAGATGCCAGTGTTGTAACTTGGAAAAGCTTAGCTAGGGGAGCAGCATGTTCTGGAGCACAAGGCGTCAGTACCATTGCTGGAATGTTGTCAGGGCCCAGAGATTTTGCAGTATCCAGTCCATTCAACCATTTTTGATATCAGGTGGAGTGAATCGAATTGGCTGAAGTCTGGAAATTTTACATTCTAGAAGTAAAGCTGTGGCATTAAAAATAAACAGTAAATTCCTCTCTTTCATAGTGGATATCAAATTTGAGTTCCTTGCTAATCTGAGGATACTTAGTTTAGTCAATGTGGTCCAATGAAGCTGGTCGGAGAAAAACACTGTGGTTCTGAATTTCTTTTCATGTCAGCATTTGACAAATCATCTGCTACATTTCCATTCATTCTCCATTTTGTAATCTGGATAAAATGCTGACCTTCATCCTCCCAACTATCTCATTGCCAGCTGCAGGCTGACCTGACAGAGGGGCTCCAGGTGAGTTGAAATCAATGACTCCTACAACCAGCTCCTTATCATTCAGTCCAGAATTGTAGAAATCATATAATACCTTACCATGAATTCTCTGCTTTAGGAAAAAAAATTGGTCAGTGGAGGGAAAATATAGATTAAAGAATAATTGAAATAATATGGTTACTATCAACAAATAGATTAAAATTACAGAGAAATTATAGCATGAAAACTGTCCATTCTGTCTAAATACTCTTATGCTTTTTTTTTTATCATTTTCAAGTCAACAACATTGTGAGATGAAAAAACTCCCAATCAAGAAAAAGGACGAGATCAAAAATAGTTGCATTATTTGTGAAGTATTTATTATTCTTTGGGTGGTAAACTCTGAAATGCTATAGCTGTGTAATACAGTTTGATTTTAACTTGAAGATACTTCATTTAACTGGCAATTCCATTATTAGCATGCAAAAAGCATTTGGATTATCATTAGACCACATCATAGCACACTTTGTAACACAAAAGATGACAGTCAGCAGATCTACTCCAATTATTCAGTTTCTTGTCTGAGGCAAAGGAATTGTTTGCATGAAAAATGGACATAATCTTAGTTAAAGATCCGTATACTTGTTTATAGTCTTTATTCAATGAATGAATTTATTGCCAGCAGTTAAGAGGTTATGTTATCTGCCTGCTTTAACCCTCATCACCTGATGTGCATCAGCCTTGACTCACCTGTACATTCTGCAGGTGTTGTCCCTGGTGAGAAAGTACTTATCCTCAGGAAACAATGATTCAGAATCCTTCCAGAAGTCAACAGATGAAATTACTTGTGACAGATGCTCCAGGTAATGTTCCTCTCATTCTTTCTTTACACGCTGAGGGCTTCATGGGAGTTTCAACATGTTTTCCAATTCATTTGAAACGTGATTCTGCCGGAAGTTTGGAACAATTACCTTTGGTTATTTATCTGTTGTAGATCATGATCCAATAAGGTGGGCTAGACCAATACTTCGAGAATTGACTGTTCATTAACGACACTTTGAAGGAGAAATTTCTTGGGTCAGAGTCAGATACCTAACAGAAAGCAGCTTTGCACCAATAATTTCACTGGATATTCACTTTGTGAACAAAGAACTGCTGTTAAGAATAATATCCAAAGACTGGAAAACCATTAAGCCTAACATATCTGTACTTTTTGATTAACATCATTATTATGAATCTATCATTTCTTTTTAATCCTTGGTCACTTCTTTCACTCTGGTTCTATTTATACTGCCTGCTTCAATAAAGTTTCATTTTGTCTAGAGTATTCAGATCTTTGACATTCATAAACGATTTTCTCTGACCAACTTAACCAGATTCTTTCAGATTTCTATAACACCAATTTTACTTCTCCTTTTTACTGAAGAAAATAAACATAACTCCCTTTATCATAAGTCAAATGTGTCACAGCTTTCTGATCTTAGAAGGCTGTCGGTTCTCAAGCCACTCCTGGGACTTGAGTGTTTGCATTGACATCGGAAATATCATGCTTTTTTTGGATGACATGTTGAACCAAGACTATATCTATTCTCCTGGGTCATTGTAAAAGATTCATGGCGGTATTTGAAGAAGAGGAAGAGGGCTCCATCCAATGTCCTGACTGATATTGATCTTTCTGCAAACATCGCTAGAGCAGATAATCTGATCAACGTCTCTTTGCTGTTTGTGGGTCCTGGCTGCCACATTTCCTAACATTACAACAGAGATTACACCTCAAGAAAGTTCTTCATTGATTGTTAAGATTAAACCAAAGGATGAGAATTTCAAGTTTGAAGCATTGGCAGATAATGAGCCAATATAGCTAAGTGATGACAGGAGAGGTATGTGATCATGATGTGGGATGTGGGGTGGATTACAGACAGCAGACTTTTTGATGAGCTGAAGTCTAGAGGAGGTGATTGATGGAAGACTAAGCAGAACAGCATCAGAATATTTGTATCTGGAGTTCACAAAAACATGAAGGAATGTTTGTTGGAACAGATAGATTAAGACAGGAGCAAAGAGGGGCAACGTTGTAGTAATGGAGGTATGTGGTGTTTGTGGTGTCGAAGCTCAGCTCTAACTTGAATAATCTGCTTAAACTCGAGACAGTGGGAGCGGGTTGAAATTTCTGACAAGTGAATGGAATTGATGAGGGGAACTGACAATGGTAGGTTTGGTTTCCTCATTTATTTAAATTGGAGGCAGTTGCAGTGGATCCAGGACATGGATATCAGACAAATAGTCCGACAACCCAGAAACATTGGGTAGGTCAAGAGAAATTCAGAATTGGATGTTGCCGGCACAATATCTGTAATCTGACTCCAAGTTTGATTTTAATTCTCAGCACTTGAACGGTTTCAAGTAAATTAATTTCCCCACTTCCCCAACTAGCAGTTTCCCCCTCACACCCCAGCCCACCCTTCATGTATACAGATGATGATGCCAAAGGCAAACATTATATATTTATAAAAAGAAGCAAAAACTCTGGGTAGATACTTAAAGGATTTCAGTGCTAGCGCTGGAGCAGATTTAGAAGCCCTCGCCTGAAACCCCAATGTAATAGGTAAAGTGGAAGGAAGTGATCAAGACTAAGCTTGACAGTGAGGGGAGGTGTACAGGACAGAGAGTGTGGTCAACTGTATTGAAGGCTGTACGATGGTTGAGGTGTATCTGACAAAGAGTGGTTACAGCTACAGGCAATATTGCTGCTGTGACTGATACTTGAGATATTAATTGAGAATAATTTGCAGACCGGGATCTCAAAACAAGTTCAGACAGAGTCAGCAGAGTCATCAAAATCTGAATATCATTGAGCTTGGTCACGGTGATGACATCGGTAGTGTCAAGAGCGCTCAGCACAGACTCGAGTGGGCCCAGTGTGGACTTGTGGCAGCAGCGAGGAGGCAATATTGGGTTACTGGTGGTGGTCTGGGCGCTGACTCAGGTCTGCTGCAGCGGAGGTAAGTTTGGGCTCCTGGCAGCATCTGCGTCCAGTGCAGATTCATGGAGACAGTGGTGATGGCGAGTTTGGGCCCAGTATGAGACCCAGTGGCATCGGCAATAGTTGCATCGCAAGGTGGGCCAGAAGTGAACTCATCAAGGTGGCGGAGTCAAATTTGGGCCGGGGAAGTACCCGGCAGCATCAGTGGTGCCTGCATTGGCGAGGTCCAGCGAAGACTCGTGGTGGTGAGTGGTGGACATGAGATGGCACCATAGACTGGCAACTTTGGTTCTAGTGGCAGCAGTGTGGGAGCCTCAGACCTGGCTACTGGGCCTTTGGCCCATGGTGGAGAAACCAACAAGAAGGACTGTAAAGTTGAACACTTTTTCTTTATTTCTCTGTTTTTATTTTCTATATTTTGGTTTTATTTTTCTGAGTTTTAAGATGGGCTGGAGCGTGGCAACACTATACAACATTTTACACTATCTTGCAACAAAATAGGCATGATAATAAATAAATCAAATCAAATCAAATATTGTTTCTGACAAGGCTGACATCATTCTGGAACTGTTTTAGGTGAACACCTGATTGAACAAATCCAACTGCAGTGCTCTTGGGAAGATAAGTACAGAGTTGGGAATTCGAGCATGTTCAACGATCTTGAAGAGGAGCAGAGTCATAGAGTCATAAAGTCATAGACATATATAGCATGAAAACAGACCCTTCGACCAACTCATCCATGCTGACCAGATATCCTAAATAAATCTAAATCCATTTGCCAGCATTTGGCCTATATCCCTCTAAACCCTTCCTATTCATATTTCCATCCAGATGCCCTTTAAATGTTACAGTTGTACCAGCATCCACCATTTCCTCTGGCAGCTCACTCCGTACACACATTGCCCTCTGCATGAAAACATTGCCCCTTAGATCCCTTTTAATTCTTGCCCCTCTCACCTTAAACCCATGCCCTCTAGTTTTGGACTCCCCACCCTGGGAAAAAGACCTTGTCTATTTATCCTATCCATGTCCCTCATGATTTTATAAACCTCTATAAGACCAGTCTTCAGCCTCCGGTGCTCCAGAGAAAATAACAGCAGGCTATTCAGCCTCTCCCTATAGTTCAAACCCTCCAACCCTGGCAACATTCTTGTAAATCTTTTCGGTACCTTTCAAGTTTCACAACATCCTTCTTATAATGGGGAGACCAGAATTGCACAATATATTCCAATTGTGGCCTAATTAAAGTCCTGTACGGCCACAGCGTGACCTCCCAACTCCTATACTCAACGCACTGACCAATACAGGCAAGCTTACCAAATACCTTCTTCACTATCCTACCCACCCGTGACTCCACTTTCAAGGAATTATGAACCTGCACTCCAAGGTCTCTTTGTTCAGCAACACTCCTTACCATTACCATTACCATTACCTTACCATTAATTGTATAAGTCCTGCCCTGATTTCATTTCCAAAATGCAACACCTCACATTTATCTAAATTGAACTTCATCTGCCAATCTTCTGCCCATTGGTCCATCTGATCAAGATCCTGTTGTACTCTGAGGTAACCATCGCTGTCCACTGCACTTTCAATTTTGGTGTCATCTACAAACTTACTAACCATACCTCCTAGGTTCACATCCAAAACATTTAAATAAATGATGAAAAGCAGTGGATCTAGCATTAAGAGACTGATGTACAAAATAAAAGGTAGGGATTTAAGTTTTTGAGGAGGAGATAATCACAGTGAGTTTAGGATGGGGCTGTAGTCACTGAGGAATGCAAATTGTATACAGGAATTCAAACTTTTGTTTTTTTTCATGGAATGTGGACTTCACTGGCTTGGCATTCATTTGTTGTCTAACTGTCCATGAAAATAAGATTGTGAGCCATGTTCTTGAACTGCTGTAATCTGTAAGCACTCAAAATGCTAAACCTTTCTCTAACAGTTTAGTGTAACTTGCGTGCTGTGTCAGAGTGAACCATACCATTTGAGTCACACATCGACCAGATTTCTTTCTCCTTCAGACAGTCACAAAGCAGATGGGTTGACGTCAAGTGGTGATAGTTTCACATGGCCACCATTACCGGGACTAGCCTTCCCTTTCCAATTCATTCACTAAAGTGAAATTCCACCAGATGTTGTGGTGTCAGTGAGATTTGAACTTAGAAATTAGCCTGAATCTTGTGATTATTAGGCCGGTGTTATGACCATTATGCCATCACCTTCTTTTTCAGTGGTCTGATAGTTTAATGGTAATGTGATCAAAAGAGTAGGAGCTAGGCTTCATGGAAGGAATGTCCTTGGAGAAAAATGGTGAGGAAGCTAGGGAGAAGCGTAGGATAAAGCCTAAAGAAAAGGTAACCTGTAAGAAGATTGACACAGCATGAAACGTCCAAAGTGGAGGAGAGATTAGGATTGTTGAGGACTGTTGGTCCAGCAGGTCTGGTGTTCAGAGGTTAGAGTACAGATGGTTTTAATCCAACTTACGCCGAGCTAATCAGTTGTTACAGGTGAGGGAGATAGAAGAAGGATTTCAGGAGGTAGCCAGAAATAGAGAAAAGTAGTCAGCGTTATCTTTATTCTCCAGGGTGTTCTTGGAATTGTGATAGTTTCTGTGGGAAGAGTGAGGCCTGACAAATATTGATGAGGTGGAGTCACATCTGATGATGGATGGCTAAACCAATCGCGTACCAGAAACAATTAAATCTGTGCCCTAGGAATTAAGGAATTATAGATAAAGCCAAATTGTGGGACTGTGGATAGTAAAAATTTTTCTTACAGACTATTCAACATTCAACCAAGGATGATTAACACAGAAGTCAGGAGGTATCATACCCTGGAGATTTAGCCAGACACGAGTCCTCTGTACAGGTCACTGTACAGCAGAAAGCTGCATACCACCACTAGTGCAGTTTAATTTAAGCATACAATATTGTAATTAGATTTGCTTTAGTATTAATTCAGTTTTGTCCCTTTCTGCATACATTATGCAACACGTTTGAATTTTAATCGATTTGGGGATATTGGGGGCTTTGAATAGTTTTGCTGCCAAAGGCACTTAGAATTCATAATCCCTTTTTAAATTCACCGTAAGGACAGAGTCACAGTGTTTAGTTTATTTTCATTGGAGAAATGTGGAAAGCTGCAGATGATATAAATATAAACATTAAAATTAACTGCAATTCAAATTGTGGTCATACAAACAGAAGCCACAATATTCAAAGGTACAAGGCCACAGGCGAGACCAGAGATTAGAAGAGACATTCCTTCTTCCTAGTAACAGGTCAGCTGGGGCCGATTTATCCCTTCAAACAGAGATAGGTGCCTTGGCTTGGCATCAGATTGGTGACTAAGATGATCGCCAACTCCATGGAACATAATTGCTTCTGCGATGTTGGGGAAGTCTGTTAGGTAGGGGAAAAGTGGACCACAGCCATATTAAACAATTGGAAGGTGAGAATCATTTCCTTGGGATTTGCTTGTCTAAAGGAATTTTCCATTTGGAGTTTGATAGGGTGGAATGATCTATGGGAAGAATGATTTGGTGGCTCAAATAATAACAACATTATTTTTCAGGGGTTATCACAGAGGAAGGAACATGAGACCAAGATTGGGCCATTCAGCTGCTTGAAGCTATTTTGACATTTAATTAGATCACTGTGATCTTCACTCCATCAACCTCCCTTGGTTCTGTGACCCTTAATACCCTGTCTAACAATCATCTATCAGTCTCAGATTGAAGTGATCAACTGACTTACAACTGTTTTTGGGAGGAGAGAGTTCAAGATCAATACCTTGAGGTATTGTTGCATAGACAGTATTAACATTATCTTGCTACATCATGTTTCAAACAGATCCCAGGATTCCATGTAGGGAATCTTACTTACAAATCAAAATAAATCAGTGTCGTAATCACCTATTACTATATTTCCCAGTGTAGACAAGATAGCTTACCTTGGAATTAGAAGCATATTCCATGCAAAGCTTGAAAAGTAATGCATCCCGTCCATTCTTCAAAAATGTAAAAAAAAACATTGTTATTATTGATTATTCCATAAGTTATGTCTTACCTCCACAAATACAGTTGGAAGTTCCAAAGGAATCAAGACTGAAACATCAGAAACACATTAAAGATGGATTCATAGAATAAAATAAGAAAAAGGCAATCTAATTTTCCCAGCCAAGTATTTTTTAAAAAAAGTGATGTTGATTCCAGCAGACAAATTTCATACGGGTGAGTACATCAACTTGTAAGAAAGTTTGGATAAACTTTCATATTTCATATGCTTAAACTGTGCAATTATGTGGTGATTACCAGCACAGACTGCACAACGTTGCCACTTTCCTTCCTAATGCTGCACTGTGAGTAAAAGCAGACTGGCAAAAGTGATGCAAGAGATCCCATTCTGTCCATTTCCTGCTCTCTTTCCAGGCCCATTGTCACTCCTAGCAGTTTGAAAGGGTCCAGCAGTGTAAGAGTTAAATGCAGTTGTGCCCTTTCTTCTGACTCAGCCTTCAAATTTCAATTTGGTGAAGTTGAATGTTTCAAAGATTTAACTGCTTTGTATATTAGTGAGGTTTTGTTTTAATGAGAACTGCTATTTCATTTTTTTCCTCCAATTGCAGTTTACACTGCTATTGTGAGTTGCACAATGCCAGCCTGGATATGCCTTTTCCCCTGTGGAGGTAAAGGGAAGGAAGGGGATGGTTGAATTATTCTCAATGCCAGTCCACATGAGTTGAGTTATTGACATCTTAGTGTTGATTAATCCAGCATCCTGCATGTTGACTATGCAGAAAATTATTATCTGTTTGGCAGAGTTTAAATGTTATGATTGCAATTTAAAAATATCAAGTGGAGCTTTCATGGACATTATTTGCATTGAGATTAAAGAGGAATGTGTACGTTATGTACGTCTGTATTACCAGGGCCCTTGCTTTATTGAAATTATGACTGTTACATGGTGTCACTCAACAAGTTCAAAGGGTGATGTTTGATCATGGTGTAAAATTGGAAGGATATTCTTTAACTCCCACACAGGCTGACTTCAGTATCTAAAGTAACAATGAATTGAAGATTGCAGCCAAGAGTGCCCAAAGTGGCATAATGGTAGCATGTCAAAATATTCCTTCAATTGAGCTGGAAAACTGACACAATTGAATACATATATTGGCTGTGAATGCCCAGGAATTAAGGTTGTTTAGCAGGCATTTGACCCCTTGACATGTCTACTTTCATTTTCCTTCTCTCTTCTTCATTTGGCATTTTTGTTTGTAGGTATGGACAGTGATCGTTGTGAGTGCCTGATTTGGGAGGGACAAGATGGGGCTAGCGACTGGATCAGAAACAGGAGTTAGATCTCTTGCAGATTTCTCTTTTCATTCCACCAGCTACCCACCACCAACCCCCACCCCACTCTGACTCCCAGAATAGAGGGAGACCAATTTTTGCATTCAGCATCTAAGATGAGATCAGGTAATTCAGTACAGGTCAGGGAGGGATCTAGATATTTTCTTGCACTTAATATTACACCAGAAATGTGTGTTTCACAACATGTGTAGCAGGTGTATCTCTGATGGATTTATACTGACAGATGAGGTGACTGGCTCTGGTGAATAACACACCTATGTGCTACCATCCAAAATGATGACAAACCTGTTGGACATAAAGGAAGAAAGCAATTTCAATTTGTCACAACCCGTAAGCATCATTAAACTTGCATCTCACCCTCAGGGTGATTGATTCCACCATACACCAGAAGTATTTTTACATTATGCCCTGTTCTGTTTTTCCGAGTAAGTTCTGAGTCTTTTCAACTGTGCTTTTCCTCTTAAACCCTGCCCAATTAGACAGGGCTCCTCACATGGAACAAGGTAGAACTTCTAGCTTTGAATATCACTTGATAGCGACCGCAGTCAATCGGAGTAGGTAACATTCACCAGATGTTAGACAAAGTGACAGACGGAATGTAGCTGATTCTTGGGTGATGTGGTGCACTGGGTTGCAGGGGGTATCAGATGGAGCCTTCCCTCCCTCAAAGAAAAGGTGGGAGAGAGCATAGTTTTTGCCAATGGCTCAGTTGTAACAAGGAGCTGATCTCTATCATGCCAAACACTGTTCTTTGCTGAAAGGATGGAGATCCCTCTTCAAAGATTGTTGTTCCAAATTCCATTTCCCAGACCCTTGTTTCTTCAGGATAGCATCTCAAATATGCCACCTATCACCACTCTTGTAACTGGCCTGTGGGAGGTGCCTGATAGTTCTGCCAATACCTACCTTCTGTACCTTCTGTAACTGAGATCAGGAACTCATCAAGTGAGGAGACATCAGGTTGGGCCTGCTCTTCTGCAGGTATCAAAATGTGCACTCAATACTATACTGCACAGTTAAGGAAACCCAATCCAAAGGTTAGTAAAAGGGACCTAAATAAGGAAAAGAAACCAGATCTTAATATTGAGCTATTATCTGAGCACTTTATCTCTATATGACAGGGATGCCCCCTACTGGTTCACTAGTGAATTAATGGAACCTCTTTCCTTTGTGGCTTTGCAAGTTGGAGGGTTGAACTCAGTTTTGCACTAAACATGTGGATAGGTGACAATCAGGTTTTAATTCAGAAGATTCCGAGTAATTAGTTGTGTAAGACAGGATCATGAGGCTGTGGCCGAGGCAGCGAGGTTTGCTTTCTGTAATAACTCTTGATGTGAGCTGAGGTAAGAATGGAGCTGCTTGAGTTAACTGTATGAGTTTCTTGTTCTCAGAGAAGGTTTCTACTTCCAGAAAATATATTGACATGTTTTAAAATATGCTAGTCAGGGTAGTTTCCTACAGGAAAACATTGTGCATGTGTGGTTTCTCCAGTATTTATCTGCTCCAAAAGACCATGTACTTAGAAAATGAAGGTTTTATTGTCAGATTGTGCTAAATTAATTGATTTCCGCCTTGTGAAATGTTGGTACAAATGATCTTATCAGCCCTATGCCAATGAAAGGTTGTGAGGGTGATGGTTGGGGAAGGATGGTGTTTGAGGAAGGGGAAGGTTGGTGGAAATCAGCCCAATTGTCAATTCCCCACCAGTATCCTGTGGCGTCTGGTGGGCAGTGGGGGAGGATAGGAGTTGACTAACCTGAGATGCCCATTACAGATAAATAACTGCGCAATATCTGATTTCTAAACTCACCCACAAAGAATGGTGACTCAAATGCAATACCAAAGAGCTATTAGCATCCGTGAAACATACACCTCAGTGACACCTCAGGACCTTTGAGAGAGAAGACGTAAGACAACTCCTGAGTGTGAATCTGAGATGAGTGGTAAGCGTAAGGGAATTGGTTGTGCCATGTCACAAAGTACCCCTTAACATGAACTGCACTGCTAGTAAGGATAACTGGAGAGATATCAAGTTACTTAATATATGCTTCATCGGAAGGATGAATGATTTCATTGCTGAAGTATTCTGTGTTCTTATCTGTGTGGCAATTACATAAAATATACGTGTTTACACGGGTACCAGTTTGGCAAGGTATATCGTGATCTGTAGATAACACTGTTCAGGTATCCAGTTACAGCATACTGCACATGACTCATCTATGCTCCTGATGTGTTCTGACTTTGAGGTACAAATCATTTTACTGTTCTGTTTTTCAGCTGGTTTGTAACCCTTCAGCAGTTCCATGGAAAGAAATACTTAATGAGTGGAAAAGGGAAGCCTAAAATAAAGCGAAAGATGTCACAAAAATGCAGCCTACAATTTATTGCTGATTTGTAGCACTGTTGCCGTCTTACAATATTGTGCAATTGTCCAGAGTTTCTGCCACTCAGCATGGTATGGGTCACTTAGAGAGACGATATAGGATTGTTGTTTATTTAACAGCATAGGACTACTCACTAGGTGATTGTCTGGACTTGCTGTTTAATCAACAGGGTAAGGGTCGTTCACTGTGTAAATCTCTGAACTTTAGGATAGTGGATAGGGCCGAGCTTGTACATCTTCCATGATTTGGCTTTTTGGCATCTCTTTTATCTGATTACTGAATGGAAGTGACCACACAATGTAAGTAAACATCAGATCCCATAGTCTGTTTCTGAAATAATTTGCCTTATCCAAAACTTGGGCAGCTATGATGATATAATTTTGTGGTAACTGTACGCAAATTTAGCAATTTTTTGAGTTGAATTTTGCAACTCGTTGTGATGCGTTTTGAACTCAAGAATTCCAGGTGAAGCAATATAGATTTTTCATAATGTACAGACTAGATTTTCAGTTGCTCTTTTGGCTGATAGAAAAATAAACAACATGGTTTTTGTGGTAATGTGAACTGAACCAGACACCAGATCCCTCAATATTATCCTTTACTAAGTGGTTTATTGCTGACAATCCATATCTCTGGGCTATCACTTTATTTCTCTGGCTGCTTCAGAATGGCTCTCTAATTCCTACAGGCTGGGTTGATAAATATATTTCGGGGGGAGAAATAATGTTCGGTGCAAAAGGGATTTTATCAGGTAACTTTAAAACTCGATGGAAACTGCCAATCAAACTAAACACGCAAGCTGTTGATCTTTGAATTGAAAGGGTGGACTTTCTTTCAGATTATCTGAACAGACCATAACCTCTGAATTCTGCAGTCTTGTGCATGCAAATAGGCTGGTTTATTTTTCCATCAGCAAATCTGCTTCTTAACCCCACATGTACTGGGGGAGAACGAAGGAAGGCATCACCAATAACATTAGAGCAGGCGCTTGAAAACAATTGGGATGAATAATCTGCCTGGTAGATTATTCAAGTAAAATAACAGTCTGGGAAAGAGCTGTGATAAACAAGAAGTAGAGGTAAAACTTGTGCAACAAAACCTGCAAGGGCATGGGGCAAATCAGTCGCAAATACAAATTTGGGTTTGGCCCTTAATCAGGTGAGGGTGGTATTAAGTCTGAACTATGCAGTCACTTTCAATCAGTTATATTTCTGAACAATAACAAATCTTTTCCTATGTTATTGTCCAAAAAGTAGAAATCATTGAAATAATTTATAAGATGTTGAAAGCTTTAAAAAGGTAGTTGATTTTAATAAGCTTTCATCTAATTCATTGTTCATTGCAGCTTCATCTTACAAATATAACATTCCTGCAAGTATGCACAATTGCTTTCTTATTTGGAATCACATGGGCTATTTGCGACTGTCTAAAGCCAAATTATAGCTTTTGAAGAGTTTATCTGCTATTTTTACTGCCCTTCCCAAAAAGCAGAGGAAAGTCAAAGCTAAAACATGACCACCTCCACAGAGACTAAAATAAGTCCAAAGATTAAGTGAAAGAAACATGCTTGATAAAAACTCTGTGCATAGCCAGGCTGATGTGCATGAGAAAACTGTCTAGTCGGATGGTTATCCACTTTCTGGAGCCTCAGCCGTTGTACAGGGACACCAGAGATGGTGGTAAGTGAAGTTGGAAAGTAAAAGAATGACTGCTTCAGAAATGGGTACGAATGGACACAATGAATCCTCTTGACAGCTAATGACTGGAGAATGATCAGGAGCCTGCTTGATTAAGTATGGACAGTCCTTCCATGTCCTCCAACCTCTGAATGATGTAGTGATTGGTGAGTTGGTTGAGAAAATATGAGGAGATGGAGAGTTGGGATTCGCAATGTTGAGGAAATAAAAAGTTTGATTCTGCAACTAAGTTTTGAGACAAGAAACTTGCTAATGAATCAGTTACAGCCTCATTTGAAAGCAGTCTCACATTCTCCCACACACTGTACAGAAACTAATGCTGAATCTTATGTTTTGTTTAGCCACATCCGAGTTGCATTGAGTTTTCTGGAAGGTTTGTCATTGTGAAATGTAGTGAGTTCTTTCACATAACTTAATACACATTAATACCACATTAATCAACCACCACACCCCTATGGCATCTCTCATGTCATTGCAGCCCCACTCACCCAGCATTGTTCCTGGAACCAATCAGTACTCAGCAGGTATCCAATGAAAGATTGATTCTTCTTGCGCCCGTGCCATCTTTGAAACTGGGCTAGCAATCTGGCATTGCCCCTCACTGGCAACATAATGGCACAGCAGCAGTGTGTGCTAGCAACAAGCTGTATTGCAGGAATTCACCCAGGCTCTTTCTAAACTCAAGACCAACCATTTTGAAGGACAAGGGCAGCATATACATGGGAACTGTAATGATCGCAATGAGGTCAGCCAGCTGGATTTCTTAGAATATGAATTCCTTGAGTGGGGAAATTAATCTGGTTCAATCATGAAATATTTGAGTGTCAGGGATGTTGACACTCTGGTGCCTGACTCTTGATGAGGCCATGCTATTGTCAAAAACTGTTCACATGTAAAGAGTGACTGAGTGATGGGATATCAGCCTCTGTCGAGTTATTTCAGCAACACAGCCGCCTACAAATTTCCCTCCAAGCCACTCACTATCCTGACTTGAAAATATATCGCCTTCCTTCATTATTCTGGGTCAAAATCCTGGAACTCCTTCCCCAGCGATGTTGCTGTCCCTGCAGCCAGTGAACTGCAGCAGTTCAAGAAGGCAGTTTACCACTACCTTCTCAAGGACAACAATGGATGGCTAATAAATACTGCCAGCCAACGACATCCACATCCCATGGATGAATTTAAAAAAATCAAAAATCTATGTTACATCCTGTCTAAACACTCTCTAAGTCAGCTCTACCCTGTCGCCAACACCCACTGGACCCGAGCAACCTCTTTCAAAGTATTTGGAGGACAATTTCTGGGAAAGAAATGTTTTCAGGAAGAATAAGTTTCATTTGACAAGGGTGGCAACTAAAAGACTAGCTCAGCCTGGAGGAAGCTCTAAGGGGAAGTATCTAAATTGGATTGGACAGTGGATATTGTAGCTTATAATGTTGTTCCACTTGGTTGAGGCTCGGTAGCTGATAAAGCTGGTAATAATTTAATGAATGTCAAATGCTAGGGTTTAACGTTGTTTGTAAAGCTGAGTCACTTAAAATATGTATGGAATGCTGGATCAATAGAGATGTTAGGAAGAAAAAGCTGGAGTTACAGGCAGAAACTCCCACTGGGAATTCATGGTCCAATATTAACTCTAAAATCTGGCTTGATAATAATGATTGGTAAAGAAATTAATTTAGGCTCAGTTTGAGCCTGATACAAGTGCCCTAACTGCTCAACTGAAAAGCTTGAGGATAACCTAAAATTAGGCCTCAGGCCTTACTAACATGACTGAGGCATTTCCACAACCAGATTATACATTTTAGGTGATATGTATGATAGACACCTTGCCTCACCCCTGGCAATCCGAGGAAAAAACTCATAGATGGGAGATTGAAAATGGGCTGGCAATGGCCCTGAGACACTATATGTGCTCAGGAGAAGTACAATTTGTTTTAAGGCAGCTGATTGCTTGGTGGAACTTGCACTTTGAATACCCGAGCAGAGCAGGTTGTCAAGCATTGAACATCATAAAAGGTGTGATGTATAACCAATTGAAGGGTCCAGTGGTTTTAATAGATAACCAGTATGGGTTTAATGAAATTTAAGTCCACCCCTCAGTAACCTGATTGAAATTTTAGAGAAAGGGACCGAAATGGTAAAACATTATAATTCATGTTGACTCCATGAACGGGGACTTCCAAAACAAGTGAAAAAATTTTGTGTATGGATAGCTATTTAAAAATGTTAGATTCCAAAGGGTTGGGAAATGGAGGAGATATTGTCCTTTAGAGGCGATACAGGATCTTGAATGAGAGGGACATTTTCAGTCACAGGGATGAAGTTGTTAGTTAATTGTGAAACCATGGAATTGTGGACTACTGACATCTCCTAGAGTTTCCTTAATTACCTTATCAAGTCAGAGAGAAATATCCCAGTTGTTCCTGGATTGGTTTCAGCTTTTGTTTTCCCTGTTTCCCTGCTCCTCCCAGGAGATAGCATGACTAGATGAATGGTAAATGACAAGGTGGGGCTTGCTTGAAGAACCTAATTGTCTGTTTTGACCTTTTTTGTTTGTCCATTTTTAACAGGCTCAATACTGAGCCAGAGGACGTGACTAAGAATGTGAAATCTTTTTACGCAGTGCAATATAAACAATAGATATTTATGTAAGGAAGGTGGAAGACACATTGGTTGCTAAGATCATCATTGGTTGGAAGTTGTCTTAAACACCTTCTTTCTCCATTTGTCTTTAGATATGGATAAAACACAAACGCGTGGCTGATTTCTTTCTTCATTTCGAATTGGATGGTTCTTTAAACATCTTCAGTTCTGCAAAGGACATTGCTGGGGATGATTTATGAATGAAGGGGTATTCTCCCTCAAAATCCTCCTGACTGTAATCAACTCTCAGTGCTGGAGAATTCCATGCCATCTTCTTTTTGAACAACTCTGCAGTAAAAATTTTCTGCAATAAATGCGAATGACCTGGAGCTCTTTGTCCATGAAAGCAGTGGAAGCAGATGTGATAAGTGTTACAAAAGGAAATTGGGAGGGGACTAGTTTATTTTCTAGTTTATTAAAGTAGAAAGAGAGCAGAGAAGATTTACAATAATGCTATCTTGACTGGAAGGTTTGAGTTATAAGGAGAGACTGTTAGGCTGAGACTTGTTTCCCTGGAGTGTAGGAGGCTGAGGAGTGACCTTATAGAGATCTATAAAATTGTGAAAGACACAGATAAGGTAGGTAGCTAACAGCTTTTCCCTGTGGTAGGGGAGTCTAAAATTGGAAGGCATAGGTTTAAGGTGAGATACAAAAGGGTCCAGGGGTAATTATTTCACACAGAGGGTGGTGATTGTCAGGAAGAGGTAGTGGTGGAGGCAAGTACAACTTTGTCATTTAAGAAACATTTGGACAGGTACATGGATGGGATAGGTATGGACGGATATGGACTAGACACAAATAAATAGGACTGGATTAATTGTGAAAATTGGGCAGCATGGACAAGTTGGGCCAAAGAGCCTGTTTTGATGCTGCAAACCTCCATGACTCTATGACTTGAAGTACACACGCATACTGAGCCCGAGAATTGGACTGATATGGTATGCCTACAGAAATTTTTTAGGGCTCTTGTGATGCAATGGTTGTGTCCCAGTTAGGAGGCTAGTGTTCAAGGTCTGCCTCCTTCTGAGGTGTATCATAACATGTTTGAACAGGTCAACTTAAGGAAAAAAGCTACAGAGAGTTGGTGTGACCACGAAAGGCTAGATAATTCTCTTTGCTGAAATGACACCTTCACTTTATGATGAGGGGCGAAATGCTAAGGCAACAAGTGAAAGCTGAGGAGATTCAGATGGTGATTGAAATATGGGTGAAGAACGTTTACACCAATGGTAATAGAATTCCAGAAAAAAATAGGCTAAAGTATAATTCAAATAAGTTCACAAAACAATCGAATGCATTTCTGAAGAGACATCATACAGAGAGAGAGAAAGAGAGAAATCGGGAAGACAGTTGGATTAGTTTAAAGAGTTGTCTTGAAAAGGACTGTCATTCAAATGATGGGCTGAACTTCTGCCTTCAAAGCTGTAAACATCAATGATTTTAATTAACTAGGTGGGGGTGATCTTTAAAAAGGATGAATATATTGGGCCTGAGGCTTTTTCTTATGAATCATCTCTTTCACTACCTCAGGCATAAACTTTCCTAATAAACAATTAACCATTGTTTGGTACGCCAGAGAAACAGAATTCTCTGACACGTGAGATAACAAGGTGTAGAGCTGGATGAACACAGCAGGCCAAGCAGCATCAGAGGTGCAGGAAGGCTGACGTTTTGGGCCTCGACCCTTCTTCAGAAATGGGGGAGGGGAACAGGGTTCTGAAATAAATAGGGAGAGAGGGGGAGGCGGAAAGAAGATGGATATAGGAGAAGATAGGTGGAGAGGAGACAGACAGGTCAAAGAAGCAGGGATGGAGCCAGTAAAGGTGAGTATAGGTGGGGAGGTAGGGAGGAGCTAGGTCAGTCCAGGGAGGACGGACAGGTCAAGGGGGCGGGATGAGGTTAGTAGGTAGGAGATGGGGGTGGGGCTTGAAGTGGAAGGAAGGGATAGGTGGGAGGAAGGACAGGTTAGGGAGGCGGGGAAGAGCTGGGCTGGTTTTGGGATGCGGTAGGGGGAGGGGAGATTATGAAGCTTGTGAAGTCCACATTGATACCATTGGGCTTCAGGGTTCCCAAGCGGAATATGAGTTGCTGTTCCAGCAACTTTCGGAAGCATCGTTGTGGTACTGCAGGAGGCCCAGGATGGACATGTCGTCTGAGGAATGGGAGGGGGTGTTGAAATGGTTCGCGACTGGGAGGTGCAGTTGTTTAGTGCGAACCGAGCGTAGGTGTTCTGCAAAGCGGTCCCCGAGCCTCCACTTGGTTTCCCCGATGTAGAGGAGGCCACAATGGGAATGACAGATGCAGTATACCACATTAGTAGATGTGCAGGTGAACATCTGGTTGATGTGGACATCTGCACATCTGCTAATGTCGTATACGGCATCCGCTGTTCCTGTTATGGCCTCCTCTACATCGGGGAAACCAAGCACAGGCTCGGGGACCGCTTTGCAGAACTCCTACGCTCCGTTTGCACTAAACAACTGCACCACCCAGTCACAAACCATTTCAACACCCCCTCCCATTCCTCAGACGGCATGTCCATCCTGGGCCCCCTGCAGTGCCACAACGAGGCTACCCGAAGGTTGCAAGAACAGCAACTCATATTCCGCTTGGGAAACCTGCAGCCCAATGGTATCAATGTGGACTTCACAAGCTTCATAATCTCCCCTCCCCCTACCGCATCCCAAAACCAGCCCAACTTGTCCCCGCCTCCCTAACCTGTCCTTCCTTTCATCTATCCCTTCCTCCCACCTCAAGCCCCACCCCCATCTCCTACCTACTAACCTCATCCTGCCCCCTTGACCTGTCCATCCTCCCTGGACTGACCTATCTCCTCCCTACCTCCCCACCTACACTCACCTTTACTGGCTCCATCCCTGCTTCTTTGACCTGTCTGTCTCCTCTCCACCTATCTTCTCCTCTATCCATCTTCTATCCGCCTCCCCCTCTCTCCCTATTTATTTCAGAACCCCGTTCCCCTCCCCCATTTCTGAAGAAAGGTCTAGGCCCGAAACGGCAGCCTTCCTGCTCCTCTGATGCTGCTTGGCCTGCTGTGTTCATCCAGCTCTACACCTTGTTATCTCAGATACTCCAGCATCTGCAGTTCCTACTATCTCTGATGCATGAGTCTGTTCTGACGAGAATGAGGAAGACACTTAAATGATGCTACAATATTTACTTTTATAAGCTTTCGGAAATGCAGGTACTAACATTTATACAGATACTTAATGAAGGGATATTGGCAATCAGGTTTGTTCGCCTTATGTCTGGTTTATGTTTATCAAAATGCCATGATATATATCACAATGTCACATACCTCTCTGCAATCCAAGCAGTAGGGGAACAAATACCACCTGTCACATTGTGTATAGCTAGTGACGTGTGTATTTCAGTTCCAGTCAGTCTTTGTGTGAGCACTCCTTCACGTTGGGCTTTGGGCTTATGAATTTATTTCCGGGCCTTATATAATTGGTCCACTCTTTTGGACAGTAAACATTAATGGGGAGGTAGTGGCATGGGGTAATCTCTCTGAACTAGTAGCCCAGAGCCTCAGACTAATGTCTTCAGGATATAGGTCTGAATCCCACCTTGGCAGCTGATAGAATACAAATTCAATTTTTAGAAATGATCTGGAAATTTTTTTTAGAAAACTGGTATAATGATGATCATGTGACCAGTTTCAACCACCGTTTCAAAAATTAAATCCATCTCGTTCACTAATGTCTTACAGGGCAGGAAATTGGCCATCATTACATTGTCTGGCCTACATGTGACTCTGGTCATACAACAATGTGGTTGACTCTAAACTGCTTCCTCCATAACTAGCAATGGGCAACAAGTGCTGGCCCACTTCCCATAAATAAATAGAGAAAAAAAATAACAGTCGTCAGCATTCCAAGTAATGAGATCAGACCCTAAGAATCTATGAACCCATTTAGACTGGCGAGATGGTCTGGAGACAGGACTTCGCTCATCCTCTCATTATTCAACTAATTGACATATCTACTTATTACAGAGAATAGATTCCACGGGACAGGCCATATAGCACAACATGTACATGTAAACATCACTAGAGCCTCCTCCCATATTTTTGTACTCAATGTAGTGTCACAATCTTCCATTCCCTTCTTCCTCTTATGTTTGTCTACTTGTACCTTAAATGCATCCAATACTGTTCACTTTGACCACTAGCTAGTTCCATATTCTGACCAATTATTGGGTAAAGAAGCTCCTTTTGAATTTCCTCTTGGATTTCTTGGTGATTATCTTATATTGATGGTTTCTAGTTATGCTTTTCCCCACAAGTGGAAACATTGTCTCTGCATCAAAGCTATCAAAACAAATACCTTTAAGTGGTCACCTGTCAGTCTTTCTGCTTTATTCTTGAATAAATTGGGACAGCATTGGCAAGGCTTTTTCCTGTCCATCCCTATCTGGTACTTTATAGGACATGAGTAAACCAGACAGGATTTTATGACAATTGACAATGGTTACATGGTCGTTAGCATAGCTTTTAACTCCAGATGTTACAGAATTCAAATTTCACCATATGCCGTGTTGGAATTTGAACCCTGGATATCAAGAAGCAGACTCTGGATTATAAGTCTACTGACGTCATTACATCTGTGTGCAGCCTTCTCGAGAGAGAAGGGACCCAGCCTGTACATTATTTCCTGACATAAATAGCAGTACATCTCTCATATAATCGGTGTGTTTAGAATTACAATTCACATGTAACATGGGAACACACCTGGTCTTTGAAGAGGGAGGAGAAAATGATGATTACAGCAGCACATGGGGAATGTCAGGTAAGTAATGAAAGTTTTGCAAGAATGAAGGGCACCGTAAGATAGAGATGAAGGGGCTCACCCAAGAGTAGATGGTGCTGTCAAAGAATAAAAAAAGCACCGGACAGAGAATCCTAAAGAAGAATATGCAAATAGGAAGAGAAGAAGAGGACACAATTTCACTAACTGACCTTTGGATGGTTCAAAAATGATGTTCAGCAAAAAGTAAAAACACCTGGTATATGGGAGGGCAATGTTTTGTACATAGGCAGAGATGGCAGTTGTCTGGAGTGTCCCTTTGCTCTTATCCCTTAGAACTTAAGGGTAGAGCTGGGAAATAAGTTCAATGACCTGATGAGAGCAGGCACAGTAACACACAATTCTCTGTTTATTTTCTTCCTTGAATGTGATGGAAAGTAAAACACTGTTTATGCTCTAAAATTCATGGAGCTGAAATTCTTCAGGATCTCTGTCATTCTTCTTTCATAACTCCACTAGGAGACTGACGAAATGATCCAGTGAAACTGTAGTGGCTCTGGTTACCCTAGGAGCCTGGTGCTTCTAAGCTTCCCCATTGACTTGTTAGGACTGGAACATTTTATGAACACCCCTGACAAAGCAAATGCTGAGTGGAGGTCCCAATTGCTGGCTGAGCTGGGATTTCCTAAGCTGGAATTTCCTGTTCATTCTCAGCCTATTGCTCTAGATCTTGTGTTTTGTCAAACCACTGTTAAGAAGGTGGCACACCTCACAAATCTTTTAAAAGAGATAAAATAATGGCATGACAAAAAGATAAATTAGACGTAGAATAGGTTTATCGTCACGTGTACTCAAGTACAGAAGTACAAGAATACAGTGAAAAGTTTACAATGTTGTCCCACATGGCACCATATTAGGTACAAAGTATGTAGGTACAAATCTTGGATACAAAATAGAGAGGTAAAAACAGTTACATTACCTTACAATTATTCATAGCATAAGTCAGAAAAATAAGAAGTAAAGTTAAAGAGATAAACGTTACAGTCTTTCCATAAAGGGCCGGCAGTAGATCAATGCAGGGGGCTTCCACATGTGGTCTGACTGGGCTCACAAGCCGCTGACTGACTGCACTGGCCCCCAATCCAGTAACCGTCCCCACTTCAGGCATACTGGACATCCCGCTCCGCTCATGTCTCCAGCCCGTTTGCTATCCTGCTCCAACTGGGGCACGTTGGACATTCCCGTATTGCTCAGACCTCCGCCCCACTGGCCGTGCCAGCTCCACTTGGGCCTCCAGACTGCTGGCCATCCCCGCTCTGCTCAAGATTTGAACGTCGAGTCCACTCATCTCCTTGTCTCCAGCCCAATCCGCTCCGGCCCTCAGCCACTCCAATCATATCACCGCTGGTCCAAGGTAAGATTTAAAAAAAGACACACACACAAAAACTTTAATATGAGAGAAGAAGAACGGGAAAAGAGGAAAAAAAGCAAAAAATGGGTGGTATGGATGAGCCCTGGCCTGAGGAGCCCAGATACTGCCAACTTCATCGCCACAATCTTGGAATGTTAAAGGATACAAGAAGTGAGAAGAACATTTATTTAGGCTAATTGTTTCATGTGGAGGGAAGACCAGCATTTACCTCATTTTGTGCTGAACCACTCTATAGTTCCAGCTTTGCTTCTGTTTCTTTACCTGTATCTCACTTCTCTCTCTCTCTTCACATTAGCGAAGGTTTTGATTCTGCACCTTTACCCAGGACTGACCTTCCAACAAGTCTGTGTATTTGAGCTTTCTTGCTTTCTTCCATTGAAATGAGAGAAATAAGCGAATTGTTTTGAGAAACTCTAATGATGTCCTGTACCCATGAATCATATTCAAGCCAAGTGCTGGTTCAAGAGCTGTGGAGAATCCTGTTTGAGAAGTAATCTGTGAAACTCTATCTCCATAACTGAAAGTATAGTCTATTACTAGTGGTCCAGGTGGGCTACCTCCGGCAAATGTAAACATTTACCTGGGAAAAAACTGCAATTCAATTCACTTTTAGACATATTTATGGAAAACTACTCTCACACTCTCTCAGGTTTTGAATTGGCATATTCTTTCCCCACTGCATGCATATTTTAGCTTGAAGCCTCCTTATATCCATGCCTGCTATCAGCTATACCAAATGAAATTAATTTTTCAGTAGCCTGAGCCAAGCTTGTATTAGACACAAGGAAACAAGCTCAACCTGTTAGTAAGGTGCAGCTCAAAAAAGCAGAATCAAATTACTTGCAGTTGAGGCCTCACAAGCAAAGTTAAAGCATTTCTACTGGGGGCCCCTCTGGCATTAGCTCTGCTCGTTGGCAGCCTCACAATACAGAATGCCCCATCATAATTATGGGTGGTCAAAGGTCTGTTGTTATGTGATGGATCTTGATAGAGGTTTAGTGCTAGTTATACCTTAGAAGAGGCTACTTGAATTCCAAGGTGTTGGTAAGAATACTTTTTGCGTTTGATTTATTGTCGTCACTTGTACCGATATAGTCAATATCATCCCATACAAAGTGCATCAGGTTAGCAGAACAGAGTGCAGAATACAGTGTTATAGCCACAGAGAAGGTGCAGAGAGAGCGATCAGAATTACCATTTCAGAGATCGGTTCAAAAGTCTGATAACAGTGAGGAAGAAGCAGTTCTTGAATCTGTTCGTACATGTATTCAAACTGTTATATCTTCTGCACAACGGAAGAGAGTGGATGAGAGTATAACTGGGGTGGGGCAGTGGGGGTCTTTGATTGTGTTGGTTGCTTTCCCGAGGCAGGGGGAAGTATAGATTGAGCCAATGGATGGAAGGCTGGTTTATGTGATGAACTGGGCATGAGTCTCTGTGTAGTTTCTTGCAGTCTTGGGAAGAGCAGTTGTCATACCATGTTGTGATGCATCCAGATAGAATATTTTCTACAGTGCATCTATAAAAATTGGCAAGATACTTTGTGGACGTGCTAAATTTCCTTAGCCTCCCGAGGAAGTAGAGACGTTGTTGTTTTTTCTTGGCCATTGAGTTGATGTGGTTTTAACATTGTCAGATTGTGATTCATTTGGAGTCTAGAGAATGCAGAGAAATAAACTTTGATTTTTAAAGAAGTTCCTATTACAGAAGAGAAAGTTTTGGAGGTCTTAGAGAACATAAAGGTGAATAAATCTATGGGACCTGATCTAATATATCCCAGAACATTGTGGAAAGTAAGAGAGGAAATTACAAGACTCGTTGCAGAAATATTGGCATCATTTATAACTACAGGTGAGGTGCCTGATGACTGGAGGGTGGCTAATATTGTACCTTTGTTTAAGAAAGGCCGTAAAGACAAATAGGGGGACTATAGACCTGTGAGTCTGACTTCGGTTATGGGTAAATTGTTGGAGATGATTATAAAAAACAGAATTTATTGACATTGAGGGAGGCAAAAATTGATTAGGGATAGTCAGCATGGGCTTGTGCAAGGAAAATTGTGTGTCACAAACTTGATTGAGTTTTTTGAGGAAGTTACTACGAAGATTGATGAGGTCAGAGCAGTAGACGTTGTTTATTTGGATTTTAGTAAAGCCCTTAACAAAGTTCCACGTGGTAGACGAATTAATAAAGTTAGTCATATGTGATTCGCGGGTGCTTGCCAGCTGAATACATAATTGGCACAATGGCAGGAGACAGAGTAATGGTGGAAGGTTGCTTTCCAGACTGGAGGCCTGTGACCAGTGGTATTCCACAGGAACTGGTTCTGGGTCCTCTTTTGTTTGTCATTTATATATATGATTTGGATGAGAATACAGAAGGAATGGTTAGTAAGTTTGCGGACGACACTAAAATTGGTGGCTTAATAGACAGTGAAGAAGGTTTTCTAAGTTTACAAAGGGATCTTGATCAAATGGGTCAATAGGCTGAAAAATGGCAGATGGAGTTCAATGTGGATAAATGTGAGGTATTGTATCTTGGTACAACAAATAAGGGAAGGGCTTATACAATTAATGGTAAGACCTTGGGTAGTGTTATAGAACAGAGAGAACAAGGCAGGTACATAATTCTTTGAAGTTTGTGTCATAAATAGACGAGGTGGTTAAAAAGGTGTCTGGCAAGCTTGACATCAATACGCTGTCCTTTGAGTATAAGAGTTGGGAAGTCATGTTGAGTTTCTACAGGACATTGGTGAGGCATCTTCTGGAATACTGCGTCCAGTTCTGGTTGCCCAGTTATAGGAAGGATATTATTAAGCTGGAGCGGGTTCAGAAGAGACTTACCAGGATGTTGCTGGGTATGGAAGGTTTGACTGATAGGCTGGGATTTTTTTTACTGGAACATAAGAGGTTGAGAGGCAACCTGATAGAAGTTTATAAAATAACGAGAAGTATAGATAGAGTTAATGGTAGTTGGCTTTTCCTTAGGGATTTAAGACTAGGGGACAGATTTTTAAAGTGAGAGGAGAGAGATTTGAAAAAGACACGAGAGGCAAACTTTTTTACACAGAGGGTGGTTCGCGTATGGAATGAACTCCCTGAGGAAGTGGTGGATACAGGTACAATTATAACATATAAAAGACATTTGGATAGGTACATGAATAGGAAAGGTGTGGAAGGATATGGGCCAGGACCAGGCAGGTAGGACTAGTTAAGTGTAGAATTATGTTCAGCATGGACTGGTTGGACTAAAGAGTTTGTTTCTGCGTTATATGACCGTGTGGACATGTGTAGTTCTATAATAGGTCATGGAATGGTAGGGCTGGATTACCAATGCATTCTTCCCACCAGGATTGCAACAAGATTGAAATCCCCAATAACTTCTTCTTAGATGGCGGTTTCTTCCTTTTATATTCTGCCTCACTAAAGTATCATCTGCAATGCTGCTGATTACAGAGAATGAGGGTATTGACCTGGTTCTTGTTTGATTCAGCTTCTAGTAGGAGTGGGTAATAATCAGTCCTGCAGGGTCAGCCCCAGCAGACAAAGGAAAAGCAGATCATCGGTTGGAGAGCTGCAAACGCAGCAGTCTGGGATCCAGTCAGTTATATCCAGGGGCTGCTCACTATAGTTGATCAGGGCTCTAAGACAAACACAGTCCTGGGTGTCTGTGATGATTGTTGAGGCGGCTGCAAAGTGGCATATAGGGACAGCAGTGACCTGAAACTTTAAATCAGTTTTTTGCTTCACAGATGCTACCAGACTGCTGATCTTTTCCAGCAACTTCTATTTTGTTTTCTGATTTATAGCATCTGCAGTTCTTTCATTTTTTATTTGGGAGCTGACTGATGCTGGGTGCATCAGATGGAGACAGAATGTAAACTAGTCATTAGTCATAACGCTAATATTTGGTTGGCACTGCAGAGAGCTCATGTTTTGAGTATTCTGATTTCTTGCCTGCTGTGACATTCTCTATCTAAACAATGACAAGCTATGGACCTCCAATGAGCATTGGGGACAGAATAATGGTGACCTAGCGAGGTTTAGACAGAATGCGGGAAAGGACAGGTAAACTGTATGGTGTGGTAGAGAATGACAAAGATAGTTAATGGGGTTGTATGTGCGAGGGACTGTCAGCTGCATGCCATGAGCAACATGGATTTGTGGCTGCTGTGTCATTGCATCGCCAGTAAGGGATACTGTTTTTTAAAGATGACTGAGATTGCTTTCACCTGGGTGGTAACCTCAGACCAAGCTGGCATGGTCTAGTATTGTAGCCTCCACTGCTGGTCCTCAGAGAAGGGGAAGTCCTGCATTGGCACCACCCCGTCCAGCAGGAGATCCAGGACCCAATGAAGTGCCAATTACCCCCTCTGTGTGCCATGTCAAGGTCAAAATATCAGGAGCTATGCAGGGAAGCTTTGGACTCACTGTGAATGGGCAGAAGGGATACCAGTCCATTCAAGGATATATACAGAATGGCAAGCTGTTGTGGGAATAGCGTGTGGAAAAGTGGTTGTGATATTCAATGGGTCATGGTCGTTAATTAACGAGATGATTGGTGAGATATGGCAAAGGAAATTCTTTAAGTCTCAGGACAAGCCTTCCAGAAAGATGATGTCACTTGGACTTAGCCAAAAAAAACCATGAGATTTATCCCTCTGTCTTTACACATTATTCACATTATCGTACGAGAAGTAACAATGCAGAGACAGGCACCATTAAGTTGGATTTTTAAAAAGTGGGATATGCGTATAGAGCATTTCTGGGCACTGGTGTTATACAGGAGGAGAAATTTTGCGAGTACTTTAGAATCACTGGAGAGGAATCTTGGGGTGTGGTTTTAGGGATTTTGTCAGCTCACTGGACAGACAATGAGACATACTCTTGCTACACATCCTGGTGAAGGTCCTTCAAAGCCAATCCCAGTGAGGTATTAGTGAGATCACTGGCAGACCAACGCATCAAAAAACTGGGTGTGGAGGTCCTACCCAGAGAGAGCTGCCGGCCAATCAGGGACCATGGGGGAAGCAGAAGATGCTGCCAGAGTAGCCTCCAAGATGGCTCGGGGAGACAAAGCTTTCGGAAGCAGGGTCAAGATGGTGCCTCTCAGCAGACACCTAACCCCTTCCCTCCTAGTGTAACGCCCATCCTTCAGTTAAAGAACTTGCCTCCGTGCCACGCATTCCCTCCTACCCCCAACATCTGGCAGCATGTCTACACGGTTTCTGTTGTTCTATTCATGTCACATGGTGACGGGAATGTCTGCAGCTGAGTTATTTTCAGTGAGGCCCTTAAGAAGTCCTAGTTGGCCTCTTTAGGGCCTCATGGTGGCAGGGCAGGAGGGTCAACCATACGCTTTCCTGCCCGAAACTCATTTCAGTAGAGGTCAGCGGGCAGTGGTACTTTGGTAGATCACTGCTGTCAATGATGGAATGCCCTTCTCATCACTTTGTACAACACCCATTGGGAGCAAGGATTCTGCCCGACGATCCCGCAGGAAGATAAATCTGCAAAATACTGGTAAAAACCTAGAAATCTGCTCATGCTAAGACATTACCCCCCAACCCTTAGCCCATCGACACCTCAAGTACCACCTCCCCATCCCTCCCAAATACCCCTCAAATCAATATTCCCTGCATGAAACAAACTGCTCCTCAAAAAGCACCCTTGAAAACAAAAAGGGGGGGTCACTTTACATTACAATTCTGCATGGAATATTAAGCCTAATTATCCAGTCTGTATTCCCAGAGGGTCATGCTCTCCACCTGAAGCACAAAGTTGGAAAGTGAGTTATCTTTATCCCTCCCATTATTTCAATCCAGTCTTAGCTTGAAATTCAGAAGTTCAAGGGCAATGAGCTAATGTTTTGCCACACCAATCTCCCCTGCTCTTGATCCTAGTCGAAAGGCTGCAGGGAGGGAATATTGATACACCATCAATGCTGAGGAGCATGCTGCCGGGAAGGTATGGCTTGTGCTGTTGGGAGTAAATGCTCTCCAAACTGAGCGAGAGCCAAGATGCCAGAGAGAGAGCTTTGTGCCTGAAAAAAAATGGAGGCATTTCTCCAGCTGGCTATAAGCTATACTCTCATTCCTTCCAGCTACTCTCTTTGTTTTAAGAGAAAAGATATGAGGAATATATAACATTTGTCTGAATTTGGTTGTCACCCCCTGTCAGATCTTTCTGCGCTAATGGTACACTCCTCAGATCATTTTACTCCTTTGTCTTCTGAAGAAATGTTTCTGTGTGTATCCTTTCTTCATTTTTTCTGTGAGGTATATGACACTTTTCAGGCGGCCTGCCTTCGTCTCCTTGAGCTGTGTGGAAAGCTTTGTTTACATTCTAATGCTGAAAGCTCATTTCCATGTTGCAATTTCCAGTGTCGTCTTGTTTTCTTTGTTGGAACAAATTGTAGAATATTAATGAGTCTCCTTTCTTAGCCAGCAGTCAAGCAGCCAGGAGGCAATGCACTTCCAAGTGTGAAACTCTATTTCCTTAAGGAATATAGTTTTTATCTCCCACTCTGTCTCATTTAGCTTCAACCATCTGAAGGAACGCAGGTATGTTTTACATTGTGCTGCCTAGAATCACTCTGGGATCATTATGTCAGAAACTACAGGTGGGTTTACACTGTTCCACATGGGATAATCCCATGTGTCTGTCATTATAGATAACATTTGGCCCATGTAATCTCCTGGACTAGTTTCAAATCACCGGAGGAGGGTGGAGAGGAATTTTCCAGAATTTTTTTTTCTAATGAGCCCTGGGTTTTTTCTCTTTTATTCGTGCGTCTCCCAGGACATCATGTGATGAGTAGGTTTTGGTCATGATGCTCTGTCTATCAAAACGAAGGACAAACATGTTGGATCAACTGATTTTCACCTGCATGTTATTTCTGTGAATTTTATTATTCCACGTATGCCAGCTCCTAGATATCTTCAACATATCTCTTTAACCCTTTGCCCACTTCTACAATGATGAAAACGCTGGTGAGGACAATGATACGTAGTAAAGTACGTTCCCATTTGCAAATTCTTTGCGTTAAAACTATGGTGTGGGACAAGAGTTACTGCTGTTCTAGATATGCTCGTATCTGAGGTATACTATTGTTATGGACTTCAGCATTAAAAACAAAAAGATTGAACATTTTGAAACAATTGGGGGAAAATAGGTTCGAGCTTTATTGCTGTCAGTTCAAACATTTATTTTGCCCACTTGTAGAAATGGTTCCACCACAAAAAACAGTCTCTGTTGTGTCCAACCAAAAGGTACAGAATCAAATATTTCCAGCCTACGTTTAATGGATGGTAAGCTTGAGTAGAAGCTTTACTATTGCTCTAGCTCAGGACGTTTGAAATTTTTCTGCAATCACCTGGCCAAAGATCAACCAACTCAGCATCGAGCAATGATGGAATCACAACTTAATTATTCTCCACGGTTCAGTGCAATGTTGGATGCTGCATTTGGCAATTGTGCTAGTTTGTGAGTTCTCGATGTTACTTGGATGTGCTCTGAAAGTGAAGTCATTTTGTAAATTTTATAGGTTTTTTGGGCTAAGGGTGACTCAGGAATTGCCACAGTTAGTGTTTAGTCATAGTTGCTAGGAGAAGCTGGCCCTTGTGATGGTTAACACAGTTCTCTCTGTCAGGACACTATCCTCCTCGTGTTCAATTATTTTTAAATGAACTATTTCTTGTCCATCAAGCCCTTTTCATTTTTATTTGGTATTAACCACAATCGGTTTTCTTATTTTGAAGCACTCCGAGAAATATTTTTGCCGCTACACTGTTCGAACTGGCATTTTCCAAGAATTATTCTGAGCCCTATTTCTCATTCACATTCTGTCCCTTGGCGACTTCTGCAACATCAGGGTCAATTTCACTTATGAGCACAAGCAGTTTTGCCTTTTCTTCACTTTTGCCAATCATTGCTTTGCTTTTGCATTGGGAAACTGCTTGTCCATCATTCAGTCCAGGAACCATTGGGAAGACCAAAGTCTTCATCTCCAGCCTCTTCAGCGTACTCTGCACTCCTGCCATCGTTCTCTGAGTCGAACACCTCATTAGACAGTCCCACCATCCTGGAAATCAGCCTTTTCATAACCTCGGCATACAATCTGGTGCAGGTTAAAATTCCATCCTCACTTCCTTTGTGTCACAAAACCTGTCCACTTCCAGTTCCTTGCTGACTCCACACCTGAATCAGTCCATAAGCTACAGAAGCCATAACCCTCGCCTCAGTCACCCCCTTTCTTGACTTTTGCACTGTTAACAATGTGGCTGGCCACCTATCCTTTGCTCATCCAAAACTATTATCATATTCTATCCGTAGCCAATCACCACTCTCACTAATCTATATTGGCTCTTAGTTACCTAAGCCCGCAAATTTAAAATTCTCATGCTTTGATTTGGACTTACCCCTCCAAATGCTTCCACCTCTGTAAACCTCCAAGACTTCAGTATTCATTTAAATCTGTCCTCTAGATATTTTAAAAAGATTCTCCAAAAAAAAAATAGCTTTACGAAGATCTCAGTCACCACATCCATATTTCTTTTTGGTTTGATACCAATACTTATCTGATTGAGCTTCTATCATTGAGACATCTTTCTACATTAAAGCTTCTGTGTAAATGTGAATCACTATTGTCTGCTGGCACTCTGGGCCAAGGAAGAGATAACAAAGATCTCCTCCCCTGTTGCGGACTGGTAATATTATGGTGTGTGCAAATGCTCATCTTTCTTCCTCAGAAATAATCCGTAGCTCTCTGGTGAATTATGCTGTGTTATTACTGAATTAAACCTGTAAAACTACAGATTAGGTTGATTCCCTGCACCGTCTCCATCTTTCTTGTTTTTTTTCTCATTTCACCATGTTGAGAATTCTGGATAAAACTTGTTCCATCCAGCTCTCTATTGACTAAATAGAAGGTTACGAATTTTAAATTTGGGCAATCGAGTGCAATCCACCCCAGAATCCTTTCGTGTATGTGTGGCAGAGGAGTTATGCATTGTATGTGTGTAAAGCGTATAATAGAGAAGAAAAGGACTTGGGTGTAATTGTTTATCATGACATACATGTGAGTGGTACCAGAAGTAGAGTAGTACAAGTTTATCTAAACTGTGTCCTTGTCTGAGAATGAGATTAAGAATGTAGGAACATGAATAGGCTATTCAGCTCATTGAATCTGTTGTGTCATTTAAAACAATCATGGCTGATTGGACACTTCAATGCCTTTTATCTCCACTATCACCATAATCCATTATGCCATTGATAATCAGAAATGTATCAACCTCTACTTTAAATATTTTCAAAGACTGAGTTTCCACAGCTCTCATGGGTGCAGATTCCAAAGATTCGCCACACTCCGAGTAAAATAAATTCTCCTGATTCACTTTATTCTCAATTATGCCCCTTCTTCTAGACTCTCCAACCAGAGGTAACATCACGCTTGCATCTCCCCTGTCTATTCCTTTAAGTATTTTATATTTCAATGTAATCACCTCTTATTCTTCAAAACTCTGGAGAATACAAATGCCCACATTTATCCTCGTAGGACAGTCCCACCATCCTGGAAACATTACTGGTGATACTTCGTTGCATTTCTGCCATGACAGTAATATCTAACAATTAAGGCACATGAGAGGGACTGCTTGACTGAATCTAACCCACACTTTTAACTGGTGTCAGAGTGTTTGATGGGACGAGGTAGAGCTTTATTCTGCAAATACCTACCTCGGAGTGCTTCATGCTGATACTTTACAGAAGTGGAATATGTTTGCTTTTTACTTCTTGAGTGCAATAATGCAATATTCATTGCTTTTTTTTTCTGGAATTGTGAAAAAGAAACAATTGTCACTCAGTTTGGTGATTTTTAACCAACCTACCAGTCTAAATAACAAGTGAACTCATTGACTGGTTTCATTCAACACAAATTTTAAAAGTGGCAATGACAGAAAACTAGCCAATCACAATTTCCTTTGTGCAAAGCTCATTCCAGCAACTCTAAAAGAACTTAATTGGCTTGTAATCAGCAGAAATATGGAATCGATCATGCTCCCAGCTGTGTAGTATGTGACATTTAGTTCAAATGGCCCCAGTGAAGATTTCATAAAGGGTATTTTCCAGACCTGGACATAATGGTCCCATTAAACAGTGTGACTGAAATGTGCGGCGCCCAGATTTGGGTCCTGTTTACAGCACCACAATGTAAACAGAAGTCACTCACCACAGCAAGTTGGAGCATTGGCACTTAACCAACTCGCTGTGATCCAAACTCATGGAAATAAATGAACTTACAAATGGTAAGTTACATCTTCTTGAGGACAATGTTGAATGAGTAGCAAATGCTGCTCTTGCTAGTGGCGCTCACATTCATTAATTCTTATTAGAACAGTTATCTTTAACATGGTGAGGATGGACAAATGTAGATGATTTGGTTAAATAAAAACTGAAAAATCTATGGATGCTGTAAATCACAGGCAAAAGTAGAAACTACTCGAAAAGCTCAACAGGTCTGGCAACGTCTGTGGAGAGAAATCAGAGTTAATGTTCTGGGTCCAGTGATCCTCAGAACACAATTCTGAGGAAGGGTCATTAGACCCAAAACACTAAATCTGATTTCTCTCCACAGATGCTGCCAGACCTGCTGATCTTTTCCAGCAACTTCTATTTTTGTGTCTGTAGATGATTTGGTTATAAATTGTTACTTATTCAGTGATTACATTCTTGATGCCATTCATAATCCCAGCAGCTAAAACTTGGATCAGATCAGTTAAGGACCCTGTCAGGAGATGGGTCAGATCATTCCAGGACTGATTCTATTCTCTGGGATCCTGATGGGAGTCAGGTCTGCTCTGCCGTTGGGGAGCCAGATCAGTTCAGGACTTTCTGAGGGATTTGGGTTAGGCTGCACACACACTTGGCTCAGTGAGGTCTTCCAACAGGAGTTGGGTTAATGGCAAAGATACAATTACAACCTCCAGTCCTGACTTTAGCACAGTACTGGCTATGTTGACATATTTAGAACTTGACATTCGTTAGTATGATTTATTCTTGTTTAAAAAGCAATGTCTGTGTTTCTAATGTATTTTTTTCAAGCTGTATAATTTATTATGATTGATCTTTAACTGTGCCTGTATTTCCTAAAACCTTTAGTAGATGTGTTGCTTGTTCCCTTAGTTGGTGTTTGGCTCTTCATTGATGAAAGGGACAGAGTAGCTGCAGAAAGGGATTTTGGAGTTACTTCATTTTACTGGCCTTGCTTGTCTGTTTAGACAATTCTATTTTCTTGCTTTCTTCTGCCCCAAGGTTTCCAGTTCTTTGTCTACATGTCTACGATAGCAATATATAAGAAACATTTAAACAGATATATGAACAGTCAAGGAATAAAGGGATATGGTCCATGTGCAGGTAGATGGAGTTAGTCTAGGATGGTGTCATGGTCGTTACAGCCATGGTGGGCTGAAGAGCCTATTCTTGCTCTGTGCTGTGATATGCTATTTGTTGTTAAATTGTTGAAACTTCTTCAGATTGGGTGTCAACTATCATCCAATTTGACACATTAAATCTTCTAAATGCTCCAAACTGATAGTTCATCAGGCATTCACTCTCAGGTTTCCTCCACAATCTGTCTGAATGCAGATCATATCCTTTCTGTTTTCTTGGGTGAGTGGCAGTACAATCTGCATGGGCATGTGGTTTGCTTGTCATACACTAGTTTATTGTGTGTCCGTGTATTTGTTGTGTGCGGGTGCACCTGAGCATGTGTTAGCTGTCCATATTTTGTTTGTCAAGATTGATTTTCCAGGTACTGTCATTGGTAACTCGAATGTGAAACAGGCATTTATTTAGGGTTGGAAAATCAAGCAGGTATCACTCTAAGAGGTCTTGTTCAAAATGGCAGAGTGGCTCAATTTCAATACAAAAATGAATACCAATGGTACGAAAACCAATACAGGTATTAATCTAGATAACAGTGTGGAGCTGGAGGAACACAGCAAAGCAGGCAGCATCAGAGGAGCAAGAAAGTTGACGTTTGGGTCAGGACCCTTCTTCAGACCCGAAACGTCAGCTTTCCTTCTCCTCTGATGCTGCCTGGCCTGCTGTATTCCTCCAGCTCTACACTGTGTTATCTCTGACTCCAGCATTGGCAGTTCTTGCTATCTCACAGGTATTAATCTCCAATTTTCTAATGGAAACTATACTATATGAACAGATTGAATGCATAAAATCGAGGTCAGTACATTCTGGGCGAGGAAATCACTGATAAAGGGTGGAGTAGTTAATTTGGAGATTTTGTGGAAGCAAATTTGAAATAATGCAAAAACTGGATTTATCGTTCTTTTGCTGGCATTAACCCAATTCAACTTATATTAACTCGGTAAACAAAAGTGCTAGTCCTTCACTCACAAATGAAACCTTTCAGGACACATTTGAAATAAAGCGAGATCAAATTTCATTCCCAAAAGTGACTCGTTTTAAACCTGTCATACTTTTGCCTTTCTGTTTCTCCTGTTGTGGGTCAGGAGGGATGGTGAGCCGTTGTGATTGAGTGGGAGGTGTTTGAAAGGAAGCTGACATTGTACCTCTGTATATGCAACGTAAAGAGGTAAGCACAATAAAAGCACTGGGACCTATCAAACTGGGCACAGCCTTGCTTACGCTTACTACTCACTCACCTTAATCTATGGCTTTTGCCAGTGTAGGCAATGATACAGAGGAACAAAACTGTAGCCAATTCAGGAAGAACTCTGAGAAATTCTTCTCTGACTCCCCCAAGGCAGTTAAATGAGTTCCAGGAGATGGCAGTACTCCATGACTTCGCAAAAGCTAATAGTGTCTTTCCATATATAACTGAAAATATTCTTTTCCCTCAGACATTTTCAAGCTCCCTCTCACAAGTGTGCAGAAAGCCCGAAGCCTGTGTTTGAGAGTCAGTTCCAGATGTTTAAAGAAATCCTCCTGGCATTGAACGTCATTCTCTGAGGATTTGACATGGATGATCTCCATCTCCCACCATCCTTATCCATCTCAAATAATCTAATGAACTGGACTGAGACCAATCTCTTCATTATTTTTCAAATCTCAGTGATCTCCACTAAATGCCTGAATTTCTCTGAAGTAAATAACCTCAGTTCTTGGGGTTTTTCCTTTATCACTAAGAGTTATTTGATTAGGAACTTTTTTGTTTTCTCCCCTGTACTTTTTACAGAACTCTGTTAAGTTTCACTATATGCTGGGTCATGAGGTAGTCCTGCAACTGGTATCATCGTGTCAATTTCTGTGTAAGATAAACAGGGCCTAATTACCCCTAAGAAGAAGATCATTTGTTGGTGTGTCACAAATCACTCGGGGAGACTATTGCTGTGGCAACATACACTGAAACATACATGTTGTAGCCTCGAGTTATAGATAGTGATGGCAAAAGCCATCACTAGCTGGCCATAAATCTCTCCTTTAGTTAATACTTGCCACCTACATGTGCTGGAAAGGTTTTCTGTTTGACATTCAACCTGTTTGGTTTGGACATGAAACCACCTTCCACAGTCATCAAGCCAATCTGAGCTGCAGCTTCTGCCTCAGAGGAAGGGACACTATAACAGTGCCACAAGACTTCCTATAAAGACCATTTTGCAAGTGTTAAATTATTTATTCAGAAACATTGTGAGATCATCTCTCTCTAGCTCATCTCCATTACCCTACCTGGAGATTTTTGCGCTTGATCTTCTAGGTGTAGAGGTGGAGGATGGATAGATTCTTGATAAGGATGTGGGTGAAAGGGTTATTCGAGGTAGGCGGCAATGACTTGAGGTCACAATCAGATCTGGCACAATCTTACTAAACTGGCAAGTTAGGGCTTGAGGGCCTGAATGGCCTACTCCTGGTCTTTACATTCATATAGACTCCCATAGTTTAATTAAATATCATTTTCTAGTTTAATGTTTTCAATCTACTAACTGCACAATACATTTCTATTGGATATACCTGGAAGAACCATCATTGTAAGTCAAAAAGTATAAGTTTCTCTTGCTTTCCTCATTATAGAGATTGGTCTGATGTTCCTCTCTGTACTGTCCCCAGTGTTTAATTGTCTCCTTTATTTCTTGGTGAATTGTATGGGATGCAGTTTGGAAGATGCTTTGACAATGTTGTTGAATACTTTATTGATTGAGTTGGCTGCTGCTCTGGATTCACTGGACAGATTGAGATAGAAATTGCTGTAATGAAGGTATCCCAGGATCAATATCTTGTACCCTAAGGAAGGCACCAAACCCAAAATTGCAAATAAAAACAAACTACTATGGATGCTGGAAATCTTGATTTGATTTATTATTGTCACATTTACTGGGTTACAGTGAAAAGTATTGCTTTGCATGCTAACCAGACAAATCATACCTTACATAAATATATCAGGGTAATATAACAAAATGCAGAATATAATGTTATAGCTACAGAGAAGGTGCAGAGAGAGATCAACTCTAATATATGAGAGGTCCACTCATATGTCTGATTACAGCAGGGAAGAAGCTGTTCTTAAATCTGCTGGTACATGTTTTCAAATATGTATATCTTCTGTCCAATGGAAGAGGGGAAAGACAATATAACCGGGGGCGGGAGGTGGGGGGGTGGTGGTGGTGGGGGGTCGCGGTGGTGGGGGGCGCGGTGGGGGTCTTTGATTATGTTGGCTGCTTTCCCAAGGCAGCGGGAAGTATAGACAGAGTCAATGGAAGGAAGGTTAGTTTTTATGATGGACCTGGCTGCCTTTACAACTCTCTGCAGTTTCTTGCCGTCTTGGAATAAGCAGTTGCCATACCAAGCTTTGATCTTGATAGGATGTTTTCTATGATGCATATATAAAAAATGATGAATCATTGTGGACATACTTCATTTTCTTAGCCTTCTGAGGAAGTAGAGGCATTTGTGTGCTTTCTTGACTATAGCATCGACACAGATGGACCAGAACAGATTGTTGGTGATATTTACTCTTTGGAACTTGAAGCTCTCGATCTCTTCCATCTCAGCGCCATTGGTACAAATTAGGGTGTGTCTTTCACCCTGAAATAAATCAGAGAGGTTCAGGAGAGGTTCAGCAGATCTAGCAGCATCTGCAGAGAGAAAAAACAGTCCATGTTTTGAATTTGATCAACCTACTTGACTGAACCTCCAGCATGTTAAAGCAGTTGTGAAAGATTCGAGCCCAAGCCCACAGTCTAAAAAAGCTTTGACTGTAGTGTTATGATCCTGGCTTATGTTATTAAAGTCAGATGCCAGACTCAAATCTGCTTGAGGGAATCATATTTTGTTTTGTTTTTATTTAATAAATTTGTTTTATTTACTTCACTGAAACACAAGAATGCAATGCTGCAGATTTAGCTTTAAAAATAAAATATGTTTATTTTGTAAGAGAAAGGTAACAAAGAATAAACAGACTATATACGTATAACACCATTATATTACAGTACTCAAACACCAGATAGAATTCACTTCTTTATTATATTCTCTATCTATAAGTTTGATTCAATTGTTTCTTTCAATTATCAGTTCTGAGAGTCTTATAGCCTCTTCCTTGATTAGTTGCACAACTGAACTTAGACTTTTTCAGCTTCAAGTAACCTTTTCTGCATTCTAACTAAACAATTTTGGTCTGGAGCTTTAAAACGAAAATCCTGATGCTGAGGTAACCTATTTCCTAACCATTCTGCACCAGGTCCTTCCTCTAGGAGAAACTGTCTCATACACCTAACTTCAATCAGGACTTCTGTAAACTGACCAACAAAAGCTTTTGAAGCTTTGGGTTTAACTGCTAAGCCAAAAGAAAAAGTCCTGATCCTTCCAAACAGAAAGCAAACTCATGCTTCATAATGTTTCTTCTGTAAACCTATTCCAATTAAAACAAATTTTCTTATTACCCAGTGACTTCCCCTCTTTTGTATTGGTTTAAAACATTCTTCAGAACTACTGACAGCAATCATTAAATCCTGCTCACTTACACAGATCCACATCCCACCAGTTCAAATTTCAAAACTCTAATATAAATGATATTAAAATAAATATAAATCACAGGCCTTACAATACAATAGGACCGTGATGCTTGAGGCTCTGTTGTAATTGATCCTAAAAATTACCATATACTCAGGGCAGTCTGTCAGACAGAGATACATGACTACATAGGCTGGACAGTGGATTCCTTCACAGTTGCCAGTAAACTATGCAGGATTTGGTGTGCAATGTCAGAAAGGAATATTCGTGCTTAGAAGGTGTCCTTCATTTAAATGAAGGTATTTTGAGGCTCAAATCTCTTTCCTTTACAGCTGAGGAAGAACATGCTCATCCTCCAACTATCAGGTTCATACTCCCTTGTGCTCTGCTTGGCCTCATACACTCTCCACAAATTGATTTCCTGTTCTTCATGGTGTAGGATATATGTGTGTGTGTTTGTATTGGAAGGAGTGAATGATACAGAGTCCTTGTGTGCCATTGTGGTCTATGACTAATTTTTGTGCTTGGCTACAAAAAGAAAAAGTAGGACATATCCTAGAATGCTGTCTACATAGCAACCTTTCAAACAGAGCCTTCTTGGCAGTCTGCCACATTGTGTCTGAGTGTGACCAGAGAAAGGATAATAAGGATGGTACCCAGCCTGAGCTTTGGCAAAGCTTCGAGTTCATACCTGCAGAACCCTCTCTATCATTTCAGATTTTAAGTGTTGAGTGTAGCCCATGTAAACTGAGATGAAGAACCATCTTTCTGTTTAGGTTGTCTTCTACTGCTTGTCCATCACCTTTTCTTTGTAATTCAACAGTAGTGTCGAGAAATTGGAAGCTTGAAAAAGCAGATAGTGAAGCATAAACAATCATCTTGCACTTCAGCGTGTGTTTAAACAAATGAACATGAACCATTTGGTTAGTTTGCAGCTTGTGTGTAACTGTTCCAAGTGATGCAAAAAGAGTTCTGGTTTGAAATGACAGTAACTGAGTGTCCCTCACTGCAGTACTGGAATGCACATGAAGCTTAGAAAGAACAAGTTTGTGAAGCTTTAGGTTGTGGTTTGGTTGCATCTGGCCAAATGCGAGAAAACTTAATATCTTTTGAATTTAGCAAAACGTTGCAAGGCACAGCATTTGCTTATCCACTATTTCTTGCTCATGGCTGTTATGCTGGTCCTATGATAAAGTTACTCTGCAGTTCCACACAGAGTAACTATCCTCGACTGCCTTTCCTGCAGAAACATCTCTGAGAGTAACAACAGAAAGTGGAAGTTAGCTCTGATTGGCTGAAATTTCTAGTGATCTGTGTAGCAATGGAAAGCAGTAGCCCCTGAAATAGCCATTACAGCCTCTAAATGCCACCATTATAGAACAGTACAGGGCCTTAGGCCCACGATGTTGTGCCAAACTTTTACCCTAATCCTAAGGTCTATCTAACCTCCACCCCTACCTTATACTATCATCCATATGCCTATCTAATAGCCGCTTAAATGCCCCTAATGAGGCTGACTCCACTACCCTCTCCGGCAATGCATTCCACGCCCCTACTACTCACTGAGTAAAGAATCTACCTCTGACGTCTCCCCTTTTTCTACCTCCACTCACTTTAAAACTATGCCCCCTCTAATAGCTACCTCCACTCTAGGAAAATGTCTCTGGTTGTCTACTCTATCTATACCTCTGATCACTTTGTACACCTCTATCAAGTCACCTAAAGATTTTCAAGACACCTATTATATTCTAAACTGTAACAGTGAGCTCTTTCCAAAAGATCCAATCACATTGAAAGGCTATCATGTTTCAGTCTTGATATCAAAATTCCTCAGTTTTCTTTTCAACCACTTTGGGGCAAATTCTCATCCAGCCTGGTCTTGAGAGGTTTAATATGGGACCAGCACAGAAATCCAAAAGCTTGTTGTTGGGCTGATGGTCCAAAATGTTGCTTATTGTTATCCATCGGCAAGGATCCAGTTTCACCAGACATCTCAGGTCATCCTGTGAAGGGGGTCATCTCCTACACAATACTTTGGCCCTAAAGATGTGCCTATAAATAGTCTTAATCATTGGATTTTATCTTCCAAGAGCATTCCATCCTGAGGTCCCCTTGCTTCCTCCCTGCAGCAGATGTACCCACTTCTCTTGGAGGGGCTGGCACCAAGACAAAGCTGTGGAACCCCCATTGTGCCAGCGAAGTGCTGATTCCACTTCCTGTCCTTAACTGTTTGGTTCTTGCAGAAGTGGCCCTCTAATCAACTGCCTTATGGTAAAATCAGGCAGGGGGTGAACGGCTACAATGACCAGGGGTGGGCTTCACTCTTGATTGCTACATCAGGAGATTTACAAAGTTGGTAAAATTCTGGCCCACTTTACTTTGCCAACTTTCTCTCACCCTATATTTTCATCATTCTATTTACACTTTTGAGAAAATCCCTTTTGAGAAAATAGAAAATGAAAGAGGAATGCTTTGGGCAGATTTTCCATTCTTGACCGCTTGGTGAGATCCAGCATCCATTTGCTACCATGAGTTCCAGCGAAGGATAAAAATGGAAGAAAGAAGTGAGCCCCATATCAAAAGCAGGCATTGCTGGCGAAACTCAGCAGGTCTGGCAGCATCTATGGGAAGAAAGCAGATTTAATGTTTTGAGTCCAGTGATTGTTCATCAGAGCCCTTAATCAAACCCAATATGGCCACAATGGGGGAGAAAAAAAACTATCATCAGCTAAAGAGTTAAATGCAAGAGGCTGAGGAAAAACATTTTTATTTTCCTTCTCTAAAGCTGAAACCGCCTTCTTTGAGTCAGTAGAGATAGGAGAACCCAGCAGACAGAGTCAGATTAGTTCAGGGGAAAAGGGTGGAAAGCAAGTCTGGCCCTTCCTCCCCCTCCCTAGGTCAGTGGCTGCAAATTGGTGAAGGCTTTTTTTTTCTCTCTGAGAGCAAAGGGAAAAATACTGAACTGCTTGCCAAAGAAAACAATGGGCCCTTCCAGTGCTGGCTGCATCCAGACAGTCTGGGCCTCAATCCAGCTTTCAAGCACCTCTCGAGCCCCTGAAAATGCAGGAATAAGCAGAGGCAGAGCCTGGGCTGAGAGCGACCTCGACAGAAGGCAGAGTAGGTGCAGCAAAGGCTAATCAAACAGCCCAACATCAATGACATTTAGTAAAGGAAAAGTAAGAAACCTTCCGTCTCGGTGAAAGACTTATTGGGTTCGCCTGAGGGCTGAGTTTCCTGAAGGCCCCAAAGAATGATTTTGAAATGTTAAGACTCAGAATCTCATAGGCAGTTTTTTTTTTGCATAGCAATTTCTTTTGTTTGCTTTCTCATTCTTGGATCCCTTAAAAGATCTTAGTTATCAGTTTAATCTTTGTTCAAAGTAAGAAGGGCAGATTTTGTAATTTAAATAAATTAAACTGAATAAATTGTCCACACGATTTAATGAACAGGAGTTTAATTTCCTCTGTTAGTACGCAGCTCAACATGCAAAGTTTATTTTTGTACTGTTTTGACATGATTGTTAACCATTTCAAATAATGAGAATGTCTGAGATTAAAGGGAATGAATTGAGAATGAATCACATTTGTTTCCTTTTCTCCCTTACTCTTTTTCTTATGCACACTTTGGAGCTCTGTCTGATTATATCCAGGGAATCGCAGAACATTTAGGATAGAGTAAACTGTACATGATCTGGGGAAGAAATACAATAACAGCTGAGTGTCCCTTTCTTTCTGGCTTTCTATGTTCCTTCTATCTGATGTTGTGCAATTTGTATTGTCGTAGGCTGAGTAATTTTCCTAATTTCATCAATGTTAGTTAACATATTTGCAACAAATTCTCACTTTTCGCATGCTAGGTAATGTATGTGTGCACAAATAAAACTAACTCAAAATGGCACACAGCAAAACTTCAATTCACGTCTCAAGGTTAATCATTATTTTGGACGTGAACTTTCACAAGGAGAAAGGGAAACTTAACAAAGTTTCTCCACTGCAGGGAGTTAATGGAGTGAAATTCACGACATGACAGTCCTGGATATCAGTTCTTATGTTAAAATAAACCACAAATCTGTAAATGATATGAATACACAAAAAAATTTGAATTTGCAGGGTGTGCATTAGCCCTAACCGGCCTTGATCAGCTATTGCCTATTGTTGATATTCCAATGATTGAACTATCGTCATGTTGATTTTGACACTTGCCCTTATCGCTGCCAGTCCTGTGCTCAAATACTTCTTTATTTGAGTTTTTTCCCCTTCTTCCTGTTCCCAACTGAAGTTCACTGGGGTCAACTGCCATCAACTAAAGCTTAAAGCGGGGTTTGAAATGATCCTCCTGGTATTTAACACAGATATGCACTGGAGAAATGAACAAAATCTCTGAAGCAATTTCAGCATTGTCACAAAAAATCTTAACTCCGTTTGGCTGAGAATCATTTTCCTCAATTCACTGCTTTGTGGCAAAAGTAAATTTCTCCTAATTCTTGCAAAGATTGTTCAACATTCCCTCTCAGCTCTGATCACAATTTGTGAAAGTTAACCCATGTATATCTCCATTATCCAACTCCCATAGGTCTCAAAACACTAAGGTCAAGCCTTCAAATAAACAACAGTAAGGAGAACTGCACAGGGTAGTTTTGGCTGAAGATTTGGTGAGGAATCAGTGGGACCTCCTGCACCAGTGAAGCATGTGTTCTCTTACCTCTTGAAGACTTTAAACATGACTGGTTTGTACTGATAGTGGATAGGAAAATTTTCCAACTAAATGCTCCCAACTTATCTTGGAAGCCATCCTTCGCTGATCATTTGACCCCATAATTCCTCTCACATTTTGAACACCATGTCACTGCTCCCTATTGTTTCATGATGTATTTGAGGTGAACCTTGAATCCTGGGCTACGCATGCAAGCATTGGACAGGGACCTACCCATTTTCATGATTGGGCCACATTTTAATATACAAGTCAACCTGCTAATTGTCTAAATTTAAATTACTGTTTAAGCAGGACTTTGGAACTGGTCTTTCAAAATTTGCGGAGAAAATAACTGCAGCCAGGATACCTGAGTTTACAGAATTTCTCATGGATAGAGTCATAGTCATAGAGGTTTACAGCACAGAGAAAGGCCCTTTGGCCCATCAAGTCTGCGCCTAGTTGGAAACAACCACCTAACTATACTTAGATAACAAGCATGGGGCTAGATGAACACAGCAGGTCAAGCAGCATCATAGGAGCAAGAAAACTTGACGTTTCGGGCCTAAACCCTTCATCAGAAATGGGGGAGGGGAAGAGGGTTCTGAAATAAATAGGGAGAGAGGGGGAGGCGGATAGAGGATGGATAGAGGAGAGGATAGGTGGAGAGGAGGCAGACAAGTCGA
>JAHRHZ010000098.1:25557601-25579680 GCA_024137785.1 Ginglymostoma cirratum | reverse complement strand
GAGGTGCAGTTGTTTGTTGCGAACTGAGCGCAGGTGTTCTGCAAAGCGGTCCCCAAGCCTCCGCTTGGTTTCCCCGATGTAGAGGAAGCCACAACGGGTACAGCAGATGCAGTATACCACATTGGCAGATGTGCAGGTGAACCTCTGCCTGATGTGGAAAGTCTTCTTGGGGCCTGGGATTGGGGTGAGGGAGGAGGTGTGGGCGCAGGTGTAGCACTTCCTGCGGTTACAAGGAAAAGTGCCGGGTGTGGTGGGGCTGGGGGGTAGTGTGGAGCGGACAAGGGAGTCGCGGAGGGAGTGGTCCCTCCGGAAGGCAGATAAAGGTGGGGAGGGAAAAATGTCTTTGGTGGTGGGGTCTGATTGCAGATGGCGGAAGTGTCGGAGGATGATGCGTTGGATCCGGAGGTTGGTGGGGTGGTATGTGAGGACGAGGGGGATTCTTTTTTGGTTATTGTTGCGGGGACGGGGCGTGAGGGATGTGTTCCGGGAAATGCGGGAGACACAGTCGAGGGCGTTCTCGACCACTGTGGGGGGGAAGTTGCGGTCCTTGAAGAATGAGGACATTTGAGATGTGCGGGATTGGAATGTCTCATCCTGGGAGCAGATGCGGCGGAGGCGAAGGAATTGGGAATAGGGGATGGCATTTTTGCAGGAGGGTGGGTGGGAGGAGGTGTGTTCCAGGTAGCTGTGGGAGTCAGTGGGCTTGAAATGGACATCTGTCTCTAGGTGGTTGCCCGAGATGGAGACAGAGAGGTCCAGGAAGGAGAGAGAAGTGTTGGAGATGGTCCAGGTGAACTTCAGGTTGGGGTGGAAGGTGCTGGTGAATTGGATGAACTGTTCGAGCTCCTCGTGGGAGCACGAGGCGGCGCCGATGCAGTCATCAATGTAACGGAGGAAGAGGTGGGGTTTAGGGCCAGTGTAGGTACGGAAGACGAATTGTTCCACATAACCTACAAAGAGGCAGGCATAGCTTGGGCCCATGCGGGTACCCATGGCCACCCCCTTTGTCTGTAGGAAGTGGGAGGAATTGAAAGAAAAGTTGTTGAGGGTGAGGACGAGTTCGGCTAGGCGGATGAGGGTGTCGGTGGAGGGGGATTGGTCCGTTCTGCGGGACAGGAAGAAGCGGAGGGCCTTTAGGCCATCAGCATGGGGAATACAGGTATATAGGGACTGGACGTCCATAGTAAAAATGAGGTGTTGGGGACCTGGGAATTGGAAGTTCTGTAGGAGGTGGAGGGCGTGGGTGGTGTCACGGACGTAGGTAGGGAGTTCCTGGACCAAGGTGGTGAAAATGGAGTCTAGGTAGGTGGAGATGAGTTCGGTGGGGCAGGAGCAGGCGGAGACAATGGGTCGACCAGGGCATTCAGGTTTGTCGATTTTGGGGAGGAGATAGAAGCGGGCGGTGCGGGGTTGGGGAACGATGAGGTTGGAGGCGGTGGGTGGGAGGTCACCTGAGGTGATGAGGTTGTGGATGGTTTGGGAGATGATGGTTTGGTGCTCGGGGGTGGGGTCATGATCAAGGGGCGGTAGGCGGAGGTGTCAGAGAGTTGGCGCCTGGCCTCAGCAATGTAGAGGTCAGTGTGCCATACTACGACTGCCCCTTCCTTGTCCGCGGGTTTTATGGTGAGGTTGGGATTGGAGCGGAGGGAGTGGAGGGCTGCACGTTCTGCGGGGGAGAGGTTGGAGTGTTTGAGAGGGGTAGAGAGGTTGAGGCGATTGATGTCTCGATGGCAGTTGGAGATGAAGAGGTCGAGGGAGGGTAGGAGGCCTTGGTGTGGTGTCCAGGAGGAGGGCTTGTGTTGGAGGCGGGAGAAGGGGTCAGTAGAGGGAGGGTTAGATTCGCGGTTGGAGAAGTAAGCGTGGAGACGGAGGCTCCTGAAGGTGATGCCACCCGAAGGCTGCAGGAACAGCAAATCATATTCAGCCTGGGAACCCTGCAGCCCAATGGCATCAATGTGGATTTCACAAGCTTCAAAATCTCCCCTCCCCCAACCGCATCCCAAAACCAGCCCAGCTCATCTCCACCTCCCTAACCTGTTTTTCCTCTCACCCCAAGCCACACCCCCATCTCCTGTCTACTAACATCATCCCGCCCCCTTGACCTGTCCGTCCTCCCTGGACTGACCTATCTCCTCCCTACCCCCCTACCTACACTCACCTTTACTGGCTCCATCCCCGCCTCTTCGACTTGTCTGCCTCCTCTCCACCTATCCTCTCCTCTATCCATCCTCTATCCGCCTCCCCCTCTCTCCCTATTTATTTCAGAACCCTCTTCCCCTCCCCCATTTCTGATGAAGGGTTTAGGCCCGAAACGTCAAGTTTTCTTGCTCCTATGATGCTGCTTGACCTGCTGTGTTCATCCAGCCCCATGCTTGTTATCTCGGATTCTCCAGCATCTGCAGTACCTTTTATCTCTGATACAACCTAACTATACTTATTCCATTTTCCAGCACTTGACACATAGTCTTGTGTGTCTTGGCATCACAATTATACAGCTAAATACTTCTTAAATGCTGTGAAGATTTCTACACCCTTATAGGCAGTGAATTCCACATCCTCACCATGCTCTGGGTGAAAAAAACTTTCCGACATCTACGCCTCCAGTCATTGATCCCTCCACCATGGGGGAGAAGTTTCTTCTTGTCTGTCCTCTTTATGTTCCTTATAAATTTATACATCTCAATCATATGCCCCATCAGTCTCCTTTGCTCCAAAGAAAGCAGCTCCAGTCTGTCCAATCTCTCTTCATAATTGAAACTCTCCATACTACGCAACATCCTGGTAAGTATCCTTTGCACCCTCTCTGATGCAGTCATATCCCTCCTATAATGCAGATTCCAGAATGAGAGACCATACTCTAGCTGTGGCTTAGCCGACATTTTATACAGTTCCAGCTTCATATTCCTGCTTTTAAACTCTGTGCCTTGTCTAATAAAGGCAAACATCCCAAATGCCTTCCTTTTAACTACTTTATCTACCTGTCTCACTACCTTGAGGGACCAATCTATATTCCCAACAAGTGATCTCTGATCCCTGGTGCCTCCCAGGGTCCTGCCACTCATGGTATATTCCCTTGCCCAGTCTGTGCTGCTTAAATGCATCACCTCACATATTCTATTGAATTTCGTCTGCCACTGATCTGTCCATCTGACCAGCCCATCTATTACTTTGTGTAATCTAAGGCTATCCTCCAACTCTTTATCAGCCCACCAATTTTTGTATCATCTGCAAATTTACTGATCAACCCTCCTACAATGAAATCTAAATCATTTATATTTACCACAAAGAGCAAGAGCCCCAACACCAATCCTTACGGGGCCCCACTGGACACAGGGTTCTGATCACACAAAGACCTCTCAACCATTACCCTCTGCTTCCTGCCACTCAGCCAGTTCTGCATCCAATTTGCTAAATTTCCCTGAATCCCATGGACTCTTACTTTTGCTGTCCATTTCCCATGCAGGACCGTGTCAAAAGTCTTGCTGAAGCCCAAGTAGGCTATGCCAAATGGATTGCCTTCATCTAAACATCTAGTTACCTCCTTGAAAAATTCAATCCAATTGGATAGATGTGAAGTCCTCTTAACAAAACCATGCTGACTATTCTTGATTAATCCCTGCCTTTCAAGTGTAGATTAATTCTGTCTCTCAGAATAGCTTCCAATAGGTTTCCTACCACTGAGGTCAGACAATGTTCTCATGGAGCAGGTCAATAGTGAAAAATAGGTCATTTTCCTGAGTGACATATTCTGGCTTCCTAGACAAAGAGGACAGTAGCAATGAGAGAAATGTCAATGCCCCAAAAATTGTTCTCTTCACCTGGCAGAAAAAGTTGAATGATCTCAACAGAACTATTAAGGTAAAACTGTAATATGTCTCCCAGTCAGTATATCTTTAGCAGACACGCTTATGATATCACATTGTGTTATAGCATGCGTCCCGAAGGTATAAAGCTTTGTACTCCATCCTGCCAGGGATCACTTAAAGGATGACACACTACTGGAAGCATGCTAATCAATTCTAACCCTGTACTTTAATGATAACCCAGACACTGATGTACCTATAGAAGTAAAGTCTGTATGTAATTAGTAATTATAATAAATATCTGTTGGATTCTTCAATACTTTGATATCCATGTACAGTGTTTACTGTTATGAGAGACCAGAGGCAAAGTTGTATCAAAGACTCCCTATATATTTCCTTTAATATGACCGATCCTTTCTTCTATCTGATCTTGTGTCCTTGATAGCCCAAGACACTTCACCATTCAGTTACACAGTCAGAACCTACCATTACCCTCACAGGGACTCTGCCCTCCTCCCTATACTGACTGTTTTTCTCCCTCAGGCTGCGCAATACATGAAGCTAGCTCACCACACCTGGAGGCCTTCAACAGGGCACACACCAACGGCCATTCCCACTCTGCTTTTTGGAAAGGATGGCAAACAATAGCAGGGAGATGTCTAAATCAGGACGAAGGCTGACATCAATGCAAGTGCTGAACCAGGAGAGGAAACCACCGATATAATTAGTAACAGAGGGAGAATGCACAGAACTGTAGTAGGTGAGGCTGGAAGACTTGCATAACCAGGTTGGATGCCCATTTTTCCCTTCTCCTTCTGCTGTAATGAACTCTATTTTGATACACAATCTGCCTGCCTATTTAGGGAGATCATTGCTTTGCCATGCATCAGCTACTGCTGAGCCTTGCTATTATATGGCAACTTGTGTTGTTCTTCTTTGGGTTCATCAGATATTCTGAATGAGGGTGCAACTAATACTGAAGAGGAGAGCCTTGTACTACTTGTACTCATCCTTGTAAAACTGTTTAAAAATTGATTCCCCATCTACAGTGAAATAGGGTCTAAGCGATTTCTGCACTGGATGAATCAGTGAATACAAGGCAGCAGGAACACATGAGTGAGCAGGAGTAACTGCAGGAGGAAATATGGCTTGCCAATAGGTCAGGTCAGTCTTAGCAATGAATATGTTCAGGGCGCAGCCTCTAAACCAACAATTCTTTTGTGGGATGTGGGAAAGCAGCCGCAACATCTGTTGCCCATCCCTAATTGCCCTGGAACTGAATGGTTTGTTCAGCCATTTCTGAGGGGCGTTAAGAGTCAGCCACATTTACTGTGGATTTGAAGTCATAAGTAGACCAGACCAGGTAATGATGGTAGATTTCCTTCCCTAAAGAACCGGAATGAACCTGATTTTTTTTTACAACAATTGATGATAGTTTTCATGGTCACCATGGCCGAGACTACCTTTTATTAACTGAACTGAAATTCCACCAGCAGCCACGCTACTTCCAGAGCATGTTGGAAAGTGTGGACGAGTCCACAATTAGTTTGTGTGGATTTTGGTGCAAGATGTTAATATTTCACAGTCAGCCATGAAATATATGAACACATTATGGAAAGTTGCAGTTGCGACCTTTTTGCAGAGGACTAAGGCAGCAGCAATATCACCTTTCAGGAAGAACATACTAGTCCCCTGCAAGCTCCTTGCTCCATTATCTTCTCTGTTTTTACCAATCAGGGAGAGAAATTGAATAGATACCACCTGCAGTCTGCTGTATCACAGGTCCATGAGCTTAGTAATTGCACAAAGGGAATAAATTAATTGCCTTCTGGCAGTATGATTGCTCCCTGTATGATCCTTCAATTAATGCACCCCAGTTGACAGTAAGCTGGATCAAAGATTGGGAAGGGAGAGTTATGCTGGATGAAAGCTTTACGCCAGCTAACAAACAAAATCTGTGCAACTACTTTTCAAATCTTGGAGCTGTTGATGCTTAATTTCTGCTTTAACAGGGGCATCAATGTATCTCCGTAGAACTTCTATGTTAAGAATGGGACTGCTGGTGGCTCTTGGTTGGCATTTCCCAATTCGTGTTGGCACCACTTCCTGCCCCAACCCTGCTTGGACTCAGGCTAATGTACCATCTGCCAAATTTTAGTCCATTCACTTAAGCTATCTATATCCCTTTGTAGGACCTTACCCCAGTGACTTCTCCCTTACATCTTCAAACTCAGTGACTGCCACTGCTCAAGACTCAGTGACTCCTCTGTTCCTGATAATTTGATGCTCTCATTACCTCACAAGTATTGCAACTAAAAAGCATTCCAAAAACGGAGCAGAAACTCATGGAAAAAAATTGAAACATTTCAAAATGAATTAGTGTTACTAACAGCATTTTGACTTTTGGTAAGCACTCCTCTGGAGGTGCCCCTTCTCTGAGTGAAATTAACTTTATACGATAAAAATTCACTTGATTAATGTGTACCGGCCTCTTGATACTCCAGGGGTATGATCTAAGCTGTGTCGTTTCATTGCCACAGTCTCGTTCAACTTACAGTTATGAAATATTCCCAAATTTTAACTGGTGGCTCAGTAAGGGGAAGTGTTTATTCAAAACATTTTTACTTTTGTTGGGAGGAGTCTTTTTAAAACTCTAGTGGGCAGCTTATTTTATTTACTGTTGGTGTAAAAGAGCTAATTGTGAATTGGAAGCCAGTCCTTTATTCCTCCTGAGATTTATTTTTCTTACTTCAATTGGAATAAAAATTGTGTGAGATATAAAACATGACCAGCTTTTAGTCACCAGACATAATCTATCCCCAGTCATGTCCCAGTTGGTGACCTGGTTTGGATCTTTGCTTTAATAGCCATCTGAACTTGGTTATCAGTAACAGTGCAAAATTGCTCGGGGTCAGGAGGAAGTCACTACGTGGAGCATCTTAAATTTCTACAGAACATGCACCCCATCAGATGGCAGCCATCCCTTTGGATCCCATCTCAATTCACCCCATAAAATATGGCACATTGTGCTTACACAGTGCAGCATTCATGCCAGCTGTGCAGATGTCCTTGGTTTCAAAGATCTTCTTGAAATTGAAGTGTGGATACTATCTAGAGATTACAGCCTGCACATTCCAAGAGAATGAGATCAGCTCTCAGATTGCAATGGTGTGAAATCTGCAGAACTGTAAAAATCAGCTTCTCAAGTGATGGAGCTCTAAATCGCCCAGGAGCTGTGTAGGAAACTGAGTTAACTTATGGCATTGTAATGCTCTGTAGTGTAAACATAGAGTGAGGCTGCCTGTCTCATGGGACAGTTATGGAATGCTGAACACTGAGAGTCCTAATGGTTTGCATGTGTCTCAATTGCTGTTGTAAACTTGCCCTGGCTGAAGCCTTTTTTTTCTCTCTTATTGTGATTCAGGTTTCCTTGTAGCTTTTTGGAGTTAAGGTAAAGACAGACCTTGAAATTTCTTTGCAAACCACAGCCTCCATGCGAATTGTTCTTGTTTAGGGAAAAAAGTGTTAAGGCTGATTGGAAGAAGATGATCTGGATCAACACTAGATTGAATGAGGATTTTTTTAAAAAGAGTATATATCCCTATCAGGCGAAGGATATATTTTATGAAGAGGCCAAGATTAAGATGACTACTACATCTTAAGTTGGTGCTACATGTGGCAGGTTCATGCTCTGAACAGATGCTTACCGGAAGCTGGACTACATTAACATGTTGTCACTGAAATGTCTTTAGGCAAACATTTCATTTACACTGGAGGATTTAAACCGCAGCTTATAGATGCAACTACAATGTATAAATGTGATATAACATTGTATTATAGCCTGACACAGCAGCGTGTTGCTAAAGCAATACTTCTAGAGACGTCACTCATTAGATGAGATGCCAATCAGAAGTCTAATTTGCGTGTTTCTGTGGCATAGTTGGATCCCAGAAGCTGCCCACTGATCGGGATACAGTAAGTAATAGAGGTTTTGTTGTTTGGCTTTACCTAACTAGTCAATGGTTTTACTAAATGACAATGCACAAAGCTAACCAAGTGGCTCAAGGGTTTCAAATTTAACTCCATCAACACATCCGGGCTCTTGTTGAGGGGCCGCATCTGTCAGGAGTACATTTTATTTCTTAAGGGGCTTGTCAGAGTAAATGCTGAGAGAATATTTCCCCTAACGGCAGAGTCTAGGATCAGAGGGCATAGAATCAGAATAAAGGGGCACCAATTAAAAACTGAGAGGAGGAGGAATTTCTTCTCTCAGAAGGTTGTATGTCTTTGCAACTGTCAGAGAGCAGTGGGTTGCAGGATCCTTGTGTACATTACATCTGAAATAGATTCTTGATCTGTATGGGAATCAAGGGTTATGGAGAAAAGGCAGGAAAACGAAAGAGGAATGTCAGATCAGCCAGGATCCTATTGAATGGTGGAGCAGGCTTGATGAGGTAAATGGATTACCCCTGTTCCTACTTTGTGTAGTCTGATGCTGATGAGAGAGAAAGAAAGTAGTAGACGTTGTGGGCTTGAGCAAGGAACTCTGAAGAATTCCTCAAGATGGATCCCCTTTACAATGAGGTCAACGGTAATCTGTCTGAAGCTTGCAACGTGGTGGGGCACCTGGCAATGCTCCACCTCAGAAATATGCATGTCTGCTTGATAGTCCAATTGCAGGGATACTTGGTGATAGGGGATATGCTTGTGGCAGTTCTATTTCTGGGGGATGCTGTGTACACAATCTTCACCCTGACAGCCTTGCATTGGTCTGAACTTCAGCAGGATGCTGCACCCAGTGCAGACAGACAGCATCCAGAGAAAACGCCTTGACTTTGTCCTCAATAAAGCCTTGTGGATGATCGACGATACACTAATAAAGAAGACTTTCAATTCTGTTTAGTATTCCACCTCCGAACATGAAAAAAACACTGATAAGAGTTTGACTGCATTGAAGCCAAACTAGAACTCCTAATCTATGAGGAGGATGGATTATATGTAACTCATATGTAAATCTAGTCATGCAAACCTCTCTTGAGCTCTGTGAGCACTCTGAGTAGTGCAGGCTAAATGACACAAGCTCTTGGGTGGCTCCAAAACCACCAACAAAGATCTGATGAGTGATCCAACATTAAAGTCTCCCTTAAAGACAATGATTTCAACCTTTCAGGATCTGCATTCTGCATGCAAGGCTATCATGCCTCTCCACAATCAGAATTACAAGGAGAGCTGACCATGTGACCGTGGTTTCTGAGATCAGGCTGTTCACCTCAATCTAATGGACACGGGCCTGAGCTATGCTTGCCTCTTTGTAGGATTCGTGGAACAGTCCCTACTCCACAATTAGACTGGCACCATCCCTCACCTCTTTCTCTGCCATACTGATGACTGCTTCAGTGCTGCCTCATGCTCCTGCGAGGAGCTCGAGCAGCTCATCAACTTTGCCAATATTTTCCACCCTGCCCTCAAATTCACCTGGACCATTTCTGACACCTCCCATCCCTTTCTGGATCTTTCCGTTTCCGTCTCCATCTCCGTAAATTGACACACCACTGACGTTCGTTTCAAACCCACTGTCTCCCACAAACTACCTTGACTACACCTCCTCTCACCCGCCCTCCTGCAAAAATTCTATCCCGTACTCACAATTCCTCCACCTTCACCACATCTGCTCCCAGGGTGAGGCGATCCACTCCAGGACGAGGCAATCCACTCCAAGACATCCCAGATATCCTCCTACTTTAGGGACCAAAATTTCCCCTCCTCTGTAATTAAGGATGCCCTCAACCGCATCTCCTCCATTTCCCACACTTCTGCCCTCAAATCCCCTCCCCTCCAACAACAATAAGGATGGAACCTTGGGACCTTACAGCTCAATGGCCCTAATATTGACTTCACCTGCTTCAAAATTCCTCCACCACCATCCTTATCCCACGTCCAGCCCTCCCCCTCCTCCTCACCTCCCTGACCTGACCTAACCTGTCCATCTCTCTACTCACCTATCTGCTCCACCCTTGCCATGGACCAATCTCGATAACCCCATCCCTGCATCCACCTATCACCATCCCACCTACCCTTCGCCCAGCCCCATCCCCCCTCCCTCTATTTACATCTGGGATCCCCTCTAACTCCCCAGTCCTGAAGAAGGGTTTCGGCCTGAAATGTTGACTTTCCTGCTCCTGGGATGTTGTCTGTGATGCTGTGCTTTTACAGCTTCAGCTTGACTCTGGCTTCCAGCATCTGCAGTCCTTACTGTCTCCAAGTTAAAGAAATAAACATTTGAGTTTATGTCAAAAGTTTCAGTAGATATGTGTGTATGAATTTTTTTTATGCTCTACCCTCTTGGCCTTTTGTTTATTCAGCATTGTGAGGAATAGGGAGACTCAGACAGGGACAGGAAGGAAATCTAAAAATTACAGTTAAGCTTCACTCCAACTCATTGAATACATGCAGTCCCTGATGTGGCACTGAACTACTAAAACTATGAAGGTTCCAAGGTTCAAACCTCACGTGTGTGTTGAGTTAACTGATTTCAGCTGGGATATGACAGGAGCATTGCAATTGGGCTCATTGTCCCTGAGCTGGGGAAATGGGAAATCAGCCAGGGTTTCTTGCAGCTAAAAGGAATGAAGTCCACAACAATTACACATTCAATTTAATGGCAATGATGGATTCTGAAGACATGCATTCTGCCCTCTAGGAAAAGGTGATCCAAGGGTGCATGGGAGGGGAAACAATGGTATAATTCCAAAAGCAAATTGCTGCATGTGTTGAAAATGTGAATTCGAACAGAACATGCTGGAGACTCTCAACTGGTCTGGCAGTATCTAAGGTGAGAGAAACAGAGAGAATGCACTGGATTTTCAGTTTTGGGATCCTGCTTTCAAAATGATTTATGAATAGTGAGTGAAGATGGCATTATAGCTACACACACAATGCAATTTTGAAAGGCCAATCATGATTCATGGCTTGCGTTTCAACGGCTGGTAGGACTCTGAAAACTGGAGGGTCTGTAAGGGAGCCTGAAGAACTGAAGGAGCTGTAGCCCACTGATACAGGTGTGAGAGACACAGAGAAGGTGCTTCAAGATGGAAGCAGTCTTTCAGCACCTCTCACAGATATTTTCATAGACAGTTATGGCACAGCTTCTGGAGCAGGTGGGACTCCTGCTTCAGAGGCAGGGATACTTCCACTGCACCTCAAAAGCTGTCACTCAACACTTTTCATAAATTAGAAGATATAAATGGCTGCAGCTGTTAGACTGCCACCATCGAGGGAAAATACCCCCATAGGGTAGCCTATGACTGCAGCTCTGACTACACATGTGGCCAGGTAGGTATAGCTTCTATGGGGAGACCAGGTCAGGGTGGGGGAGGAGATGGTAGCGGGCGGCTATTCGAGGGGCCATGAGAACCTCAGTTTGACTTGGGATTTGCTGCACCCATCCTAAGTCAGTGAACTGGAGACTGTCTTTTGACATTTGGCTCACACCCATGTAAGAGACTGAGCATGCCCAGTTGGTCTCTGATCGTTGGCCTTAACTAGACTTTTAATGATCTTAACTGTTGCTTGCAAGGAGGTAGCTATCAGCCTGCCCATTCTTCCCACTTCAAAATGGCTCAGGGGTGGAATGCTGCTGATCACGCAAGAATTTCTGGTACAGCTGACTCCATTCCATTTGGGTTTCCTAAATCCAGTGCAATTTTTCAGGTGGATGACCTGTTGTCAGAAGTGGCACAGGTTAGAGACATAACTGGTTTTAAACAAAGGCAGAGATGTCCAAAAGAGTCTGGGGCAGATGAGATAAAGCCAAGTCTTTGGTAGGGTGCAAGGCAGATGAGATTAACAGACAACAGAGTTGATGGTGAAAGGTAAAAAGGAATGATCCTGGGGCAAGACAAGTAGCAAAAGATGGATTTGGAGGTGAAATAAATGGAAAAATACAAGATTATCACCAGCTGTTCAAAAAAGCACATATGGACAAAATAAACACACAAAAAAAAAAGATTGGATAGAAGTTATGTTGTGAAATTGTTGAACGCTTAGTCTGGAACACTGCAACATTGAATGGTGAGATGCTGTTCCTTGAGTTTACCTTAAGCTTCATCATAGCAATATTGAAAGATGCTGGACTAGGAATCTATAATTAAAATAGCAGAAGACTAGAAACTCAGAGTCACCTTGACATGGATGTGTTCCGCAAAACAATCACACTGTGTTCATTTGCAGTAAGCTTTTAGGAAGGCTAATGGTGTGTCAGCCTTCATTGCAAGAAGTTTTGAGTGCAGGAGCAAGGATGTCTTACTGCAGCCTTGGTGAGGCCACATTGAGATTATTGTGTGCAGTTTTGGTCTGCTTACTTAAGAAAAGATAAACATTAGATAAGGGAACGAAGTGAAGGTTTACCAAATTGATTCCTGGGATTGCAGGTTTATCCTGGGAGAAAGGTAGTTGAGAAAGCTAGGAGAGTCCATGGGGCTTATGGTGAATATTTGACGATAGTGTATTCCCAGCAACAGAGAAGGTGAAGAAGGAAAGGTGTCAGTTGAAAATTGATCATTTGGAGGTAAGGAGTTGAAAGCAAATTTGATGAAGGTTTCTAGTTCTGTTCAAGAACAGGAAATGGCACTGATACAGTTATCTACATACCAGGAAAAGAGAAAGTGAGGCAGCTGAGTAGAACTGGAACAAAGGTACCTCACAAAAATGCCAGCATTACCTATGACTTGAATAGGTTCTTATAGCAACCCATTTTATGTGGAGGAGCTGCGTGGAATTTAGGATGAAGTTTTTTAATGTCAACAAGCAGGTGACATTAGGGCCAGGTAACTGGCAAGTGGTAAAGTGGTGGAGGGAATTGGAAGAGATGCAGGCCTATGGTGGAGGGGGGAATGGGGGTGAAGAATGGACAGGGGGAAGAAATTGAGTAGGAAGAGATCAGTTCTGCGGAGCATGCACATGTGGAAACAATAGGTCTACCGGTGCAATCCTTTTTGCAGAACTTCAGAAGGGAGTGGAGGGGACTGTTCAGGTTTGGTACAAATGCTACATTCATTCAGATAAAGAGCTTTAAACTTTAACATTTTTATGATTATGATCTATTCTGGTTCTAATTTCTGCAGCACTTTCTATTTACATTTTCTGTCACTTCCTGTCACATTGATTATAAGTTCTTCATTGCCCGGCATTTTTGGTCTCTCATTTTTTTTTTGATTTTTATGTTTAAACTTTTCCGGAATTGAATGCTCCCAGCCCTCGCTAATCACTATGAGTTTGAGACCATGGATGGAAGCTCTCTGGAGGAGTTGAGGCCAGTAAAAGTCTTACAAATAATAGCTTGCTGTTCAATGGTTGCCTTATGACCCAAGGAGATGTGGGAGTCGATGTTGGAGAATTAGAGTCCATAGTTCTTAGGTCATATTAGTTTGCCAAGCAACAACTGTGGCCTTGTCAACAGGTTCACAGGCAATGTTAGGGATGGACCTGAGAGGGTGGAATGCAACGTGTTCAATAGAAATTAGAATGAATGAGGGGAACAGAGAAATTGAGGTGACCAACAGTGCACTGTAAATTTTCAATAAACATAGAATAATTTGGCTTTTATGTTCATTAAGGTTTAAATTATGCGCCAAATTTGAGATCACTATCTGAAGGAATGAATAGACTCCAGTTCCTCTGAACAAAGGCCACAGATTTTGCCCTTGGTTCATCTCAAGCCGATTGTAGCTGTTATTTTTAGTGTACCAAGACCACAAGTAAATAAAAAAATGAAAGATGGGAGTTGAGTAGTTCATTACCAGGAGAGGTTCTGTGTTCCCAGCACTGCAAAACAAGGCAGATAGTTGTTAGAGGAGAATATTGATCCTGCCCCATGTGATTGATTGATAAGGGGCAGGTTTATAGAGTGCTGTGAGCTGATAACATTTCGCAGGGTCTAAGGTACCATTCCAGTTACTGTAATAGCGCAGCGCACTTGCAGGCTTTTATATATGACCCTTTTTATGGAGTGTTTTTTACTGCCTCTGGCAACTCAGAGCATGGGTCTCTAATATTAAGGTTTTCAGCTATTAGTGGTGAGGCTGATATAAAGCTGCAGGAGCAGCAAGTCCCCTGGCGTTTAATATACCTCCATCAGAGTGTCTGTTAGTTATAATCAAAGGTTACGACAAGCAGGTACGCTGCAGATCACATGAGGTAGTTATGTAATTTATCCTGATAAATATTTGGAGTGGAGCAGAATTGGCAACCAGGTTGGTGACCCTTCTGGTTTAAAACTGGTTAATCCGTTCCCAAGAATATCTGGGAGAGTTTGTAGATTTAAGAAAAGGACACAGGTGCCTTTCATTTTCATATGTGCACTTGTTTATGTGTTTGGAATAAAATTGTGCCTGTGCTACTTTAATGCATAAACTTGAAACAGAGGAAATGAATCCAGAAATAATTATAATTCTTGGCCTTCTACGGGATCCATCACTTATCAAGGTTAGTGAGGTTATTGATAAATTTTCATTAGTAGGAAAGCAAACAAATGGTCCCACTCCCTGCTCTGCATCTGTCTTGCCCTTTCTCAGATTTTGGACTTGGCAAAGCTGTTTGGTAAGCTGATCTTCAAATTGCTGAATTAGAGCTTTTTTTGGACTCAGTACTTCATTTTTCTTCCCTTCCATGTCAAACTGCTGTTTCTAGAATAAATCTCAGCCCTGACTTTGTGAGATTCTGCTGGCACAGAACTTCTCCGTATTGGTGAATGTGGGTGAGGAAATCAAGACGAACAGACCCATGGTCCCTGTTTGCTTTGGACCATATTTTATGATGAATAAACTGGATGTTGCAACTGGGCTGTCATGGCCTCCAGCACGAAGACAAACAGTGAACTTGTCAAAAAGGTAGCTTTTCAGAAGTGGCTTAAAGGAGAAAAGTGATGTAAAGAGAAGAAATTTCAGAGTTTGGTGACTAAGCAACGAAAGATGTGGCTGCTAATGGTGGAACAATTACAATTGGAAATGCACATGAGTCCAGGATTAGAGGAGTGTATATATTTCAGAATGTTAAGGAATTGGTGGAAGCAACCGAGATAGCTAAGGCCATAGGGGATTTGGATAACCATTTTATAATAAAGATGTTATTTTATTTCAAGCTAAGATCAGCAAGACCAGGGGTAATAGGGGAACAAGATTTGCTATAAGTAGGTTGGCTCAGTTGGCTGCATGCCCGGTTTGCAATGCAGAATGACACAGACTCAATGGGTTTGAACCCCTTAACTGGATGATATTAGTGAGAAAGACCTGTTTTCTTAACACTGTCCCTCTCCTGATGTGTGGTGATCCTCAGGTTGAATTCATGCACTCCGATGAAAGAGCAGCCTATGGTCCTGTGGGATTTTGGCATCTTTCATTTCGCATGAATTAAGACACAGGTAGCAGTGTAAAACTATAGCAAAAAAAAATCTTTTCAAGAACGGGGTTGGAATGTACCTCCTCTGATAGTTTCTGCAGAGTGCATGTTCTTTGCGTTCTTTGGATTTTGTTCCTTATTCCTTTGTACAGTTGCAATCTTGCAGCTGCAATCCAAATCGCAAAATGATGACAATAAGAGGTCCTATGAGTTTATCTTTACTATTCCCCATGAAAGTTGAATTAAGCAGGATGAAATGTGGGCACCACTTGTTATTGCACTAGCACCTGCACTTAGGGACCCACACAGTTGTATTTGGGCATATCATTAGAGACCTTCCTTAGGTTCACAAGGAGACCAACACAGCACTGAGCCATTTGCAGTCAAATCCATATCTGCGACACAAGATGCAAAATGAAAGACACAGCATAAAGGTATCAGCATGTTTCTAAGACAAAAATAAGGCTGCATATATATTTGTTCATTCACAGGATGTAGGTGTTATTAGCCAGGCCAAGTTATACAGCCATTGTTGCCCTTGAGAAGTTGAGTTGTCTTCTTGAACCACTGCAGTTTGTGTTGTGTCTGAAAATAAAGTCACCAAAATCTCAGAGGAGCACTCTCTCATAAGAGACAGACAATTGTTGGTGAGTTTAATCTGACAGCCATCACACCTCAGGCAAGGGGCAAGGGGCAAGGGGCAAAGTTGAGAAAGCTGAGCCTTCGCGGTAACCTCAGCCAATGCAGAAATTGAACCCACATTGTTGGCATCACTCTGCTTCTCCCCTATAAACTCTGATTTGTAAATGACAATTGCCACCTTCTTGAATTGGAATAGTTCCAACAAACACGGTGCAGTTGCTCAGTGGTTAGCACTGCTGCCCCACATCACCAGGAGCCCGGGTTCAATTCTGCCCTTGGGTGACTGTCTGTGTGGAGTTTGCACATTCTCCCTGTGTCTGCGTGGGTTTCCACTGGGTGCTCTGGTTTCTTCCTGATGTGCAGATTTTGCGGATTGGCCATGCTAAATTACCATTGTGTCCAGAGATGTGCAAGCTAGGTGAATTAGCAATGGGAAATGCAGGGTTATAGGGTAGTGGATCTGGGTATGATGCTATTCGGAAAGTTGGTGTGACCTTGATGGGCTGAATGACCATCTTTCACAGTGTAGCGATTCTATGAATATGCTATTCTCAGTAATTATGTTGAGCTCCCTCCTTGAAGAACATATTGATGGTGAAATTGCCAAAGCACACAGCCATCTATTATTGCCTTAACTAACCAAGAGAACTGATTGTGTGAGGACATAAAGATTGAGTGAGATTTTGAGAATGCCTGTTCCACTGGTGGGGTCTTTCACTCACCCTGCATGGCTGAGGACCTTTTGAGGAATTTTTGATGCAACAGAGCTTTGCAAAAGTTAACCCCGGAGTTTCTGGTGACAGTGTTGGCTCTGAGCATTGACCTCAACATTGATGTGATTTAGTATGAGGTCTTTGCACATCCCCCTCAAAAATGGTTCAACAACTTTCTTGCAACTAAAGAACTGGAGGGTGTGCTATAGCTTACAGGTTTTATTTCTTCATTTTTGTTTTTCTCTTAGGAGTTGTCACATTTGGAAATTCACAACAACAAAGCCTTTTTTTTCATTTGACCCTAGGTTCAACTGCCTTCAGTTGTTTGGGGATTTGTTATCTTTACAGTGAAAATACAACCTTTATTGGAGCAAATTATATTCCCCATCCCTTTCCACCTGTTTCTTCTCCAGAATTCATACCCACCTTCACTGGCCAATTCTGTTGCCGCTGTAAATGCTGCACTGCTTTGTCAAATGCTGGAAGTGCAAGGGAAGTAAAAGGACGGATTGACTATTGCAATATCAGATCCAGCCAAAACTAGCCAAGACTGCCCCTGCTACTGATGGGCACCAGACCCAAATTTGCTTTCAATGTAAAATTAGTGCTCTCATTTCTTAGGACAAGCACTTTGCCATCAATATTCCTGTTGTGGATTTGTTTCCAGAAGCACAGCTTGCCTAAAGAAACGTAAAAAAAAGGAGCAGGAGTCAGCCATTCAGCCCTTTGACCCTGCTTTTATCATTCAATAAGATCATGGCCGTCCTTCAATTCAATTCGGTACCCTGTTTCGACTTTCTCCCCATAACCTTTGATGTCTTTAGAAATATCCTTCTTGAAAACAATGTTTGTCCTTTGGACAAGCATCATCTTGAGTGGTGCAGTGGATGGACTCAGCAAATCAGGAACATCCTCCCATCCTTTAATATTTCAATCAGTCATTATTGTCATTTTTATGCCAAATAGGAAGAGAGATGAACAGGTCTGGAAGGAGAGTAAAACTTCACTCCCATATAGGGCAGGTTGAAGGTGACTCATACTTCGTATGGTAACTATTAACTAGCATTGTTAGATTCAATCCATTAATATCCTCAGATCTTCTGACAGCACTCATTTTTCTCGAGGGAGCATTGCTTCACCTGTCTTTGGATGGACTGGGATCTAGGTAATATGCAGGAAAAAATGGCAAAGTGTTAGGTTGAAATGTGACTTGAACAGACTGGAGCATGAAACATTGTGAATGCCACACGAAACACTGCCCTCTGTGAATGCAATGAATCATTCATCGTCCCTGGAAATACTGGAGTCGGCAGCCCCATTACTTCTTGGGCCTGTATTGTCACCATCAGTGAGTCAGAGTACTGGCTGGGTCTAACTCTGCGAGACAGAATCATTTCCAAGTTTGGCAGTTTGGATCTTAGGAGATGAATGTTTATTTACTTAGGGGATTGCACTGACATGGCTGAGGGCTTGGGTTCTGATGGCAGTGGAAGAGTTGTGGATAAACAAGGAGTATTAGTGGTCATTACAGCCTGAGATGTCCTAGACCCACATGCTAGCAAAATGCCACACTAGTTTTGCATTTGGAGCTAATTGTCAAAGGTTCAATGCTTGATGTTATTCAATCACTCTCCTGATATTCGACCTGTGCTTCCTCTGATAGCGAACAAGGGAATTATGTCAACCCTCTATACATTTAGGTCCAATAAACAATTGATCCTCTTCCAGTGGGCACAAACTTTTGTGTGTATGTGTGTGTGTGTGAGAGAGTGTGTGTGTGTGTGTGTGAGAGAGTGTGTGTGTGTGTGTGTGAGAGAGAGAGAAATTGTGTGTGTTTGTGTGTGTGTGTGTTTGTGTGGGTGAGAGAGAGAGAGAGAGCGTGTGTGTGTGTGTTTGTGTGTGAGAGAAATTGTGTGTGTTTGTGTGTGTGTGTGTTTGTGTGTGTGAGAGAGAGAGAGAGCGTGTGTGTGTGCATGTGTGTGAGAGAAATTGTGTTTGTGTGTGTGTGTATTTGTGTGTGTGTGAGAGAGAGAGAGTGTGGGTATGTGTGTGCGTGTGTGTATTTGTGTGTGTGTGTGTGTGTGAGAGAGAGAGAAAGAGAGACTGTCCATCTTTGTTACATACAATGACACTAGGTACAGCACACACCATGTCAAAGAGAATGATCTACACTTGCCTGGTACTTTGTGACTCACATGTGCCCCAGCATCAGCTCCAGTACACGTATAGTCAACACAGGGCCAAGTGGAACAATAGTGAACTTTTGGGTGGATATAAGGATAACAGATATATAAGGGTAATCAAGAAGTCAAAGGAAAAATGTAGAGACAGAACATGGATGGTCTCAGATTTAAATGACTACACTATTTTCATCATTGAATCTAAGTGACCAGCATTCATTTTTAAAATGCTTCATTGTTATTACTAGAATTTCTAAATTAATACTATGAGATAATCCCCACAATTAGTATCAGGATTAGTGCTTTGAAAGAAAAGCATATTTTTTCGACTGTCTAATCATGAACTTGTAACGAATCTAGAATAAAAGTTGAAAATAAAAAGTGGGCAAAGCACCAAATGGCTTGCGTGTAAAGTAAGGATTTCATAATATATGTATAGATCTGCATATATGTTTATAATTGATATTATCTACATTGTGACAAATTCACAAGGCCATAAGAAATAGGAATAAGGTATTACAATTCGCTTATTGACCGTGATCCACTATTCACTCAGCTAATAGTTAATCTAATTGTGGTTTCATGCCCACTTTCCTACCTGATCCCCATAACTCCCGACTCCCTCATCAATCTAAAATCTGTCTAACTCAGTCTTAAATATATTAATTGACCCAGCCTCCACTGTTCTTTGTGCAAGGGAATTCCAAAAACTAACAGCCCTCTGAGATTAAAAAAAATCCTCTTCATTTCTATCTTAAATGGGAAACTCAATAATTTTAAACCTCTACCCTGCAATCTTAGAATCTTATATGTTTGATATAAGTAATCCCATCTGCCTGCAGTTTGTTCATATCCCTCTACTCCATGCTTGTTCCTGTGTCTGATTAAATGTCTCTTAAACGTTGCTATTGCATCTTCTTCAATCACTTCCTCTGGAAGCACATTCCAGGTACCTACCACTCTCTGTGTAAAAGTCTTGCCTCTCACATCTCCTTTAAACTTTCCTCCTCTCACCCTAAACCCATGTCCCCTAATGTATGATATTTCCACTTTGGGGAAAAATACCTGGACAGTATCCATTTCTCTTATAATTTTGTATACTTCTATCAGGTCACCCTCAGCCTCTGATGCTCTAGTGAAAACAGTCCAAGTTTGTCCAACCTCTGCTTATAACTAATACACTCCAGTCCAGGCAACATCCTGGTAAACCCCTTTTGCACCCTCTCCAAAGCCTTCACATCCTTCCTATAGCATGGTGACCAGAATTGCACACAATACTCCAAATGCGGCCGAACTAAAGTTTTATACAACTGCAACATGATTTGCCAACTTTTGATGCAGTCTTAGCAATGACCTGTGCAATTGTAGCAAGGCTTTTCTACTTTTATTCCTCTCATAACTCCAGCCAGCATTCCATTTAAACTTCCTAATTATTTGTTGCACCTGCATGTTAACATTTAATGATTCACACAAAAAGAGACCCAGATTCTGTTCTACTGCAGCAGTTTACAGATTCTCTCAATTTAAACAGTATTCTGCTTTTCAATTCTTCCTGCCAAAGCAGAATCATCTAAGATTTTTCCAAATTATACTCCATCTGTCAATTTTTACCCACTCACTTCACCTTTCTGTGTTCATTTTCAGATGCTTTATTGTGACCTCATAACTAGCTTTCCTTTCTGTCTTTGCATCCTCAACAAATTTGATTACAATACAGCCTGTCCTCCCATTCAAGTCATTAACTTCTTGTAGCATTTTTTTTCTCAATGGAATATATTTTTGTTGAGTTATTAAATATCTCATTACATGTCTGCCACTGCTTCTCTACTGGTTTTTGTTTAACCTATTTTCCCACTCACTTTAGACATCTCTGTCCTCTCCATCTTGTAATTGATTGCTTTTATTTGTATGCCACAGAGCTGTTGCTGGTCTGATTGTCAGCTTAGCTCGTTGGTAAAGTCCTAAAATAAAACTAATAGTTGCGGTTGCTGGAAATCTGAAACAAGGACAGGAATTGCTGGAGAAACTCAGTAGATCTGGTACCATCTGCAGAGAGAGAGAGAGCAGAGTCAAAAATTCAGGTCCAGCGACCCTTCATCAGAACAAGTAAACCCCCCTCTTGCTTCTAGGTTAAGAAAGAAACAGTGTCTTGTATTTATATTGTGTTTTTCACAACATCAGAGCTTTTCAAAGGGTTTTACAGTCAGTGAAGTGCTTTTGAATTTTGTAGAGATGAGGTTATAGCTGGCACGCCCACTGTAGGTTTTAATCTAGTCTGACACTTTAGGGCAGTCCAAAACTAGACGGCATAGGTTTAAGGTGTGAAGGAAAGGATTTTTTGCATACAAAGGGTGGTGCATGTATACCATGGAACCCCTACAGTGTGGAAACAGGCCATTCAGCCCAATAAGTCCACACCAACCCTCAGAAGAGCATCCCACCCATTCCCACCCCCATCCCTGTAACCCTGCGTTTCCCCTGGCTGATGTACCTAACCTACACATTTATGAACACTATGGGCAACTTAGTATGGCCAAACCACCTAACCTGCACATCTTTGGACTGTGGGAGGAAACTGGAGCACCTGGCAGAAACCCACGCAGACACAGGAAGAATGTGCAAACTCCACACGGACCACAGCCTGAGTGTGGAATCGAACATGGGTCCCTGGTGACGTGAGGCAGCAGTACCAACCACTGAGCCACTGTGCCACCCCTATGGAGCATGCTCCCAGAGGAAGTAGTGAAGAGGGGCACAATTACAATATTTAAAAGGCATCTGGATGAATACATGAATAGGTTCGGTTTGGACGGATATGAGCCAAATGCTGGCAAATGGGACCAGATCAGATTGGAATGTCTGTTCAGCGGGGATGAGTTGGGCCTAAAGGTCTGTTTCCACACTTAATGACTCTAGGAGTATGCCACTGTCGGAAGCACCTGTTTTTGGTTTAAATGTCCCGTTTACCCATTCAGGTAGATGTTAGAGATCAATCAGAAATAAGAGTGGGCCATTCACTCTCAGACATCATTAAACAGATTAGCTCTGAATTTCGAGATAATAAGCATGGGGCTGGATGAACACAGCAGGTCAAGCAGTATCATAGGAGCAAGAAAACTTTTTTTTCGTTTCGGGCCTAAACCCTTCATCAGAAATGGGGGAGGGGAAGAGGGTTCTGAAATAAATAGGGAGAGAGGGGGAGGCGGATAGAAGATGGATAGAGGAGAGGATAGGTGGAGAGGAGGCAGACAAGTCGAAGAGGCGGGGATGGAGCCAGTAAAGGTGAGTGTAGGTAGGGGGGTAGGGAGGAGATAGGTCAGTCCAGGGAGGACGGACAGGTCAAGGGG
>JAHRHZ010000098.1:25499591-25557201 GCA_024137785.1 Ginglymostoma cirratum | reverse complement strand
GTGGGTGGGAGGAGGTGTATTCCAGGTAGCTGTGGGAGTCAGTGGGCTTGAAATGGACATCTGTCTCTAGGTGGTTGCCCGAGATGGAGACAGAGAGGTCCAGGAAGGAGAGAGAAGTGTTGGAGATGGTCCAGGTAAACTAGCTCTGAATTTCCTCATCTTTGATCAGAATAATAACATTACGTTCATGCCCTGTTCCTCCCTGATTCTGACCCTGTTACATTTACAAATTGGTCAACAAAGTAACAGTTATCACACTTCATAAGAAATTAATTGACGGTGAAACTCTTTGGGTCTTACTTTCTTTTACTTTTTACAAATGGTCACACTCCCAACCAATCTCCTCAAAGTTAGAGGTTTGAAAATGTTATTTGAATAAAGGAATAAAGAGTGGCATATCTCAGTTTGCAAGTAATACTGAATTAATAGTAGACACAGTAAAGTTGTGTAGGTGGGAACAAGAGATTAAAAAGGGACATAGATAGATCACCACTCTTTCAAGGAAAGTAGGACTAGCCAGCGATAGGGACTTATAAAGTCCCCTTATTTTTGTGTTCATTAAAATTATGAACTGAAATGAGAACTAAACCAATGTTTTAAATGATTCTGCATACTTTGAAAAGCAAGTAACCTGATACCCATGACAAACATTGTTTAAACAGCTACTTGAACAAGCAGTGATTGAAGAATAGTTTACAGACAAACTGGAATCGAGAATACTGTATTCAGATGGAGATCTGATTGGCAGAAGAAGTTGATCAGCCAGAACTAAGTCAATAAATCTTGTTAACAAAGACTCATGAACGGCCTTTCCACATCTCTCTCCGTCCATGTGTTTTTCTCCCCTACCAGCATGTGTGCGTGTGTGTGTTTGTATGTATGTGTGCATAATGGGAAGTTTATAAGGGGATTGTAGTGGTATATGCTACTGTTTAGAACAACTTACCGGTAGCTAGAGTCCAATTACTTGCAATAAATAGTATTTCTGGGTTAAATGCAAAAAAATGGTCTGTGCTTTCCATCAACCTGGATCTGAAAATCAGGTAACTTGGGAAATTTTTGCATACATTTTAAATAAAATCTTTAACTTTTGTGACTACTCCAGAAATAGTGGAGCTTGGTTTCCAGCAGCACAGTGAGTTGTGTCAGTGAAAGGGTCTTTAAAAAGATGGCACTGATTGGATGATCACACCTTTGAAACAGCAGAAAAGAGATCCAAGTTGCCAAGGCCTTTTGGCTTCCATTCATCAGGACAAACACAAGAATGCCAAATTTTAAATGATCACAAGAATATACACTAAAGGAGAAAATAAAACAAAACGGTGCTGATGGATTGGCAGATCGACTGTGATTGATTGATAGATTATGATTTGTCATAAGAGGGAAAGCTTCAGTAAAATGATTCACTTTTTAGTAATATTCATGTTCCCTTCTACCAAGTCATTGTCTGATTATAGATATAAGTCTGCATCTGCACCTTACTGTTAAATAAAGCAGTTTATTGGTTTGCACAGTCCCTGTATGACTAAGTACTCAGACAGACTTCAGACGGATTAAGGAAGCATCATTACTAAAGTTAGGATTCTGCAGACACCCATACGGAGGCATATTTATTAAAAAAAAGACCCTGCCAACTTTGGATGGGCATCCATGCCACCTGTTCAGTGGAGCAAGATAAAAATAGTGGCACTGCAGTTCACAATGTCACTAGGTTTATTAAGTGATTTGGAAAATGTTAATCACCACCCTCCCTGTGTTTCTTTCAGGTGGGGCAGGGTTAGAATGGCCTCCATTATATCTGTGGGTCAAAATGACCTTGCTTCCTTGCATAAAAATGTAAACTTTGAATCATATCAATTCCAAGTGGGGGGAATTGTTAAAACGTAGTGGACCGAAACAAGGAGAGTGTGTTTAATTGCTGGAAATCGTCAAAACACCCTGATAACTGGAAACAAACGCCTTGCAGCCCCTGAAGATGTTTCTGTTGGTTGTTAATGGGTTAATGCTGTCAAAATCTTTTATTTTTTTTTAAATGTATGTAGCTGTGCTGTTTAGAAATACTTGGATTTGTTGTAGCAACCGAGCTCCTTTACATAGTTGGAAACACTTTATTTAAACAAACATGGATGCAGTGCCCAGTCTAAATGTGTAATTTATTAAAACCTTGGCAACATGCTGCTTCTTCTCAAAGAAAAATGAAATCTCTCTTGCAGATTTGGTTAAAGAGACAAAAATTGCCCTTTTTCCTTTGCCTGTCTAGACTCCATTTCAGAGCTGTCACAAATAAAGATTTTCGCAAAAAATCAAATTTTGTTAACATAGCTTTCCAACAACCTCACTTCAGAGCACGTAAAAATTTCATTTATTTTTATTAAGCTGTCTCTCTGTATTTTCCTTCTGCCTCCCTCCTCTCTGTTGTCCCCTAAATCACATCTACCTACTCCTTCACTGAGCTGAATCGTTCATTTCTTTCTTTGCTTCCAATGTCACTGAATATCACAATCTATTTGATACCAGGCAAACAATAGATTATATGATTGAAAAATGATTCTTGGTAAAGCTATTCCTCAAAACTACCGTGCCAGGTGGTTTGGTACATAATAACATTACAGTTTCCCCACTTTAATGATCCCTTTTCCAGACAATTTCTTTGCTCATTAATTGCTTTAAGTGAAATATTCAGTGGCCGTACTCTGGCAGATTCAGAATTTACAAACTGACACATTGGTGGAATGTGTGTGATCTGGCTGTAAACCAGTTAACACATAAAATGTAGGTTGTATGCACTGTGACAGGTGCTAATCTGGACTGTAAACAGGTAACACCTTGTAAATAAGGTAAGTTGAGCAATTCAGTAAGAAGAGTAACAATTGTTGAGAAATCTGGATAATAATTAAATTGTATGCAGAATATAATGTGGTAGGTATAATATATCTATAAATTGAGCTCAATAGCAATCCACATGTAATGCAGAAAGTTATCACTGAAATGTTTAAAACTTGAGTAGTAGGTGTTGCATAATGGTGTAAGGGGCTGAATGGGGTTAATGCTGAGGAGTGCCTTAAGCACTACTCAATACTGTGATGTGATACGGACTTGGGGGTGAGAACAGCTTACAATCTCAAAAGAATAAGACTGGATCTTCTTCATTTCTGTAAATATGTCTCTCACATGAATGTAAGAACAAGAATAGCAAAGAACAATACAGAACAGGAACACTCCCTATGGCCCTCCCAGCCTGCACTGACACATTTTGCCCTTCCATAATAAACTTGTCTTCACCTACATGATTCGTATCCTTCTATTCCATTCCTATTTATGTATTCGTCCAGTTGTCTCTTGAACGTTGCTATTATGTCTACTTCCACCATCTCCTCTGGCAGTGCATTCCAGGCTTTGTGTGAAAAATTGCCTCGTACATCTCTTTTAAACTTCCCCCTCTTCACCTTGTTCCTGTGTCCCCGAGTAATTGACCCCTCCACCCTGGGAAAAAGCCTCATACTTTCCACTCTATCCATGCCATTCGCAATCTTATAAACTTCTATCATAGTATATAGCACTATCATGCAATAAACAATATCTTGGTTAAGACAAGTTGGCTTCTTCTCATTAGACTATCAATAGGTTTTCCTCTACCGCTATAGACCAAGTAGCTCTTGTGGATGTCATCTGTCACATTGGGCTCTAAGTGCCAAATACGGAGGGAGTTGGGGGAGGAGGTGGGTGTGGGAATGGTATTTGTGGCTGGAGTAATTTTCTACTCAAATCCTTCTTTCTACCATTTTCAATAAAACATTGGACCAAATTAAAACAAATTAGAATTGATAGCCCCTAAGTTTAAAAAGAATCAAATCAACAAGGAAACTATCAAAGTTAAAAATTAAAATATCATTTTGGGTAGATAATGATGCATTCTTGTCCCCGAGGTAGCCATGACTCATGGTAATCCTTGTGTCTAGATTTCTTAATCAACCTGTTCAGGAATGTTATCAAAAGGCTTTGGAGTAGGTGGGACTTAAATCCAGACCTCCTGGTCTATGGTAGGGGCATTACCACTGTGCCACAAGAGTTCTCAATCCTCCTTTCCATTCTTTTAAATAAACAAAATTTACTTATACAGCCCCTGATGGGCATTCAATACTCCTGTCTATGTTGAGCCTAAAGGCCTGTCTAATTGCCAATGGTGGAGGATAGATCGCTACAGAGTCTCGACAAGAAAAGGTACTTGTCTTGCATTATAAAGTATAATTTCTTATATGACAGCATTAACTAGTTAGGTATAATTACAACTATCAGGAACCAGATTTGGTATGGCTTTTTCCATTGAGACCTTGTGTGAGACTAATGGCTTTGTGACAATGTGAGATAATCTGGTTTGTGTACGTAATGTAACCTCAATATGCCAAATGGTGGAAGCAGCATGCAACTTAGAGAGATGAGCAATCTCATAACCAACAGATCTAAGCTCTGTGGTCCTGTCACATCAATTTGTTATTGATGGTGGACAACTAAGCAACCAACAGGAAGCAGAGTCTCCCCAAGATATCTCTATCATTAGTGCCAAGGGAGCGCAACGCATCAGTGCAAAAGACAAGGCTGAGGTATTTGCATCCAGCTTCCGCTGGAAGTGCAGAGTGGATGATCTATCTGGTCTTACCTTAAGGTCCGCAGCATCAGACATTCCAGCCTTTAACCAATTCAATTTGCGCCACATGGCATCAAAATAGCTGAACATAGTGAAAACTGCAAAGGTGACAGACTCTGACGATATTACAGCAATGATACTGAAAACCTGTGCTCCAGAAATGGCTGTAGCCATTAGCCAATATGTTCCAGGAGAGCTAGGACCCTAAAATGTGGAAAATTGCCCAGATATGCCCTGTGCACTAAGGCATCCGATTATTGTCCTATCAGTCTGCTCTGAACCACGAGCAAAGTGATACAGAGAGTTATTGACAGTGTTATCAAGTGGCACTTGCAAAGGAATAATCTACTCATTGATGCTTGCTTTTGGTTCTGCCAGGGCTACTCAGCTTCTGACTTCATTACAAACCAAGTCCAAACATGGACATGAGCTGAATTTCAGAAGTGAGGTGAAAGCGACTGACCTTGATATCAAGGCTGTGTTTCACCAAGTTTGCCATCAAAGAGTCCTAGTAAAGTTAGCGTCAATGGAAATCATGAAAAATTCTCCACTGCTTGGAATCATACTTGAGACAAAGAAGATGATTGTCGTGGGTGAAGGTCAATCATTTTAGCCCCGGGGCATCACTGCAGAAGTTCCTCAAATTAATGTCCAAGGCCCAAACATCTTCAGTTGCTGCATCAATGACCTTACCTTGATTACAAGGTCAGAGCTGGGGGTTTGTATGCTGAAGATTACACAAAGTTCAGTAGCATTCATGATTCCTCAGATACTGAAGCAGTGAGGATCCGCAGGCAGCAAGCTTTGGATATTGTACCGGTTTGGGCTGCTAAGTGACAAGTAATATTTGTGCCACATATGTGTCAGGCAAAGATCATCTCCAAAAAGGGAGTGTCTACCTTTCTAACCATCTTGACATTCACTTGAATTATTCTGGCTGAATTCCCCCCACTGACAGCATTCTACCATTGACCAGAAACTGTACTGGGCCAGCCATACAGATACAGTGGCCATAAAAGAAGGTCAGAGAGTAAGAATTCAGCAGCAAGTCACCCAACCTCATTCCACCCTAATGCTCGCAGGGCCAAGCTCTTAATGAAGAATGATCAAGTAGTTACTCACACAAAAAAAAATTCATGAGGTAGCAAAGAATAGAATAGAAGAAACGCCAAAAATATTTTTGGCTGAAATAGATGTTTCGGATAACGATATATATGTCAATGGATACCTCATCACTTACAAGCTAAACACCGGTAAATGTCACTGTATTATCAGATAGTACGTCATTGGTCAAAAACATAGTCTACAGCCAGCAGCAAAGCAGTTACATGGGCCATAAGACCATAAGACCATAAGACATAGGAGTGGAAGTAAGGCCATTCGGCCCATGGAGTCCACTCCACCATTTAATCATGGCTGATGGGCATTTCAACTCCACTTACCCGCACTCTCCCCGTAGCCCTTAATTCCTTGCGAGATCAAGAATTTATCAATGTCCGCCTTGAAGACATTCAACGTCCCGGCCTCCACTGCGCTCCGTGGCAATGAATTCCACAGGCCCACCACTCTCTGGCTGAAGAAATGGCTTCTCATTTCCATTCTAAATTGACCCCCTTTAATTCTAAGGCTGTGCCCACGGGTCCTAGTCTCCCTGGCTAACGGAAACAATTCCCAGCGTCCACCCTTTCTAAGCCATGCATTATCTTGTAAGTTTCTATTTGATCTCCCCTCAACTTTCTAAACTCTAATGAATTCAATCCCAGGATCCTCAGCTGTTCATCGTATGTTAGGCCTACCATTCCAGGGATCATCCGTGTGAATCTCCGCTGGACACGCTCCACTGCCAGTATGTCCTTCCTGAGGTGTGGGGCCCAAAATTGGACGCAGTATTCTAAATGGGGCCTAACTAGAGCTTTATAAAGTCTCAGAAGCACATCGCTGCTTTTATATTCCAACCCTCTTGATATAAATGACAACATTACATTTGCTTTCTTAATCACGGACTCAACCTGCAAGTTAACCTTTAGGGAATCCTGTACTAGCACTCCCAGATCCCTTTGTACTTTGGCTTTATGAATTTTCTCACCGTTCAGAAAATAGTCCATGCCTGTATTCTTTTTTCCAAAGTGCAAGACCTCACATTTGCTCATGTTGAATTTCATCAGCCATTTCCTGGACCGTTCTCCTAAACTGTCTAAATCATTCTGCAGCCTCCACACCTCCTCCGTACTACCTGCCTGTCCACCTAACTTCGTATCATCGGCAAACTTCGCCAGAATGCCCCCAGTCCCTTCATCCAGATCATTAATATATAAAGTGAACAGCTGCGGCCCCAACACCGAACCCTGCGGCACACCACTTGTCACCGGTTGCCATTCCGAAAAAGAGCCTTTTATCCCAACCCTCTGCCTTCTGTCAGACAGCCAATCCTCAATCCATGCCAGTAGCTCACCTCAAACACCATGGGCCCTCACCTTGCTCAGCAGCCTCCAGTGAGGCAGTTTATCAAAGGCCTTTTGGAAGTCTAGATAGATAACATCCACAGGGTTTCCCTGGTCTAACCTACTTGTTACCCCTTCAAAGAATTCTAACAGGTTTGTCAGGCACGACCTCCCCTTACTAAATCCATGCTGACTTGTTCTAATCTGACCCTGCACTTCCAAGAATTTAGAAATCTCATCCTTAACGATGGATTCTAAAATTTTACCAACAGCCGAGGTTAGGCTAGTCGGCTGATAATTTTCCATGTTTTGTCTTGATCTTTCTTAAACAAGGGGGTTACAACAGCGATTTTCCAATCATCTGGGACTTCCCCTGACTCCAGTGACTTTTGAAAGATCACAACCAACACCTCCGCTATTTCCTCAGCCACCTCCCTCAGAACTCTAGGATGTAGCCCATTGGGGCCAGGAGATTTACCAATATTTAGACCTTTTAGCTTTTCTAGCACTTTTTCTTTTGTAATGCCTACCATACTCAACTCTGCCCCCGACTCTCCTTAATTGTTGGGATATTACTCATGTCTTCCACTGTGAAGACTGACGCAAAATACTTATTAAGTTCTTCAGCTATTTCCTTATCTCCCATCACTAGCCTTCCAGCATCAATTTGGACCGGCCCAATGTCTACTTTTGCCCCTCGTTTGTTTCTTATGTATTGAAAGAAACTTTTACTATCATTTCTAATATTACTGGCTAGCCTACCTTCGTATTTGATCATCTCCTTCCATATTTCTCTCTTTGTTATCCTCTGTTTATTCTTGTACTCTTCCCAATCTTCTGATTTCCCTGTGCTCTTGGCCACTACATAGGCTGTCTCTTTTTCTCTGATACATTTCCTGACTTCCTTTGTCAGCCATGGCTGTCTAATCCCTCCCTGGATAATCTTTCTTTTCTTTGGGATGAACCTCTGTACTGTGTCCTCAATTACACCCAGAAACTCCTGCCATTGTTGCTCTACTGTCTTCCCCGCTAGGCTCTGCTTCCAGTCGATTTTCGTCAGTTCCTCTCTCATGCCCCTGTAATTACCTTTATTTAACTGTAACACCATTACATCCGATTTTGCCTTCTCTCTTTCAAACCGCAGACTGAACTCTACCATATTATGATCGCTGCTTCCTAAGTGTTCCCTTACTTTAAGATCTTTTATATAGTCTGGCTCATTACATAGCACTAAGTCCAGAATAGCCTGCTCCCTTGTGGGCTCCATCACAAGCTGTTCCAAAAAGCCATCCCGTAAGCATTCCATGAATTCCCTTTCTTTGGATCCACCGGCAATATTATTCACCCAGTCCACTTGCATATTGAAGTCCCCCACGATCACCGTGACCTTGCCTTTCTGACATGCCCTATCTATTTCCCAGTGCATCTTGCGGCCCTGGCCCTGACCACTGTTAGGAGGTCTGTACATAACTCCCATTATGGTTTTTTTGCCTTTGTGGTTCCTCAACTCCACCCACACAGACTCCACATCATCTGACCCTATGTCATTCAGTGCTATTGATTTAATTTCATTCTTCACTAACAAGGCAACCCCACCCCCTCTGCCTACCTCCCTGTCTTTTTGATAAGTTGTAAATCCTTGGATGTTTAACTGCCAGTTCTGAACCTCCTGCAGCCACGTCTCTGTGATGCCTACCACATCATAATCATTCAAGATGATTTGTGCTGTTAATTCATCTACTTTGTTACGAATACTACGAGCATTTAGGTAAAGTGCCTTAATGCTAACTTCTAATCATTATTAGAGATATTGGAAATCATAAGATGTCCTAAGTTATCCTTCCTTATTGCTGCATTCCTAGTCTGCCTTGAGCTTAAACCCACCTGCTCACATGCTATCCTGCTGCTTATCTTTCCATTTAACTCCATACTCCCTGTCGCTTTTGCTTTCCCTTCCCCCCGACTCAGAAGTTTAAAGTCCTACTGACCACCCTATTTATCCTTTTCGCTAGAACACTGGTTCCACATCGGTTCAGGTGGAGACCGTCCCAACGGTACAGATCCCCCTGGTTCCAAAACTGATGCCAATGCCCCATGAAATGGAATCCCTCTTTCCCACACCAATCCCTTAGCCACGTGTTTACTTCCCTAACTTTCTTATCCCTATGCCAATTGGCACGTGGCTCGAGCAATAATCCAGAGATTATGACCCTTAAGGACCTTAAGGAGGCCAGGAGGTATAGCAGTTAAGATTACAAGTAACAAGTAACTCTGTAACAAGTTACAAGTAACTCTGTAACACAAGTTATGCCAAATAGTACAGAATATATCTGTACATCACAACAAGAATTCTCACTCTTGAGCACAAATCTGTGTTTTGACCTGAATCTTATTTAAATGGGGGAAGAGTCAAATTAGTTAAAATTAATAAGTGACTGGTCAAAGAACATTCAGTCATTGGACAGACAATCATGGAATAATTAGTAAAAGGGCAACTAGTAGGTCATTTCACAGGGCTCTCTATCTCAAGGCAAAGCCTAAACAGAAAACAATCCAATTGAGATAAGTAGGTTTTGCAAAAGAACTTGGTTTCAAACTGTCTGTAAGATGGAAATCTGTGACTAAACTTGATTGGCTGAAATGTTTTCTACCGTTGTCACTGCTGAAGCGAGAAAAAGAACAAACACTGAAAAGATTGCAGGAAACAGCAAGGTTTGTGAGAAAGCACAAGCATTCAGATATTTAATGAGTAGCATGCGCCACTTGAGCTCATTGGTGAACCTTCAGATGAAGTCATTCAAAGTGCAGCACAATGTGGTGAACAAACAGCACTGCTGTCTGACGTCAGATGCAGTAAGATGCAAGATCAAGGAGAACATTTCTTTATCTTTCGAGAAAACATCCTCAATGACAGTGACAAAAACTGTGCCAAGCAAGAAGTAATCCTCAAAATTAGAACTGAGGGGTTGAGCATATTGGTTTCACAAGTAGTACAGTCACCATAGGAAATGAAAGCACTCAACATAATCAACAATGAAGCAAAATGTTGACTTGGTTCAGGACAGATTTACCAGCTGATGGAGAATAAAAATCTTTTGACACAAATTGAAAATGTGGTACATTCAGCTCTGTGGTGGCCACCACTGGGAAGCAATGACCGAAGGTAAGTACACAGTCAAGAAGGAACAGTCTGGCTCAGAAATTCAGGATACTGTCAAAAAGATGTAATTGCCTAGTCCAGAATACAACACAAAAAAAACTAGCAAAATCTAATGAAAGGTCTTCCAGTTTAAAGGGAGTCAAAAACCTTGTGCTGTCAGGAACAGAGTCAATGTCAACAATTTTCAAACCGGAGACAAACAAGTAAGTCTGACGAGAACACATTCTAACAGAACAGTGAGAACTCCAGACTGCCTGAATTTGTGAAGTTACAGTCTTAAGAGGGAAATGTCACACTGCTAAAGGTAATTATATCCACAAAGTTATGTATAATTAGAATGGAAAAAAAAAGCTTGGGAGGAGATGTTGCTAAGGTTTTGGAGTAGATCTATAGCTCTGGTTGTGGGTGTTGAGGTTGGTTGACTCGCCGAGCTGATTTGTTGTTTCACAGATGTTTCGTCACCGTGCTGGGTAACATCCTCACTGCATGATGTTGCATGAGGCGTAAATGTTCGGAAAGCTTGATATTAAGGAGTGCCTTAAGCACTGCCCAATATGATATTGACACATGGATGTTCAGGGAGAGCAACTTCGGTTCTTGAAGGAGTAAAACCTACTGTTTTGGTTTTCCTCATAGTGTTTGTAACAATATTTATCATACTAATGTAATTTGTATGTAATTAATATAAAGCAATAAATTACACCTTGTTTAAGACAAGAACCTCTCCAGCATAGGTAACCATGTGGTTTCCCTCCACCACATGAGATGACGCAAGCTCTGTAGATCCCTACCAGGGAAGACAATCTATCAGTTAGCTCATTCAACATTTTTAGCAGTAGTGAGGATTCGTCTTACAGCAGTGGGCAGGCTCTGAGGTGTAATATACTTTGTAAACATCAAAGAGCACCAAATAGGGTAATAAATTACAAACCAATAATACATAATCTGGACTTCAAATGGATTTACGCTTCTGCAACCTCTTGTTTATCCCCAATTTAAATTGCTCCTTGATTGCCGGTCATGGCTTCAGCTATCTCAGCCTTAAACACTGTAATTCCTTTACTCAGCATCTGATCCCCTCTCTCTCTTCGCCTTCAAGATGCTGCTTAACACACACCTCTTTGATTAGGATTTTGGTCCACTCTCCATCTGGGGTTCAAGGTCAAATTTTACTTGATAATTTTCTTCTGAAGTGCTTTGGGACATTTTATTAACATAAAGGTGCTACATAAATGCAAGCTGTCACTGTATCTTACTATCACTGTAATCCGTGTACTATGTACTGGTAGCAGAGTAATACGCATGTGATGTAAGTTTTCAGTAGAGTATCATGTATCAACTCTACAAAATACTGTTTATTTGCCAGGAGAACTCAGACCAGTAATTCCGTGGGTATTGACCTGACTTTGGGTTGATAGAAATTTTCAATTATTAGCCATTTCTGACTCTCTGCACATCCCAGCTACTGACTGAGTTGGACCTTGGTGCAGTTGATTCTATGTGTTTGGAAGATCCAGTGGTTTATGGCTTATAATTATTTTGGAATGCTTGGAAACATTATTGTTAAAGAAAACGTATTTCAGCTCAGTAATTCTTCCAAATGGTGGCAGTGTGAAGAAGGTGTCTGTTGAAAGTCCCTTTGTCTGGAGAGACATGAGACAGAAAAAGCGTGTGCTAACATTTGTTTCCATTGCTAGTATTTTTCTGGTAGAGGTCACAAACCTGTCACCAGAGGCTATGACTGAAGGGGAGCCACTCTGCATCAGACATGACTGACAAGGAAACTCTGTCACTCATACCAACTTCCACAAGCATTTGGAAGAAATTACACTGTGATCAAGTCATAAACACGCCTTCCATAGTCATCTAGGCCTGGTGCGGGACTTGAACACTGAGTTTTAAATTCACAGAACTCCCTACTGCATCTCAAGAACTTGTCTATTGAGCTACCACCATGGAAATGTTTTCCCAACAAAGCTGGTTGCACCTAGAACAAACCTGGGCAATACAATAGCTGGACAGGTCTGCTTTATTATATCAGAAAACCAGCAAAACAGATACCCTGGATATTCATATTTATGTGCATGAGAACTTGCTCTGTATAAATTGGCTGCTGCTTTTGCCTATATAAACTCCAACACAGTAGTCTGTTAAATGCTCCAGGAAAACTTGAAATATAGTGTGACGATAACCAGTAGGTCTGAGGCTGAGAGTTCTGAGGTGATTAATTCAATCTCTTGATTCCATCCTCGGGTGACTCTGTGTGGAGTTTGCACATTCTCCCCATGTCTGCGTGGATTTCCTCTGTGTGTTTCAGTTTCCTCCCACAGTTCAAAGATGTGCAGGTTAGGTGGAATAGCCATGCTAAATTGCCCACAGTAAGCAAGCATTGGACTAATCCTAGCCAAACTCTGACTGTTTCCAGCGTGTGGACGGAAGACCTTTGTCCAATTATTATGGACTGAATTCAGATAAGGAGGCTGCACCACACATTCTCTAGGATCCTCCTTTTCCCCTTTCCTCCACACTAAACAATTGAATTCAACCTCTTGCTGATCCATTGACTCATCTACTTCCACAAATGTCTATCTTCCCTTGGTGATGTGAAATCTTCCAGAGCTCATGGAAAGTGCAAGAAACAAAAGTTCTTAGTTAAATTCTTTCATGCTTCCCCATCTTAACTGAACCACTAAGCTCTGTGGCAAAATGCAGAACATCCAACACTGGGTCAGTTGCACAAAGCTTACTATGTTTTGAAACAGGTCTCAATGCTAATTAAGAACACCTTTGAAAATGTGTTGGAGATTGTCAGGTCAGATCAGATGGAGATGATGAAATGTTCCATTGGATACATGCTGCTAGAAGCTGGAGATGCTAGCCAGATCTGAATAGTAAAGGAATAAGATCAAATGAAAATTCTGAGGCTGATATCCTGACAGCCACTAACAAGGAACGTTCATTGTCCAGATGTTAAAGTCAACATAAAAAGGAGCAGATCCTTGTTGTACCAAGTCATTCCCCTCTTAGTACTGGCCCAGGATTTCTCAGGACCTCCTAGGCGGAAATATACTAATGCAGGAGAGGATATTACTGGCTTCTTTGCCATTTCTGTTATAGTCTTGCTGATGGAGCATCCAGAGGCAAAGCGACCCTACCACGTTATAGTATGGTTCATTGCAGGAACTTCCTGATGTCAGAGAGTCAGGGGATGGCTGACAGCAAAATGAAGGGGACTTGGAAGGCTAGATGAACAGCTATTATCCATGTGCCCGTCAGGCCTGCAGTTCTCTCTCAACTTTGTGTTCTACTGCTAGCAGAAGGCCAAGCTAACAGGAAGAAGTTACTACGCCCTCTGAATTTCTGTGTAAAGCAGACATACTGCCCCTATCCACTGCTGACGCAGACAGATCTTAGGCAAATTTCTCCAATGCTTGGTTGGTTACTTTTGATAGTTAAGAAATTTTTAAACAGAATTTTCCCATGGGTGATTAGATAGCTGAGTTAGAAGACATGGAAGACATGGTTTCATTGTGGTCTTCTCTACTTCTTTACACCTTTGCATTTGAAACGAAAGAGAGCTTTCAAAGGTTTAATGTGTGTGATAGTTCAATGAAAACAATTTTTTTAAAAAAAGCAGGCTATTCCTCCTCACCCAATAATTGGTGTTAATATTGAACTTGCTACCCTAGGGAGCAGTTGAAGTGAATAGTTTAGATGTATTGAGCAAGAAATGAGACAAGCATCTGAGAGAGAAAGAAATAGATGGTTAATTAATGATTAATTATTAGAAATTAATAATTATTAAATTATTAAAAATTTGTAATAATTAATTTGGATGAGAAAGGATGGAAGGAGGCTCAAATGGAGCAGGAATGTCAGCATGGACTGGTTGGGCCGAATGGTCTTTTTCTGCACTGTGTGTCCTCTGTATTGCTGAGTAAGTGAGATGTTTTGCTGTAGCAGCATATCACTGTTATATATTGATACTGCGATTGGATTTCACGTTAGATTCTTTCAGACCTTTTATTCCTGTAGTTTGGTTGATGAAGTTCAGTCTGTTTTTGGGGACACTTGTCCAATGTTCTCATGGTCGTCAATTTCCGCCTTATCCATCCATTACCCACTGCTGCTGTTTCAGATATACTGAGATAAACAGTCCACAGACTTGGAGGTAAATTCCCTGTTTCTCAGCAACTGATAGAATATTGTTTGGTCTGATTTGTCTAACGACAAAAAGGAGAGGAGATATTTTAACACAGAAGCATAATTCTGCAAATGCTGTAATTCTGAAATAAGAACAGAAAATGCTGGAGAAACTCAACGTGTTTCACAGCACTGGGAGAAGGTTTAACTAATTTGAATCCCTCCATCTAACTAACTAATATGCCTTTTGCAAAGCAACTGTCACTAACATTCGGATCATATCTTGCTCCTTTTACATAACTAATAGTGGGAGAATGTCTCTTGCTAGCACACACCACAGACTGTTAGTGGTTCTATATCAGAAATTTATTGGTGTAGAACACAATATCAGTGCTTCAAGAATGAGTTTGAACATATTTTCATCCAGGGATTTAAGAATGAAATTGACTTCAGCAGTATAAAGGTTACATACTATGCAATCTTGTAGCATTTCTGTTTGTTCAGACGGATAACAGTTATTCACTGTGTAACTACAGAGGCCTTCTGTTTATTGAACAGGGCAAGGATTACTCACTATATAGCAATAGAGTTGCACTGACCAAGTTTCCTGGGATGAACGCCTGAGAAATGCCTGGAATAGATGCAGGCCAAGCATTCCCACCCCTTCCATCTCATTTTCCTCTACTTTTGCCAGAAGAAACAAGCTTTATAATCTTGGCTCCAGCCTCCTTATGATTGGAGGTAGGTTCCTTGTTTTGTTTTTAGACACTGGGAACCAGGGTTCGGCAGGAGGCCTTTGGCTGCAGATCTCCAACAGCATTCAGAAGATCTCCAACTATGGCAGCCAATGACCTTGATGTCGGCTTTGAAGGCCTGCAGAAATGATCAACGTTTCTGCTCCACTTTCTGGTGCATGGTTCTACTCGGGAGAAGCTTTGGACTAGGGGGTTTAACTGGGGCCACATTAACTCCTGGCTGACAGATGTGGATGCATTCAGGTCTGGAGAGTGCTCTGCTGCGCTGGTTTGCTGCAAATTTACCTCCGAGCAAGGCAGACACCAGTTTCCAAGACTGCAGCAGTTATAGTGCTTTAAATTATCTCAGCAATCATAAAATATCTGTACAAATACTTATCTCGTATCAGCAGTTAGGTTGTTCAGTGTATTCAAGCCCTGAGATATCGCCCAGGCTTAAACAATCAAGATAAAGCAAAGAACTCCGGTTATTGGACTTCTGAAGCGAACAAAAACAAAAATTGCTGCATAAACACAGCAGGTCTGGCAGTATCTATGGAGAAGAAACAGAGTTAATGTTTTCTGTTCAGTGATTCTAGCAGTGCTGCTCGACCTGCTGAGTTTCTCCGGCAATTTCTGTTTTTCAACAAGTAAGAACTGTGTGTAGATCAGTTACCAGGTTAACATAATAAAACATAGAATATTAAATGATCGAACACTACAGACAGCAATACATTTTGAAGATGCTGCATTATAATCAGTGTCTGAGTTCGAAGCTTCCAGACAAATCAGTATCTGTGTATACAGCAGGGTAAGAGTTGGACTGAGTTAATGTTCAGGAATTAGGCCATAATGCATTTACCAATAGCCTGAATATAACAATAATAATTATTTTCAAGCCAACATTCAGCTATTTCTGTCCTTTGACCCTCTGTCATTATTTTGGTTGAGAATGCAAATCTAGTTTGGTGTTCCGAAGGACCGAGTTTTTGTCAAGAATAATTCCCCTCCTTTTCCAGCCGTCTACTCTTACTATTGGACAGCTTCATGTAAACTTGCTATCCTCTGGTAGCTTACTTAAGTGATCACTCTTTTAGCATGTGTCTAGATCAATGTCGTTCAATAGGACATTGATGCTCATCAAGACCAGGTCTGCCACGTGATACAATGTAAATCCAATATCAATAAAAAAAAGGCCACTCTTTTGAAAACAAGTTTGTCATATTAAATCATCATCAATTAAAACCGATCCAAGGACTCTTACGGCATCATGGTAATACCCCTACTTCTGAGTCTGGAGATGTTGGTTCAAGTCTCCTGCTCCAGAGGTGTGCGATGACATCACTGAACAGGTTGACTTGAAAATATCGACAATGCAAATGAATGGATCTTGAGTTCAATAAACATTGAAGTGGATGATGACAAATACCATCTGTTAAGACTGATGCACTCAGTCCCAGGGTCAGGAGAACAATTTGAAAAATGTTTCGCTATCTAACTGTTCCCACCAAGTGTGTCTGTTGTATATAGTCTCAAAAGGTGATGATGATCTGTTAACTGAAATGTTCTCTATCTGACAGCATGCTCATTTTATTCAAGAGGAAACTGTATCTCTTTCATCAGAAATAATATATTGGATAATATGGAGATTGAAAGAATTGACTGGTTTCTGTGCATTAGCTTGTGCATTAACTTTTGCCTTGTCACCGGCCATTTCCAAAAACAGCACCTGGGCATTTAGTAGACTTTTGGCTCCTGGCCTATCTTCTGTAATCTCTCTTTTTATGCCAATTGTTTATCAGAATCATTCCAGAGCTTCAAAGAAGTGTCGTACTCGACTTGAAACTTTAGCTCTGTCTGTCTCTCCACAGATGCTGCCAGACCAGCACAGTTTCCCCAGCACGTTCTGTTTTAATTTCAGAGTTCCAGTACCAGCAGGACTTTGCTTTTATTTGAGAAAGAACTCAACCCTGGTTTGAGAGCTGCCCAATGCACTTCTCATCCCCTTCCACAGGGCAACAGTTGTTCTTCCTCCCTAATGACCTGATGCTCCAGGACTGGGTTGCTGAGTCACCTGATGACACACAAGTCATGGTGCCTGGTAGAGGGTATTCTTGTTTGGAGTGACCGATGATTGACTGGTGACTGGACTAGATTGAATCAGTCACAGTTGAGTTAATTCATTGTGCCTATTTCATGTTGCTGATTTTTCAGGTTTGATTTAGTTGTACATTGAGGATAATTGCAACAGCCCTATTTCTGCTGTTGCTGATATCAGTTAATACAATATTGGCCCATTTTGATGGAGAGACCTTGTTCATATACTTGACTCTGTAAAACTACTTTCTTGCGTCGAGCACCTCGAGACTTGGAAACCAGGCAAAAGGAGCGCACTGCCACACCAAAGCCCCACCCCTCTCTTCCCGCGACCACCTTCTGCCCTAAGTGTGGCACAGCCTGCAGAAGATATATTGGTCTGTAAAGCCATTTATGGACTCACCCGGAGAGCGGAAGAGAATCATCCTCATCTATGATAGACCATCAATGATAATGAATGATGACGTTTTAAATTTAAATCTCTTTCAGTGTATAAAGCCAGATTTTTAAGCCTACTTCTTTACTCTGTGGATTCTTCCAACGGAAGCCTGTTGCATCCTTGGTTTTACAAATGCTTTTGGCAATATATATTCAAAGGAGTCTCTGCTTCCTTTTCACCCCATTACCTGCAGATCCTTACTAATCTGGGGCAGTACTGAATGATACAAAGAAGCATGATCCCAAGCTTAATTCCTTGGTCAGTTCTGAGTTAGTGGTTTGTCTCAGTTCGGGCAGCAATAATAATGCTATAATTGGTTGCCAGACATGCAGACTGGGAAGAGGAAATTAGCTAGACTGTCTCACCCTGATAGTTCACTATTGACTCCTCTGAGCAGTGTGCAAATTAAGTTTGGACTGAATGTAATAATGGGATAGTTGAATAGTCCGCTGCTGATATTCAGTATCACAGATCGCACGTGAAGGATTGATCAGATTGTTAAAGGATTGAGGGGCACTCCATTTCAGTGGAACCAATTTCCAATAAATTAAAGCCTTCAAGAGAGAGGATGGCAATAAAATCAAGATGAAAACATAGAAGTGCCACTGGTTACCAGTAACACAGGAACACTCCAGAAAGACAACCACAGGAGAGAACAGATGCACAGATTGGTTCAAAAAAAGGCAATAATAGTCTTATACTGGGAGTAAAGCTGCACTAGATAGGGTTAATGGCTCCAAGTGGTCAATAGACAAATGTGCATTTTATATAATACAAAAAAAGGCAGTGGTTGCTATGGGAACTAGAGGCAGTAGATCTCATTACCGGGGTAGGTTGCATTATCCTCTCTAAGGACTTTCTCTTTTCCATTATTTTTTACCAAAGGTCAGATGTCCTTCGAGGGGGCCGGATAAGTCTGGAAAAGGTGAAACATATTCATGAATGAATTCCCTGGGTGAAGTCAGGAATAAGTCTTCATTTATTTTTCTTTCCTTTGCACCAGTGCGTCTAGAAATAAAAATCCTCAACTAAATCAACGCTTCGGAAATTGATTCATTTAAGCTCAAAGTAATAGAGCTCCTAAGCGCAAAAACTGTTCGGTTCGTTTCCAAAGAATCTCAGGCTGCTCTCCCTCCCTCCCTCCCTCCCTCCCTCCCAACATTCCCACCCCCTCCCCCCACTCCACTACATCATTGCATGACCCTGAAAATGTGTGTTGTATTTAAATAGGATGGAAATGATTGAATCTGTACAGTCTTGGTTCAGTTATGGAGGGATCACTTTTGCTGGTTTTAAACTGGATTCTATCCCCTTTCCTTCTGTTTCTTGTTTCTAGACTAAGTGTCACCATGTATACACATCAACCCTGTCAGCATTATTCATTCTTTAAGGAAGGCAGCACACCTATTTCTCACAACAGACGCAAGTGTGAATTGTCAAGGAAGTAGTTTTCCTGTGAGCAATTGAAAAGCTTGGTCACTAGGGTGGTATTTTGCCTTGAATATGATATTTCAATGGATTGATCTGAAAGCTGACAAGGACAGTCAAGAATGAAGGGTTGTGTAGTATGTCAGTGGTATAGTGTGCAATAGTGCACGATGAAGTACACCAATACTGCAGTTAGGGGTGTGGGCGTCTCAGAGACTGTTATTGTAAAAATCTCTGGTACACTATTATACCAGGAGTGCATCTGTATGAGAAAATATCTGAGCATGGTGTTATATCGGAGAAAATTATAGATAGGTTATATGATATACCAGAGAATGTTACTGTGAGATTGAGCAAAAAATGCATCAGTATTGTATCAGTGCTATAACATGGGATATGTAGTGATGTGTGTGACTTATATCAAAAATAATTACAATCAGAGGCATGGAGCATGTCTGAGAGTTTTACCGAGACTTTATGGAAACCGTCGCTGATTATGTTATAGTGAGGGAAGAGCAAAGCATTGAAGATGATGGAAACTTGAAATATAAGTTGAAAGTGTTGTAAATGCACAGCGGCATGTGCAGTGGGGGAAAGATAGTTAATGGGCAAGATTTTCCCAGCCCCAGGGTGAGAGCATACTAGGCCAGGAGGAGGGACTGCAGGGAAAATAGTGGGGAGCTGTGTCTGCATGGGTCCCAATGCAGTCCTGCAGCCACAAAAGTTTACCAGAAGTAGAACTCAATATTGATCAGCTGCCCTTTGAAATGGGAAGTAGGCAACCAATTCGAATAATTCCCTGTTTAGGCCAAATTTCCTGGGTGGCTGACACTTTTGCAAGTTGTAGGGCAGCATGGTGGCTCAGGGGTTAGCACTGCAGCCTCACAAAGCCAGGGACCTGGGTTCAATTCCACCCTTGGGTGACTGTCTGTGTGGAGTTTGCACATTCTCCCCATGTCTGTGCGGGTTTCCTCTGGGTGCTTCAGTTTCCTGCCACATTCCAAAGATGTGCAGGCTAGGTGGATTGGCTGTGCTAAATTGCCTGTAGTGTTCAGGGTTGTGTAGAGTGGGGGGATGGGTCTTGTGTGGGATGCTCTGAGGGTCAGTGTGGACTTGTTGGGCTGAAGGGCCTGTTTCCACACTGTAGGGATTATATGAAAAACCTGGGGAGAGGGAATTCTCCAAAGAGGGAGTCAGTCACAAAGGGAGTTAAAAAGTTGACCTCTATATAGTAATTAGTGATTGATTTTCTTTAAAAACATACACAATAAACATCCAACAAAGGTGTGTGCTATAATCATGTGACTGGACTTACCAATAATTTTCCAGAACCCCTCTGAGGTCAATGCCAGCCAGACAATCAACATGCCATATTTCCTGATAGGTGTGCCATGCTGGCAATTGTGTTATCACATAAATCACAGAATTGTTACAGTGCAGAGAAATGTCATACGGCCATCATGCCTGCACCGACTCTATTTCCAAATGCCAATCTCCTGTCTTTACGCAACATCCCTGCACATCATTTACTGCCCAATTACTGCCCCATCAGTCTACTCTTGATTGTCAGTCAACTGTCAGAACTCACACCGCTCCAGGTTATAGCCCAACAGGTTTATTTGAAATCACAAGCTTTTGGAGCACTTCTCCTTCATCAGGTGAAGTGAAGAGAAGCGCATGAGCACAGAATTTACAGGCAGATTGATCAAAAGATCGTACAAATAGTGTGAGTAAGGTATCAACAGGTTGAATATTAAGTCTCTGCAGCTGATCAAAAGTGTCAGACGGTGTGAGTAAAGTGTCACCATCTGAATGGCAAGTGAAGGGATGACCTATGATCTGATTCATTGAGGCAGACAGACAATTACAAAAAATAAAATTAAAATGGTGCTGAAGACAAATCGAAATGCTGGAATAACATGATAGCTATAAGAGTCACACCCTGAGGGTCTAACCACAGTAACAAATAATCCAAAACTGTACAAACTAATTAAAGTAGAGAGATGATAATGAGTAACCAAGATAAGGATGTCAAAATGGGACCATAAGGAAGATTTTACATATAGAGAACAGTATGGTGTTATATGTAGCACAACATGAACCCGAGATCCCAGTTGAGGCCGTCTTCATGGGTATGGAACCTGGCTATCGGCTTCAGCTCGGCAATTCTGCATTATGTATCTCAAAGGCTACCTTGGAGGATGCTTACCCAAAGATCAGAGGCTGAATGTCCTTGACCGCTGAAGTGTTCCCCGACTGGGAGGGAACATTCCTGTCTGGCAGTAAAGTGATGGAAGGTGTCATCATAGTGCTAACAAGCATCGCCTGCTCAGCAATAACCTGCTCAGTGACACCCAGTTTGGGTTCCACCAGGGCCACTCAGCTCCTGAGTTCAAACATGGACAAAAGACCTGAATTCCAGAGCAAGGTTAGAGTGACAGCTCTTGGCATCAAGACTACTTTCAACCAAATGTGGTATCAAACAGCCCTGTCAAAACTGGGATCAGTGGGATCAGAAGGCAAACCTTCTGGTGGTTGTAGTCATACGTGGCACATAGGAAGATGGTTGATGGTTGTGTCAGCCATCCCAGCTCCAGGACATCACTGCAAGATTTCATCAGGAGATTATCCTACGCCCAACCATCTTCAGCTGATTCATCAATGCCCTTCCTCTGTTATAAGGTTAGAAGTGGGGATGTTCACTGATGATTGTGCAGTGTTCAGTACCATTTGCAATTCCTCAGGTATTGAAGCAGTTCATGTTCAAATGCAACAAGATCTGCACAATATCCAGGCTTGGGCTACAAGTGACACGTAACATTCATACCACACAAATGCCAAGTAATGACCATCAATAATAAGAGACAATCTAATCTCCCCTTTACATTCAATGGTGCTACTGTTACTGAATTCCCCACCATAAACATCTTTGGAGTTACCATTGACCAGAAAGTCTACTGGACTTGCCACATAAACACAGTTGCTAAAAGAGCAGGCTTGGAATACTATAGTTAGCAGCTCACCTCCTGACTCTCCAAAGCCTCGCCACCATTTACAAGGCACAAGTCAGGAATATGACGGAATACTCTGAACATGCCTGAATGAATGCAGCTTTAACAATAGTCAAGAAGTTTGACATAATCCAAGACAAAGCAGCCCGCTTGATTGGCATTACATCCACAAGCATCCACTCCCTTTGCCATTGACACTCAGTAGCAGCAGTGTGTACTATCTACAGTACAAGATGCACTGAATAAATTCGTCAACGATCCTTCGACAGCACCTTCCAAACCCACAACCACTTCCATTTGGAAGGACAAGAGCAGCTGATACATGGGAACACCACCCCCTTCAAGAACCCCTCCAAGCCACTCACCATTGTGATTGGGAAATATATCAGTGTTCCTTCACTGCCGGTGTGTCAAAATCCTGGGATTCCCACTGTAAGGGCATTGTAGGCATGCCAACAGCACATGTACTGCACCAGATCAAGAAGGCAGCTCACCACCACCTTCTCAAGGGCAACTAGAGACCCGACAATAAATGGTGGCCAGCCAGCTACACCCACGTTCCAGAAGTGAACAAAAAAATTTCTATCCAAATAATCATCCAACTTCTTCTTGAATGCCTCAATTGAATTTATCTCCATGATACATCCAGACAGTGTATTCCATACCCTAACAACATGTAGTGTGAAAGAGCTTTTGCTCACATCACTTTGCTTTGTTTGCACACCACTTTAAATCAATGCTCTTTCATTCTTTTTGCATCTACAAGGGGCAACAGCTTTTCTCTGTCTACACTGTCCAGCCCAATCAGGACTTTGAAAATCTCTGTTTGTAAATGCACTTCTTTTCCCATACGTGACACACCCCATCCCTACCTCTGCATTTAAAGGGCATTTGAAATAAAACTTCTGATTTTTTTACTTTACCACAGTGTAGCTATGGTTCTGTGCAAGTCAAAGCCTGCACATGGGAGGAATGGGGTAACACACTTATCTAATAAAAGCATGCAAAAGAAATGAAATTGCAATCTGCTTATGGAGACATTTTTGATTTAAAACTCACAATCTGTCTGTGGTAGTCATAGGCGGTGAAGACAGCCTCTGCTGCCCCAGTGCAACATTTGGAGAGATCTGTGTGTTTGGTCATCTGATTTTTCATCCTTTATGTGCTATCCTCAGGGACCTCAATTCCCAACCTGCTCCAAAATTGCCTACCTCTCGTAGTGGGTTCTGCTGGGGCTATGCTACTGCTGGCAATCTGATTGGACAATCATCATCTGCATCCTGCCCATTATCCTTAATTGGATGAAGAACCTAGAAGCAGCTAATTATGAAGTTGTCTCTAAATACTGTCAATGAGTGTGAGTTCAGGAGCTTTGTTTGGTCCTGACATTGCGGTTCTAAAGCCTGCGGTAAGACTTAGTCCAACATTGCAGGTCGATGATTCTTCTGACAGAAGCTGCTGCCAGACCTCTTTAGCATTTCCAGCATTTTCTTTTTTGTTTTTATTTTACATTACACCGAGGTGTGAGTCATATCAGGGCATGTTACAATGTAAAAGATTTCAGCAAGTTATTATACTGAGAATTTTGGAATACGTTAGAGAGTGTTGTGAATTCCTGAGGCCACATTTTTCAGAAGGTGTCTATTTTTGGTGTTGAATAACATAGCACTTTCTGCGTGAGATCATCTGATTTTCTACAGGGAGAAATATTTACCCATTTTACCATTGATGTTAGCAGCAGCGATCTGGCTGATTCTTATGTTTTTATCTCTGATTAATTCAGTTTCACACTTCTAAAGTAATTTAACACTTTCTTAACTGTTAGAAGTAACAACATCAGATGTTAACTCTGCTGTGAAATAAATTACTCCAGAGCACATATAAAACAAAACTTGGGCTGAAAGTTTTTGAAAGAGAAGGGGAGGATAACATTGATGTGCCTCCAATTCGAGGGTCATAGTGAGACACGTCTATGTTGAGGTTACACTATGTTTGTATGATGTTGAAATATCTGGTTTGCTTGGAAAGTCCATTTCCTACATTAGCACCTTCATCAGTTCAGGTATGCAAATATGATAAATGGCAGAAAGTACCATTTTCAATCCCTTTTAACATCATTATTTTTGGCATCATTTACAGAACAGATAAATGTAATGGAACTTGTCAACAGAGGCAAGAAATCTATTCAAACGAGCACACTGCCTGGACAACCTTTCTACACTATTCATGTCTGCCTGCATATTGTTAGATAACTCTTTTTTACCTTTCTTTTGCTGCTTTTGGGAGTTACTGCCTTTTAAACTGCCAGGGTGAGGGAAACAATGGTTATTCTTGTGAAAATCTTACAGGAGTTATCCTCTTCTTCCTCCTGATTATGATCATTCAACTTTCTTCTTACCTCCTCTACTTTGATGGATAAAAGGGAGAGAAGAATAATACTGTATGGGTGTGCAACACCCAGTGATAATGGTGAGATAAAAGGCCACAATGGAAGGTTGCAGTAATTTTGGCTACGAGTACAGGTTCAACTTTGTACACACCAACTGCAGATGACACTTGTCCACCATCTCCTTTAGCTTTCCCATGTCTTTTATTTCACCAGCACTTGGTGCTATATATTTGTATTATCTTGTTTTTATTTGGGAACTTTGATTTAAAATATGGTGGAAAATGATTTTAGCTTTTCAGCTCAGCGAAGTTACTTATTTTCTGTGAACAACGGTCAGAAAGTAATTTTTTCAAAGTGAGTTCGAGCATAGTTTCTAAGAAAGCATGAGACTTAAATTAAATGACTTGAACTGCTACCCAGGGAATTAATTGCTGAATGTTTTTGAAGTTGAGCTTTATGACTTACACAGAGACAAATGGGCAGGGACCACAAGTAGGTTGAGTTCACAAGAGGATAAGTCATTCTACCAGAAGGTAAGTTTTTTTTTAAAGTTTGTAGCTATCTCCAGATTGTGAGAGATTAGTGGGTAGAAATATCCAGATTGTCAGAATTGGGAAAAAATCCAGGTCATCAGAGCTGGAAAGATGTCTCAAGTTGTTTGAACAGCTCAAGAAGAAAGGCTGGAAAGAGTCATTTGAATAAAAAAATCTTCATTGGAAGGGAGATTGTTGGGTAGAAAGTTGAATTGTTTTGCTGTTTGTGTTAAGAACTTTTAAATTGCATTTTTTGGTTAGTAAACTTGTGACTTTATTTTGAAGAGCATTGGTAGCCTCTTGTGAATATGTTTAGTCAGTGATCACCATGGTAATCAAACTGCAAACATAAAACTTGTGATCTATCAAGCCATGTTTCACTCTGAGTATGATGTGTCCAGTATTACTGTCTGTTGGGATCATAACAACCTCAATAATCTGTTTTACAAAATCTACCAACTCCCTTAGGTCTATACACTCATGCATTCCTTGGCTATTGTATGCCATCTTCTCCTGTCAACAGCACTCAATAAAAGTGAAACTGCCTTCTAGGTATTAGCAGATAACTAATATCATAGGAATAACCTAATAAATCTCTTTAAGATTGTGGACGGGTTTGGTAAGACGATAGGTACAGGCAAAATGTTTCTACGTATTGGGCAAAATCCAATCTAGGGTCCATAAGTGTGATATAGTCACTAGTATATTTAGTTAGGACTTTAGGAGAAAGGTATTTTTCTAGATCGTGGTTAGAACAAAAGAGTTGCTGATAAAACCTTTGGTTCTCTCAGGACTGTGACTTGAAAGGAATTTGGGGATTTATGTATACTTATTAATCAATTAAAACTTTCTAACTGATTAAAGATTTAACAGCATCTTAGGTTTGTTTAGTTTATCCTCATCACTGGTGTACACCTTTAATCTTTTACTTAGAAATTCTATTTCTGATACTATGTCTCTCACTAACACCTGAAGAAGTACTGAGGGTCTGAAGGCTTGTGTTTTCAAATAAATCTATTGGACTATAACCTGGTGCCGTGTGATTTCTGACCTTGCTGAACATTGAGTAGTGAACCAATAGCTTATTTGAATTTAAGAGGAATCTGAATAAGTACATGACATAGAAAGGAATAGGTAGATTAGATGGAAGTGGGTGGGGGGAATATATCAGATGTAATTGAGCTGTTAATTGAATGTCCTGTTTCTGTACTGTAATTTCTGTGTAATATCATGCAGCATGGAAGACAAGAGCAGTGAAACATGTGAAGTTAGACTGGTAGCAGGTCTGCAATCAAGGTCAGCTCATAACGAGAGTTTCTAAAAAAATCTGGAATTATGAACAAGCCTAATGGTGACCATTTAACCATTGTTGAATGTTGTAAAAGCCCACACAGTTCCTAATGTCCTTTAGGGAAATAATCTACTGCCATTATGTGGTCCAGACTACATGTGACTCCAGACCACAGCAATGTGATTGACTCTAACTTACCCCTAGACGTCATCTACAACTAATCAGTTCAAGGGCAAGTAGGGACGGATCATAAATGCCAGCCTTGTCAGCTATACTCACATGCCAAAGAAGAATTTTTAAAAAATATCTCTGGGTGGAAGATTTAGGGAGCTATTGAACGATAGTGAAATTTGCATAATTGTTTGACTTTCAATTTCAATTTGAAGAGTGAGATGTGGAAATTTGTTGTTTTGAGATGTTTCCAGTTCTAAACAGGTCATTGTATATTCTCCTGTATTGTTCAATTCTTCTACTGCCATGCATTTGAGACATTCGTTATTGAGCACTGGTTTGTGAATTAAAAGCCGTGAAGACGTCTAAAAAAAATTGCAATTCTTGGCTCATGGATTACGGCTTTTGACCATTCTTATGTCATACCATTCAGACGGAGGCAGAGGCAAAAAAACTTATAACACATATCTGCTGCACACTCAGCTTTCTTGTTGTGGCTTAATTCACTGTACATTTTTAACTGCTGCAGCAAATGTTCCTCCAAGTCCTGTGTTAAAGGGTGATCCGTTCCAAGCTCGCTATTCAATATAGTAATGTAGAGATGCCAGTGGTGGGGCTAATGGAAATTTTGGACCAGCAAAAGCTCTTTTGCCATTAATAGGGCTGTGCCCAAACTGTTCGATGTACCAGCATGAGCCTTATAGATCTGTAGATATCACCCGCAAACAAAACCCAGCAACAACATTCTTGACAAGATGTAGCCCTCAGCATGATTTTCAAATGACTGTGAAACTAGGGTAACATTAATAGTTATCGGCAAGACATAAAAACAGATTAGGAATCTGGCAAGCTGCTTGCAAGAGTTTTGTTATCAATCTGACATAAGAAAAATGTGGTGTAACATCTTAAATTTGTCTGTAAATGATTTATTCACAGTAAAGTTTTCACCCCAAATTGGAAGCACCATTTTAAAAACATTTTTCTATTGAAAGTACACAGCAGGTTTTCCTTGTATTGCATAATTGGGGCTCTATGGGTGGTGGCAGGCTTGAAGATGCATATTCAAGATTACATTCAGATACTTTAGATGATAACAAGATCAATTTGAGTGGAAAAGGCCATGCAGACCACTTTATCTTTCAACAAGTTTGATCTACCTCCCAGATGTAATGTCCTGAGATGAACTCAATGCCAACAAATCTTCTTGGCCTCAAGTGCCTTCCTGGTGAAGTCTTGCAGTTGCTATCGCCTTCTGTATTAAGAAATATTTCTTTGTGCCAGATCAAAACTTGTGCTTTGCAACCTTGGATAAGTGGTTGCCTTGTCTTGTTGCAATGAATAGGCTGCAGGCATTGTTTTGAGTTCACATTAAATATTTTATTATTTCTGTTTGTCTTCTGTGAAGTGCCTTTCTTTGAAGCAACAGATCTCGAATTGATCACAATACCAGGTCTAGTACAGAATACTAGAATCCCTACAGTGTGGAACAGGCCATTTGGCCCAAAAATTCCACACTGACTCAAAGAAGAACCTCCCACCCAGAATCATCACCCTCCCCTATTTCTGCATTTCCCAAGGCTGATCCACCTAACCTACACATTCCTGGACACTATGGACAATTTAGCTTGGCCAAACCAACTAACCTGCACGTCTTTGGACTGTGGGAGGAAACCCACGCAGACAATCACCCAAGGCTGGAATCGAACTCAGGTCCCTGGCACTGTGAGGCAGCAGTACTAACCACTGAGCCACTATGCTGCATTTCATGGTCAGTGTTAGACTCTTAATTGCAGATTATTATTGAATTCAAATTCCACCATCTGCCATAGCTGTTTTGAACCCAAGTCCCCAGAACATTACCTGAGTGCCTGGATTAATAGTTTAGTGATAATACCACTGAACCATCTTCTAATGCCAGGGTTTGGCTTTGTTACTTTCTTCTGTATTACCTCAAAGACAATGTGACCTCTTTATTATGCAATGGTAAGAACTTCCCATTGTGCTCCAGTGCACCTGACTAGACATGGTACAACTTCAACTTAACTGCTCAGTTTCTGAATTCCACTGATTTAAAAATGTACCAGAAGATCCTATTTGCTTTGATTGTTATTTTCTCACAACATTGGTCATGGTGAGTGATGAGTTGACTATCAGTTTTCTTAACATATTCCTTGGCACATTCTATTTTTATTTACCGTGCGCAATGCTGTAAATTTGTACATATTAAACTTTAACTGCCCGAATCATCTGAACTTCCTTCATTTATTTTCAATGTGTCAGACGCTGTGTATCTATGGATCTTCTCTTTATATGATACAATAAAGTGAACAAGCTGCAGTGCTTGCAAAGCTGAAGTACCATACCTCATTTGCCCATGCGAATAACATAATGGCAAAACTGTACTCTCTTTTATCATCATCATTTTGGGGTGCTTTGTGCTTGGCTTCCACATGGTTGATGTGTGACACTAAAAAGGCAAGGAAGAGACCTGTCTATGTACAAAAGGTAAAGTCACCATAGTCCTACACGACCATAGAACTACCCTCTCATTAGAGAGAAACAACTAGTATGGTTTAATCTGAGGGTTGCCACATTGCAGGCAAGGGGAGAGGTTAAGAAGGAGAGTCCTTTATGGTAACCTCAGCCAATGCAGGAAATGACCCCACACTTTTAGCATTTCTCTACATTGCAATCCTGCTGTCGAACCAATAGAGTTAACTGACATCCTATGCAATGTTTGAGGGAAGAATGGATTGGTTGTGTTGTTGTGCCCATTATCAAAACAATAGAGAGCTATCAGCTACTTAATCCCTACGTTGATTATATTATGGTTTAACTCTATTTTCATTATATTTCTACAACGTTTTATCTCAACTATCATATATTAAGTTTGGATATTTATTTTTCTCCGATGTAGTTCCTTCTGTGACATGGCTTTCTCTGCCAAGTTCTGAGAAAAAGTCATATTGCTCTTGAAACATGAACACTGTTTCTCTTTTCGCAGATGCTGCCATACCCGCTGAGTTTCTCCAACACTTTCTGTTTTAATTGGCTTCCTTGTTGATGGTTTAACATTATGCTTTGTATCTACTAACAAATGCAAACAGAATAGATGGTTGAAAACAAATTACAAAAACTGTGTCAAGGAAATACCAATGGATTTAGATCATCTCTGTAAACATACCATCCCTTCCACCAGATGAAAAGATGTCAATGTGCATGCTCTGATGGCTTGCTACTGTTGGAGTGCATTGTATTAATATTCTTGTATTATCTAAATGTAACACAAATGTGGAATGTGATTCTGTTTATTTGAAGATCTCTGGTGAGTTTACTGACAGCTGAAGTAATATATACAGTAGAACATGCTTACACAGAGATAGTGATTGTAACGAGTACAGAAGTCTGAGAATTCATATATCATTTCAGCATTTTAACAACTCTTTCAGATATTGTTCTGGTGCAACCTACTGGAAGTATGGATCCTACCCTTGGCTGTTTTTGCTCTGCAGACATGTCATCATTCTGTTGTCTATTGTCCTGGTGTCATTGACCAACTACATTCCTTCATGATCACTGTGTACAATTGGCATATTGTACACATATCTTGGTTGACTTCTATTCCTCCTCAGGATTGCTCTGTTCTGTACTGTGACTTCATGAGACCGGGGCTCACTGCATACTTTGGAAACCTCGGTGGCTATGTTCCCTTTCTGGGGTGTGTGACTGTGATCTTTTGTCCTACATGTGTGTTGTCTGGTTGTTACGCATTTGCATATCTACCTGCACCATCTTTATCCTCATATGTTTGTTGAGGTATACCCTACATCTTCAAGTATTTGGAAAGCTGATGTCTCGGAAATGTCACTCTCACTTTCTGAACATGGTCTTCAATGGCAATTGTAACTCATATTCAGAAGTGTAGCTCTGTAACATGGCAATTCAGAAATCTTGTGTTATTGACCCACATTCCAGTAAGAGTGATTTAACAGTGCAAACCATTCACTCAGTGACACTGTTTGATAAGGTTGTGATAATGTGACGGCAATATCACATTATTTATGGACCATTTAGCACACACTTTTTCTGAAAGGTCTGCCCAAATAACGCAGCCCATTGGCAGAAATGAAACAGACACTGCATTTGGCCATGTGGCTGCATTGATATGCTCAGAGTGTTATCAACTGGAAATTTGTGGAAATATTCAATGGCTAAAATCTCCATTCATGGTAAGTAAATCAACGATAATATTGGACTGATGAAATCTTCTGCGGTTGGAAAGGTTCTCGCCCTCAATGTGGCTAATGGCTGTACCAGATCTTATATATCCTCACTAACTTTCCAAAGTATTGTCAGCTCCTGGTCAATAGGCTGTAGCATGTACCAGTCATCTCATTTACTCTATCTCCATGGCTCTTGGTGTAGTTATGACAATATGTCCTGGCAAAGAACTTTAGGTTCAAGTACTTGTTTTTATTTGGATGTAACACCTCTCAAGATACGAACTAATCGCTGTAAGGCTGGAACTATCTGAGTGTGTCTGGCATGTCTTTTATCATGTTGATTCACCCATTCAATGAGAACTTTCCACCGTGTTGTCAGTAGTAGGTTGTTAGCTATTTAAGATTGATGTCAGTCCTGTTTGGTACTTCTTGCTGTTGAAAGCAGTGAACTATTGCCATCAGTGAGGGCTCTGTTCATGATGTTTGTTGGTTTTGCCCAATACTACAAGATAATTGGAAATACACACATCTAGGCACATTTTCTGTAATTCTGTCCATATGCTGCTGGAACAGATTGTGACAAACTGATAAAGTAATATCTTGCAAATAGTGTTCTGAAGGTAGTAACTTTCTGTGATTCCTATCTTAGTGTTTTGAACCAATATCCACTTTTAGCATTCAGCTTGGAGAAAAATTGTGAACTTGGGATTTAACTACCTTCATCCTGTAATTCTGTGGGCATCATTTTCGGTTCAGACCTCTCAGATCTAGACTTAGTCTTTGTTTGTCAGATAAACCTGTATTAGTTGATGTTGTCTTTACAATGTGTCATATTTACAACGTGGATATAATGGGTCATACTTGCAATGTGGAAGCCTGTTCATCATCAGGTTGGAAGTTGTTCCACTGCAAGTCTTGATTTAGGTCTGTCTTGACCTGAAATCCAAATACCAGCTTAGGTTTACACAGGTTACTGGTGCATTTCCTGCTACCATTGGTTGTGCCCTGTTGCAGCTGTTGCACCTTGGAGCCATATCTGTTCCCCAGGGCCCAGTGATCTTTTGTACTGCATACCTTGCTCACATCTTGGACTACAGGATAGCTTTGCATCCAGTGTGATAAATTGCATTGGTCACCCAGCCTACTTGCTTTTTGTGTCCTGGCTACGTTGGCAGTACTGTTTGTTGCACCTAATACTTGCAAAGCCTGTTGACAGCTACAATAGTCTGACATGTTTTGCCCTCTGACAGCAGTGAATCAATGCTGTGACCTTTCTTTATTTCCAAGAGGTCTTAATGGAACCTTCGATATGTGTTGAGGCAATCACCAACTCCATTATTTGCCCTGACAATTAAACCTCTGAAAAATTACATTTGTTGCCCTTATTATGGCATTTATTGACTTACTTATCTATTTATTTCTGTGACTTTTGTAGGATATTGTTTCTAAACGATGAATTTTAAAGGTGAATCTTGCATGCCGATGATCTTCTAGGACTTTCATTATCTTAATGGCTTCTACCTGGTCCCGCCAATTTATTAACTCTTTGCAACCCCTTGTTACCAACTGCTATTTGTGCCTTCATAGCTTATTTAACTGGGTTGAAGAACTTGCTTGGTCTGTGAAACATAGCTGCATTACATGTTCAAAATGTTTGAGCTCAGATAGTTGATCAATGGCTTTCTAGTCACGGTGGTGGATTTGGTATCCATCCTTCTGATGTTTGTTTACCTTTTCACTTATACGTAACTTTGTTCACTCCTGCTGCACTTTCGAAAGGGTGGCCGCATGCATAAACCTAAACAACTTGGAAATATCCAAAGGTTTTGTGAAGAACTAATTTTCTTCTGTGTTCTGTTATGTGGGAACTTTTTGGATGAATTTTATATTTTACTTGTTGCTACTCTCTTGGCCTTCAAGCTCATAAGACTGATTTCTTCTTTGTTACTTTTTTAAAAGAAAACATTTCCAGCTGTGACTGTGTAATAACATTCTTGTCTTAACTAAATGAAACACAAATCAGGTACGTGGGTTCCATTTACTTGAAGAGTCAGGTAAGTTTATTTGCAACTAGACAAATCGAGACAGTTCAGAGCAATCTTCAAACACAACCTGTGTCTCGAGCGCTGTAGTGCAGAGAACCTGTGTTAATGTGACAACACCCAGTAAGTTGAATAGCTAATTCACATGTTGAGCTTTTAAAAGGACTTTGAGGCAAGGTGATAACAGTGCCTGAATGACACAGGGTGCTGTGATCAAGGAAAATGTTGAACCTACATTTTCCTCCTCACAACTATCTTTAAAATCCTTTAAGATTATGGATTAGAATCCTGGCATCTCTTTGAAAGCAATGCAAGCCATTCATTGGAAGCTGTGGTAGAATGGGTGCAGTGCTTTGCGGTTCCAACGTGGTGGATTTATGTGGGACTTTGAAAGTATATTTCTGTGCCAGCAATAAAGTGGACTCTGCAGCAATATGAGCAGGCATATTTATGTGTATGAAAGGCTGCCTTTGCACGCTGCTTCAGTGAAGTTGAGCCAAAGCAAGGTCAGATATTGAAATTAAGCAAAATGTGGACCTTACTTTGGGAAAATGCCCTGAGACCAAGAAGACTTGTTTCTCTTCTTTTCCAACAGCGTGTGGATGTGGGGTACTTGTGGCATTTAGAAATCTTCCCATTAAACTTACACCTTATTTTCCTCTATTTTCCCCTGAATCTAATGATTCAGTCTCTGAAAATGTCATCATTTTCCAGGTCTAATATGATAAATTTATTGTAAATATTTGGTCTATTCCTGACTAACATTATTCAATAAAGAAGTAAATGTGTTTATAAAAAAGATTGCATTCATAAGTAAGTGAAGACAGTTTTAATGTGGAAGGGCAAATTGTGTCGGTGCGGGCTTAGAGGGCCGAAGGGCCTGTTCCTGTGCTGTATTGTTCTTCATTCTATCACTAACAGGGAAAATAGTAAGTGTAAAATGACAGTATCTAGTTGTAGTATTAGAGGGGTAAATTCCAAAGCAATGAGGACACTGTCACAGGAGTCAGAAACTGACTTATCAAATAAAAAATGTTGATTAGTCAGGCACTAAAAGAGAAAGGTGGAGATGAAAGTGCTGGTGATATAGTGGTAATGTCACTGGGCAGTCCTCCAGAAACAGGGCTAATGTTCTGGAGACATGGGTTTGAATACCACCATAGCAGATGATGAAATTTTAATTCGGGTTTAAAAAAATCTGGAATTAAGAAGTTTGTCGAATGGTGACCACATAATCACTGTTGATTGTTACAAAAGCCCTTCTACTTCACTCGTAGCCTGTAGGGAAGCGAATCTGCCATCCTCACTCAGTCTACATGTGACTCCAGACCCATGCCAATATGGTTGACTCCTAACTGCCCTCTGGACAATCAAGGATGGGCTATAAATACGGACTCAGGCAGTGACTTCCAAATTCCTTGAACAAAAGAAAACGTCAACTTTGCGCAGAAACCATCAGAATTGTGACATAGCTTCCATCTGCCGAGGCGAAACCAATGCGAACACGCATGACCCCAGCACTCTTCAGTTAGTGATGAGAAGCTCCAGAATTCCTATTCCTGATAATCATGTTGTAATCCCTGATGGAAAGTATGTGTGCCTGCTGAACAATGACACACCCCATGGCTGTGTAATTCACCGTTGCCAATTGTGAAAAGGCGCCTATTGCTGAAGAGCAGTCACTTGACTGCAGAAATGGTGATTTCCTGTCATCCCAGAAAACTATTCCCCGCCAGGAGTCAAAAAAATTATAGAACAAAGTGCGAAAGGAGATGGGATTTCTGTTAGCAAGAGTGTTTTATAATTTGAGAGCTGTGCTGTGTGAAAAGCTGTGTTCAATTTGGACAGAGTGAGGAGGCGGGCTGTCACCCAGTTTCCTGACACTCAAAGCACATTTTGACAGACAGGTTTGTCAGTGGATTACGCAGAAGGCAAACATGGCAATGTGCTGCCTCCGTGGAACTTCTTATTCTATGTAACCAAATCAAAGCTGTCTGGCTTACACAACACACATGCACAGCTTGACTTGGTGCTCTGATGGACTGCTGACATGAATCACGTCATCTTGAGTTTGGTGACTAACAGTGTTGACTTTTAGTTCATTTCAGTTGTCTCAGAACAACGCCACTGAAGTCTTTCAACATCTGCATCTCAAAGACTGCCCAAGGGCTGCAGCCATTTCATCTCTCTGTTGCCCCACCTGTACCCCCACTGACCATTCTATGCAGGACATCCTGCAAGAAAACATTGGAACTCCATTTGATGTTCATCATGGCAAGTAATGTTAAGACGGAAAAGCAGGACACTTTTGGACTTCAAACTCCATGTGTCAATGCCACAGATCTGGTGTGGCAAGCCAACTAAGTAAGCACCCCTCTATGCTGGTCCATCAGACACTTCCAAAACAGGCAGTGAAGGAATTAGAAAAAGATTAAAGTTTTGGTGCATTCTAACAGCACTTGTTACATGGGAGATGCAGAATAAAACTCTTCACACCAGTCCAACTATTAAAAATGAGTCACCTGCTGCACCTACATGCCACTTTTGCATTTTGGACCATCCACTATCTGTGTAGTTTCTCAGTAAGATAGCCAATTCTATGAAAGTTTAAGAAAAATTACAGGGGTTTTGTGCTGGAGCCTTCTGCTTAATAGGGGCCAGTTGGCCCTTTCTAAGTACATTTCACCAACGTTCTAAAGAGCTAGAATGGAACTCAGTTCCCGGAAGGTAACATTAGTCAGTTCACTCCATTTACCTTATAATAGTGATGTGAGTTGAGAAAGATGCAGATAACTTAGAAATTCAATATAATATCCAAATTGAATAAACTCTACACTGAAATAACACTTCAATACCTGGTACATCATTTTTTGAGTCTCTCTACAGCTTGCAACAAAGAGCCTGTTAAATTCTCAAGGAAGTTGAGAATGAACTGGATGCTAAAACTACAGAAATGAACACAAAAACCAGATGATCTTAGCCTTTGAAGAGTCATAAATACATGTTGCTTACCTGTTGGAGTGGTTATGTGTTTTGATCATTGACAGGCCAAGTGAAATTTGGGACCATATTCGAAACAAGAGTTTTGATGTTCCTGCTGGTGCAAGGTCTACTGATTGAACAAAGAAATTCTAAATCAGTCAACTACTGGCTGTTTCCTAAGCTGCATGGCTTTTAAAATAAACTGGTCTGTTGCTAATGCCACGCAATGCAAATCAAATATACAGCAGCAAGTTCCTGTGTGAGTGTGACCAGCAGCTATAGCACTGGGTGGCCAACTTCAGAAATTGGTTAATATGTAGTCATAATATTGGGGAGAATGGCATCCAGCTGGAAGGGAATTGTGAGAGCCTGGTTTATCAATGGGGAAAACTCCAGGATTCATTCTTCAACAGCAAGGTGGGAAGATACATTTCCTGAGTTGTGAAGGAGTCATCCTGTTCTAATGTGAAAGCTGGGCCTCATTAACATGGAGCTGACCAACCCTTGACTTAAAATGGGAGGCATGTATCAGAAGTCAGGTCTGTCAGGGGTGCCATTTGGGCCTAAGGTAAGTCAAGGGGTAGCTAGACAGAACTTCAAGATGGTCGGCATTTTGCCAGGGCTGTTGGAGGTTTCTTGGGCAGGGGAAGACTGGACTTTGCTTTTGGGCTAAGATGACATGATGTTTTTGGATCGATGTGTACTCACACGTAAGAGGTGCTCAGCTTAGCAACTATTAATATACCTGAAAAATCAGACATTTCAAATCAGAATGGATTGAAAACAGATTTATCTGACTCAATTTTTACTGTCCACTAGCCAGCTGGGAAATGCAAAATTTTTCTCAAAAAAAACTCACATTTTAGACAAAAGATTTTTTTTAACACTTTGTACTGTACTCCACAATTTACCAATTGTTTGTTACTGATAGTATTTCCAGTTTTACAATGCATTTTTACAATCAACAGTGCAATCTCAAATTGCACAATCCCTATCCTGCTTAGAGTTGTTCAAAGGCAAGAACCCTCAGAACTGGAGGATAAAGCTGCTAACTGCTCTCAGCCCTCTGATCCCATCTTTGAACTGCACTGAAAACAGATCATGATCGTATTGCTTAGAGGAGATAAAACTGGACCTGAAACCATGTGGAATCAAAGCACCTTTACCCTGTGGCAGAAATATGTTGGTATAAAAACTGGTTTATCATTTCCGACCATTGATTAAAGTGACAATGCCCAGGGATTGCGTGTATAACTTATCGAGACTAACTGTTTCCACCTGTGTATATATGGGACGGTGACAGCTCAGGGAACCTTGTAGAGTCAGTCACTTGCAATGAGGTGAAAATGGCTTTTAACAGAAGTGTGCAGCAAGTATAATGTTACTGTAACATCGGAGAAGAAAAGCACTCAGTTCCATTCTCACCTTGTTGCACAAATGAGCTATTGCTCCCAGTGCTGTCAGTAATCTGCGGAGCACCCTGCTGTTGCAGCATTTTATGGCCCCTGTTGCACAGCAGGGTTATTGATGTGCCATGATAAAGAAAAGATTGTAAGGCCCCACTCCCCGGGGCAGCCTCTTTAGATCCGTGTGGGGCACAGATACAGGACTGTAATGTTGTAGCCCATTCTCTGATCTGTGCTTATGTCTAGTGAGTCTCCACACTGACAGCAGAGCCTCTCAATTCCTTGTGTTTGTGCCAGCAGCAAGATTACTTGGAAAAAATGATCTCATGCTGTTCGCGCTATGCACTTGTGTGCAGCTGACTTCATGTATAAGCCCAGACAGAGCCTTCACAGGCTTTCAAACACAGCAACATCACAGTGAACACTTTTTTTTTAATTGAACCTCCACATACAAGCACTCTCCATTAGGAGGCACTGGTCATCATAGTCTTTCTGAATTATAACATTCTAAGAAGAGATTAAGCACTTCAATGTGACAACTGTAAATTGCATTCATACAGAGCCTTTTCAATAGTGACACATTGCTAAGCTCCATCATTGGAACAGTATCAAGCAGAGTTTGGCACTGTGCCTTATAAGGACTAAAAGCTGGGACAAAGAGAATTTTAAAGTGAGAGAGACCAGGACAGTGTTAGGAAGGGTATTGCAGAGATTAGACAACTGAAGACATGGCCACTTCAGGAGTTCAGGGATCCCAGAGGGATGTAAGGCGGGATGACATTACAGAGATAGGGAGGGACAAGGTGACAGAAAATTTGAAAACAAGAACAATTTTAAAATTGAAATGTTGTGAGGCTGGGAGTTAGAAATAACACATGAATGGCACTTCATGTAAATTAGGATTGTGGCAGCAGTTTCCTGGATAAATTTGAATTTATGTGGACTAGGAGACGGGAAGCCAGCCAGGACATCATCGGAATTGTCAGGTCTAGGAGTAACAAAGGAATGGATAAGGGTTCCTGACCAGCCAGACTGAAGTCGGACTGGGAGCGTTAAGTCCAGTCCTGGTTTTTGGATGCGCAGTGCAAACATCAGAGATGGAGGAGGGTTTGAAAGAGGTGATAATTTATCTGGGGATGAATGAAGGAAACTGAGGAAAATTTTTTGTCAATGATTAAGATGGTGATAAAACATATTGGAATGGTGGATCAATCAGCAAAACTAAATAGGTTAAAAAATAATTAAGGATTAACAGTTATTGTAGATTCAAGGTGGCTGATCCTCTCCAACATTCTTGATGTCTATAGGTATCAGATTCCATGTTGACACTAGAAGGCTGGACAGTTATGCCTAAACTTCCAAAAGCCATTTTAAAATGACTGATGGCAAAGGCAGTTTATTAAGCAATAGAGTTCATGATAACACCTGGAAATGAGTAAGAAATTTTCTGAAAGGGAGGAAGTATCTGTTTGATAAGTTATTGAGGTGGGATGGCAAAAGACCGAATAGGGTGTCCCAGGGATCATTGTAAATATCTCAACTTTTTACATGACATTTATAACTTAAATTCTGAGGAATGATGAAAGCAGCTCAAATTTGCAGACAATACCAAATTAGTGTTACGCAATAACAAAGGAACCTCAAAAGGAATGAAGCAATTGACTGAAGAAATTTAGGCGGTTGGCATGGGATGAGCTCATCAGGAGACTCCCTGTCCACTTGTCAGAGGGCATACGACGGGTAGGTTTAGTGCTATAATAATCCAGGGCAGCATCATGCCTGTCTGAGTGCCCACCGGCACACAGTCAGCAGGTACCTCGTGAAAGCTACTTGTCTTCACCCAGCAGCCCTGACTTGTTGACGCATTTTCAAAAAGCTATTCAGTCTCTGTGTAGAACTTATATTCATCTATCTGGACACTAACGGGATTTCTTTTTCCCATTGTGCAGTCATTCAACAGAACCCAGGTTGGGGACAAGAAAATTCCCAATTTGAGACGTGATCCCTATGATAAGGGGATGTGATGGATGAATGCTCTGCCCTATAAAGAGCTATTAAGAATTAATCATTCAGGATGGCACCTGATTTTCTGGATCCTGATCTAATTTGACAGTTTGCACTAGAAAACCTGAAGGTTTTCTTGGCCAAGATATGAGTGGTCAGGCTGGTGGCAGATGAAATTTAATATTAAGAAGGTGTAAAGTTTAAAATTAGGAAGAAAATAAATGGATATTTTGTAAAAGCTCTTGAATAACTTGATAATATTGAAAGAACTCTTGGAGGCTATATTTGCAAATTATGTCAAGCTGGGTAGGAAAGTACACTGTGAAGAATACATAAGGAATTTGCAGGTGCATATGGATAGGTTGAACGAGCGGGAAAAGGTCTGACAGATGGAGCATATGGTGTGGGAGAATATGATGTTTTATAGTTTTGTAGGCAGAATGATAGAGTAATATTGAAATGGAGAACAACTGTGGAATTCTGAGGTGCAGAGGGATAATAACAATATTGCAAAATGCTAGTACACAAGTACAGCAGGAAATTAAAGAGTAATGAGATGCTATCCTTTATTACAAGATGAGCTGAACATTAAAATAATGATACAATGATTAAGTCATGCAGGGCATCATTAAATCAAATCTTGAACACTGGGTGTCGTTTTGTTTTTTTTTAGGATGTGAATGTGTTGGAGGTGGCTCAGAGGAAATTTACTCGATTGTAACCTGGACTGAGCCAGTTTTTTGATGTTGATGGGTTGCACAGATTAGGCTCATTTCCCTTGTTTCACTGGAAGACAGGGATGACTTGATTACAGTTTATATAACCCTAAATAGTCTTCACAAGGTAGACATGGAACGGATATGGGAAGTCTTGTGGGTGAGTCAGAACTAGGGGCCAATGTTTCAAAATTACATGTCGGCCTTTTAGGACGGAGATGAGCTATATTTTCTCTCAGGGCCTTGCGTGATTTTGGAACTGTCTATCTCAGAAGGCAATGGGTCGTCGAGCACTTTTAAATCAGAGGTTGTTCCTTGTTAGGCGGTAATCCAGGGTTATTAAGGATAGATGGGAATGTGGGATTTGAAACACAAACAGATCAGCCATGATCTTATTGAATGGCTCAAGGGCCTGAAGAACTTAATTCTGCTTTTAATTTCATGTGATTGTGCCTTTGTGGGATTAGTTGACGTGTTGAAAATGTTAAGCATCACAATATAGCAAGCACTGAAGTAAATTTTTTTTTAATCTATATAACCCCACTAGTGAAGTGCAGATCAGAGAAAAATATGTTCAGCATCATGGCACCCTGAGCCCATGACCATATTCTCGTCATTGAGATAGGAAACAGTAAAACCCAAAAGAGAAGACCAGATTACGGCTTTAATGCTAGCAATGACTGGTTGGGTTGGAAGGCCTGTTTTTGGTTGATATCTTTCATCTAATTTTGAAGTGTGAAGAAAGACTGGAAATGCTCGAGGTAAAAATGACCTGATGGGTAACCTTTTCATGCAGAGGGTGGTGCGTGTATGTAATGAGCTGCCAGAGGAAGTGATGGAGGCTGGTACAATTACAGCATGTAAAAGGCATCTGGATGGGTATATGGATAGGAAGGGTCTAGAGGGATATGGGCCCAATGATGGCAAGTGGGATTAGATCAGATTGGGATGTCTGGTCAGTGCAGATGAATTGGACTGAAGGTTCTGTTTCTGTTCTGTATAACTCTATGGTTCTATAAGTCTAAGATATTGGAAGGGTGATGCTGCGTCAGTGTCTAACATTGCACTGCAAACATATCTCTGAAACTCCACTTTAAACCAAAACATAACAGTAGCACACAAGGCCACAGGTTGAAATTACTAGAAGAAGGAGGGCAGGAGGTGATGACTCAGTGCGTGGAATCTGGATAGAATTTATCTTAATGGGGTTAGGGGGATCGAGTTTCTGTTGATGCAAAATTAAACTTCTGGGAATATTAACGCAAAAATAGTATTTTATGTTTGAAATTCCTCACACCAACAAAAAAGCTCCAATAACATACTTTTGGCAAACTTGATAGAATTTAAAAAATTGGAGACAAACTAGAACTCCCTTCACAGATGTTGACCTCTGATGTAGATGCAGGAGTGTTGCTAGGAGGCAAACAGATCCTGGAATGTGGTACTCTCGGGGTTAGAGGAGGGCAGGAGGATGACTGGAGGAAGAAGGGTGCAGGATTTAATGGACATGCAATGAAAGGCCGCGACGACAAACCGCTCAGCGAGCCAGCTGATAGAACAAAGGAGAGAGTGAAAAATGTAGAAGCAAGTCCAGGAGGAGTTACAGAGCAGCACTCCACCACAGCTCGAAGGCTCCAAAGAGTGACCCAAGCAGGCTACATGGGAGCATCTAGAAAAGCTATAACACAGATGGTTTCATTTAATGAAATCTGGCAGACAGTCAACCTGACTAAATCCATGGCAAGCTTGGTCACTCTACAGCTTAGGCAGGACTTCAGTATTTCCACTAACTAAAGGACAGGTTGGTAATGGTTTAAAAATACATATAAGACCACATTTTACTCTGTGCACAAGAGGACAATGCTGTGAAGTTAGGAAGCAAGGCTGGGAGAATATCCAAGCCCGATGGATGTCAATTTAAGTTTGTGTTTAAATCCTGGCTCTTTCTGGACAGAGTAGAAAGACAGAACAGGATTTTAAAGGAGCCTAAGTGATATGGCCTATGGTGAGATTTGTGGCAGAGTTGGGTGAGAAGCCCTGTGAGGCCTATCTCAAAATCAGGAGTATCTTGCTGTATCTTTTATGCATCTACTGAGTGGCAAGGTGAGTTTTCAATTAAATGGGATTAATGTTTTCAATTCCCTTATTAACAGCTACAGGTGCCTCGATATGCAGTTTTCCATCTTATTAAACATGTCGAATAAGCTAGACGTTGAGAATTTTCAACATGGAAGTCACAGCTGGTACTTGTGATTTCAACTTACCACTTGCTCCAAAGGTCTGCCACGTTGGACACCAGGCACCAACGTCTCAGGGCATACTCCAGGGACATCAGCCATGTGTACCAGACACGCACAGACATTGGCATCTGACATGCCCCAGCCTCTAAAAACCTTCACGGTATATTTCCGATCCACTCACAGAATGTGTCTGCATACTTCCATGCTGTACTTTAAGTTGGAAGGTGAATCAGGGACACACACACACCCAACTCATGGATGGGACCAGGTTGCATCTCTGCGTACTTTGCTTGTTCTCGTAGCTTACACTTACTCTGAGCCTCCCTGAGTACTCTCAGCATCCCTGCCTTGCTTTTTGTGTTTTATTCCCTTCAGCCAGAAAGCTGATGTTCATATTACTGCCATCTTACCTTGCCATTTTGTATGAAGCCAGGAAGCTTGTTATAATCGTCGGCAGGTCCTCAGTCACGTCAAGCCCTTGTTCAGAAGTTGCCAGTAGAGTTAGTCAAGGGCAGCCTCCGATTCTTTGGACTTGGACATAGTCAGCTGGTCATTCAGGGCAGTTAGAGTCCACATAGGGATGTGGAGCTGTAGATCAGTCTACAACTCGTCTTTCTGCCCTATTGTGGGCTGATTTCTACCTGGAATGAGAGAAGGAGACAGGTAAAATGGAGATGAAAGTGGGTGCTTCAGCTGTTAACGTACGTGAGGAGATGCCCCTGAGTGAGTGAGTAGGCGGGACAGGGGGTATTTAGGGTTAGTAGTGTGGGTGTTGAAGGGTGCAGTAAGAGCAAGTGTAAGAAGATGTTGCAGGCTTTAGAGAATTGGGCATGAGCCTTGTTGCGAGATGACTACAGTAGCAGAGATGGAGGGAGAATAAGAGATATTGGAGAGAAGATAGTGGCACTTGTGATGGTGGAGTTGAGTAGGTTGACCTTTTTGTTACATTGCTGTGTACTCCTCCACATAACTGATCTGAGCGCACTGATCTGAGTGACAACCTTGGATTAGGCCAACATGGTTTGGCATCATGGCCTTTGCTGCTGGTCCTGTGTGACCAATCCTATTCCATCCACCAGGAACTCCAAGTCTCTGTGCTCAAAGTGGGTCATCAATTTCCTTTTAGTTTGAAATGTCTGCAAAAGCATCAAATGTGACATGAGAAAGTTGTTGTCAAACAGTGAATGGTTAGGATATTGAACGCATTGTCTGCAAGTACGATGGAGGCAGGTTCCATTCAAGAGTGCATCAGATGATTATTTAAATAGAAACAGCACTCAGGTTTATTAGGAAAAGGCAGGCAATTGACAATAGGTCATAATGCTCAGACAGCCAGCGCAGGTATAATGGGCTAAATGGCCTTCAGCTGCACTGTAACAATTCTGCGTGATTCCGCATGAAGTAAGGGTGGAACCCAATCCTTTTAACTCAATGCCATTCTCGGGTGAGCAATTCTGGTCACCAAAACACTGAAATGGCTTCAGTTCTGAGGAAGGGTCCCAGGGCCGGAAACATTAACTCTGTTTTGTCCTTCACAGATGCTGCCAGATGTCCTGGGCTTTTCCTGCAACATTGTTTTTGTTCCTGAAACGGCTTCTTTCCTCAAGCATAGCCAGACATAGTGCACATTAAAAAGTGGTGTTTTCACAAGCATCAATTTTTGTATTATTTTGCTTTGATTGTTTTTTCTTGACACTGTTCTCTGGAGTAGTAGAATATCTTGCACTGATACAATTACCACAGCATGAAATATGAAAGGTTTAACAAACGTCTCTTTAAAAAGAATTAAAAAAAACACTTAATTGACATCTGCCTCACTCTATTGCTTAACAACCTATTTCACAGCAGATCAAAGTTTACCTGTTCAGATGTATTCCTTGAGATCATCTCAGTGCTCCTATTAGAATTTTTGCTACATGGAGAAGCTTGTGGCTAAAATTGGGAGTTCATCTACATTCTTCCAACAATGACACACTCCGCAGCTGGATCTATAAACATTGTGGAATGTTCATTCGTTGCTGTAGCTGTTTAGCTACTTGGAATGTGGTCGCATTGTTTACACAGATTCACAACAGGGTACTGCCACTGCTAATGGAATTCATATTCGTTCACTGCAAGATCTTGCACACCCATTTGTCTCTCATGAAAGGGGGGCATCTTGCGTGAACACTGAGAATGCTCACTATTCCCTGACCTAGAATTCAACCTTAATGACACAGACAGTCTCAGAACTTTTGAAACTGCAATTATGGAGCATGGTGGCTGGGTGGATAGCACTGTTGTCCCACAGCACCAGCCTCCAGCAACTGTCTGCGTGGAGCTTGCATGTTCTCTCTGTGTTTGTGTGGGTTTCCTCCGGGTGCTCCGGTTTCCTCCCACAGTCCAAATACGTGCAGGTTAGGTGGATTGTCCACACTAAGCTGCCCATAGTGTCCAGGGATGTGCAGACTAGGTGGCTTAACCATGGGAAATGTAAAGTTACAGGGATAGGATAGTGGGGTGGATCTGTATGGCAATACAGTGTGGATTTTATGGGCTGAATGGCTTGCTTCCATGCTGAAGGGATTCCATGTGAAATTACCTGCAAATTATCAAAAGTTTATTTCTCATGTATTTGTGATTTGCATGCATTCCCTGCATTGTGAGGAGAGCTTCTTCCTCCCAGTTCTCTTCCCTACCTTCTCCTCTCCTAAGGGAAATTGTTTTGATTATTTGACCGCTTTTGCTTTCGAGCCTGGCCTTGTGAATGATGACAAGCTCGGTACTGGGGAGGATATATTGGTCCTTAGCAGCTGGTTCAAAAATAACCCAAATCCCATTTTCTCAGGCTAATACATGACTGCATCCCCACTCCAATGTGATTGTATCAACCTCTTTATTTCACCACATGCATAAATATTGGCCCTGCCAATGAGTTCCACATTAAGGGAAAGAATTTCGCAAAACATGTGTCTCGTGTTCTGGTGGGGCAGTGTCTGAATATTTGGTGTCCCAGTGGGTATGATTAGAAATGGGGAAGAAGGAGGTTTATTTGTCTGAGTGTTGGCTGCTTCAGTGAGTGGGAATGTGGAGGTGGGGCTAATGGGGTGTCGGAATGTGTTCAATGGAAATGGTACCAATACGCCTCATGGTTTGCCATAGCCCTATGCAATCTGTCTTGACACGCTCACTGCAGGCAAGCAACCGACAAACAGCCCAAATAAAAACAAGGGACATGCTACATTGCACTCCATGCACACGTAATGAAGTTTGGCATTGATGCCTCAGAGTGCTAGGGATCTGGTTTCAATTCCACCCTCGGGTGACTGTCTGTGTGGAGTCTGCACATTCTCCCTGCATCTGCGTGGGTTTCCTCCGAGTGCTCTGGTTTCCTCCCACAGTCCAAAGATGTGCAGGCTAGGTGGATTGGCCACGCTAAATTGCCCCATAGTATCCAGGGATGTGCAGGCTAGATGATCAGCCATGGGGAATGCAGGGTTATAGGGATAGGGTAGTGGGGCGGGTCTGTATGGGATACTCTTTGGATGGTTGCTGTGGACTCAATGGACCAAATCGCCTGTTTCCACACCGTAGGGATTCTATGATTGTACAAAGTTTTTTTGTGCTGCAGTAGTTGGAGTGTCTGGGTGTTGGAATGTGTTGCTTGCAAGCTGTGCCCCCAGTTTACAGAATTGGAGTAAATCTCAATCATCCTCACACCAGTCTAGAATGCACATTGAATTTTATCAATCTTACCTCCAAATCAGAGGTGTTACAAATCACACAATAATATTATGACAAGTTACATGCCTCTTAATTAAATCTTTGGAATCCACTAATCATTCAATTATAGAACAATTAATTGTGTTGTGTGCAGGAATTCAAATACCTATTTTCTCAGATATTTCATGTTCTCACCTTACTGAGATACAGTTCTATAGATACTCATGCCATGCGGCATCTGTGGAGAGAGACAGAATGAACATTTCAGGTCAGAAATCCATGTACCTGATGGATCTGCCACAGGTGAACGAATCTGCTGTGCTGCTGCCAGTATTCTGTTTGTTAGTTTGTGGTTCATGGGTGTCACTGGCTGGGCTAGTGTTTATTGCCCCCTCCGTCGATGCCATTGAGAAGGTGGTGGTGAGCTGCCTTCTAAAACTGCCACAGTTCACATGCTGTAGGTTGACCCACAATACTGTTAAGGGAAGGAGTTCCAGGATTTCGACCCAGTGATAGTAAAGGAAAAGTGATATATTTCCAAGTCAGAATGGTGAGTGGCTTAGAGGGGAACTTGCATATGGTAATGTTCCCATATATCTGCTGTCCTTGTCCTTCTCGATGGAAATATTAGTGGGTTTGGAAGGTGCAGTCTGAGTATCTTTGATGAATTTCTGCAGTGCATTTTGTGGATAGTACACACTGCTGCTGCTGTCAGTGGTGGAGGGAGTGGGTGTTTGTGAATGTGGTGCCAATCAAGCTGTTTTGGCCTGGATGGTGAACTTCGACTGCACTTTTTGTTATTAATTAAGCTATCTAGCATTTGCAATATCTTGCATATTTCTACATGGACTCAGTTTGCTTTCAGATTCCTTACTGATATGGGACCTGAATATGGTCTGCTAATAGCCTATTTGATGAACGTGGGAGATTGGAAGGATAGGGGCTGCATCATGGTCCAGTTCCAATTTGATCTTCACTTAATTCCACACTGACATTGACTTTCCAGCAGGGGTGGAGATCAGCTGTAGGATAATTCCTGTCTTATCATACCATGCTAACTGTAGTTGTCCTAGAACTATACTGGCTCAAACATGTTAGACTGGCCATTGATGCTGGGACCCTGAATTCTGGCAGCTCTAGTTCAAGCTCAAATATGCAGCAAACAAAAGTTTTAAAATGGCAACAACAGGCGGCCAACTGGCTAAAGCAGGAACTGCCTTGTTGCTTAGCCATTACCCCCGACCCTGAGCTGTTGCATTCACCTGAATCTAATTTGTTCCTTTCAGATTGGATTCCTGGTGAAAGCAGATTGAATGACCTGGCACTTGGCACAACAGAAAGGGCTACATATTTATCCTGTCCATCTGTTCACTTTATCACGAAATGAAGAGAATTATGCCTAACCTTTTCAAGTAGGCCCACAGCACTCTGCACTCAAAGAAGCAGGTGGGGTGGAGGGCGGGGGAGACTTAAGGTTCACTGCTCCTGGCTAGTTCACTTTCTGTTATGACGGGTTCTGTTGGGCTGGTTCCATGTAAGCCTGCCAGAATAATTGTTGGTGCTCTCTCAAACCTTGTTGTGACAAGGGCCAGAAGCTGCTGATACGATGTGTAAACCAGATGTTTCATGAGGGGAGGGAAGGAGAGAAAGTGCGGGGGGGCAGGGTGGGTAGAGAGAAATGATGTTGGATGTCTGTTCGTGATTATTTCTAATTTTCAGTCAGAACTTCGAAGTGGGAACACCGACTTGAAAGAAGCATCAAGAGAAAAGGGGACAGACCCAGGGCTTGCAGTATGAGAGCCAGTGACATGTTATATGTATTAAAATAACACATGGAAGTACTTTAGATGCATTTTGATGTTTAGCAAATCCTTTGAGCTTTTTTTTTCAGTTGATTTACAGAAGTCCCACGAGTGGGCTTAAGTGCTGCGAATGATGCTGGAGATTGATCAGCAGACATGGGAAAGGTGTTTATTAACTGCCCAGGGTGAGTGGCACTTTTACATTCTTGTAAATGGAATCAACAGGTGATTGGCACAGCTCTCTCTAAGGCATTGACTGGAGGTGTTGTGTGCATTGCTTGAATAAAGATTAAGATACGTACTTATATATTTCAGACAGAAGACTTCCATGTTATGTGGTCTTGTTTTGTATTTAGTTTGCAGTTAGCATATTACTATTCCCCTGCAATCTATTTTAACAACCCTACTCCCTTTTCATCCTGAGATTTAGCATAAGGATTGATATAGCTAATGAAGAAAGTCCTTCAGCAAATTTATTTTCATCCTTCCATAATATCAGGCCGAGCAACTCCCCTGCACAGCTGTTTCTTGAAGAAGTGCAAAGTTCTGAACCTCTAACACTTGTCCTGGCAACTATTGCAGCTGGTGATCACCCTCTGTATAAGGAAATATTTCCTGACATCTGTTTTAAGCCCTGCTTCACAACCCTGAACTGGTGCACACTTGTCCTGTCACTCTGACATATCCAAGATTATTGCTTTGGTTTATTTTCTACTGCTAGCCACCCCCCTGCACCTCACTGAATTCTGGGACATCAACTTTGGATAAAATGTCCGTATAATCCAATTGTTTAGCATCTGTAATTATGGCCCAACAGCTCCTGTTTTGGAACCAAAATGGCATCTGTGACATGTATCTGATGCCAGTTGTGCCAAAATACATTTTGACAAAAACATTTGTGTATGATGGAAATATTCAGTGATGCCAGTCAGAAATAAATGCAAAATATATTTGATGCCCATTCTGCCATTTTGGATCTTGCCACTCTAGCTTAATCTGGCATGGCTGAACATGTACCCAGCAGAAGGAAGGACACCTCACTACCTCTGTTTAAAGTGTTCAAACAACCACTGAGGATATAGCATTAGTAGATGAACTTGGTTACCTTCACCACACAAGTGGGGCATGCAAATGTCTTGCAGCACCACATTCATGTCCTTGTGTCTGGAGATCAAGAACCCAAGAGGACAGACTTAAGATGTCTTGCTGAGAAAGCAAATGCAAGGTAAGAAAAAAAAATCACACAGTGAGGAGCTAGGGACTGGATTGTACTACCTGGAAGTGTGGTGAAGGCATGTTCAATTGAGGCTTTCAAAAGGGCATTGGATTGTTATTTAAATAGAAACCAATGTGCAAGTTTACAGGTAAAAGATAGAAGAATGGTACTTACTATGTTAAAACACTCAGAGTCATTGCAGACACAATGGGATGAATGGTGTCCTACTGCACCATATCAATTCTGTATACTTCTGTAACAATTCTCACTCAAAAACCTATCGCTATTCCTTTTGTATTTCTGGGTCAAAATCCTGCAACTCCCTTGCTAATAGCATTGTAGGTCTGAGATAGTAGGAACTGCCGATGCTGGAGTCAGAGATAACACAGTGTGGAGCTGGAGGAACACAGCAGGCCAGGCAGCATCAGAGGAGCTGATGCTTCTCTGATTTTTCAGAAAAAGGTTCCTGACCTGAAACGTCAGCTTTTGTAACACGCTGTGTTAACATTGTAGGTCTACCTGCACCAAATATTGCATTGGATCAAAAAGGCAGCTCACCACCACCTTCTTACTGGTAACTAGGGATGGGCAATGAATGCTGACCCAACCAGCAATATCCAACATTTTATAAATAAATAGTAATAAAAAAAGAAATTTTCTAACAACTCAATTTGAAGCCCAATTTTCCTTTGAATCCCTGATTGCACCCACTTCAAAAACTGTACCCATTTCCCTTTAGCCACATATTTGTATGTGTGGTATTTTCTTTTAAAAGAACACAGGAAGTGCTGGAGAAACTCAGCAGATCTGGTAGAATCTGTGGAAAGAGCAACAAATTTAACCTTTCAAGTTTGATATGACTTTCCTTCCTGCAGGATTCCATAAGATAGCCGCTGGAGAGGCCCATAGCATTAATAATGAGATGAAGACCAGAAGATTACATGAGAAATGTTGACATTGTCCATGGCAGGCCATCCGCCATGAATCTAACCAAGAAAAACATTGGCAAAAAATGGGAAAATATGGCTCTGTGACTTATTGACCAAGGGTATTTTATTTCCCTGCAGTTAGAAGTTTTTATTCCGTTTACATGTTATGCGTGCACCAGTGTTAGTTTTGCGTGTTTCGAGTTAGTTAGAGAGGTAAGCATTTATATTTTCATATTTTAGGCTAAGTGCTTTAACTAGTTTGACATTATCATTTAATAAGTTTTGGTTATGACGGATCAATAGTTTGTGCTTATTTAAGAAATCTTTAGAGAAGTTGTAAATGCACTTGGAGAGCTGAAAAGGTTTGTAGGACTGAAAAGCTGCCAGGTTAATTGAACATTCCACACTTTAAAATTGAGGTGGATAGGGGCCTACCTGTGAAAGTTGAAAAAAAAACTGCTCCAACAATTTCAATTGCTATTTGTTGACATGAACTTAAGTGCCATCATTGTCGCAGTACTAAAGCTTGGCTGATTTCCACAACTTTTTATTATCAATGTCGGGTACTGTAAGTTCACAGTTTGATTGTTAGGTCAAAGAGCATAGTAAAGGATTTCAGAGATAGTAGGAACTGCAGATGCTGGAGAATCTGAGATAACAAGGTGTAGAGATGGATGAAAACAGCAGGCCAAGGAGCATCAGAGGAGCAGGAAGGCTGACGTGTTGGGCCTAGATCCTTCTTCATAAAAAGGGTTTGAAGAAGGGTCTAGGCCCGAAACATCAGCCTTCCTGCTCCTCTGATGCTGCTTGGCCTGCTGTGTTCATCCAGCTCTACACCTTGTTATCTCATAGTAAAGGATTTGCTGTTTTAACATGGAGTTATGAATAGAAACAGTTGTTTTCTGTACGAATTAAGAACCTCAGGGTATTTAAACGATCTATTGAATGAGCTTCCATGAATGGACAAGTGGTTACTTGTGTATTGTCATGCCTATAATAGATACAGTATTTAGAAAATGTATTGATTTCACATCAACATGGCTCCTGAAGTCTGCCCGTGCATAAATTTGCATGGAGAATGTAAGGACAAAGTGTGCTGAGTAGCAGGTTGTGACATGGCACTTAGTTGGCATTGGTACTATAAGGGATTATGGGAATGTTTAAGGTACATGAGTTAGCACTAATTTGGCACAGGAGATATAACGTACCACTGGGTTGGGTGGGGTGCCCTATCTTGGCATGGAGAGCAATAGATATGGGAGGGAGGGCATGTGTTACAATGAGTTGGCATGTGGAATGGGTGGAAGGATGGTCAAGGGTATGTGAGGGTCATGGCTGGAAGCCCTAACATTTAAGAACACATCAAACAGATCTTCAAAACAGCTCAGCCCAGCATTCAGGAGCTACTGCGTCTGTCTCCGATCAGCATCTGGCTGATAAGTTTTATGGTGAACTCCATCCCACCACCTCTCCAAATGAAGCTCCTGCCATTTAGAGCAATTTTTCCCAAGCTTCCCAAGGAACTTCCTGGCTCCAGCTAGCTTTCACAGGAACAAACATTAATTCTGTTTCTCTGATCCCAGAGTCTACCTGACCCAGATTAATGTTACTGTTACATTGGCTCAGCCCACTCTACCAATGTCACAGAGTCTGTGGTGGAAACAAAGAGGTTTACCACAGCTTTCGGAAGGAAAAGATGTATCTGTACATGTTCCCTAAGGTCCTAATAATTATTCCTGACCAAATATAGTTAAGATTATTGCTGTCATTTTGTTATCTAAGAGCAGTACCTCTATCGTAAATATCCTCAACAACTAATCACCGGATAAGCAGGCTGGCACAATGGCTAGAGCTGCTACCTCTCACCACCAGGGACCTGGGTTCAATTCCACCCTCAGGTGACAGTCTGTATGGAGTTTTCGAGTTCTCCCCGTTACCATGTGGGTTTCCTCTGGGTGTTCTGCATCCAAAGAGGTGCAAGTTAGGTGGATTGGCCGTGCTAAATTTCCCATTGTATCCAGGCAGGTGCTGGCTAGGTGGATTAGCCATGGGATAGGGTAGGAGGGTGAGTCTGAGTGGGATGCTCTTCAAAGGGTCAGTGTGGACTTGATGGGCTGAATGGCCTGCTTCCCTACTGCAGAGATTCCACGAAGCCCAAGACACAGCAAAACAGGCCTGTTGGAGCGAGATCCCTCAAACAATCCCTACCCACTACCATATACTAGTAGAGGTGTCACAAGGTGCAGGCGTGATCATCTGGGGAAATATCGCACATCTTTTATCTTTGCATCTTTTATCTCAATGTATATTTTTTTTAGCTATATTTTTTATTCTGTACTCTCCAGTGATCTCTCTCTGTCTTTTGATACATCTTCACTTCATTTTTTTCCTGCACTTGTCTATCTGCCTCTCTCTCTCTCAAATTTAGTTCTCTATCTCTGTTTGCATTACTTCATCCATCTGTTTCTGAACAATCCTCTGTCTGTACATACATTCCTGTATACACTTTTCTATCTCCTTCTTTCTTTGCTGGATTTGTAACTGAGGCACTTGAAGATGAACGAGCACAGTGTGATAATGCACTTTGCCTCCCATTTCCCTGTTATTAAAGTATCCCGGTGGGAAACCAAAGATTAACCTTAATCCTGGTTTAATGTTGACTTTTCTCTGAAAACTCCCAGATGTGTGTTTAAAGGGTTAATCATCCCCTGCAGTTCCGATAATGTCTATTTTATGAAATGCTGTAACTGAACCATTATATCCAATTTTTACACATGTGGTCTGTAATACAGTTGATTCCTTTTAAATCTATAACCTATTAACCACGGAATTCTAGACTGATTCAAAACATACTCTGTGTCCATACTGCAGACAGTGTCAGTCCTTCAGCATTTTGAAATGCTGCATTAAATTCTACTGGGTATTATTGCACACAGGAGTGCAGTCAACTCCGCTACATATGTAACTTGCCTTTAGCCATAATAAGCCTATCTTTCCTGCTGAAGATTGAAGTCTCCTTTATTTTTTGCTTAACTAAGAAACATAGGTGATGAGCCAAAATTTTTAAACTAGCCGCTACTAGTTTGTGAGAAATGGTGGTGCAGTCAAGGTAAATTGAGAAGATGAGGGGGAGATGGCGAGGGAAAAGGTGATAAATAAATAAGGGACTGCCATTCATATGGGGACATTGGGATTTTAATTCTCCTGCATCCGACTACAAGGACATGTAGTTAACTCTCTGCTACTGCATGGAATTTCTGAAGTTCTGAACAAGGGTCACTGGACTTAAAATGCTAACTCTTCTTTTCTCTCTGCAGATGCTGCCAGACTTGCTGAGTTTCTCCAATAGTTTCTCCTGTTGTTTCATTTATGCATAATTTGTGTTTTCTACTAGCCAGACAATGTTCTATTTATGCTGGGATTTTAACCTTACTATCATGAGATTCTATTTTATGCAATAACCTTTTATGAGATATCTTGTCAAAATGCCCTCTGGAAATCCAAATACACTAGGTTTAGAGGTTCTCCTTTGTCTACAGTGCACATTATCCTTCAAAGAACTTCAATAAATTGGTTAAACATGATTTTCGTTACATAAAATCACACCAACTTCTTTCTGATATTCTTGGGCTTTTCAAAGTGTCTAGTTACAAGCTCCGTAATGAATGATTCTGACAACTTCCCCACGACAGATGTCAAGTTAACTGGCCTTTGGTTCCTGCTTGCTGCTTTTCTCCCTTCTTGAATAAAGGATATATTTGCTACTTTCCAGTCTGATGGAGCCTTCCCAGAACCAAGGGAACTGTAAAACCAATGCGTCTACTACCTCCATGTTCATACTTTTTAAGATCCTAGGAGGAATCTACTTGGACCCACACAATTGTCAGCTTACAGTTAGTTTGCTACTTACTTGCACTGAATGTTGACATCCCTCTATCACTGCCCATTCACTGTTGCTGGGTCAAAATCCTGGAACTGCCTTTCTAAAAGGTACACCTGCACCATGTAGAGTTCAGTGCTTCATAACTGTGGCTCAGCACCATCTTCTCCAGGATAATTAAAGATGGGCAATAAATGCTGGCCTAGCCACTGGTTCCCACATCCAATGAATTAATTTTAAAAAATGTTTTAACACTAGACTAAATTACAGTTAACATGAACAACGAACATGCACAGATTTTTCTTGTCCATTGTGAGAAATAAATAATGCATAATTTAAACACTTAATAGCCTGGATCATCCTCTGAATGCATTAGATGTAATTTGACAGTTCTGTGAACAGACTAAGTAAATCTCTCAGGGCCAAAGTTATCAGGATGAGGCTATTAGATTCCGCCACATCTAAAGCAAGACAGGAGGCAAAAGCAAAATACTACAGATGCTGGAAATCTTAATTTAACAATAAAATTGCAGCAAATACTTAGCAGGTGAGGCAGCGTCTATGGAGAAAGAAACAGAGCGAGCACATCAGATCATTAACCTTTCAAGAGTTTTAGGGTGAAATGTTATTTACCTGAAAGGTCTAGTCAGTTTCTCTCTCTCTTTCTCCACACATGTTGCTTGACCTACTGAGTATTTCAAACAGTTTAGGGCTTAATAAAACTATCTACCTTGTACTGAATTATTAATAGATGAATGATATAGGTTAGATAGAATAAGGTTCTCTTTGAGCTTTGTACCATTAGACACAGCTAGGTTAAATGGAACACAAGTTAGATGTCCCTCCACTCTGCTTCATGAATGAGCATCAGCCTGAATCTCAGAAGAATGCCCTCTATTTTACTGTAGAGTGACATTTATTCCATGTCTCACATCAGCTCCGAGTGAGATTGCCAATTAGTACTGTACTAGGAATAATTTCCCTGTGGACCCATGCCCACAAGGAACTGGTTTCAGGCAGTCCTAACATATTTCATACAGGACTGTTATATCCAGCAGGCAGAGGGGACACTGATTCAATTGATTCCATTGCCCCAGAGCGAAGAGGCAACTATCCACCATTGTGGCTGACTGGACAACGCAGTGACTCAAAGTTCAGTTCAGTTTGAGTGCACTGATTTACTTTCCCCAGGCAATCTGTTGTTTGCAAATATATTGGAACTTGGCTCTCGGCATTTTGGTCTCCTTGTGTCTTTCTCCTTCTTTCAAAAGGAGTAAGTATGAAGAAGTAACCTTGTGACAAGTTGTGCTGCCCAGGAATAAACAGGAATAACCCTGTAAAGGCTACTCTTTGACATCATTCGTCAGGTTTGTACTCATTATCATAAAGATTGTGTGTGCGTGTGTGTTTGTGTTTGTGTGTGCGTGCGTGTGTGTGTGTGTTTGTGTGTGTGTGTGTTTGTTTTTGTGTGTGTGTGTGTTTGTGTGTGTGTTTGTTTTTGTGTGTGTGTGTGTGTGTGTGTTTGTGTGTTTGTGTGTGTGTTTGTTTGTGTGTGTGTGTGTTTGTTTTTGTGTGTGTGTGTGTGTGTGTTTGTGTGTGTGTTTGTTTTTGTGTGTGTGTGTGTGTGTTTGTTTTTGTGTGTGTGTGTGTGTGTGTGTGTGTGTTTGCGCACTCACAAAGGGAAGTTATAAAAAGGAACAATAATATAGGGCATCAGTCTCGTCCTTTCCAAAGTGCTTATAATCCCCTTTATCATAACATTCAACTGCATTCAGAGTTTTTATATCTTCCATATTTATTGACTTTATGTGACTGTAAACCTGCAGGTTTTTTTTCATGAGATGTAGTGTTGCTGGCAAGGCCAGCATTTATTCCCCATGTGACTTGCTGACCCATTTCAGATGACAGTCATGAGTCAACCACAGTACAGGAGGGACGTGATTACACTGGAGGGCCAGAGAAGATGTACCAGGATCTTGCCTGGACTGGAGTGTTTTAGTTATGAAGAGAGATTGGACAGACTGGGTAAAAAACTGAAAGAACTGCGGATGCTGGAAATCAGACACAAAAGCAGAACTTGCTGGAAAAACTCAGCAGGTCTGGCAGCATCTGTGGAGAGAAATCAGAATGCAACTCCATAAGTGTTTTTTTAATTTCACTTTGAAAATGACTGGATCTAATTTTTAGATGATGCCTCTTAGTCCCTCATTCCTCGCTCTGTGGAAATACTTTTCTTGTATCTACCTTATTTATTCCCATTGATATCTTGAAACCTTTGATCGAAACACCACTTCGTCTTGTCAATTCAAAGGAATACAACCATAGATAGTGCAATCTCGTTTTGTAATTCAACCATTGCCGTCAGGGCATGGTTTTGGTAGTCCTCACCTCTAATACCAATTTATCCTTCCTAAAGTGGAATGTCCAGAACTGCTGGCAGTAGTCCAAATGTCATGTGAACTGCACTTTATATAGTTATGGCTTAACTTTTACACCCTTGTGTACTATTCCTCAAGGAATAAATTTCACGTTTTTAATACCTTCTGTACCTGCTCATGATATTTTAATTATCGAATTACCCTGACTACTCCCTCCCTCACCTCGGTTTCCTTGAATCTCTATTGTGTCTAAATGTCCACCATTTAGAAACTACTGATTTTGATTTTTATTCGCTCCAAAGTGGATAACCTGGCATTTATGTACATTGAAATCCACTTGTCACAGTTTTGTCCATTCACTTTATCAAAACCTCTTTGCAATTTTATGCTTCCTCCATCATTTCTCATATCTTTGTTTATTCTCCTTTCTTCTCTTTGTAAACCAATTTTCCATTCTGCCTTTGTAACCATTTTCTGGGAGTGAAGGGCTGGTCAGTCTGGCTTCCTTCTTCTCACTTTATTCTTTGTACATTCTATACCCGGATGTTCAGTGCTCTCTGCAATGATTGTTTCCACTCCCCACGCCGCTGTGGCTTCCTGCATCAATGTACTCAGCAGTGAAGGTCTCTGGGACTCAGGAATCTGTGCCTTGCTTCCTTCGTGTGGGCTCTCTCAAGCATTATTTCCTGCTGTGTTCCTGTCCCCGTTAAGTTTTGTTGCAATAGTATTTTATGCTTCTCCTGTACGCGCCTTCTGGAATTTCTCTCCATACTTTCTTTGCCATGACATCTATCTCAGCTTTCTCCTTTCCACTGGTACACATTGTGTTATATTTGTTTTCCTGTTACTGGCTTTCCCACTCTTAATTTCCTGTGCTGCACAGACAGACAGCTGTTTCCACTGAGACCAGCTGATTCTTGGGATTCTCTTTCTACCGGTATTCACACATGCTTTGTTGGCTTTTCCCTGGACAGTGGTGATTACTTACAAGTAACGTCATAATTTAAAGAACTGGAATGGTGCATGCATTCATTTGAATCCCTGAGATGAAGGCATGTTAGATGTTTCCTGACAAAGTAGTAGTTGTGGCAATGAACAATGATCTGTTTGAGAGTTTATTGTTTTATGCTCAGATCTTTTGAGTTTATGACTTCTAGTGCAGAAACCAAATCCTTTAGTTTAGAATAACTCCTTTAACTTAAAATTCAATCAGAGGTAAACTTTTGCTATTTGATTAGTTTTCTTAAAAACAGCTTTAGTTGATTGGAGTTAGTGGCAACTTGGACCCCATTTCTGTATGAGTTATGTCACTTCCTCCAACGCTAAGTAATCCCACAATCGCCTCTTTCTCCTGATTCCTGTGGGCTGAATGTTACTAGAAAACAGCTAAGTGCCAATATTAGATAACAAGGTGTCGAGCTGGATGAACACAGCAGGCCAAGCAGCATCAGAGGAGCAGGAAGGCTGACACTTCGGGCCTAGACCCTTCTTCTTTCTGAAGGAGGGTCTAGGCCCGAAACGTTAGCCTTCCTGCTCCTCTGATGCTGCTTGGCCTGCTGCGTCATCCAGCTCGACACCTTGTTATCTCAGATTCTCCAACATCTGCAG
>JAHRHZ010000098.1:25471132-25499191 GCA_024137785.1 Ginglymostoma cirratum | reverse complement strand
TCATCCAGCTCGACACCTTGTTATCTCAGATTCTCCAACATCTGCAGTTCCTGCTATCTCTAAGTACCAATATTGGTGAGTTACATGGAGGGCTTCTCGTGCTATCTTCCTAAACTTGGCCCATTACCCATGCACCATGTGCTTGTGGTGCCCCCTGTTTGACCTAGTTCCTCACTTGTCATGGGAGGAAGTAATGTTTACTGTTGGTACTGCCACTGTCTTTAGAGTCCTGCTCTGCACCCAGTCAAGCACTGGCAGTCTGCAGTAGCCCAGCATGGTTCCTGTCAATTGCCCCAGATATGTCAAGTGGAGGCAAATTGGCATTCCCCGCTTTACCCACAGGGACCTGGATATCCTTATGGATGGGATGGTTTGGGGTGTGCCCACGGAAAGTACCTTGAGATGTTGGGGCTTAGTGTCCATGATGAAGACCTAGAGGAGAAGCAGCATGCTGGAGTGGCTGGGTTTATCGACATGACTTTTGTGTCTGGAATTGTCACCATTTAGTTTCTACCTAACAGTTAAGAGACTTATGAAGCTGCATATCAATGAGGCAAGATATAGGGAGGATTGTAACGTATGCCAGTGCAAGCAAATAGGCCTCTCACCACTCACTATGAGCATCCCATCTCAATGCTCTATGCTTGGTTAGAAAATGGGACTTTTTGCTCTCAATGTTAAGAAGCTCACTGCTGCCAATCTCACATGACACTTTGAACTTTCTCACCAATGCCCACAATGTTTAGGAGCTGGGAAGGTTCTGTTGGTTGTTTCTCCACTGCTGTCAGATAGAATGTCATCAATCAAGAAAGAACAAGTAAAAAAAAGTTATTGACATTGCACTTTTCACATACTCAAAGAGGCTTCACAACAGTGAAATATTTTTAAAGAATATTGTTATCTTGGTCTCCTTACTTGAGAAAGAATGTACCAGCATTGGAAGGGGGTGCAGAGGAGGTTCACTATTGTGATTCCAGAGTTGAGAGGGTAGGCTTATGAGGAAAGACTGAGTACACTGGGACTATACTCTTTGGGATTTAGAAGAATGATGGGGGATCTTACAGAAACATATAAAATTATGAAGGAAATAGGTAAGATAAAAGCAGGGAGGTTGTTTCCATTGGCGGGTGAAACTCGAACTAGGGGTCATAACCTCAAAATAAGGGTGAGTAAATCTGTGTGTCCCTGTCTCTCTCTGTCTCTCTGTCCCTCTGTCTCTCTTTCTCTGTCCCTTTCTCTCTCTCGCTCTCTCTGTCCCTCTCTCTCTCTCTCTCTTTCTCTGGGTCCCTCTCTTTCTCTCTCTCTCTCTCTCTCTCTCTCTGTGTTGAGTAAGGATTTCTTCACCCAAAGGATTCTAAATCTGTGGAATTCCTGCCCTGCTTGTTTTTAAAGTCAGAAGTCAGGTGACACCAGGTTACAGTCCAACAGGTTTATTTGAAATCACAAGCTTTCATATCACTGCTCCTTCGTCACCTGACAAAGGGGCAGTGCTTAGACAGCTTGTGATTTTAAATTAACCTGTTGGACTATAACCTGGTGTCGTGTGTTGTCTGACTTTGTCCACCTCAGTCCAACACCAGCACCTCCACATCATGAATGTTTTTAAGGCAAAGATGGTTAGAATTTTGAACTGTAGAGGAATTAAGAGTCATGGTGAGCAAGCATATAAGTGCAGCTGAGTCCACAAAGATATCAGCCATGATCTTATTGAATGGCGGAGCAGGCTTGAGGGGCCAGACGGCCCACTCCTGTTACTATTTCTTATGTTAAAAACACAGGAGCCAGTACAAGCACTAATCCCAGAAAAACAGTTGTGAGATGAAGTACCAAAGTATATACATAACACATTGTTGATTGAAGCAATAAAATTGTTTCCAGGATAATCAGAGAATGTCTTAGCATAGTAGCAGAAGGATAACTTCTAGAGAATGCACAACACCTTAAAGATCCCGTGGAAGTGTTAACTCAGCATAGATCCATTGAAGCAAAACTAGAACAATTAACCTATTGACTGAGAGGCAGGAAACCTTGAGCCAGATCTTGAGTGCAACAGTCAACAATTTAAAAAATACTAAACTGTACCAGATTAACCTGCCTTCAAACCACTGATACAAGCGTGGACCAGTATTACATCCATGTGTTCCACGTGAATCACTGAAAACGTTATAAAATAAGAACGAGACTTTTTAAACTGTCTTTCCATCAAGAGGTTATGTTGTTGAAGAGTCAGCAGGTTTGAAGTGTTAACTCTGCTTTCTCTCCACAGTCGCTGCCAGACATGCTGAGTTTCACCAGCAATTTCTGTTTTTGTTTCAGACACTGGTTCGTGCGCATTTGCTGCTGAAAATCTCTCAGTTTGACTACTCCAACCCCGTCCTGGCTAACCTCCCATACAACAATGCATACTGTATATTTGGAGCCACCTGAAACTGTGCTTTCCATGTCCAAATTTGCATCAAGTCCTGTTCACCCACTACCCATCTACTACATTAGCAATTAGTCAAACTTCAATTGTGAAAATCTCAACCTTTTTCTTAAAGCCTGAGCTTCTCTAATCCTTCAAACTTCCAAGATACACGCTGCCCATTAATTTAGACACTTAAATGTTCTTGATGTTAACTACATGGCTATCTGTGGCAGTGCCTTCAGCTATCTAGGATTGTCCCCTAAACCGCTCTTCACTTTTGCCTCCCTACCTTCCTTTCAGACGCTTCTGAAAACCTACATCTTTGAGCAAGCTTTCAGCCATCTTCCAATCTATCCCATCTTAAACTGCATCACATCATTGATAGCAAAGTTTCTAGCTGATTTGGTCCTCACCTCTACAACATTTTTTCCTGAAATACTCTAGCTCAAAAAAGCAACTCAAATTGCCCATTTTTGAATGTACTTATACTTCAACGTTAAGGAGGCACAGGACAATGAACTAAATCTGCCTGTAAGGTCAAACATGAGAAAGTGCAATACTCATGACTAAATGAAGCAGGCATACAGAAGAAGGCTGGATGCATTAATTTAGTACTCGATCTGCAGAGATTACAGTTCAATTCAATCTCAAAACGTATTCTCATTTTTTTATCTCTTCCTGTATCAGCACTTGTGACTTTACAGTGTTGACATTTATTTAACATCAATTATGTTTTCCTAGTAAACTGCATGGTTAATCTGATCTGAAGGATTTTTTTTGAATTATCAAGTGCTCAGAACACTGAAGGGGCAAGATTTTAACTGCTTTCGAAACTGCCAACACCTGGAACCAGTGAGTCAGGGAATCTAGAACTGAATGCATTCAACATAACCTTTCCATGGTAAGACAGCTTTAAAATGTCTAATACTTATTTTATAACATTTTCAGTGAGTCACATGGAACACATGGAGGTAATACTGGTCCACGCTTGTATCGGTGGTTTGAAGGCAGGTTAATCTGGCACAGTTTAGTATTTTTTAAATTGTTGACTATTGTGCTCAAACCCTGGCTCAAATTCTCCTACCTTTTAGTCAATAGGTTGGTTGTTCTCGTCTTGCTTGAATGGACATATGCTGTGTTTGATGTGATTCTCAAGGTGTTGTGCATTGCTAGAAGTTATCCTTCTGTTATTAAGTAAGGCATTCTCTGACTGTCCTGGAAACACTAAATATTTGATGGTACATTTTGAAGCTGGGCATGGATGTCTCCAAGTATCCTGGCAACATTCACCCTTCAACCACCAATGTATAAATTATGTATATATCTTGGTCATTAGTCTCACTGCTGTTTTTGGCATTGAGTGTATGCACTGTCTCCTATGTTTTTGTAAAAGGTAACTTTAAAAATATACTTTAAAAATATTTCATTGTTGTGAAGTCTCTTAGAATATGTGAATTTTACTATGTCATTACATATTCTTTTCCTTGTTCTTTCTTTAATTGATGCCTTTCCATCTGACAGCACTTAAGGAACAACCAGTTCTAATGAAGAGTCACTGGACATGGAATGTTAACTGTGCTTTCTCCTCACAGATGCTGCCAGACCTACTGATTTTCACTGGTAATTTCTGTTTACATTTCAGATCTCCAGCATCCGCAGTTCTTTGTTTCATTATACAAATCAGTGTTCTTTTGGCTCAGCATTCAAGCTTAAATCCAGCACTTAAACAGGCAGTTCAGATTGAGTCTTCAGGGCTGAAGAAAGGTAAAATGCACTGTTAGAGGGCAGACTTTGCTTAAAATGAAGCCCAAGTCTTTTTGTTTGTGAAAATGGAAGAAGCATTGGTTCTGTTTGAAGGAAATCGCTGAAAATATCTTGTTGTTGTGATCAACATTCTTATCTAAACTAACAACTGGCAAAAACAAATTAACGGATTATTCAGTGGATGAGATCTTGCTGGATGTGAAGCGCTTGCTGTGTTTGCATCCAGAGTAGCGCACTGTACACAAAGAGGTGTTTTTGCGCTGCTGCAGAAGTGCGTGTTTTTCTTACACTTGAGGTCTAATCAGCTGCGCTTCGATAAGATATTTCTTTTAAATATTGGTAGTGTTGTGAAATACTGTAGAAGCTTCTTTTCTTTCCCCTTTCAGTTCGTCTATGGCGAGTGGACTGAGTGCCCTGTACCTAGTTTGCTAATCACTGGCCAGACTGCTGTGCCTAGCAGGCATTGGCTGCTCAATGTAGGCCACATTCTTCAGCAACTTACTGCTTCCGTTTTTACTTGGGTTTCATGCTGACTTTGAGCAGCAAAGAAAACAGTCTGTAATGCCATCCAGGCAGTCCTAGTGTAGTTATTTCACCTGGTTGAAGTCTTGTGGTAATTCCCCCACTGAAAGTGAATCCAGACCAGACTAGGCCAGGAGATGTGACATAAATATGTTTCATATTATACAATAAAGTGGTATTAAAACACAGGCCCTCCTGTCCTGCTCCATAAACACTTCAATAAATTTCTGCCCTCCCCCTTCAACCAGGCAGATCCATATGTACCATAACAGCAGCTACTGAATCACAGTCAAAATAAAAGGAATGTTTTGTTAACGTTGCACAATATTATAATCTCAATGTTACTAATGCTCTACATTCCTTGGAATTGTCTATTGCAGCATGTAGCAATACAGAGAAGGAAGAGCCTACGCTGCTGTATTATGTTAGCTAATGTTAGTTTGGCTTTACAGTGCGAACAAATGAGATTGTCTTAATGGCAGACAGATTACAGAATCTTGAGTATAAATAATATCAAATATAAATTGAGTTTCTGCAATTTTTAACACTGGTTTATTGATAATATTGCCCAAAAAGCCAGAACTACCCTCAACACTGTCTGCATCTCCAAACTGAACTAATGAGATTGGCGAGCTTCCATTGATTTTGTCTGTTTGCAGTTGTGAGGGAGGCCCTTCAAATTGAACTAATTTTCTTAGGCATGCAGGCACCGACAGTTAGATTTTGAAAGGCTATACTTAATTAAAAAGAAGCTATTTATTAAAGGAAACAATGACAAATGTACACCAAAGGAGCTAGCATATGAGTGAAAGGTTTAAGACAGTTTTTTTCACCAATTTTAGTGATTTAAAATCAAGTTACTCACAGGTACATATGTTTAGTATACTTTTCTTCTGTCATATACCAAGATCAACTGCATTCATAGCACTGCATCAGGCTGCCACTTTTAAATATTTCAATTTGTTTGTAATGCAAAATAGAAGAGACGATTATGTTTTATATTGTACGCTGGATCGCGGAAGTTCTTATGTTTGTGATTATGCAAATTAATTTGAGTGGAAACTTGACCTGTAAACAAACTCGTGTAATTTCAAGCACAATTTGTGCCCAATTTCACAATTGTTCCATTGTGTATTTCTGACTTGGGCTCCAAATTCTTATCTCTCTTCAGTGATTCTGCTGCAGAATGCATGTATGGCAGTCAGCGAGGACAAAAAGTTGGTAAATTCTTTCACACCTTGTCTGACACAATAGCCCACTAACACATCTAGACTCACACACCAAAGATTCTAAGGCATGGTATTAGTGAGTGGTTGTATAAAGCTATCACCCAAAAAGATGCTGCCAAGATCAGGAAAGGAGAAAAGGAGGTGACATTAAATAAAAAGCAGAAATCAAGCTTAAAATTTTAAACTATCCTGTAGAATTTTGGAAGTTTTGCTTCTAAATCCTGGGATCCATAACCTCCTCCAGTCGTACAACTCTTTGAGATATCTGCGATCCTTTTTTAATTGCTCCACCATTGGTATCCATGGCATCAACTACCAAAGCTCTAAGCTTCGAAATTCCCGCTCCAAATCTCTCCGTCCCTCTACCTCTTCATCCTCCTTTGAGGTATTTCATAGACCTACCACTTTGACCAAGCTTTCGTTAATCCATTCTAATCTTTCATATCATGGTGTCAATGTTGTTTGGTAATACTTTAGTGAGTACATAAATCATCTACTACATACATCCTGCTTGTAAAAGTATAAAGAAACAGACATATTTAAGGCAATTTGCAAAATGTGTTGCGCGAAAAAGCGTTTTCACTCCGCAGGTAGTTAGGGACTGGAATGAACTGCCTGGATGTATGTTGGAGGCAAGTTCCACTGAATTATTCAAGATGGTATTGGATTATTATTTCAGATAAATAACGTGTAAGGTTATGGGGAAAAATACAGGAAACTAGCAGTTGGTAACGATACTCATCTGAAGAGCTGGAACAGACACAAAGGGCTGAATGGCCTCCTACTGCACCGTAATGCTTCTGTGATTACAGGTGTTATATAAATACTAGTTGGTGTTGTTAATTGTATATCTTCACTAAAATGTCTTAGAAGGCTTGGGAAAGCAAATGCCTAATTGTGCCAAGTTGGTCTGACTTTTCACTGATATGTAACATCTCCATCTGAATCCAATTCTACTTGTTTACCTTATATGGATTACACTATAACCATCATGGTGTAAAAGCAGAATTTATAAATCAGGTTTCATAATAAAGATTGGAGGCAAGTTGATAGGAAATTTTTGATTTTGACCCTTGCTGGATGTTGATTGTGAGAGCATACATCCAACATAGGCCCAGTGAGGTGGTAACTAACATTTTAGACCTATTAACACATAAAGTTCGACAAGCAGAGCTACCCCTTATACTGCAATTCAGGGGGAAAACAATGTAATTGATCTGTTAGTGATGAAAATGATTTGTTTTATTTTTATAAAAGATTTGTTCATTTTGGGGATCCAAGTGCTATAAATACAATGAGTTACTATATGGACAGAAACAGCCATTGACTCACTGAATAGAGAATGTCTATGGCTCTTGTTACAATTTCTGTCTGTCCCCGCCAAAATGACATCATTAATCACATGGCTTTATGGCCACACAAGGGAGCCAGGTTATGTTGCTAGAAAGCTTTCTGAGCCTTTTGCATTTAATGCAGGAGTATACTGGGGCTATGTTCTCACCCACAACCTTACTCTTGCAAGGTGTTGGCTATGTCATAATGTCAATAAAATGGTAAAATAGAAGTTGGGCCGACTGCGTGGCAAGTGTATAGGTACGGATCTGGTTTCGGATGACAACACGGCAGTCTTGGCTTAAATGTTGGACAACTTCACAAAAGCCTTACAAATTTTTTTACTAGGAGACATCCAGCCATTGAACGTCAGGTCAGCTGTACAGGACAAAATGCACTCGCTAAGAGCTAATGTCAATTTAGCTCTCTTCGCAATAGGTGACATTTCATCCAAGTGTCAAGAATGACTTACTTAGGATCTTGATTCCTTCTAATGAGGTTTCTTTACTGGACTGAAATAAGTTCTATACTTCATATGTGAAAATCAAATGTGAGTGGCAATCTCAAGTTTGACTTGAAAATCGAACATAAGTCATGGTCTCAAAGTTTAACTCGAGCAATTTCAGGAATATCGGCAGGATTTGTTCATTAATGGTGTGTTCCTTCTCTCTGCAAGGATCATTATTGACCGGAGCTCAGGAGCCCTGGTACTGGACAACGAAATGCAAACAGAACTTGTACTTTGATTCTGTGGGATGTGTTTCCATCGGCTTGTCTGGTGACAAATGTTCTGTGTATATTTTTGACGTTCAGCCTCTGCATGTTTTCCTTATGATGCAGTCCTATTAGCTGCTGTGCTCTGCAATTGTGAACAGCCTCACTTGCACCTTGATAATTCCACGTCTGTTCTTATCTCTAACTGTGCCAGATGAGCCTGTTCAGGGTCTGAGGAAAGAGTTAATCTTTCTTCTGTCTTTGTGATAGACTGCAGAAAATGTAGACACAATGAGACAAATGAACAGGAAAGGGAGAATGTGAATCAAAATGAGAAAAAAGGAAGCATGGCTCCAGGGTGGAAAGACAAGGATAAATTAATGGCAAGGTGAAAGTTATTCAAGGAGATGGGGCAGGAAACAGTGAGTTTTTAAAAGGTCAACATCTTTTTGCACAGAAATCCATGTGTGTGAGGTAAAACCTTTGAAGGAAGACTTAGGGTTTTACTTCATATGTGTAATCAAACACAAGATTGTTTATAGTTCACCTTGACAAGCATGCGAGTGACAAAAAATAAGAGAAAACGAAGGAGATGAACGTTAATGACAGCAGGAAGGGCAGAAGAAAAAATGTAAGGCAAAGGTGAGACATACAAGAAGAGAAGTGGCGTGTCATAAGATGGTAACAAATATTGAAGGATAACAGAATGGGGTTAACAGCCATGCATCAGTCACAGGGAATCTGTTTGTCAGGCACATAGATGTAGACTAATCAGAGGATTCTAGGATAGAATGGTGGGAAATGCAGAAGGACATCAACCTGAAAGGCTAGGAATTATTCCCACAAGGGACTGCTGATGCTGGGTTTGCTGAAATTTTCAACATTAAGATTGATAGATTTTTATTCAGAAATGAATGATAAATAAAGGAAGTCAATAGGATTGAGGCACAGATCAGCAATAATCCAACGGAATAGTAAAACATGCTTGAGGGACTGAATGGTTACTAACATAACCTACAAATCCTTATGGTTTCAAAAAATTGTTAATTTTGTTCTTTCATTAAAAGATGCTGTGGCATATCCTCTGAGATCAGTGGATCTCAGTTGCTCCTATTGAAACATCATTCCTTCCTTTCCACCCAAAATTAACACTTCACTCTCCCACATTAAGTTACACCTGTCTGCCCAGTCTGCTAACCTATCTATGTCCTCCTGAAATCTTGCATTATTCTCGATATCGTTTGTCAAATCTTGTACTCTTGTGCCACCAGTAATTCACAACGTCATCCTTCCTATAGATGGGTCCAACATAATTGTGCATATGTGTTTGTATGCATGCATGTGTGTCAAGAACAGAAGTGGACCCCAACCTAACCCATTGCATCTTCAAATGTGACCTTTCTGTAATATTCCATGTTGACTATATTTGATGATATCAGGAATCAATAAATACCTAATAAATAACTAATTTGACTTCAAATCTTGTGTTCTAAATATTTATCCACAACTGAAGTCATATCAGCGCTGTTTCTATCTTACCCTTCTTAAATAGACATGTTCCATTGTACGCAATCTTCCCAGGCAGCAACCTTCCAAGGAGGAAGGTGAAGGCACTGAGCAGGAGTAACATAACCTTTTATACAACAGAACACTGCAGCATCAAGCACAACAAGCCAGACAGGACTCAAGTGATGCACTGTTCCAGTAGGTGTGAGCTGTGTGGTGTGATCACTCATTAACTGTAAATTTGTTGGTGCTTGTAAGACAAGCAATCCCTGTCTGTTCGGAGAGGCAAATGTAGTTACTGCCTGTGTTATGTTCACTATTGTTGTTGTTGATTACATGTGAATGTTTTGAACGTAAGAAGAATTTCCAGTATGTGATTAGTCCCATGTTGAACAATGAGAAGCTGTTGGGCTACACTGGGCACTGGGGAAGAGTAGCACTCACTGAGATGGGATGTGAGATGGGATGAGGCTAAAGATGGTCAAGCTGTGTGGCATGAATCTTACCTGGCAATAGATACAAGAATGTGCACTTGCATGTGCAAAGACTTGTCAGCCCTACCACCTACATACCTGGAAAAGCATTTGATTTTTGGTTTCCATCTCACACATGAACAGTGAATTGCAACTTTTGACTGCCAGTGATTGACTGGATGTATGGTGAGCTTTAAAGATGTCATTTATGCCATGGATCCCGGGATACCCCAACAGTGGCAATTGCTTCTGTCTATGGCAAGTGGGAGGCAATTTGACAAGTGGAGTGCTATTGTAATGTATGTTGGTCATAAGGCGAATTTGTAAAGATAAAGAAAACTCGCTAGGCCTCATGGAGAGAAACCCTATATGAAACTCACACTTAGCCATTTTCTGATAAAACTCAGCCAATCATCTACATCCAAGTCCCTATGCACAACTTGAATGTCTAAGTAGCATTATATAATTGTGGTCAGAATTTCTGCTTTTTCCTCATTGATTCACTACAAAAGCCTAGGGTGCATTTCATCCACATTATTTTCTACTAATAGATCTCATGTATCTCTATACCCCTCAATTAAATATTATGTTATTTGTTGTGCCACAAATTCACCATAATTTTGCGATGCATCTTGAACCCTTTTGTTAGTTATAAATATCTGTACCCAATCCATATCATAGTTGAAATGATAGTACATCCTACAGCTTTCTAAATTTTCCATCCATTTAACCTACGGTACATTCTTCCTGCGATGAACTAAACTTTTGTCTTTATTTTGAAAATTCAAATCCTTTATCTGTGACTATGCAGCATCTTTTACTATTTTATAATGGAGCTTTACTGTAAATCCTTACATGAGTTATTTGCCCTGCTCCATTTCCCAGAACAATATTTTAAAAAATGCTTCGTTCCTGTAGGATCAGCAATATACTGATCTAGGAGACAGGTTTGCATGCATTTTAAAAGTCATCTCCTCTTTGACCGCAAATATTTCCATTATATTGATCCCACTTAGAAGAGCTAAAATCATTTAATATCATTGCCTACTTATCTTACCTAGCTCTCTGAACTGTGTAAAATTGTTCCCTCTAACTCATTTCCATTGCATTTTCACTTTCTTCAGGTTTTCACGTATTTGCTGAATGGACACTGGATCTGTATTAGCATTGAAGATTAAGTGGGGAGGATCATACACCCGTCAGGGAGCCTTAAGAATGCTGTATCATCCATTCTAGCAAACACGTTCACATTCCCTGATTGTTTCTGCACTAGATTCTTCTCACTAATATGGGCCATTCAGCGCTCACTGCTCAAACTCTGCCTGAATCTCTAGATTCTTGGCCAATACATTTTATGAGGCAGATGATTCCAAACACTCACGCACAGAAGCTGGTGCTCCACAGCCAAACCTATTGAAAAATAGTAGATGTAGGTCTTTATTGATATCAGCAATTTGGTTGCACAATATATCTTAACAGGGTCCTTTTAATATATTTCAAACATACTTTTTGCAATGCTTTTTACATGCATATCTTAACACACTTTCCAAACACACTTTTGTAACTTTGTTCATGAGCTAATATTCTGCTAAAATGTTCTGCAGGCCATTTACTTTTCTTTGACTAATTTGTGGCCAGAAGAAACAATACAATGATGGCTAAGAGTCTGGAAATGTAAGCTAGCCACCCATATAACTGTCAACATTTGATCTTTAGTGCCCCTAAAGTTTGTTCACCAGGCTGGTTCAAAGATAAGCAATAGCAGCATTGGTAGGTTATCTGACTCCCACATCTGGTCCACCACTCAATAAGGTCATGGCTGACCTGGTTGTACCCTTAACAGCACTTTCTTTACCTCAAAATGCTTCACATCCTCATTAATCAAAAATCTATCTAACACAACCTTGAATATGTTCAATGATCCAACCTTTTCTGTGGAAGAGAATTTGAAAGACCAATGACCCTTTGGGAGAAGAAATTTCTGCTCATGTCTGTCTTAATGGAAGACACACATTTTTGAACTGTGCTCCCTTTTTCTAGACACCTGTATGAGAAGAAACACTTTCAGCATCTACCCTGTCAAGCCCCCTCAAAATCTTCTGTTTCAAGAAGTTCAGTCTCCCATTCTGTCAAACTGCAATGGGTATATAACAAGCTGCTCAACGAAATCAATCAAGTGAACCTTCTCAGAACTGCTTCCAATTCAAGAATTTCAGCTCATGGGTACCATTATCAGTTGATAGCCTGTTCCATTGGTATGGGCTTCCTTTTAGTGCAAAAATAAATGTTTGCCGTCTTGACTGCTTCAAGAACTTTGTTATTGCTATGCAAGCAGCATTTTACCTCGCAAAGCAGAGTGAATAAATCATGGATCCTGAAGACTTCAGTGACTCACCTGAAAGATATACTTGGATTTTCAAGGGTGCAATGGAAATAATGGCTGGTTCACTCCACACTTAAATGAAATGAAATACACTCATTAAACTATTACAGGAGGTCCCACCACTAAGGTGTTAACCTAAAATCTCCCACTGTTGTTTAAAACTTTTTAATTGTTTATTTATTTCATCAATATGAAAGACCCCCTTTGGAACTTGCCCCTGTTGTAATATTGTTTTTGTGGGGATCCTAGAGGTAATTATTCAGGGCCTTCTGCTACATGGTTGTAGTCCTTTAAGGAAATAATTAGGCATTCCAGCCTTATTTATATGGAGTTATTTATTTGCATTGGGTGCTCCTGTACAGTTAGACAAACAATGGTTCTGAACTGAATGTTATAATCCAGAAGTTCTTGCTTGTAGTTATCATGCTGAAAAATTATTGCAACTATTTCATTATCATGATTTACTTTGGCAATGAAGAATGGTTCACATTCCAATACTCAGAGCTGTGTTTTTCTTGTTCTAGGTGGGTAACATTTAAGTAAATAAAAGAAGTTTGAACTAATAAGGCTGAGCTGTTTGAAATTGCCCAATGCAACCTGGTGTGAGAATTACATCACCAGCTTGTTTAAAAGGTCCTAGACCCCGTTCTTAGCCATTATAAATAAACTGATCCCTTAACTCTGGGACCACAGTGACACTTTTCCAACAAGAACCAAAATTTGTGAGATGACAAATTTTGACTGGCGTTCCTGGATTTTATCCTTTGTGCAGAATATGGTTTCAATAATTCTAATCAAGGAAGGCAGAACATCCTTAAATTATCTAGGATTATTGTACGATCCTGACTGCGTGTAGAGCCCAGCTTCATTTTTCAGCTCATTAATCACAGCAGCACTCAGCATCATATAAGGCAATGCCTTCCTTTTAATCCTGTCAAGGAATAACAGCTGGAAATGTGCCATAAGTAGCAACGTGTAAACTATTTTTAAAATCTTCTTCATGAATTTCGTGCTCGACCAGGTGTGGGCACACTTCCCACTTCAGGAATGCAATGTCATAAAGAAAAGTTCCCGCAGATTGTGTAGGGCACACTTGGGCACTTCCATTTTTGCCTCAATCACTGCATCTTTGCAGTGGATGTCTGATGATCATTTAGCAACCTCTTTAGTCTTTTTCACGCAGCTGTCAGCTCATCCATGTTCATGCATTATATATGATGTTGGGAATAGCATTAAACAGGAAATAAGAGATACATGCAATAAAGGAACACTTGTAATCATGGGTGACTTTAATCTGTATATAAATTGGTTACAACACCTTAGAGGAGGAATTCTTGCAGTGTAAATGGGAGAGTTTTCTGGAACAACACATTGAGGAACCAACTAGAGAGCAGACCACCCTAGTCTAGGCATTGTGTAACAAGAAAAATATATTTGGCAATCTTGTTGTGAGAGACACTTGGGAATGAGCGACCATAATATGATAGAATTTTTCATCAATCTGAAGAGTGATGTAGTTGATTCTGAGACTGGGGTCTTGAATCTAAATAGAGAAAGTTACAATGCTATGAGATGCAAGTCAGCAAGGATAGATTGGGGTTGTTACTTAAAGGGCTGATGGTGAAAAGGCGATGGCAAACATCCAAAGAGCGCATAACTGAACGGCACCAATGATTCATTCCTGACTGGCATATCCACTTTCGGAGTAAAATCAGGGTGGTAGGTTATTTTCTCAATTTAAAATGAGAGATGCAAATGTGCAATGACATATGGGTGTCCTTGCACACTAGTTACTAAAAGTAAGCATGAAGGTGCAGCAGGCAGTAAAGAAGGGAAATGATTGAGAGAGATAGTAGGAACTGCAGATGCTGGAGAATCTGAGATAACAAGGTATAGAGCTGGATGAACACAGCAGGCCAAGCAGCATCAGAGGAGCAGGAAAGCTGACATTTCGGGCCTAGACCCTTCTTCAGAAATGGGAAATGATTGGTTGGCTTTCGTAGCAAGAGGATCTGACTATAGGAACAGGAATGTCTTGCCAAAAATATACAGGGTCTTGGTGAGACAACACCTGGAATATTGTGTACAATTTTTGTCTCCTTATCCGAGGAAGGAAGCTCTTGCTACAGTAAGCGTGTAGCGATCCCTGGGATGGTAGGACTGATGTATAAGGAGACATTGTATCAGTTAGGATTATATTTACTGGAGTTCAGAATAATGACGATGGATCTCACAGAAGCTTATAAAATTCTAACAGTATTAGTCAGGGTAGATGCAGGAAGGATGTTACCAATGACAGTGGTGCCCAGAACCAGAGGTCACAGGCTAAACGTATGGACTAGAGCATTTAGGACTGAAATGAGGAGAAATGTCATCAACCAGAGAGCTTGTGGAATTTGCTACTGCAGAAAACAGTTGAGGCCAAAATCATTAAATGGTTTCAAGAAGGAGTGGGATATAGCAATTGGTGCTAAGGCGATCAAAGATATGGGGGGAATGTGTGAACATGCTATTGAGTTAGATGATTAGCCATTATCCCTTTGAATGGTGGAGCAGGCTTGAATGGCCTACTCCTGCTCCTTTTTTCTATGTTTTTGTGTTTCTATTTCAGAATTTCCAAGATTACCTTCAATGGAGGCATGCTCATGTTTCAGGAGCATCAAGTTCACCAGCAATTGGCTTTGTGCTGTGCATTCTGTGAGTCATGTGACTGAGGGGGATGGTGACCACTAAACTCTCAATGTGATGATTTGCTGAACTCACAGCCCTTCACCAACCAGTTTATTCTCAAAGTAAAATAAAGCCTTACTAATAGAGACAGGTGAGAATACAGTAAAGATCTTCCACTGGAACCTTAACCCATCTTAAAGAATTACATCATTGCCTTAGAATTGGTGGGAACAATTAAAGGGGGTTATGGATATTGCATTCAGCATCTCTACTCTATTAATCGTGAGTGACACCTTTTCTCCCCCTCTAATCTTATGCTCGTTCACTTAGTCATTCAGAAACATACATTTGCTAAAATGCACAACTGTGCATTTCACAAGGAATGTTTGTTACAGGGAATAAATTGCTGAAATCATTCTTCTGTTTCTTCTTCTTGTTTTTCTGTAGGTGCCCCTGCAAACTACAAGTTGCAAGCCAGGAGAATGCTGAACCTACCACCTCACATCACACAGCTGCACTTACTCTGCCTGTAGCAAGCAGTAATGTGTTGGACTGGGATGGACAAAGTCAGAAGTTACGCGACATCAGGTTATAGTCCAACAGGTTTATTTGAAATCACCAGCTTTCAGAGTGTTGCTCCTTTGTCAGGGTCCTTCGCCTGATGAAGGAGTAGCTCTCCTAAAGCTTATGATTTCAAATAAATCTATTGGATTATAACCTGGTGTCATGTGACTTCTGACTTTGTAGCAAACCCCAGCACAAGAACGTTCCCCTCCTGGAGATGCCAGTTTCAAATTCAGACCATCTGTCAAACATGCAACCCCAGTGAGGAGAAACAAGTGCAGGTGGCAGCAGAGAACCAAAAAGTAGCTGGTCAAGCAGCCAGCAGAAGAATCACCCTGAAACTGCTAACTTCCAGAACTGATGTCACTCTTGAGCTCAATATATCAGGTTGCTGCTTTCTGAGCACTCTAAATACAGAGAGTCAATTGAGAGTTTGCTGGAATGTGTTTTAACTATTGTGGTGGAACCCATTAGCTGTGCCTGTGCTATGTCATTTTATAACTTTGTAGAATAGGAGTTCACACTGGAGCACACATTGTCTTTAACACCATCCACACAAAGGTTCCTTTATTGAAGGTCTTGAGTAAAGTTGTGAGTTCTCTCAGGAATGTACCAGCAGATGCAGTCGGGATTTTGTGCTTCAGTATCCATGCGAATACCTTGTCTCGGTTTACTACGCAGACAAACCTTCTTGAAAGTACCATGTTGCAGAGCTCAAGTGATGACTTTTCAGACCTGCAACCTATTTTGGATCTCATGAAAACAATAAGTTGAAGTAGGAGGTAATATTAGAGTCTCAATTTTACTTCACTGAGGATGTAGGAATACAAACACATGGACACCTTTTAATAGCCCCCTCTTTAGTTTGTGCTCAGTTACTATTCTGTGAAGTACCTTGGGGCATCTTTTGGTGCTGAAGTCACACATAACTGTAAATTATTTTTATTATCATTATGTTGAGATTGGGACAGAGACAAAATGTTCAGAAGATTATTATCACTTTAATGTCACCATAACAGAATGCTACAAAGATTTGTTAACTGTGATCCTGTCATATACCTCACATATGATTAAAGTTACTTAACTGTTTCCAAATTATCACCATTTTGATATAAACTTGGAACTAAAAGAATAGTGATTAAACCATTTGATTATCAAATCAGCTACAATCTCATTGAATGGTGGAGCAACTCAATGGGCTGAATGGCCTACTTTTGCTCCTATATCTTATTGAGATTGTTGTATTTTTCAATGATAGTTATGATAATCCTCATTCAAACTTCAACAAGGGATGTCTGTAAGACAAGGAGCACAACAGCAAAGGGACAACCACAGGCAGCCAGTTTCCTCCTCTAATTAATGATTAGCTGGCAATTAACTGGACATTTCAAACAAGAAGAAAGTATCTGCATTTTATATACACCTTTCCTGCCCACAGGATATTGCAAAGTGCTTCACTGCTTGTGGAATGTATTTGAAGTGTATTCACTGTTGTTAAGTAGAAAAACAAACAGGCAATTTGCACTGCGTGAAGTACTATTGATAGCAGCGAAAGAAAATAACCAATGAATCAATGTTCCTGATGTTAGTAACGGGTTGATGTTGGCCAGGTTATTTGCATATCCTCCTGTTTCTTGTGAATTGCATCATAGGATCTTTTGCGTACACCTGAGCCAGGCTGACACCAGCCTTGGTTTCACCTCATGTAACAGGAAATACCTTTGTTGATGTACCACACATCGATGCCTCAAGCCTGCAATTAGGTACCAGTGTAGATCATGCGCTTAGTCGAATGGCATCTAAGTCCTCAACTTTCTAAGTCGGTGCACTACCACTGAGCAATACTAACATTAGGCTGAGAAGCTTACAATGCCTATTAGGGTCCAAACAGTACAGGGAGAGCATATTCTTGCCCTGCTATTATTATATTGGGATTGAAATAGGCTACATATTGAAAATATCTCCCTGGTTGTACACTCGCCTAAATGTCTCCTAGTACTGCAGTGAGAAATTAGAGAGAATGCAATCCTCTACATGATTGACATCCAAATGCCTGCACATTCCTGTGGGTATTCTGCAGTCATGGTCAGGAAACTAAATTCTGATCAGGTTTGCTCTTTCCAAGTTCAAAGAATGGTAGGCCATTCAGCCTGTCAAGCCTGCACTATCATTTAATACACTTCATGAACACTTCAATGTCTTTTACCCATACCAGCCTACATCCTTTATGCCACTGATAATCAAAAATATAATAAACCTTACTTTAAATATATTTAAAGACTGAGCTTCCACAGTCCTAAGGGGGGTACAGAATTTCAATGATTCACCACAATCTGAGTATAAAGATTTCTCCTCTTCTTGGTCCTAAATTGCACTCCCCTTTCTTTTAAGTTGTGCCCCCTGGTTCTAGACAACCCCAGCCGGGGGAAACACCTTACCTGCATTGACACTGTCCATCCCAACAAGTATTTTGTAAGTTTCAACATGATCATCTCCCATTATTTGAAAATCTGGAGAATGCAGACCCAGTTTACCCAATACTTCTTCATAACCCAGTCCTGCCATCCTAGGAACAAATCTGGTGAATCTTTGTTGCATTCTACTATGGCAATATTACCTTTCCTGAGGTAAGGAGATCAAACCAACGCACAGTACTCCAGGCACACTCAAACTTAGCTCCTACACAACTGAAGCAAGACTTCATTACTCCTGTACTCAAATCCTCTTGTAGTAAAGGTTAACATTCCATTAGCCTTCCTGACAGTTTGAAAACCCTGCATGTTAGCCTTAGTGACTTATTGACAAACAAAGGTCCATTGGTACATCCACACTTTTCGACATCTCATCACTTAAGAAATATGCTGCACATCTGTTATTCCTACCAAAGTGGATAGTCTCATGTTTATCCACATTGTGTTCCATCTGCCATGATCTTGCCCAAATCCTCCTGAAAAGGTTTTACATCTTGTTCATAGCATTTATTTCTGCTTTGCCTTGTATCATCTGCAAATTTGAAAAGTTACATTTGGTCCCCCTCCTTGAGATTGTCCCTAAGTCACTCCAGAAACATGTTCTCCACTGCTTTAGTGTTTAGTTGGCTTACCCAGTCTATATGTAGTTTGAAGTCACCCATGATTACATTGTTGCACATACAACAAGCGTCTCTCATCTCCTGAATTATCCTATGCCCCACAATTACACTACAATTTGATGCCTATAAATAACTTCAACCAATGTCAATTCAGTCCCACTGAACAGATTCTACACATTGTTCTTCTGATCTGAGATCCTTCCTTCTAACTGTATTGAAGCCATCTCATATTGTCTGTGCAATCCTTTCCTTATCTCTCCTTCCTAAACATCAAATACCGTTGAATATTTATTTCCCAGTCCTGGTCACCATGCAGCCAGGTTTCTTTAGGCAATTACTTCATAACTATTTATCTGTATTTGCACCTTTAGATCATTTATCTGGTTGTGAATGTTGTATCCACTCAGGAAGATTGCCTTAAGTGTGTCTTTTTTACTTCATTTTCCATTTTGGATGTGCTCGAATCTCAGCTTCTACTCTCCCTTGCAGTTTTTCTGCTCCTTGTTACCGGCTTAACTTCCTTACCCCTCAGGTTCCCATCTCGCCAATAACCTAGTTTAAACCAATAGCTCTTACAAATCTCCCTGCAATGATATCAGACCCAGTCTTATTAGCATGTAACCTATCCAGCTTTTACAGGTTCCACTTGCCCTAGAACAGATCCCAAATCCTCAAAAATCTGATTCCTTCCTTCTGACACCGGTTCACCATCCATGTGTTGATCCTACTGTTCTTACGCTCAATGGCACGCGGCATTGGGAATAATTCTGAGATTACCGCTCTTGAAGAAACTGAGGTCAGTTGTTACATCTCTGTTTGCCTCAATTGGAGATGCTTTTGCACATGATAGACTAGTCTTCCTGGCTCAACAACATTGCCCCATGAACAGCACTGATAATAATTTCCTAAACATTTATAAATTGTTTGTGTTCAACATGAAAAACATCTTGATTATCTGCCCAGCTATTACAATCCGGGTGTGTTATGTTACGGGCAGATAACTTAGTCTAGATACAAGAAAAATTTCACTATTTGCTCTCTGATTGCTGGAGAGCTCTAATTAGACTGTGTTGTAGCCTTAGGAAATGATGGAGTTATTCCATGATGGTGAAGACAGTTCACCAGCACACAAGTTTTGGCCTGCGGCTCAAATATTGGTTAATGGTGCAGAATACAACTAATCGCCTCTTGTAATGCCCAGGAATTACCAGCTACAAGACACAGCAACTCAGTACAATTAGACAGTGAGTAACCCTTACCCTGCTGAATAAGCAGCTCTGTAGGAATAGTCAGCAACCCTTAACCTGTTCACTAAGCAGCAAGTTTGTACATTTATATTTAGTCAGAAATACCCTGCTGAATATCCTGTTCTACACAGTTACAATCATTGATCTTTACCTTGCTGAATAAGTAGCAACTCTGTATGGTTATAAAATAAATATCCCTAACCCTGCTCAGTGGACAGCAATTCACGATAGCCACTGTAAATTAGTGTTTATATTTAAATTGCCTCAGGGCTGATTACATCTCTCTTTTAGAAAATAAGATTTACTTTCCTCATTCCCCATTGTGCACGCTGAGGTGTCCAGTATATTCACACAGAGCACACATTGCTATTCCTATTTTGAAAACAAATGAGGAAATATCATAATCAATAGGACAATGATTCATTTTAGTACAATATCGACTGATGCTTCTCAAGGGACTGGGAAGGGAAGCCACTTGGTGCAGAACTACCAAGCCTGAAAAATCAGCTGTCTCTTTCAGAAAATGGTATCGTTGTTCTAGGTATTGACTTAACTCCCCAATCCTTCAGTGCACTGCAATTTGAGAAGTATGGGAGGAATTCATTTGAAAAGCAAATGTTGGGGCAAATGATTCTCTCTGAGTGAGTGAAATCTCTTTACATGAGAAATAACTGGAGAAATGTAGAGATTTTTGTATATGATTAGGCAGGAGGAATGATTTATTCCACAATATGCATTGTTATCCAATGTTATCCTCACTTTCTGTCATGTATGTTTGTGGCACTTCCTTTGTAACATCATTCTCTTTGTCACATGCAGAATCATGGAGACTTTACCCGGACTGATAATTGGCAGATAAGACAAAACTCAGCAGGACTGTTGATTTGGATGAAGCAGCCAAGGAAAAGCAAGTGACAGATCAAATACAGGTTTGATAATCACATCTTGCTGTACTCCTCTGGGACTGTTTCCTCTTTTATAACACTGCATTGTCACCTCTCTTTTAAAACTCTTGTTCATACATCTGTTCCTAAACCCTTCTGGAAAGTCTGTCCGAGATATTCCCCCTCATTTCTTTTTTCAGTACCTGCTTTATCCTTGATGATTTCAATTTTTATTTCAATTGATCTTATTCTTCCTTATTTTAATTCACTGCCTTCTCTGAACCTTTCACTTCAGATATATATTCATCTACCTAGATTCATGGCCATTACTTTGATCATGCCATCTCATATAGCGTTGGTGTTGGTTCAGAACAAGGTCATTGATCATCACTTCTGCAGATCCCCACTCTCTGAAACCTGCTAACCCCTTTCAATCCTCTTTCTTTCTACGAACATCCTGAGCTCTCACTTATAATTACACTTTCAAGCTGCCGATGGTCTAGTCTCTCATTGTCCATGACATTCATCCAACTGCCAATTCCCTCAACCACTTTCACCTTGATGTCCTTGTTCCCAGGCATCTTATTTCTCTTGTTCCTATATTCATTCATTCAAATCCAAGTGAGACACATTTAAATTATTTGGTGCTTAATTAGTTTTGTCATTCACCATCATATCCGGTTGAACCATATTGGACCTCAATCGTCCATGTTAGAATCACCAACTACTTCATGTAAACGGTGCATCCCCCTTTCAAAATTTCTATCATACTCCTTTCCTCAAACAACCCACTCTATAACTCTATGTCCTTGTGTACTCTATCCATCACTGCGAACTTGAGGCAATTTCCTCCATGTCCTTCTTGCCCTCTTGAAGCATACTCAATCATATCATTGTGTTCCAATGCCATAATTTCACCCTAATGGAAGTACACACTGTCGATTCCAGTCTTACCAATCCAATTATAGCCAGAGTGTCTCCAGCGATGTTTTCTTTTCCCTCCCACAACAATACTTTGGAGTTGGCTAACAAATAATCCTTGGCCTTCTCTATATCCTGAAAAATCTCCTTGTTTGACACTTCCACCATTCCACTTCCTTGTCCCCTTTTAAGAACTTCATGAAAGCCTTGCATTTTTACAGGGCTTTTGGTTATCCTGAATTTTTGGTCAACGTTTTTGGCTCAGTGCGTGTTTCTCGTCTCTTTATGGCCCTATGGTGATGCTTGAGTTACTTGTCCACATTAAAGATGCTATGTGAATGGGCTGGGCAGCACAGTCACTCAGTGGTTAGCAGTGCTAACTCACAATGCCAGGGACACGGGTTTGATTCCAACCTTGTGTAACTGTCTGTGTGGAGTTTGCACGTTCTCCTTGTGTTTCAGCTTGATGTTCTGGTTTCCTCCTACAGTCCAAAGATGTACAGGTTAGGTGGATTGGTATTGTTCGGGGATGTGCAGGCAAAAGGGGTTAGCCGTTGTAAATATAAAGTTATGGGAACAGGGTGGGTGGAAGTATGTCTGTGTAGGATGTTCTTCAGGGGTTCGGTGCAGACTCAGTGGGCCAAATGGCCTCCAGCTACATTGTAGGGATACTGTCAATGCAAGTTTGTTGTTTCAGTTCTGAATTAAGCTCAGTTTTGGTTAACAGGACAGTAAGGAAACAGTCAAGCTTTGGAGGCAGCAGAGAGAAGAATCATGAGACACTAGCATCTTCTTCTTCTTCTTCTTCTTCTTCTTTGGCAGTCTCTTGAGACTGAGGATGACTTTCTTCCACTCTGGAGTTGTGAACTCCTGATGTGATTAATGCTGTATCCACACACCTAGCCACAGTTGGGGAGGTAGTGTTTGAAGATACAGATGGGTGGGATGCTTGTGTCGTCACATGCTTCTTCCACTGTATGCATTTAGTCTCCACCTGAGCCTATTGGAGATGCTTGTGATGGATGGCACCTTTGCAGATACTTCTACTCCAGTTAGGGTGGTTTTGGGCACTTCAGAGTGGTGAGGAACGACTGGAGAGGCTGGTGCTGTTTATCATTGAGAGGGAAAAGCTGACGAGGGAGCTAAAGGAATTAAATACATACTAAACCAAAAGTCAAAATAATTCTGGGGCATCAATTTGAGGAATGCCAGGTTAAAAGGATAAGGAAGTAAATACAGAAGATAATGAAATAACAGTCTTGGAAGAAACCAGGAAGGGTATGTTCATATTCAGTACATAAGCTGTCCTCTTAAAAGTGGTGGCAAAACTTAAGAGTCATGAAAAAATCACTTCAATAACATAAGTGAAAACCTAAGTCTTTTATTTTATTCGGAGCTGAAACTGTCAAAAATGACCTTTCTTATCTGTATCTAACGTGTAATCCTGTATAACTATGTGACTTAATGCACAGGGCAAGAAGACAAGTGTCTGACACTATGAAACAATCCTGAGATATTTAGTGAACTACAGAGAGCAAGTTCATACCTATCCAACATGATGATAACTACAGAGTTTATTAGAAATCCTTCAGCTGACATTTTTGATAGTCCATTCAAGCACTTTTGTGGTTTGCTACACATGATAAGGGACTTGGGGATTTTTATATAAATAATAATAAAAAAAAATGTCTATCTAAAGCAAGATTCCATCTTTAAAAATGTTAGGTCATGTTATGTATTTATTTAAAGTGCAGTAAAAAGTCATTCAGCCAAACGGATCCATGTTGGGTGTTTAAACTCAAGACAAGCGCCGTCTAACCCTTCCTCATCTAACCCTTTCAACATACCATTCGATTTCTTTTTCCCTCATGTATTATCTAATCTACCCTAGCTGTATTTATTCCGGTGGCCTTAATTACTCTTTGTGGTAACAATTTCAACATTCATACCTCTCTCCGGATAAAATAAGTAGTTGACAAATTCCCGACTGAATTTATCAGTGATTATTGTCTATTTATGGAACCACAGTCTGACATCCCACACAAATTTATTTCTCACTTGCTCACAGGCTACAGACTGTGGCTCAGTGGTTAGCGCTGCTGCCTTACAGTGCCAGGGACCTGGGTTTGATTCCAGCCTCGGGTGACCTCTTTGTGGAGTTTGCACGTTCTCCCCGTGTCTTTGTGGGTTTTTGCCTGGTGCTCCGATTTCCTCCCACAGTCCAAAGATGTGCAGGCTAGGTGGATTAGCTGGGGGAAATGCAGGTTTATGGGGTAGGGTGGATCTGGGTGGGATTTTTTGGAGGGTCAGTGTGGACTTGATGGGCCGAATGGCCTGCTTCCACACTGTAGGGATTCAATGATTCAACACTGTCTACAGCAGCATTTATTGCTCATCTTTAATTGCCCTGGATAAAGTGATGATGGGCTGCATTATTGAATCTCTGCAGTCCCTGGGGAGTAGGGACACCTGTAGTGGTGTTAGGGAGAGGGTTCCAGGATTTTGACTCATTAATAATGAAGGACTGACAATATGTTTTGAAGTCAGGATAGTGTATGATCTAGAGGGGATATTGCAGGTAGTGTTATTCTCAGGCATTTGCTGCCCTTGTCTCCCAACGTGGCAAAGCTGGTGGATTTGCAAAGTGCTGTCAAAGCAGCCTTGGTGAATTACTGCAGTATATCTTGCAGATGGTACACATTGCTGCTATTACACATCAGCAGTGAAGTGAGTGATCGTTGAAGTCAGTGGTTAGGGTCCAGTCAAGTGGTCTGCTTTATTCTAGATGGTGTCAGTTTTCTTGAACATTGTTGTAGTTGCACTGAACCAGGCAAATGGAGAGTGTTTCATCATACTCCAGACTTGTGCCTTGTGGATGGTGCATTGGCTTTGAGGGCACAGGAAGTGAATTACTCTCTAAGAGAATTCTCAGATTCTGGCACTGCTCTTAGAAACACAACATTTCTATGGCTTATCCACTTCAGTTTCTGGTCAATGGTGAGTCGTATGATGTTGGTAGTGGGGAATTCAGCAAATTGTAATGTCTTTTGAATGTCAATGGACAATGGATAGATTCTCCACTGGAAAATGGCAATGGTCATTGACTGGCATTTGTATGGTACGAATGTAACTTACCACTTATTAGCCCAAATCTGGATGTTGTCCAGGTCTTGTAGCATTTAGACATGGACTACTTCAGTCTTTGAGGAGTCATGAATACGTTCTTCCTTGCGCAATAACCAGCAAACATCCCCACTTCTGACATTATGATAAAGGGAAGGTGCAAATATGGACAAAAGAGCTGAATTCCAGTTCTGAGTTGAGAGTAACTGCCCGTGACATCAAGACGGCATACAACTGAGTGTGGCACCAAGGATCCTAGGAGAATTGGAGTCAATGGGAATTGGGGTAAACTCGCCACTATTAGAGTTATACCTGTCACAAAGGAAGATGGTTATGGTTGTCTGTCCAAAGACATCACTACAGGAATGCCTCCAGGTTAGAGGACTAGGCCCAACCTTCTTCAGCTGCTTTATCAATGACCTTGGAAACATATTCTCCATATCAAACATAGAAAATACTTTGATAACTTTAAATACATCTTTAGCCTTCTCTTTTTTTGAGAAAAGAAGTTCAATCTGTTCAACATTCTTTGAGGTAAAAATATCTCATTGAGATATCACCAAAGTAAACATTATTTTACTCCTTTTCCAGTGCCTCAATATCCCTTCTCATAATATGGAGACCAGATCTATTCACACTACTTCATAGCAAATGAACAAATTTCTATACAGTTTCAACATAGCTCTTCTGCTTTTCAGTTCTATCTCTCTTGAAGTGAATGGGTGCTTTCTTGGCTTCTTAAAAATGACTATCTTAGCCTGTGTTACTTTTAATAATTTCTGTATGAGAAACATACACTGAGACATTTATTATCCCCTCTTGCCAAAATTTACCACCTCATTCTTATCCATATTGAAGTTTATTTGACTATTGCATTCTCATGCTGCAACTATTGACACCTTCCAATACTTTATTGCAGTCTTTTTTTAATTATACTACCCAACTGATGACATGCAGAAATTTTCATTTGTTCCAATTCCCAAGTTCAAATGGCTAATATGAGCAGTGAACAGGAGCAATCTAAACACCGAGTTCTGCGAAACACCACCTTGCCAGATTTAAGAAGTGCATATTGCTTTTCCAAATAAAACTCTATTTTTTTTCTCTTTAACAAATCTTTCAGAAGCATCCAGTTGGGCAAATATCCTTGACTTACAGTTAATTGCTTTTCAGTGCAGAGAATAGTGTGACTTAGGTCAGATTCCACAAAAACACAGTTGAAGTGAGTGACCAGTAAACCAGGAACCCATCTTCAAGTTGTCCCATGGAATGTCTTAAATCCACCTGAACAGTTGATGGAGTCTCAGTTTAATACCTCCAAGTAAAGAAGATTTGATATTACACAGCTCACTCCCTGACTCTTGGAGAAAGTGGAAACCTCAACCTTCTGAACGAGAGGCAAGAGTGTTACACACTGACAGATTGATATAATTAGTCTAGGATCTACACTGGAGTTTTGCAGTGACTCATGCAGATTGCATGAAGCTAATATGCATGACGATGCTCCAGAAAGGGAGTCACTACTGAAGTATCAGAATATTGATGCTCTGTTTAAAGACATTAGAAAAGTATGGTTCTCCTGGTTATAGTTTGCTTCCATTAACGTACAGCACAATAATATTGAGTTGTTGTGCAATTGGGGATGGAGGGATCTGACTTGTCAAATCTTCAGTAAGTTCATGTAAGAATGGTCAGTATTTAACCCTGAGCTCTCTATTTAAATTCTTTGATACTGTACTGCTTAAATCACAAATTAAGCAGCCTTATGGCTTGGGAAACTGATTTTTGCAGATGGCCTGTGTCAGAATTAACTGCAGCTTTGCCTGAAATGGCCCCAGTGTGGCTAGTTAGTGAAAATAAAGAATGTCTCTTGGTGACTCTGGTGCTGCTAATTAAATTGAATACAAGCAACTCAGGCAAGGAACTGAACAGCATTTCATTTTGTGTTTGTGTCCCACATACTGTCGTGCAGCCTCATGAATCCCATACCGTCTTGTGAAAATAAACAAACAAACGTAGCTTGAAGAACATTCTCAATGGAGTAGAGAGTTTCAGTTGACATGAGGCTCTGGTAGGGTGACACTATCTGTTTGGAGTTCAGACGTATGAGTCCCAGCTGTCAAGAGAGTTTATTTTGTTTATTTTTTGGAGAGTTAATTCTATTTCTCTTGTAATCTTTGTTCATTCTGGTCTTTCATAATGCATTCACTCTCTGTTGCCAACTCTGCCTTGACATATTCCAGGAGAATGTCAGCGGAAATAACGTCACAGAAAGCTGGTGGTGCAGTGCAATCAGTCTGAAAACAGGGCGAGAAGCGAACAACTCATCTGAGTAAGATTACTTCTGTGAACATCCCCATTTGCGCAGGATGGAAAACTTATCCCTGTTTACAGACTTGAGAGTGCAACATTGTTCAATCACTGCAGATTTGTGTAAACCAACAACGCTGCAGAATTTCAAACATCATGCCCTCAAGTGAAAACCCGAAAAACAAGTCAGTGATTTCAATTGCTGCTTGGATTTAATTCCCAGGAAGATCAATATTTTCCTCCACCCCCAAAATAAAATTCCTTAGGACCAGCTTCTGCCCAAAAGATAAAAAGACAGAAATGTATCCTATAGATGCTGCAGACTTACATTAATTCCTCAGAGGCAGACCTTCACTGAAACTATTGAAGACCTGCAATGCTCCTGTCTGTCCCTGGGTACTCAATGGAAATCTGCACTGCTTGCAGAAAGTGCTTCTCCCCAAAATCCAAAAAAAACCAGAATATGTTCTCCCAACTCCCCAAAATTCCAATGTTGCCCCCATTTTGGACCAAGCCCCAAAAGGCTGATTTGCTGAAGACCATAAGTAGTAAGAGAGAGGAGGAGCAAATTACTGCAGATGCTGGAATCTGTAATGAAAACAAAAAATGCTGAAATTCACAGTGGGTCAGGCAGCATCCATGGAGAGAGAGCAAGCTACTGTTTTAATCTAGATGACTCTTCATCAAGAGAGAGGAGGGAATGTTCTGGAATCAGTGCTGATTCTCCAACCATCACTGCTGCTCAGCACCTAGTTCTACTCAGTGGAGATTGAATGACATCAGATAGTTGCAAACACCACCATCCCCACACAAACAGTCAAAAACAAACAGAAACAGAAAACTATCAAACGCTAGAGATAACAAGGTGTAGAGCTGGATGAACACAGCAGGCCAAGCAGCATCATAGGAGCAGGAAATC
>JAHRHZ010000098.1:25366873-25470732 GCA_024137785.1 Ginglymostoma cirratum | reverse complement strand
CGTAACAAATCCTTTGTTATGACAGATGCTAAAGTCACAAGTTAGAGGATGACTTGATGATGAAGGGTCTAGGCCCGAAACGTCAAGATTTCCTGCTCCTATGATGCTGCTTGGCCTGCTGTGTTCATCCAGCTCTACACCTTGTTATCGGATTCTCCAGCATCTGCAGGTCCTATTATCTCTGATACAACTATCAAATGCTGTAAACTTTTCTCATCAGCGAATCCAGCTTAATTTTTTGGGTATTTTTTCACTTCCTGGTTCTGTTATGCTCGGCCATCCCTGCTGGTCTTGGTTTTACTTTCTTCTCTCCTTGACACCAGGGCTCAGGACCAGTGAGGAAAGAGGCAGCACAGCCACATTTGTAAGCGCGTATGTGACTATACTGCAAACACGACCAAATCACCGTTTTCAATGGGTCAGAGATTCTTTAAGAATTATGAGTGTTAATTGCTTGAAATATTGTTTTAAAATCTCAAAGATTTTTTTTAATAGTCGCCAGGCAATTTATAACTAATCCAGTATATTCCTGGGCCTACCAGGGTGGTTGACTACCTTGTTCTGTTGTCAAGAATGCACTCAGGCAATACACTCTCAGGCTTCTAATGATGTCACCCTAAGTCACTTGGAAAGGGTTTTTAGAGTCTATACAGCAAGAAAGAAGGATCCCATGAGGGAGCATAGGAGTCTGTGAGTGGCATTTGAGAAACAATTGGAGGATTGCCAGTAAGAAGAATTGAGAAATTCTGATGACCAATTTCTCCTGTCTCTTCCCGGCATGAAAATTCTATTTTATAGCATCCCATGAGTGGTCAGCAGGCACTGACCAAGTCCAACCACAAATGTTTGATCATTCTGGCATGCTTCAGCCTAGCCAAGGGGGATTACGGCCACAGATACCAGCTTTTAAGAGAAAACATGAAAAGAGAATCAAAAGCTTTGATGATCTCACTCTTGTGAAGGCCACTCAGATCACTTGAGCATTTGAATCTGCTTCTGATCCAATCTTAATGTTTTAGAGTCTTTATGTACAGGAAGCTCCACTTGGCTGAGTATTTGGAGTTCACAGCTTCACTTATTGTTTGGTTCTATAATCTTGTATGGGGTCAACAGGCATTCCATTACGATGGTCAGTTGAGTAGCAGTCCAGCTAGCTGTGGATATATTAATTACAAATATTACACATAGGTTTTGTAGACAGAAACTAGGCGGGACAGATAAAAGATAAGCGGGCTTATGGAAAGCACAAACAAACTTTTATTACCTGATGACACTTCTTTAAAAATAAACTTTCTTCAGAGACTGATTTTCCTGATCTTCCATTTCTCATGGACCATCTGACAGCTTGTTCCTTCATTGTAACGCATTTTTACCAATTTTAACTGAGGGCAAGTAGCATGTTTTAAAAATATTGCGTGCCTAAATATTCCACAGAGTGCTTTGTTTCTATAGGGATGGCAGTTTTCCAAACCAGGACTCTGAAGACAAAAGGTTGTTATATTTCACTTAAATATTATTACAATATTTTCCGCACAAGAGTTTTAATTTCTTTTTGAAACAGAGAATGCAGACTGGCATGAATAATTTATTACAGCTCTTAGACAGTTAATAAATTATGCAAATTTTGATTCTATTGATTTCCTTGATGAGAGGGGTCACTGATGTTTGGATTGAATTAGCTTTATGGATTAACTTGGCTCACAGACAATCTCCACAAAGCCTCCCTGAATGCACTACAGATTTGTTGGAGAGTGTGGTTTTGGGGGAGGACGGTTGCTATGGTTCACAGTTTGCATTGTCCAGGAGGCTGTGGCCAACCCTGTTGTTATCCAGCGCTTAATCGACATCGTTGCTCAATTTAGATTAAGTGGGAAGGGTTTATTTTTGATGATGATAGTTTTGCTTTTACTTGGATAGAACTCTGTCATTTCATAAGACATCAAAGGAAAAAGGGAGTGAGTGAGGAAGCATATAGGGCCTTCTCTGGCAATTGTGTCAGGTATTTAAATATATCTCCAAAGTGCCAGGACATAAAAGAGTACAAGAAATGGGAAAAGGAGTAGACCAAATGTCTCTTTGAGCCTACTGTACCATTCAGTATGATCATGCCTGATTTGAGCATAAACTGCATTTTCCTGCATGCTCCCCACATCATTGGGAGCCCAAAGACCTTTCTAACTGAGCATTAAATATAGGTCATGGTGGATTATCCACAACCCGCTGGTGTACAACATTCCAAAAATTCACAACTTTACAAGTGAAGGCATTTCTTTTCACTTTAGTCCTAACAGATTGGCCCTTCTCTAGAGGCTGTTTCTGCATAAATGGCATTTTTGAATATTATGGTGTTGGTACTTCGTATGAAATTTGTAGGATCACATACTAGAACAGTTTTGACCTGATAAGATATGAAGAAAACGTGAGTTTTCCAGTCTCCCCATCCTTTATGTCCAGCTTTGCCCCAATCATCTTCCTTCTGGTGAAATATTACTGATCTGTAATTGCTGACCTTGCTGACTTACACGGCTTCCCCTTCTCACCATGTATCTCATTACAAATCTGAAGCCAGGGTTTGGTTTTATTGTGTCGAGGCAGGCCTTAAATCAGGAGCAACTTCTGCATGGGGGCATGGGATAGGTTTTTTTTACATGCTTATATTCTCAGCTCATCACGTGCATTCACGGGCTAAACACTGAATTTTATGGGCAGGTGCGTTTGAAGTTCTGCACCCCCCCCCCTACTACTTCAAGCCTGGACCTTCTGGGTGCCATATTAAAGAAAGGCACTGATACCACTTCTCTCTCAGCAACTCAGGAGTATAATTCAGCCTTTGTTTGCCGTTACTGATGGTGTCAGAGGGTGGGAAAAGAGTCAGCATTGCCCATAGGCTCCCCCAAAGGCTGTCCAGGAGAGAAGAAAAGTTCCTTTCCCATTGAAAGCAACAGCAGCTACCCTGACTACCGAAGGCAGCATGGACAGCCCTGATTGGGGAGGTCAGTGCCCAGGGGCAGCTTAGGTGAGGCTGGTTCCAGTGTCACAAGAGGATGAATGATCGTCTATGCTCTTACTGAGCATATACGACTCTCTACTCAATGCTTCACACCCCCATGAGTGTGAGTTAGCATTGTAAGGTTGCCGCTATCACACAGAAGATTGGGTGCAGACACCTCAAGTGCAGTCAATGTTTGTCACTTAATTTTAGCTACCATTGTAATATTATCAACAACTTACTCATTCACCGCATAATACTGCACATTACATCTGCCAGCACTCACTCTTAAAATACAATAACACGTTGCAGCTCGTGCACTGTCAGATCACTGATGTGTCTTCACATCTAGGACAATATGCACATCTGATAGCTTTTCACCACAGTCTTGCACAGGACAAGGATACAATCACAAAAGCTGGTTTCGGAATGACACCTCACAGGTATCTCAGGCACACAAATCACATAATTTTCTGTTGTTTTTCATGATCTTTGATGATGTTAAGCCATCTTTCATTCAGAACCTTTAACACCTAATGTCCCACATACCACATTTTTTTTGCTAGTAATGCTCACAGATAATCAAAGATAAAAAAAAAAAAATTTCTGATGAAGGGTTTAGGCCCGAAACATCAAGTTTTCCTGCTCCTATGATGCTGCTTGACCTGCTGTGTTCATCCAGCCCCATGCTTGTTATCTCGGATTCTCCAGCATCTGCAGTACCTTTTATCTCTGTGGATAGACATCCCTACTTGTATCTATCAATACAGAAATAGTACTCATGTATCCATGTGGGTGTCTCTTAATGATTCTCTACTTCTGAAGGAGAATAAAGTGCACTTTTAAGTATAAATATTTCTTGACATAAAAGTTCTGATCTTCTTTGAGGAATGTAGAGTCATAGTGTCATAGCGCTGTACAGCACAGAAACAGACCCCACGTCCACACCAATCAGATATCTTAAATTAATCTAGCCCTGTTTGCCAGCATTAGGGCCATAACCCTCTAAATGCTTCCAATTAATATACCCATCCAGATACGTTTTAAATGTTGTAATTGTACCAGGCTCCACCACTTCCTCTGGTAGCTCGTTCCATACATGCACCACCCTCTGCATGAAAAGGTTGCCCCTTAGGTCCCTTTTAAATCTTTCTCTTCTCACCTTAAACCTATGCCCTCTAGTTTTCGACTCCCCCATGCTGCGGCAGAGACCATAACCATTCGTGCTATCCATGCCCCTCATGAATTTATAAACCTCTATAACATCACCCCTCAGCTTCCAATGGTCCAGGGAAAATAATCCCAGCCTATTCAGCCTCTACCTAACAGGTCATCAAACTGGCAAAGAGCAAGGAGAATGGAGAATGTGCTGCTAAAGGGAAGATTGAATATCTATAGCTATCTAGTGAGAATGCCACTAATCTGTTACTCCGAGCTGCATTCCAAGGACCAGTGCCTTAAGTTTTAATAAGAGTTAGCGTAGATGTTGCATTGGCTCAACTAATTCTACTGATGTCACACAAATTCTGCGGGTGGAAACAAAACGTTTTACACTAGCTATCAGAGGCAACAGATGTTTCTGCACCACCGCCCTAAGATTCAAGTGATCAAGACTGACCAAACGTAGCTGTACTTATTGCTATCATATTATTGTTACAACTGCTAGAGGAAGAATGCACAGGAAATGCAGCCCTACTACTTCCACTAATAGTGAGTGCGATCTTCCGGTTGTTTCGTTTCTTCCTCTCTTACATCATTGTATTTACTGCACCCGAGTTGCAGTACTTAAACCATTAGGATAAATGTTTTAATTCAATCACCAGAGTGGCGGATGATTTCCCTTTTTGGTACTGCCATCCAACATGAAAGGGACAACAAAAACATATAAATATTGCTGTTCTCATAAAGCAAAATGAATGGCAAAACACTCTATACTGTAATCCAGAATTAGAACCAAATCCTCTTTTAATTCTAAAACAGACATGCTCAGGCAACACAAATGGCAACAAGGGCTCTGCAATGATATTTCAGAAAAAGGCTGAAACAGCATCCTTATTGGTCAGTGGTAAAATAAACAAGAGAAATGAAAAGTTTAATTCTCCATCCATTAAGTTTCTTGTTAATAACATAAAGTTGTTGACTGCTGTAGACATTTGAGCAAGAATGCTTCGGTTTGGAAGAAAATCAAGCCCGTTCCAAAGGAGTGGTCACAGCTCAAACTTTTAAGGTTTACAAGGTAATCAAAAAGCTGAGATGTGGAAACTTTATCTTGTTCCCAATTACTTTAACCAGGAGGAGAGTGAGAGATTTGCAGCTTTACTGTAGGCTTTTAAGGTTTTCTTCCTTCTGACGTTATACATTTTTGAAAAGAAACCAAGACCAGAAAAGATTGCTAGGCAACCTTCAACACAGAGGCCCCATAGTCTCATCCAATTCCAGTTTTTCCAGCAATTAAGAGCTATTAAACCCCAAGCTTTTATCTCCCTAAAATGTTTTGCTTGGCTTTTTTCCAAAGTCACTTGACTTTCTGTAATTACCAGGTGGATCACAGCTCATATTAAACTGTCAACTTAACTTCCAAGAAACCACAAGTTCCTTTTTCTCTTGATATACAGTCTGTTTAAGCTAGATAGTGTCCAAGCAGTTCAATGCCTTCTGGTTTTTTCACATTGGCTACAAATAAAGATATGGAATCACAGCACAATAAAGTTTCTTGATATCGAAGTACAGTGCTTCTTCTGTACATACTCGGATGTGATATATCCTCTACTGGTAATCACTAACTGCACAGACAAAGAAAGATGGTGGCATTGAATTATCTCAAAGAACCCTTGACCGGTACAACCATGGTAGAGGTGGAAAATACCACAAGGTACCTGGTGTGGTCATCTGGGAAAATATGACACATCTGGAAATACTGTCTAACAGCCAGCTCTACATGGTTGTGTGCATCATTCATAATGCCTGACTGTTTGTTTTTCTGCCATATACAAAATACTTTGGAGGCTTGATTTTTACACTGCTTTCCATATCTGGGACAATTTGCTCAATCTTACCATATATTCACAGAATCTCTACAGTGTGGAAACAGGCCCTTCGGCCCAACAAGTCCACACCAAACCTCAGAGCATCCCACCCAGGCACACCCCCCCCAGCAACCCACCTAACCTACACCGCCCTGAACACTATGGGCAATTTAGCATGGCCAATCCACCTAACCTGCACATCTTTGGACTGTGGGAGGAAACCGGAGCACCCGGAGGAAACCCATGCAGACATGGGGAGAATGTACAGACTCCACACAAACAGACACCCAAGGCTGGAATCGAACCTGGGTCCCTGGTGCTGTGAGGCAGCAGTGCTAACCACTGAGCCACCATGCCACCCCATTTTGTCTTTACTGATCCCACAAGGCACCCCACAATTTTGAATATACAGCCTGCATAATGGTTTCTCAATAATGCTCTTAACTTTCAGATACAAGGGCCTGTGAAGACTCTGCACAGCTACATGTACTTTAATTCCTCTCCCAGAACCATTACCATTGAAGCAAATTGGGGAAATACATTGAAAGGCATGACTGTGCATCAGCAATAGACAGTCTCTAAAGAAATATTACATTATTTCCAGCAATATCCATTCATTCAAAGTGTAAAAGCACAAAAAAAATCAGTTAACTACAACTGACAAAGGAAGTTAATGATTCTTTAAGATTAAAAGGAAAGGTTGTTCAAGTTGTCAGAAATGTTACTATATCTGAAGATTGGGAAGGCCTTGGATAACAGCAAAGGAGGATAAAAAAACTAAAAAAGAATAGGATAATACAACATGAAAACCATCGAGCAAAAAAAAAACATAAAAATTAACTGTGAAGACAAGTACAGGTATGTAAAAAGGAAATGTTTGGCTAAGACAAATGTGAGTCCATTAAAAGCAGAATGAGGAAAACCATCCTCGCCTCTTCGACTTGTCTGCCTCCTTTCCACCTATCCTCTCCTCTATCCATCCTCTATCCGCCTCCCCCTCTCTCCCTATTTATTTCAGAACCCTCTTCCTCTCCCCCATTTCTGATGAAGGGTTTAGGCCCGAAACATCAAGTTTTCCTGCTCCTATGATGCTGCTTGACCTGCTGTGTTCATCCAGCCCCATGCTTGTTATCTGAGGAAAACTTATAATGGCTGAGAAACTCAATAATTACTTTTTTGTATGTTTTCAGTGAGAAATATACCAGGAATCTCCTAGAAAGATAGATTCAAGTGATTAGAGAGTATGAGGAGTTGAGGGAAATTAATATTATCAAGAAGGTTGTGCTGGAGAAATTACTAGGTCTGAGAGTTGATAAGTTCCTGAGACCTGATAGTCCGTATCTCAGTGTCGAAGGAGGTAGCTATACAGATAGTCAATTCACTGGTAACCATCTTCCAAATGGCCATAGGTTCTGAAATGATTCTTGCAGATTGCAAGCTAGCAAATGTCACCCCACTGTTTAAGAAAGAAGCAAGAAGGAAAAAACGAGGAACGACAGGACCGTTTGCCTTACATCAACAGTAAGCAAAATCCTAGAGTTTAAAGATTCTAAAATCCCTTAACACCAAGGATGTGATCATTTGGATAAAAATGCTCTGTTTGGGCGTAGTCAGCATGGATTTATGAATAGAAAATCAAGCTTGAGAAACTTGTTGGTGTTCTTTGAGGCTGTTACTTACAAAATGGATAAAAGGGGATTGATGAACATAGTATACATGGGTTTTTGGAAGGCTTTTTTGTAATTCCTTCCACAAGAGAATTGTTAGCAAAATTAAAGCCCCCTAGATGGGGAGTCTAGAACTAGAACAGTGTAAAAATAAGAGGATACCACTTAGGGCCAAGATGTAGAGAATTTCTTTTACTCAGAGGGTTTTGAATCTTTAGAATCCTCTACCCTAGAGGGCTGTGGAAAGGCAATCTTTGAGTATGCATAAGATAAAAATGATAGATTTCTGATTACCAATAGTGTAAATTGTTATGAGAATAGTATGAGTAAAGAGCATTGAAGAGTTCAATCAATAATGAGTATATTAGATGGCAGAGCAGACTTGATGTTCTGAATAGCCTCCTCCTATGTTCCTAAGACAGGTTTATAAGCATCCTGAAGGAGGAACCTTAGGCCTCTTGCTGGTCTTCAGGTTCTGGTTACCATGCCACAAAGAAAATGCTTGGGAGTGCATCCACATTCCATTCAGTAACCGTGGCCAAGCCAGCGAAATCAGCTCTATTTCCAGGCAGACCAACTGAGGACAAGGAAGTTGGTCTCAGGGTGGGACCTATGGGTCAACTATGGGTTTTCCTTTACAAAATATAAATCCAGTTGTAGCAAGAAGGCATCTGGGCTTGGGCATGTCACTCCCGCACCAAGTTTAGTTCCCTTTCCACCTACAAGCTCACCACCACCAGGAGTAGGGGATTCTACCAAAATGTCATTGATCAAGGAGATAGCCTGGTGATTCACTCAGTTCTCTAATATCCTGCATCCCCATTGCAGTATTATTTGATTCAAATTCAGCTTTCTGGGCACAGACATTTCAAGTTTATGAGTACAGGCACAATCCTAAATAATAGTAGACATGATTAGATACTTTGCTATAATAAATTCTGATCTCTGGTCTGGAGATTAGTTATCCTAGATTAGACACTTTGATCTATAAAGGGAATTGACCTTTATGGGCAACATGTATTACAGTGTAAAATAGAATGTCTACATGGGCTGTGCATTAGCCTTGATAGTCCATGGGGTTCTGTTCTTCTGTCTACCTATTCTCTAAATTTGTTAATCTTTGTTATCTGGCTATTGATTCTATTTTCCTGGGAGTCTCTGGCAACCTCTCATCAAAGCAATTGTGGGACGTCAGAAGAATCTTCATGAATTTGAAGGTTAGGGTTTACTTAAGCATAGGCAGAAAAGCAATGGCCATCAATAACATGCATTGTACATAATGTACAGGAGAATAAATATTCTGAACGGCAAACTGCATTGTGTGACTGATGAATATTAGTGCTATCATGTTTTAATCTATTCTATCAGTCAGTATTGGGACCCATTCCAACCGAACAATTTTGCTTTATGTCCACTATTAGGTCACTTAGCTGCATTGTCTACAGACTCTACAGGGAGTAAAGAGTTAATTGCTTTTATGCTTGAACCATCCTGACTCTGGTTGGTTTTATTAAGACTATAACATGCTACATTGTGAATTGTATCAGAGAGAAATTAGGGGGACTCCAAGCAAAGACATTTTATTTTAAAGTCTCAGCAGAAGTAATTTAATTGCAGGTGATTATGAACAGCTTTTCTTGTGGTCTCCTTGCCCCAGGGATCCTAGACTAAGCCAAGGGAGAGATAATTTCCATTATAACCTCTTCCAGTAGCCCAGGAGCTCTTGGAACAATAAGTAATTGGCCTAATGCACACATATCTCCTTGAGGTTTTGTCCAAATTTTATGGAATAACACTTTCCATTCCTCCCACCAACATTGGTCCAGGAACAGTTTAAATTTATTATTTACTTTAGGAAATTCAACTGTGAATCAGCAGCCATGCTTGCTGCTTTATTGAAGGATTCAGATCTACTTTTAAAGATGGGAGTCTGAGTGACATGGACTATAGCTGAATGTGCAACAGAATTGGAATGCTGCATACACTCAGGTAGGTTTGGAGTGAGTGAGGTTATGACAGTGAGCTAAGATTCCAGAGATCACCTCGTCACTGCTTAGACTTTTCTCAGGTGACATGGCAAGATTCTCACTTGGCAGCAACGTGTTTCCAATTGAAGCTCATGATTGAATGTGAAACACTTTGTTAGCAGCATAACCCACTACAAAAATACTCTGTGTGAAATCTTATCAAACTCACCAGTCTCGTCATCAGGAAAAATCAATATGGAAAGCATAGTGGTTTCTTAGCACGTTTGACTAACTTTGCTCCAAAAGACTTCCATGTTGAAAACTGGGCACCAACACCTCAGGGTATGCACCATGGACTGAAGTCACATGCACCCCATATCCTAGAATTGGTACCTGATATGTGCCGGTCACTATGTATCCTCAAGGCTGATTCACTTACAGGATGCTCTGCTGTTAAATGCTGCACCTCAGGCTTAATCTGCAACTATCATTGTAATGCCATCACTGGAATGCACCCAGAGACACACACCCAGCTCAGGGACTGGACCAGGCTACACCTCCAGGAATTTTCACTCACTGTCATAACATTCACTCACTCCAAGCCTACCTGGGTGCATGCAGCATTTCTGCCTTGCATTATCTTGCCTTGCCTTTTAGTGCAGACACAAAAGCCAGGAAGCTTGTCACAGTTATTGTCAAGACTCAATCCAATCAAGAGGGATAGGGTATACTAAAAGGATCCTGGATAGTAAGTCAAGGGTAGCCTTTGGCAACAGTTCAAAACTTGCTTGGGTCGATTAGAGTCAGATCCTTTTCATAAGGGGTGAGGAGTCGAATGACTTGCGGCTGATCACTTGTTTTAAGTCCTTCTGCTCTATTTTAGAGCATTTCGCCCTTGGAGTAAGATAGAGATGGGTATTACAGCAGGGGAATGTGATTGGTGCAGCTATACTATTGCTGCATGAGGTGAGGTGTTCCAAGCAAGTGAGCATGCCATGCAGGGACAGATAGGGTTACTAGTGTCACAAGTTGGGGTGGGTGAGGACAAGTAGGGAAGATATTGGAGGTTTGACAGAGGTAGAGCATGAGCCTTGTTTGGAGTAGGTACAGCAACAGAGATAAAGTGAGTGTGAGGTATCAGGGAAAAGGTGGTGGCAGGGTGACAATGACCTTCTTCCTACAGTTCTGGACATTCCTCTAGCTGGCTGAGACAGCTTTAACCTGGGTGGTGATCTGAGACCAGCCTGGCATGCTCTGCTGCCATAGCCTCCACTGATGCTCCTGGTGGAAGATGAAGTCCTGCACATGCATCACCCTGTCCACCAGGATCTTCAGGACCAAACAAGGCACTGATATCTTTCTGTCATGTCTGGGGCAAATATCAGGAAATGAACAGGGCAGTTTTGCAATGACAGTTCTTGCCTGGGTGTGTTATGACTTTTTAAACATGCTGTCGGGGCCAGGGATGCCAGTCAATTCTAGGATCTCTGCTCACTGGCAAATTGTTCTGGAAATGGCATGTGGTAAGATCGGGCAGAAATTGGACATGATATTTGCCAATTAAGATTGCAATGGTAATTAAGGCAACGAGTTTGTTACGAGATGGCAAGAAAACTTGCTCAGCCAGAATCATCCAACTAACCATGACATGAATTACACTTAGTCAAGAAAAAAATAAGATTCAGCCCATTACTTGTAAAGTTTTTAATTTCTTTTTCAGCCAGCATCTTTACTATTTTCTCATTGGTTCCTATCAGCACTATGAGATGATATTGTTTTGTGCATGAAAAATGTTAGCCTCCAATTCTGAAGGAAATGACCCCAGGGCTGTGCCATGCCTTCAGCTCTTAGCTGAGGTGCAGTGGAGTGTTGCAATTGATCTCAATATCTCCAAGCTGGAAAAACCCGGATCTTTAATTCTGACCTTCATCCAAGGCTTCCAGGTGTAAAGTGAACATGATTGGATGTTGGGGGAGACAGAATTGACCATGGTTGCAATGTTCTCTTTTGCCAAGCAGCTTGGAAATGCTCACTTTCCAGGAACACACACGGACAGGATACAGTGAGGTGGTGGGTACCTGTTGCACCTTCTCTCATTTCAAGCAGAAAAGCTGTATTGTCAGGAATTTATTCAGAAGTTTATATTTGCCGCAGGAATGACCTGTCATTAAATATAAGCATATTATTCCTTAAGGCCTTTTCTACCCTCACTTTCAGCCCCCACTCCAAAGTTATCAATTTTTTTTCCCTCTCTGCCTCCAAATGAAACAATGATCTTGTCCTAAACACTTCTCCGCTGACAACGAAGCCTCTGGAAGTGTAAGTGATATAATCTCACCCTTGTCCCACCCTGATATGGCCAAGCAGAGCTCAGTGACTGCACATTTCGCTACTGACTGACTTGAGTGACACTTGATTACTATCCTCCAGTAACACTCATCAGTTTATTTGTTGACAAGAAAGTTGAATTTTTGGGTGCTCCACGACCATAAACTCTTCCCAAAACCTATTATTGATGAGCAATTGGTTTTCAAGGTGTTCTGTTCTGATGCTGGTGCACATACCAGCTGAGCCACGTCAAAAATATTGAGCAACAAATTATAGCCAAGAGCAAATTTTATCACTAATTTTTTTGGGATTCCTTTCCATGGTTGTCCATTTCAAATATCTTTACATATAAATGAAGCTATTCAATTAGTCGCCAAACATGTCTGCTAACTTATAATGCTGAGGCTTTGTTCTTTCAAAGCTTCTTTCCTTCTACGCCAAGTGTTTTCCTCCCATCTCCTCACTCACTAGTACACTCACTAGTACTCACTAGTCTTTGATGAGTATAGTTCAATAGGCATTAGCAATGTAAATGGCCATTCTTAATAAAAGCCAAAAGAATTGCAGATGCTGTAAATCAGGAACAAAAACAGAAGTTGCTGGAAAAGCTCAGCAGGTCTGGCAGCATCAGTGAAGAAGAAAACAGAGTTAACGTTTTGGGTCCAGTGACCCTTCCTCATAACTGATGGTGGCTGGGAAAACTTCAGTTTATATGCAGAAAACAGGGAGGTGGGTGGGGTCGGAAGTAAATGATAGGATAGAGCCCAAAGAGAGAGAAAGACAGTTGGACAGACAAAGGAATTGCTAACGATCAGGCTGGGAGGGTGAGTAGTTGTTAATGGGGACTGTTAGTGACTAACAACAAGGGGTGTGTAATGGCAAGCTATGTGGTAACAAGGCCTGTACTTCCCAAGAAATTTCCATCCCTCAAAATCAACTGTTCCCACACTAACTAACATCAGCTGATTCAGTTCAGACCAGAAATAGAGAATTCACATTGAAAGCAAAGGCTTTGACTAACCAGCTACATGTATTTGACACACACAAGCCCAGAAGCTTACTTTAATATTATAGAGGCAGTCTTATTTTGTAAGGCATCGGTGATTTTTATAGACTGGCTGACAGGTTTGTGAAAGTTTAGTAGAACAATCCAAACAGGAAACCGCAAAGAGTAGAACTGAAATTTTCTTCATTGCATTGGCTTCCTTCAGAGAATATCCACTGATATTTCTTCAAATGATGATCTTTGGGATCTACAGTCACTGCTCAATCATCCTGCTTCAGGGTTTTGGCCCCTGACCTTGGGTCTTTTTCTTTTAGTTTGCCACAGATTTACTATTATCTCTTCTGAAATAATTCAGGAGTTGATGTGTTGCAGTTTCCATTGGCATCCACCAATCTGTTGTATGTCAGGCACAAACCTAAACCTGTTTCAACACACACACATGCACGGAACAAGAATTGCTGGATGACGATCAAGATCAGGAATCTCACACAGTACAATATGGCAGTGACACCACGATTTAGCACTATAGAACTCAGCTCAGATTGAAATGAAACTTGAAATCATACTGCTACTTATGATTCAGTGTCATACCGTGAAAGGTACTTACATGACAAGCTCAGATTTCAACTCCTGGCAGAAGTACCCATCCCTGGTATGTCTTATCACATGGGCAGGACAAACCCATGAAATGGTGCAACACTATTGCACTCACTCAGGACAGACTGGCCTTGGGAGTCCCTAACATTGATTGCACACCCGATAAATCTGTGTGGCAGAGTGCAGTGGTGATGACATGTGAAGGAGGTTAAACTTCCAGCAATCTGCTAGACAGGTGAGAAATGGGAAGCACTATGGCTCAGTGGTTAACACTGCTGCCTCACAGTGCCAGGGACCCGGGTTCGATTTCCTCGGGTGGTTGTCTGTGTGAAGTCAGCATGTGTCTGCATGAGTTTCCTCCAGGTGCTCTGGTTTCCTCCCAACATCCAAAGGTGTACAGTTTAGGAGGATTGGCCGCGCTAAATTGCCCATTGTGTCCAGGGATGTGCAGCCTAGGGGGATTAGCCATGATAAATGCAGGGCTACAGGGAGAGGGTAGGGGGGGGATGAATCTGGGTGTGATGCTTTTCAGTGGGTAAGTGTGGACTCGATGGGCCGAATGGCCTACTTCCACACTGTAAGGAATCTATGAAATCTGTTAGGGGGGTGGTCTACAAAGGTGGCACATAATTACATCCCCGGTAAACAGCACCATTGAGGTGAGATGGAGCTCCAAACTATGCTGCAGCTGATCTCAGCAAGCCCAGGGTAGACTTGGAAATGAACTTGGGATTTCCTGGTCTGTTTGGCTCAGGACCAGGCAGTAAGCTATCTGGGTGATCGATGCTTAGCTTCTTGAGAAGTGTATCCAAGATCTAATCACATCATTTGTACCTCCACTGAGTGAGAAAAAATGGCCTGTCCTGTTGACAGGGCAGTCTGTACTTCCTTCAATAATCTCGTGAACCCCTTTGGCGAGACTCAGACAGATCTGTGCCATGCAGCTTGTTCCAGCTGTAACAATTCAGCAGCTCTTAATCAATGGTGATTTGTTTTCCATCAACTTTATTTCACAGACCATTTTATTTCATTTCTCGTTGCAATACAACATATTTTTTTCCTCAGCTGTTCAATGGTGACTTGAAATTTGTTAATAAATAAACATGATATTTTTGCTTTGGGCTTCAGTCATCCAGGTCAAAGTTGTTCCAACTGTTAGCAAGTTTAAAGGGTATGGTAACATAGTGATTATGTTACTGTACTAGAATCCAAAGACTGGAGTTCGAAACCCACCATAACAACTGCAGTATTTAAATTCAGATAATTAACTGAATTTGGAATAAAAGGCTGCTCTCAATAATGGTGAGCATCACTAATTGGTGTAAAAACCCATTTGGTTCACTAGTGCCTTTTAGGAAATGAAATTGGCTGCCTTCCTCAGCTAAGCCAATATTTGACCTCTGACCCACAGCAATCTGATTGACTCTGAAGTGCCCTCTTTATGGTTTAGGAAGCCCTGATACAAAAAGTTACAATAATAATAAAATTGGATGGAACATAGGTAACAAAGGCTACCCTTGCAAATTCTCCTTACTAATGTCGGGGCCAAGAGATTTACTCCAAAGGCTATCCAAGCAACAACCTGACAGTCACGCTTTCGGAATTGTACCTTTCAGCTATCATTTCAGACAACTTCATCACCATTCCTGGGTCTGTCTTATCACATGGACAGGAAAAACCCTTGAGGTTCAATACCATTTCACTCAATCAGGACAGAGTGGCCTTGGGAGTCCTTAACATTGATTGTACACCCCATAAATCTGAGTGGCATCTAGCCAAAGTGGACAAAAATAGTCTCCATCCAAACAGTGCTGGGCCAGTGTTCTTGGCAACTGCGTGACTAGCATTGTTGTAAGGATTTTAAATGAAATGGAGAGGGCAAGGGACCAAATTTGGGAAAATATGCTGAACTAAAATAGTTGAGTTAAAAATCTAAAAGCAAATCTTCATATAGGAAATGATGAACAGACCATGACAGGAAGAGATAGAGAGTACAAGTGTAAGAGAAAACTAACAGATAAGACTAGAACTTACAAAACGAGTAAGGGGATAAAAAGCAAGGCTCTGTATCTGAATGTACATTGCATTTGAAATAAAACAGAACATGGCTGCAGAATGACATGGGTCGGGATCTGAATAGTGATGGTTGCGGGGCATGGTTTAGTTTGGGATTATGTTCAGCATGGACTGGTTGGACTGAAGGGTGTGCTTCTGTGCTGTATGACTCTATGCCTTTAATTAGGAAGAACAGGAAATTAGGAAAAATTAGAAGTGTGGCTTTAATGATGGCATTAGCAAAATAGAGAGGGATAGCCTAAGGTCAAGAAACCAAGATATAGAAATGATTTGTGTAGAAATGAAAAATGACAAAGGCAAAAAAAAACATATGGGTGAGCAGTATACAGGTCCCCAAACAGTAATTACATGGTTTTGTGGAAGGAAGAAGCATTTCGAACTTATCTAAAAGGAATCATAAAATCCCTACAGTGCAGTCATTCAGCCCATCGAATCTGCACCAACCCTCTGAAGAGCATCCTACCCAGATCCAGCCCCCTACCCTAATTCTGTAACACCACAATTACCATGGCTCATCCACCTAGCCTGTACATCTTTGCACCAAGGGAGAAAACCGGAGTCTTCAGAGGAAACCCATGCAGAGACAAGGCGCTGACCAGAGAGAAGCCTATACTAGACATTGTAATGAATTCATTAGACATTCAAATGAATTAAGTAAGGGGAATTATGTGAGCATGAAAGGAAAGCTGACAAATCATGTTCTTTTCACTTTATAGAATACTCATGTGCAATCTGTATCCTCGTGGTTCCACATGTACCATGCACTCTACCATTACCATCAATCTAATGGACCAACTCTGGATCAAGGATGGGTGCTGGAGGATATGCCAGGAGAAGCACCAGGTAAAAGATAAGGTGCCAACCCGATGAAGTTACAATACAGAGCAATATGCATGCGAAACAACAGAACAACTTGATATCAACACAATGAAGCAATTTCCCAACAATCTGATCAGATCAAAGCTTCTGCAGTTCTCTTATATCCAACTGAGAAAGAGGCCAGGCAATTAATCAAGTAGGAGGAGAGATTTCTGTGAACATTCCCAACCGCAATAATGGTTCTGGCCATCATGTCAGTGTAAAATGAAAAGCTGAAACATTTGTGAACTTCCTCAGTCAGAACTGTCAAGTGGCTGATGCATTTTCACTTCTTCCTGAAGTCAAAAACATCACAAATAGCAGTTTTCAGCCAATTTAATTTCCTCCACTTAATTCCAAGAAATAGCTGAAGGCACTGGACATTGCAAAGGCTATAAACCCTGACAACATCTCACTTTGATGTTGAGACTTGTGTTCTAGAACTAGCCATGCTTCTAGACAAGCTGTTCCATTACACACCTCGAACATGTAACCAACAATGTGAAAGTGTGCCTAAGTATAACCTGTACACAAAGAGCAGGACAAAACCAGTCTCACTAATTACCACCCATCAGCTTATTCTTTATCATCAGCAAAGTGATGAAAAGTGTCATCATTCGAGTTACACAGTAGCACTTTTTCATCAAAAGCCTGCTCATTGCTACTTAATCTGAGTTCAGCCAATCTTATTGCAGTAAATATCATTACAGCCTTGGTTCTAACTTGGAGAAAAGAACAGAATTTGAGACGGGAAATGAAAGAAACTGCTCTTGACATCAAAATATTTGACCAAGTGTGGCATCAAGGATCCCATCCCAAATTAAAGTCAGTGGAAACGGGGGTTGAGGAAGTAGTTAGTGGCAGGGAGATTATCACATGTTGGAGTTATACATAGTATAAAGGAAGATGATATTGGATGCCAAACATCTCTTGTTCAGGCCATTGATGCAGGAGTTCCTCAGAGTAGTGTCTTAAGCCCAACCATCTTCTGCTGTTTCACCAATGACCCTGCATCCATTGTAGGGTAAGAAGAGGGATGCTTGTGAAGATTAAACAAGGCTCAGTTCCACTCATAGTTTCAGAGATGAAACAATCTGTATTTGCTTGCAGAAGGGTAGGACAACACAGAATCATAGATCATAGAATCCCTACAGTATGGAAACAGGCCCTTTGGCCCAACGGCCCAACAAATGCACACCCACCCTCAGAGCATCCCACCCAGACTCATCCCCCTATAACCCACCTAATCTACACATCCCTGAACACTACAGGCAATCCACCTAGCACATCTTTGACCTGTGGGAGGAAACTGGAGAAAACCCACTCAGACACAGGGAGAATGTGCAAACTCCACAATTGCCCGACAGTAGAATCAAACCTGGGTCCCTGGCGCTGTGAGGCAGCAGTGCTAACCACTGAGCTACCGTGCCGCCCCCATTTTGATTAGAGTTGATAAATGGCAGGTAGCATTCAGCTCACAGACATTTTAGCAAATGACCATTTCCAACAGCAGAGAATCTAACCAGTTCCCCTTGTCATTCACCTATAGCCACTTACCATTGCGGAGTACCCCACTGTTGACATACTGGCAGTTTTCAGTATTAACCACATAAATACTGTAGCTATTGGAGTACACTGTCCTGACTTGGAAATTTATTGCTGTTCTTTCACTGTTGCAGGGCCAAAAACATGGAACTCTCTACTTATTAATATTATGTGATTACCTACACCATAGCAACTTCTAGCATTTCAAATGCCTCAGTGGTTAAATGTATAGCTGGTACAGGACAATCCAGATATATATCAAGTTGGGTGAACTCAACTGGGATTACTGTTGCATGCTGACAATTGGCGCTGGGCTAGGCAAGGGAGAATTGACACAACATCCCATTTCTAATTACTGTCCTGCTGGAAAATGTGCAGAGATGTCAAGTGAGTGGAGAAAAGGATTTGGGTCCTGGGCAAGAACAGGCTCTGCTGTGATATTCATGAAGTATTAATTTGTTTCAACACTTACCAGCCTGCATGAGGTGTGAATAGAAGTGGCTGTGGTCAAATGAGTGGGAAGTGGTGGTGAATTGGGCCCTCAAACATAGCATGCCATTTGGAAATATTACCACTGGTGGGAATGGGCAAAATCTCAATTGCAGACAGACCACTCTCACACCCACAATAATGGAGGCCATTGGTTCAAAGTAAGAGTCTTCTTAATGGAGGTGGAGGTAATGGGATTGCAGTGATGCATTTTGGGATTGGTGTCATAGAATCAAACAGCATGGAAGCCGACCTTTTGGTCCAAATAGTCTATGCCGGCCATAATCCCAAACTAAACTAGTCCCACCTGTCCGCACTTGGCTCATATCCCTTCAAACATTTCTTATTCATGTACTTATCTAAATGTCTTTTAAATGCTGCAACTGTTCCCACGTCCACCAGTTCGTTCTGCATATGAACCACTGTGTGTAAAAAAAGTTGCCCCTCGTGTCTTTTTTAAATCTTCACCTTTCGCCTTAAAATATACCCTCTCGTCTTGAAATTCCCCACCCTAGGAAAAAGATACCTGCTATTTACCTTATCTGTATTCCTACTGATTTTATAAACCTCACCCCTCAACCTTCTACATTCCAGTGAAAATAGGCCCAGCCTATCCAGCCTCTCCTTATAACACAAACACATCATTCCTGGCAACATCCTGGTAAGTCTTTTCTGAGACCTCTCAAGTTTAATAATATCCTTCCTTTAACAGGACAACCAGAACTGGACACAATACTCCATAACAGGCCTCAACATCGTCCTGTACAAGTTCAACTTGACATCCCAACTCCTTTACTCAAGGGTCAAAGCGGTGAATGCAAGCTTGTTAAGCGCCTTCTTAACCACCCTGTCTACATATGACACAAATTTCAAAGAATTATGAGCCTGAACCCCTAGCTCTCTCTGTTCCACAACACTACCCAAGGCCTTTCTTTTAATTGTATATGCTCTTGTTTGTTTGATCAAAATGCAATAGCCCATATTTAATGCCATCTGCCATTCCTCAGCCCATTGACCCAATTGATCAAGATCTCTTTGTAATCTTTGGTAACCTTCTTCACTATCCACTATACCATCAATTTTGATGCCATTCACAAGCTTACTAACCATACCTTCTCTATTCTTATCTAAATCATTTACAAAAAAGACAAACAAAAGTGGACCCAGCACCAATCCCTGTGGAACATTGCTGGTAACAGGCCATAGGTCTGAAAACAACCCTCCACCATCACTTTCTGTTTCCTGCCGTTAAGCCAATTTTGTATCCAATTGACAAGCTCACTCTGTATCCCATGCAATCTAACTTTACTAATTAGTCTACCATGTGGAACCTTGTCAAACGCTTTACTAAAGTCCAAGTAATCAACGTCTACTGCTCTGCCCACATCAATCTTCTTGTACACTTTCTCAAAAAAAATCAATCAAGTTTGTGAGACACGATTGGTGAGGAGTGTGGACTTTTCTTCAGTGAGGCAAAAGGCTGGAAAGGCATTTTCTATGGAGGAAGTGGGACTTCGAAATATTTGACATTTTTCTTCCCTTACCTCTTGAATTCGGTGGGTTTCTGGCCTCCCTCAGCAGTGCCTGCCCCTGCTGGTGGTCTAGTTGTGATTCTTGAGCTGCTGGCAACATTGGTTGTCAATTCCCAGGGTTGGGAAACAGATTAGCAACCCTGACCACCCACCCCAGGTGATCACCACCTGGGCAGGATGCCGACTCATATTCCCATCAAAATCTCAGAACCTTAACAGTTTTCGCAAAATCCTGGCCCTACTTTCTAAAGCTTATTGTGACAACTGTAGTCTGAGAAAAGACCAGAGCACTCTTGAGAGTGAAAGCAAGAGAGAGGCAGTGACTTCTGGTGAGCCACAGAGAAAAGTGTGCATAATTAATTTAAGTGCTGATTTGAACTTTTGGTGCTGAGTGCTCGGGTCAGAAACCTCTTCCATCTGACTGGAGGTGCCCTGTCCATTTTGAGGAAGAGGCCTCAATATCATGTCACTACACCCCTTGCACTCCACCCTTGACAGGACCTGACACTGTAGCTCACCAACTCCTGGCCCATATAGCATTGGGCAGTACATTACCCAGCCTGTAGGAAGGTGGGTAGTAGATTGGGGACAAGAGGGAAAACTACGGAGGGGACGAGTTGAGTAAACGTCATGTTCTTGTGGAGTTATGGACACTCAGGAACTCACAAAAGATACTCCTAGAAGTTGGAGCCTCTTCCTCTTTTCTCATTCCTAATTTTCCAATTTCTTTCTTTACTGCGTAATTGTTGTATCCAGAAGACCCATAAAATTGCATTGAGTTCTTACCCTACATATTGCAGTATTCTGACATATACTGGTAAATGAGGTATCAGCTTGGAACATCCAGAAAAAAGGGCTCCAGTTTAAAATGGTGTAAAGGCAGGAACCAGGCACCAGGCATGAAGACATCTTGAATTAGTCGCTGCTACTGTGCCATCTTCACCAAGGGGAGAACTAACATTATCCCCTTGCCTCAGAAATTATGCTCATGAATGTCAAGCATTGCCATTTTAAGAAATGCAATAAGTTAGCAGATGTAGGATGTCTGGGCCTGTTTGCAGTGAAGTGGTAGTGTAATGTGAGAGGGCATACATGTACAGTGCTGTAATACAATGTCATGTCAGGAGCTTATGTAATGTAAGTTGGAGCAGGCCCAGGCTGGTGTGGGCCCAGGAGAGAAAATGAGGGTGGGGGGAGAGCGTGGACAGCACTGGGGCTGCTGAAACGATGCTGGCGTTCACAGACCCTGCTGAAATGTTTATTTATAAGTCCCACGGTCTGGCGCACAGCTTGCCAATCACAACACTTAAAGGGTTTTCCAACTGGCCTGAAACATTCCTTTTCAAAGCCTGACTTTTCTTGTGAAGGGGCCCTCGCTATCTGATACCTGCTAGACGACAAAATTAGTTTCCTAAACAGAGTGCTCTCTGTTTCCCATGATCCTGTACTTTACTCCCATGCAGAGTTGACGGAAACCACTGATTAATGATTTTGACATGCTTTCTAGTTCTATAATTCAATTATTACATTCATCAAGTACTGTTTAACAAGTTTGCCCACATTTTAAGTAAGTTGGTTTCTAATTTCACACGTATTTTTGTGTGTTCCTGCAATATCTCCTTTACATGTGGAATACTTATTCTCTTCAATGACAAAAATTTGATTTTCACTGATATTTCTTTTCTCACTCTCTATCATGAGTATGATTTCATGGTCCCCTTGACTCACCCAAGTGGAAGGTCTCCATGTGTGAGCCTCAATGGTGTGGGTTCAACAGGGTATTTGATTCTGGAGGTCTTCGTATTTAAAAGCAATACTTCCCTCCACTATCTTTGATATTTGTCTCGTCTGTGGAAGGGGCAGCAAGATAGCAAACAAAAACAGGAGCCTAACTGTTATTTCTTAGTTTTAATCAAAACTCCCCATGCTCTTGTCTTCAACCCATGCCACCAAACTGCCCTTCCATCTGAGCAAAGACAAATCCAACAGCTTCAACTTAATTTTGTTTGGACTGTAGCGTTAATTTCAGTTGAGTAAGCTGGAGATTGCTACTCATGTTTCACAACTTCAGTGCAAGGCAATATTCTGGGGGCTATTCAGAAATGCAGATAAATGACTTACATCATGTTGACACTCTCCCATCTATGAGACACTATGGATATGCAGCAAGCAACCCAGTTAGGGGAGGCAGTGAGATGATGGAAAGTTGCTATTTTAATAATCTAGAACCACCCACTCCAGCTAATATTTTGGGGAGATGGGTTCAAATCTCACCACAGCAGATGGTAACATTTGAAATCAATAAAAAGCTAACTTAATCGTGATTCTTGCTGTTAAAAAAAATTTTGATTCTGTAATATCTTTTAGAGAAGAAATCTGTTATTCTTGTCTGATCTGACCTACATGGGACTCCTGATCCTCAGGAATATAATTGACTCTTAACTGCTCTCTAGGCAATTAGACAGGGCCAATAAATGTTGGCTTAGCTAGTCATGCCTATATCACATGAACAAATGAAAAAAAAAGGAGAGGGACCTTGCTTGGTGCTCTTTGCTGATAGCTGTGAAGACTAATCCATTAAAGACAGGTTCTGCTAAAAGCACCACACATGAAGCTGTTAAGTGATGTTGTGAGTTGTTATTTCTCATGTTGGTGTCTGCTGCTAAGCTGCAGTAGCAAGTAGTCATCATAAGAGTGCATGCAGGCCCACAGGAGGCCCTCCAGCACATTCTGATAGACATCACAATAAAAATCGGACAGCTCGTGCCTGTCCTCTCCTGAACACAGAATCAAGCATTGGGCATCACTGGAAATTGTACCTGAACAAGTGTCTGGCATTTTTTTTTTCTCCTTTCCTGATGCCTGAGGCAAACCATGATTAAGATCAGCTGAATCATTTCAGTCCGGAGACTGAACTTCAGGCCTTCTTAGTCTGCACAGCTGAAGACTGACCCTAACAAATAAGAACGGGATTTCTGAGGAACGGTCACTGGACCTGAAATGTTAACTCTGATTTGTCTCCACATATGCTGCTAAACATGCTGAGCTTTTCTGAGCGATTTCTGTTTTTGCTTCTGATTTCTAGCATTCACAGTTCTTTCAGTTTTTAACAAAAGTGCGTCATTTGGCCCCTCATGTCTGTTCCGCCATTCAATAGGATCATGGCTGATCTGACATTCCTCATGCCCATTTTCCAGCCCTTTCCCAATAACCTTTGATTCCCTGGCTGATCAGTAATTTATCTCTGCCTTAAATCTACACATGGAGTATGTACAGCAAGAAGTTCCAAAGACTCACAGACCTCTGAGAGAAGAAATTCCTCCTCATCTCTGTCTCATATTGCACTGGATGCTGCAATTCTCTACTAAGCCAGAAAGGTGTTCACAAGTGAACAACTCATCATGGCATAAGCTCTGTGTGGTGTTAAAGAGGTGCCTAATAGTTTTCTTTTCTTGTGAAGACATTGCCGATTAGTAGCTTTCTTGTCAATTTCAAAAAAAAGTTTTTGTCCTTTAAGTAATCTGGCACTTTGCAATTTGCGCACTTTTTATGGGAGTAGACTTTTACAGCAATCCCTCTACCGGATGATCTAAAATTAAACAAATGAAATAAGAACTGGCTATGATGGGATTGGATCTGATCTGGAATGCACAAATAATACTCCATGTTAGAATCTAGGATAAGTGACCTGCAGTTCAGTAGCCGTGGAACGTTTAGTATTTCCGTACATACTAAGTTACAGAGTGTGAAATAGAACACAATATTCCCCTCCTGGGGATGAGTGGAGTTGCTATTTACGAGGATTTTCTCTAAGGTGAAAGCGGCTCCCTGGAAATCTAATGGCTCTTCACAGTGAGGATTTGCCAGCAAATTCTCACCAAAAACTACTTAAAAGTCAGAGATCAGATTTCTCAGGGGATAAATTGCCTATTGTTTCTTCTCCACCCTCCACTCACCTTCACTTGCGTGCACCAAAACAAAAAAAAAGCGTGGGAGATATTCCTGTTTTTTTTTTCTCATCAAGTGTTCCCTTGATAGCTTAATGTTCGTGGATATGAAACAGAAGGTACTTACCATCTGAATTTTTGCACAGAGCTGCAGCTCTCAGTCTTCCCCAGTACCACAACTTTGCTAGACATCTGTGTTACAGTAATCCTGGTCTCAATAACAGCCCCAATCCAGTATTTTAGTTATTTTATTCACTTGTACAATTTTAATCATTTCAATGTAAGTGGTTACACCTTTGCTTGCCTAGTGCATAAGCTCTAGAAAATCCTCCCCGCACCCCTTTATCATCCTGTATTCGTTCCTGTAAACCAACATCTAACTAAACTTTTGGTCATCTAACCTGATATCCCTTATGTGGCTCCAAGTTATATTTTGTGTTTAATGCTCCTGTGAAGCAATTTGAGACTTCTTATTTTGTTAAATGTGCAATTTAAGTAAACATTATTGTTACTTTGATCTAGACTGCCACTCCAGTATAATACTGAAGCTGGCCTGATGTTCAAAAACAAGGCCTTACCAGTGGTTTTGACAGATATTAAAGCTTTGTGTGGCAGCAGTCTGTTGTCCTGGCCAATATTGCCTCATTCAAAGAATAGCTCATTCATCATATAGCTATTAGTTGTGCCTACATTGACAGTCATTACATCTCAAAGTAATTGTTTGTATGCTAAACTTTTTGAAATATTTATGAAATATATCATATCAATTTCGTTTTTCTTTTCCTATGAGGAAGTGCCATGTTTCTGTTTTCTCTCTTTGGTCTGTGACCAGGAGATAATTTCTTACCTGTGGCACAGTGCAGAGATAATATGCATCCACGGGCTAATCATTTCTTCTACTTTTTCTCTCTCAAGGGAGCTGAATCGTGATCCAAAATTATTCAATGGGTGCCAATTTACCCAAGAATGTGTGAATATTCTTCAAGTGTGCGCCTGTATAGTAAGTGCTGACAACCTCTTTGACTATGCACAGTGTCACAGGTGAAGCTGATGCAGCCTAGACACACTCATTGGTTCCCTGCAGTGCCAAAGTAAGTCATCCGGCCCATTGAATCCACATCAACTTTCCAAAGAGCATCACACCCAGACTCATCCCTCTACCTTATCCCTGTGATCCTGCATTTCCCTTGGCTAATCTACCTAGCCTTCAAATTTCTGGACAATTCACATGCCCAATCCACCTAACCTGCATATCTTTGGACTGTGGGAGGAAACCCGAGCATCCGGAGGAAACCTATGCAGACACGGGGAGAATGTGCAAACTCCACACAGACAGTCACCTGAGGGTGGAATCAAACCCAGGGCCCTGGTGAGGCAGCAGTGCTAACCACTGAGCCAACATGCCACCTGCATCATTTTGCAATAGGAGCCACGGAGCATGAAAGCATTGAAACACCCAATTGATTTCATTCTTGATCACTGAAGGCAAATGAGATTCCACTTTACTATTGCAGTCACATTGAGGTCATGGTTACTCCAGTTAAGTTTTTGGTCAACACTGTGACACCCGAGATATTGAATGTGGGGGAACCAATGATGATAGTGCCATTGAAGATTAGGGGAGTGTGCTTTGACCTTTAACATTTGAAAAACAAAGATGCAAATCAGGAGCAAGGATAGGCCATTCTTGAGCTATCTCCACCATTTGTTGAGATCATGGCTAATCCAATTATTGTTTCAACTCCACTTTTCGAATTACCTCCTAATCCTTTTGACTCCCTTGCCAACCAGATATCTAATACAGCCTTAAAAATATTCAAACAATATACCTCCACTGCTCTCTGGGGAAGAGAATTCTACAGATCAATGACCCTCTGAGAGAAAAAAAAGTTAGTAGGAGATTCCTTCCTTTTAAACAGTATCTCCCAGTTTCTTTCATGTGAGAGATGGTCATTACCTGGTGAACACTTGGTACAAATGTTATCATTTAAAGAACTCATGCAGTATAAAAATGCTGTTCTGATAAAAGGTCATGATCTGAAACGTTAAGTTGGATTTCTCTCTCCACAGGTAGTGTTGGCTGATATCCTGCATTTTCTGTTTTTGTTCCTGCAGCAATGGTTACTTTCCAAATACCATGACCATTTGCTTTTGTGTCAAGGTAGCCAATTGGAATATTACAGTGTAGGACAATCAACCTAGAGGCTATGAGTTCAAATCCCACCATGATAAGTTGTGAAACTAATTCAATAAATCTGAGAGTTTATGGGCTAGCATCAGGTAATATTATGGTGCAGTCAATGGGCCATTGTAAAAATCACAATTAGTTAACTGGAGTATTTTAGATCTGGCCTGCACGTGAGTTGTGTAACAAATATATGATTTATTTTTAGTGCTCTTTGAGGTGATCTTTCAAGCCTCTCCTTCTGTATCAAGTATGTCCTGAGCATATCGGAGAATTGGAGAAAATGATTCACAGATTCACCTTAGTGCCTATTTTTCAGCAATCCTAAATTTAATCTCACTCTTTTTTTTCTGGTTCTGGATTTAAATCCCAGGATACTATTTGTGTCTTAAACTTTTTGCCCTGTCAGCACATATAATGTTAAAATTCTTTTGCCGTTCTAACTCACTTTCTGCAATCAGTTAATTAAAATGAACACATCTCATTTCAATTAATGCCTCAACCAACATCAACAGAGAAAAGAAAAGTTTATTTGGTCTTTTACCACATTGCCATTTGTGGGAACTTGCAGCGTTCAAATTGGTACCCCTTTCCTATGTTATAATAGTGACCATACTTCCAAAGTACTTGCATTGACTGTAAAGTACATAGGGATGTCATGAGGCCATGAAAGGCACCATGCAAATGCAAAGTTTATCTTTCATCATTTTAGAAGAAAATCTACTGCCACTAAAACATTTATCAGTTTCAAAGTTGATCATTGTCTGTCCAACTCCATAACCAATCTGAATCATCATGCAGCTATTTTTCTGTACTCACTGCACTGTCAGTCTTTCAATGTTGTCAGTAAATTGAACAATTTCCACGATGTTGTGTCACATAGGTCTGGGAGCTGGTTAGCCTGTTTGGCTGGATGCCTGGTTTGTTAATGCAGAGTAATACCAACAGTGTGGGTTTACTTCCTGCACCAGTTGAGGTTACCCAGCTTCTTGACCTCTCCTATTGCCTGAGGTGTATGACTCTCTGATTATACCACCACCAGTCATCTCTCTCCATCCCCCTTTAACCCACCTAATCTACACATCCCTGAACACTACAGGCAATTTATGAGTTCTGAGGAAGGGTCACCGGACCCGAAACGTTAACTCTGTTTTCTCCTCCATAGATGCTGCCAGACCTGCTGAGTTTTTCCAGTGACTTTGTTTTTGTTCCTGATTTACAGCATCCGCAGTTCTTTTGGTTTTTATTTGGTAAGAAGTTGCAAGTTGGGTATCAGGGGAAAAGGAAGGTGCAAGATGGGAGGGGGATAGGGAGGCCAGGAGGAAAGACCAATGCTTTAAACCTGTCAACAAAGGAATAATTGGCTAACTGATACCCAAAAAACTTTAAATAATTGAAGTAGCGAATTCCTTGCAAATGAACGTGGAATCTCTCAGTTTAAGGCTGCTTAAGTTGAGGAGCGATTCTACCTTGAAAAATATATAGTGAATCTTACTGCAATGTACACTGTCAATTGTTAAATTTAAATCTGGAATTGGGATCCGAGACGCAGGAAGCAGCGTTGTAACTGCCTGGTTAAAATGTTTCTCCTTTGTGCATGTGCAACAGAAGTGTATTAGCTGCGTCCTTGCCAGTTTGTGGATGATGCGTTTAGGGTGATGGCTTTTTGTAGAAGAGTGTGACAGTTACCTTGAAAAAACTTTTGTTTCTAACATAAGTAGCTTCATACCAATTTAAATATGTCGTGTCCAAGAAATGAATGCTTTCCTTGTAGTTTGTGATTTTAAGCTTAATGGAGAGTTGATAAATTACTGTTAATATTGATGATGTATTCTAATTCTGCTTCTGCGTGAGTCCAAATACCATGCGTCAACACAAATATGGGTGGTATTGTTACTACTAGACTGCATTACCTAATAAATGAGTTAGTGGAAAAGCAGCCCCAAAAGTCAAGAAGCTGCCCTTGAAAAATACTCAAAAGGAGCCCTCAAAAAAAATTTTGACCACGGATGCCTACCGTTCCCAGGATCACACTCATTTTACATCATTGTGTTAGATCTCACTGGACTGGAGTCATAAACTGTGTCCATATCAAATAGTCTGATAAATGGACAATGAATCATCACATCTAGTATTATGAAGATAATTAGATATTGTGGTAAACAGGGGGTAGCATGAATTCAGATATATGAAGAAGTGATTGGTTGGTACCTGGGACTTTGATGTTGTGGCCATTTCAGAGACATGGGTAGAGCAGGGACAGGAATGGTTGTTGCAGGTTCCGGGGTTTAGATGTTTCAGTAAGATCATAAAAGGTGGTAAAAGAGGGGGAGGTGTGGCATTGTCAGTCAAGGACAGTGTTATGGTGGCAGAAAGGACGTTTGATGAGGACTCGTCTACTGAGGTAGTGTGGGCTGAGGTTAGAAACAGGAAAGGAGAGGTCACCCTGTTGGGAGTTTTCTATAGGCCTCCGAAAAGTTCCAGAGATGTAGAGGAAAGGATAGCGAAGATGATTCTGGATAGGAGTGAAAGAAACAGGGTAGTTGTTATGGGGGACTGTAAATTTCCAAATATTGACTGGAAATGCTATAGTTCAAGTACTTTAGATGGGTCAGTTTTTGTCCAATGTGTGCGGGAGGATTTCCTGACACAGTATGTAGATAGGCCAACAAGAGGTGAGGCAAGATAACAAGCATGGGGCTGGATGAACACAGCAGGTCAAGCAGCATCATAGGAGCAGGAAAACTTGACGTTTCAGGCCTAGACCCTTCATCAGAAATTGGAGGTAGGTGAGCACTTTGGTGATAGTGACCACAATTCGGTTACATTTATTTTAGCGATGGAAAGGGATAGGTATATATTGCAGGGCAAGAGTTATAGCTGGGGGAACGGCAATTATGAGGCGATTAGGCAAGATTTAGGATGCATGGGATGGGGACAATTGGGGACAAAAGGGCTTGGCACAATTGAAATGTGGAGCTCGTTCAAGGAACAGCTGCTGCATGTCCTTGATAAATATGTACCTGTCAGGCAGGGAGGAAGTGGTTGAGCGAGGGAACTGTGGTTTACTAAAGAAGTTGAATCTCTTGTCAAGAGGAAGAAGGAGGCTTATGTAAAGATGAGGCGTGAAGGCTCAGTTAGGGCGCTTGAGAGTTACAGGTTAGCCAGGAAGGATCTAAAGAGAGAGCTAAGAATAGCCAGGAGGGGACAGGAGAAGTCTTTGGCAGGTAGGATCAAGGAAAATCCTAAAGCTTTCTATAGGTATGTCAGGAACAAAAGAATGACTAGAGTAAGATTAGGGCCAGTCAAGGACAGTAGTGGGAAGTTGTGCGTGGAGTCTGAAGAGATAGGAGAGGTGCTAAATGAATATTTTTCGTCAGTATTCACACATGAGAAAGACAATGTTGTCGAGGAGAATGCTGAGATACAGGCTATTAGACTAGACAGGATTGAGGTTCACAAGGAGGAGGTGTTAGCAATTCTGGAAAGTGTGAAAATAGATAAGTCTCCTGGGCCGGATGGGATTTATCCTAGGATTCTCTGGGAAGCTAGGGAGGAGATTACAAAGCCTTTGGCTTTGATCTTTATGTCATCATTGTCTACAGGAATAGTTCCAGAAGACTGGAGGATAGCAAATGTTGATAGGAAGGCGTACGGTGTGATGGTTTTATTGGTAGAGGGATTGAGTTTTGGAGCCATGAGGTCATGTTGCAGCTGTATAAAACTCTGGTGCGGCCGCACTTGGAGTTGCGTGCAATTCTGGTCACCGCATTATCGGAAGGATGTGGAAGCATTGGAAAGGGTGCAGAGGAGATTTACCAGGATGTAGCTTCACACCTTCAGACAGACAGTGTAGTATCTTCCAATTTTCTCCACGGAAAGTACAGCCTGTTAAGGCAGTGTTCTGTCGAGATATCTAAGACCCTCCATCTACCTCAAAGTCTGTGACATGTACCTAGATATGTAGGAAGGAACTGTTTTTTATTAATTTAAAGAAATAGTTCCATTAAATAATCTCCATTCTAGCGTCTTCCACATGCTTATCCTCTTCATTCCCTAAACATAGGAACAGAGTCCAAAACTAATTTCTACACAGTTATCTAAAATCAGCAGCAAAAATGCTGAAATTTATATTTAGTGCCAAGCAAATATAGATAAAAACTTGGTCCTACCAGGAAAAAAATCCCTCAATATGGTTTAAGGGTCAGTAAGGCTACTGTGCTACTTGTACCACTGCAGCTGAAGTAGGGTCTGGGCAGACAGTAAAGAAAGAAAAGATAGACAAAGAATGAGGAAGATAAAGTGAGAAAGAAAGAACGTCTTACATCTATATTGTGCCTTCCACGCCTCAGAATATCTCAAAACATTTCAGAACCAATGAAGGTCCAAAATGTAGTCACTGTTGTGGCAACCGATGTACTCACAGCTAGTTCCCACAATTAGTAATGTAATCATTATCAGATCATCTGTTTTTAGTGTTCATTCAGCAATAAATATTGGCAAGGGCAATAAAGGGGAATGACTCTTTAGAGAATTCCGGGGTGTTGGCCTGGGCTTGAAGATGTTTAGTTTCATCACCTGTTACTATTGAATTAGAAGGAAGGCCCGACAAAATCTCCACAATACAGGCCATGTACTGATTCCTTTAAAAAATGTGCTATGTATAAAGCTGTCATGGTAACTTGCTGGGAGCTAAACCCAGTGCCAGTTCACTGCAACAAAACCACAAATGGAATTCCTTTCATTTATAAACAATAAGGTATTGTATTACTGAGCCTGTGTATAGCTTTACATCTTTTGGAATTACGCTGATTTGGAAACATCCTCTAAATTTATAAGTAGCTAAAGCTTTATCTGTTGATCTTTTTTGGGTAGAAACAAATCTATTGAATTTTTAACTGTAAACATTTTTACTATGTCTGGCAACAAAACACAGTCATTAAATGCCCAAAGGGTCAAATTCCAGGTGGAAGTAAAGGCATTAATCTAATGTTACCTACATTTCAAGGGGTAACTGAATCCAGTTCTCATCTTTTGTCTTTCATTCACAAATGTTACAGGCAATCATTTTCGGAAATCCCCTGAGGTATCACCCTCGTTTGTTCTCCATTGAAAGTTGAACATGGAGGTTAGAAGTGTTAATGATTAGGGTAGGTGGAGCTGGGCTTGTTGATTAAAGTAGGTTTGGAAGGATTATAGAATTTATTAGATACGGCTGGGACCTTTGCTTAGGCTCAGCGGGTCGAGGGTCATTAAGATTAGTAGGTGGGGTGGCGGTCACTAACTTTACCAGGTGTGTGTGGAATCAGTAGTAAGACCTGGTGGGGCTGGGTCACATTGATTAAAGTAGGAGGAGTGTACTTACAGATTAGATTAGATGAGCTAGCAATCATTGCTTGGCATTACTGTGAGGAAAATTGGATGGCCCCCAAAACACAGGCATGAAAATCACAGGCGTGACTACCCTGCACCTATTCCTTCTGAAGCAGGCTGTACCCAAACTTCATGTTGCTTGCTGAATTGCCATGACTGCAGCATAGGATTTATGCAAAACATACTGCTGACAGAGAGCTGAGAGCCCAAATATGAATGAGGTTAGTAGCACTTAAACCAGTGCTACTTAAAGCCAACATGTACCACTTAAAGGGAAGTGCATCTGGCTACTAGATGAGCTGGAAGTAGCAGTGGAGGAATATCCAAACAGAAAGGACATTGAATAATGTATGGCACATTGGAGGAGAAAGCATAGCATATGGTTCTCCAATGCAGCACTGGAGGACTTCGGTTTGCAGGAGGTGGATAGGAGAGTTCCCTATCCATCTGTAGATGGGCCAACTGGCCTCATTCTTTGCTGTATGAATTATGTTTGCTGATTGTATGGTTTGGTAGTTCACTGATTTAAATAGCTGAGGCTGCAGATAATGAGTAAATAGCTGAAATAGGGATTTTTTTTTAATTGCAGTCACTCACGTTTCTTTTAAAATGTTTCTGCTCTCCGTGACAGCTCCTCTGATCTATTTCATAGAAATACATGTTTAACAACACAGCCATGAGTAGATCTCTATTTCTTAATGTGCCTGACATCTACGGTGCCTCCAGCACCCTCCCTACCAGCCCCCATCCACCCTCTTGATGAATTGGACAAGCTTATTTGACAAAGTGCTGAAAGTTTGACTTGATCTTGAGAACAGTGCGACAACTGTTGGGTTTGTTATTGCATCTGGATTGCTTTCACAATGAAAACAGTTCTATTTTAATCTCCTTGCAAATGCCAATGACTTTAAGGTGAGAGTCAGTCTGAACAGAATTGATATTGGTCGGGTTGAAGTTGCACACTGAATTTTAACTTGTCTGTGTTTCACCTCTGTAGTGAAAACTCATCCAGAAGCTCATTAGCTTTGTGGGGTGAGGTGCAGGAATGGAAGCAGTTGTAAGGAAGGGTGGGAAGATGCAGATTATCAAAGTAAAAGTTTATTAATGGAAATGGCTTAGTTGCTTTATGAAAGCATGTCAACTGAGAGTTCAAAGTTTGGCTACATTTCAATACAATGAATGCAGGATCCAATCAAAATTCTGATGCACAGTTTTCACTGTGATTTCCAGGTGGACAGTTTGAGATAGAGGAAGGCAGTCAGGAAAATTGACTGTACTGACATTTCCTGGGTCTGGCTCCTCAAAACAGTGGCAGGCATTTAAAAACCTGTCTATTCGTCACCTACATGAAAACCTCGGCCTTGAGACTGTTATTTTCTCAAGAAGGAGCTTCGTAATTCAGTCAATTCACTTGACATGAATAAGCCGAATTCACTCAGGAATGATCAGTAGCTGATTTTTTTTCCCTCCTGCCTAGCCCTGGTAATTCTGAGGTCAATTTTAACTGATTTGGTTGAATGGAGAAAGGAACAGGGAATGAATCTGATGTATATGACTCAGTGTTACCGCAGCAGTACATTTACAATGAGATGATTTTGGCCCATCCCACCACAAGAGCCTAAAATCTCTAAGCAGCAACTAACACCAAATTTACCTACCAGATATTAGCTATTATGCTTTTCTGGTCTTAGTCAGCAAGTTTGGTCCTAATTATGTAAAAAGTAAATAGGTAATAGGAGGTTCAGTGGATCCTTTGAGGGATAAAGATGGTGCCATGGGTTTAGGTACAGAGGAAAAAGCTAGAACACCAAGTTAGATCTTTGTTTCAGAATTAACTCATAAGGGGAAGCTAACAAAATATGATGAGAAATAGCAATGGTTGGGGTAAAAATTGAGGTCGGGGTACTGGAAACACTGGCAATGTTGGCAGTTAATAAGCCACCTGGTCCAGATGGATTTCATCCCAGGCTGCTAAGAGAAGCAGAAGTGGCAGCAGTGGAAGTTTTTTCTATAATCTTTTAATCATCCTTGGTTACAGAGTAAGTGCCAGATATTTGAGACAGTCTATAAAAGGTAATGGAACATTCCCAGTAACCGTAGATCATATGTTATAACATCAGTAATGGGTAATAGTTGAGAAATAATACTTATTTGGACTTAATTCCTCTGTCTCCTGCAGGGCAATGAGTAACAGGGCTCTGCCACCAACCCCTGTCCATGGCAATTTCTTTCACTCTATCCCAAGAGCGTTCAGGGATGAAAGAACCTAAGAGGTTCATGTGCACAAATCTTTGGAGCTGGCAATATTTTCAGAGTTTGGCTACATCTCAATACAATGAATGCAGGATCCAATCAAAATTCCGATGCACAGTTTTCACTATGATTTCCAGGTGGACAGTATGAGATAGAGGAAGGCAGTCAGGAAAATTGACTATACTGACGTTTCCTGGGTCTGGCTCCTCAAAACAGTGGCAGGCATTTAAAAATCTGTCCATTTGTGGGAAAAGTAGGAAAGTGGTTATCAAACCAATAAAATCATCAGCTTATTGGTGAAGCAGTTGGGAAAATCAGGTGAGATAGCCGGCGACGAGGTTCTTGACATCAAAAATGAAACCGTCCCATTTTCAACCAAAGGCTGAATGGTGAGGTAAAATGTTTTCCCCAGTGCCGATGGGGGAAATAATCCTCATTGGCCTTTTTGCTTTCTTATAGCTTGCTCCAGCAGCAGAGGACGCTAGTCTGCCTGGTCTGATCCTCCATCAATCCCTCCTCCAGATTGTCAGCGCTTAGCTCCCGAACCTTATAGGAGTGACCAAAAGAAAGGTAAGGATTGGTTAATAGAACAGCAAATATAACCAGTCAGTGCATATTGAAGAGTATATTGCTGATACCACCTGGATTTTACTGCTAGTGGATGAGCATCCATTTAGCCAAAGTCTAAGATGTGCTGGAGGCACAAAGCCACTTCTAATTCTATATCCCCATGATAGTACACTTTCCTTTACCATGACCCTGATGCCAAAGCATAATAATGCCAGTCACAGCACATTCCTTATCCTTCTCCTGGGTGAAAACCAACAGCTTTTGTGAAGGCGCTGCCATTTTGAGGCACCATGGTGATTTCATTCTTACATTAGCAGTTCCCATCGCTGCTGATGGGGTTTCCAGCTCTCTAAAGCCTCAAGTGATCTCATTGGATCTCCTGCTTATACATCTTGTCTGCCATCCTTCAGAAAGAAGGGACTATTAGATTGTAGACTTGCTTGCCGAGCTTGTGTGTTTGAATCATTGAATCCCTACAGTGTGGAAACAGTTCCTTCGGCCCAACAAGTCCACACCGAACCTCAGAGCATCCCACGCAGATCCATCCCCCTTTAACCCACCTAATCTACACATCCCTGAATACTACAGGCAATTTATGAGTTCTGAGGAAAGGTCACCAGACCTGCAACGTTAACTCTGTTTTCTCCTCCACAGATGCTGCCAGATCTGCTGAGCTTTTCTGGCAACTTTGTTTTCAAGGCAATTTATTATGGCCAATCCACCTAGCCTGCATGTCTTTGGACTGTGGGAAGAAACCGGAGCATCTAGCGGAAACCCACACAGACACGGGGAGAATGTGCAAACTCCTCACAGCCAATTGCCAGGGGGGTGGAATCGAACTCAGGTCCCTGATGCTATGAGGCAGCAGTGCTAACCACAAGCCACCGTGCTGCCCAAAAAAAAGTTTCATCATCCTGTGAGGTAATATCGTCAGCGCACCTCTGGTGGAACATTGGTGCTCTGTCCCACTTGTTATTAAATGGCTCAGTTTGTTGTGGTGGTTGGCATCACTTCCAATTCTGTTTTTCAGTGGTTTGTATATTGGGTCCAGTTCACTGTGTTTATTGATGGAGTTCCAGTTGGAATGCCAGGTCTCCAGGAAATCCCTGGCATGTCTCTGGCTTGTGCTATCATGGATGTGTTATCCCAGTTGAATTTGTGTCCTTCTTTGTCCGTGTGTATTGAGACCAGTGAGAATTGGTCATGTCTCTTGGTGGCTAGTTGTTGTTCATGTAAATAATTGTCAGTTTTCTCCCAGTTTGGCCAATGTAATGTTTCTCACAGTCCTTGCATGGTATTTTGCATATTACATTAGTTTTATTGGTTGTGGACATTCGTCAGTAGCTATCACAGGGTGGTTTTTGGTTTGTGGGCTACCCCGATACCTAGGGGTCTGAGTGGTCTTGTGGTCATCTCTGATCTGTCTCTGATGTACAGTAGGGTGGCTAGTGTGTCTGGCCATGTTGTGTCTTCTTGTTGTGGTCTGTCGCTGAGGTAACGGTGGATATCTAAAAAGTACAATCCGCCACAATTCTGTCTCTCATTTAAAATTGAGTGCAGTTCAATTCCTCACAGACTTTGCCAAATTGACCTCACTAGTCAGATTCCCCAAACTGCAGTCATAAGAGATTCAGATCCCAATCCAAAGCTGAGTAATTCTGAATTAAAAGATGCGCTGTTGAATATTGGTGTCTTGCATGCATCAGGACTGACAGAAAAGTACCAAATTCCAGAGGAAGCAATAATTTACATTGAATGAGAAAAGGATGTTGATTGGTTGGCAAGTTAACCCTGATTCATTACGATATTGAATGTACCAGAAACTCATTGTCACACAAGCTCTTGTTTACTTCAAGAAATTTACATACTGGGCCTGTAGGGGACAGGATCCTGGCGTCGCTGACGTGTGCTGACCATCAGGTTAAATTCACCACCAATCATCTCTCTCTAGTGACAGAGAACCCTATGTCTTCTGGGACAATGATGACTTTACCCAAATAAGCCACATTGTAAGCTCAACTGATAATCCCAAATTATTGTCACTGTAATTCTTAGCATACTTAGCATTGTTCAGCAAGTGCTGTTTTACTGCAGAATCATACCTAACATTAAACATTATGTTTGAAGTTGTGAACATTTGGCATTTTTGTGTCCCTTCCAATGAGTGCAAGACAAAGAACTTTGACTATGAGGTAGTAAGAACTGCTGATGCAGGAGTCAGAGGCAATACAGTGTGGAGCTGGAGGAACACAGCAGGCCAGACAGCATCAGTGGAGCAGGAAAGTTGAAGTTTCAGTTCGGGAATTGGTGGGGGGGAGGGGAAGGGACATCAGAAATAAATAGAGAGGAGGAGTGGGTCTGGGGAAGGTAGGTGGGATGCTGATAGGTGAATGCAGCTAGGAAGTGGTGGGGATTGGTCAGTGAGGTGGGGGGACCGGATAGGTGGGAGAGAAGATGGGCAGGTTGTGTCTGTGTTTGTCTCTTACTCAGGTTCAGAAACTGAGCTCCTCACCTCTGTACTGCGACGGTTCCTGATGTCTATGTTTGCACACAGAGATTACTGAAAGCCAGCAGTTGGCACACTCAGAATCTCCACCCTGCTTATTTCAACCACAGGCTGAATTTTACAGATATTAAAAATCAATTTCATACAACAACTCCTTGGACCCTGTTACTTTACAAACTTCTGTGCGGTATATTTAACCAAAAAGAATTGAATTATCCTGTTTCTAAGTGATTAGCTACACTGCCTGGAAACTTAGTGTTCAGTCATTTCTGATGTGTAGAATTACATGTCTCTAACTGGCTGAGAGATGATGCCAATGATAGAGATCATTTAATTCAGTAACGAAACTGCTATTAGACTAAAGAGTGTCTCACCCTCTCAGATTTCTCTGGCTTATTCTTTCTAATCCTGGAACACCAGCAAAAAAAAACTAATTGTCAGTTTTTAAAAAAGTCTCCCATAAAAATGACTCATAACAAGCTGTAGGTGAATGTGACATCCAGACTGGAGGAAATAATTTAAATTTAGGAGAGACTGCAGGGTAAAATAGAAGAAAAATGTTAAGTGCACACAATTCTCAGTTATCTGTGTGACCAAGAAGCTGAGGAACGTTTGTCATGAATGCTCCCTTGTGTCAGGGGAAACTACACGTGTTTTGTTGGAAAATCTCCACGTTCCCATTGACTATTACAACTGTACAATGTGGATGTCCTTTTTAAAAAAATAGCAAAGGAAATAATTTTTGATCTTGTTGAGGTCGGTGGGAGTTACAGACATTGGTCCTAGCTTGGAGACTCCTCAGGCCATGCCTTTGGGATGGCACAGTGGCTCAGTGATTTGCACCGCTGCCTCACAACACCAAGGACCAGGGTTTGACTCCACCCTTGGGCAACTGTCTGTGTGAAATTTGCACATTCTCCTCATGAGTTACTTCCAGGTGCTCAGGTTTCTGAGGATGTGCCAGTTAGGTGGTTTTGCTGTGCTAAATTGTCCATAGTGTCCAAGGATGTGCAGGCCAGGTGGATTAGCCATGGGGAATGCAGGGTTACAAGGATAAGGTAGGGAGGTGTGTTTGGGTGGGTTGTTATTTGGAGGGTTGGTGCAGACTTGATGGGCTGAATGGCCTGCTTCCACACTGTAGGGATTCTATGAAGTTGACCTGCCAGTGAAATATTCCAGTGTGACACCATGTAATTGTGTTTCTTTGGAACTCCTTGCCATAGAGAGCTGTGCCGGCAGAGTCCTTGTGCATATTTAAGGCTGAGATAGGAAGATTCTTGATGATGAGGGGAATCAAGGGTTATGAGGAAAGAGCACAAAAGTGAGGAGTGTTGGATTGGTCATGATCCTATTGAATGGCACTGCAACTTCGGAGGGCCAAATGGCCTACTCCTGTTCCTATTACTTTTGGTCTTATAAGCCAGTTGGCAAAGCAGAATGGGGTGGACAGAGAGCAACAGCATCCTGCAGCATTTTGCTTCAAGACAGGACTCACATTCCTGCTTACCTCCAATGAGTCTCTTAAGAACCATTAGTTAAACTACTCGGGAGCCAAAACAATTGAGCAAATCAAGCAGTCCTTATGGTTCACCCGTTTGCTAAGTTCATTTGGGGTGCAACATTTGGTGTTATTTTGAAACAAACAAACAGAGAGAATGCTGTAGTAACTCAACAGGTCGAGCAGCATCTGTGGAGAGAAAGCAGAGTTAATGCTTCAAAAAAACCAAAGAACTGCAGATGCTAGAAATCAGAAACAAAAACAGAAATTGCCGGAAAACTTCAGCATGTCTGGCAACATCTTTGGAGAGAGAAACAGAGTTAATTTTTCAGGTCGAGAGTCTCTTCTTCAAAACTAATTGTAGCTGGGAAAAGGTTGGTACAAATGCTAAAGGTGGGACAGCATGGGTGGAGGCCAGTAGCAAACAATAGGTGTAGCTGGAGTCCAGAGAGAGAGAAAAATCACTGGGCAGACAAAAGAATGGATAATGGTCAGCCTGAGAGGATAAATAGCTGCTAATTACGTCACTATTAGGCAGGAGCTAGGAAGTGTTAAATGGGAGGAGCTGTTATCAGGCAAGTCCATATTTGACATGGAGGAGTTGTTTAAAGACTTACTGCTCAAAGTTCAGGACTGGCATGTTCCAGTAAGGGTGAAGGACAGGGATAGCAAGGTAAGGGACCCTTAGATAATGACAGAGATTGTGGATTTAGTCAAAAGGAAAAAAGAAGTATGTGTAAGGTTTAGGAAACTAAATTCGGACAGGGCCCATGAGGAATGTAAAGAAAGCAGGAAAGAACTCAAGCAGGAAATTAGGAAAGCAAGAAGGGACCATGATAGATCCTTGGCAAGTAGAATTAAAGATAATTCCAAGGTATTCTGCACATATATTAAAAACAAGAGGGTTACTAGGGAGAAGGTAGGATCACTCAAGGATAAAGGAGGGAACTTGTGCTTGGAGGCAGAGGATGTGGGTGAGATCCTAAATAAGTACTTTGTGTCAGTTTTCACCCAGAAGAAGCGTAAGGAAGATAATGAGATTTGTGTGGAACATGCTAATAGGTTAGGGCATTTTGAGATCAAGAAAGAAGTGGTGTTGAGTCTCCTGTAGAGCATTAAGGTGGATAAGTCCCCAGCACCCGATGGTATCTATCCCAAGCTATTGAGAGAGGCAAGAAAAGAGATTGTTGGGGCCTTGACTAAGATCTTTGTATCCTCACTAGCCACTGGGGAGGTCCCAGAGGACTGGCAAGTAGCTAATGTTGTTCCTCTATTCAAGCAGCAAAACGGGGATAATTGAGGAAACTATAGACTGGTGGGTTTCACATTGGTGGTTGGGAAGCTGTTGGACAGAATTCTTATGGATAAGATTTACATACATTTGGTAAAGCATGGCCTAATTAGGGGCAGTGCGGCGTTGTGTGGGGCAGGTCATGTCTTGTTAGCTTTACTGAATTTTTTGAGGAGGTGACAAAGGTGATCGATGAAGGTAGCAGTGGATGTTGTCTACTTGGATTTTCGGTAAGGCTTTTAACAAGGTTCCTCTCGGTAGGCTTATCCAGAAGATTAAGATGCATTGGGATTTAAGGAGATGACAGGAATCTCGGGTCGTTTTCTCTAGAGCAGCTGAGGCTGAGTTAAGACTTGATTAGAAGTCTATAAAATTATGAGATGCATAGGTAGGATGGACAGTCAGTATCTTTTTCTCAGAGTTGAATGGATTATACTAAAAGGCATGTATTTAAGGTGAGAAAGTTCAAAGGAGACGTGAGGGAAATGGTTTTTTTACACAGAAAATGGTAGGAGTCTGGAATGCACTGCCAGGGGTGGTGGGTGAAGGTAGATATGAAAGGGGCATTTAAGGCACTTTTAGATAAGCACATGAATATGCAAAGAATGGAAGGATATGGGCCAAGGGCAGGCAGAAGGGATTGGTTTAATTTGGCATCATGTTTGGCATATCATTGTGGGCAGAAGGGCCTGTTCCTGAGCTGTACTGTTTTATGTTCTATGTCCTATGTAATGGGGGCCATTAATGGTTGACAATGGATTGTTTCTGGTAGCAGTCCATTTGAAGGTGTTTACGGTCTAAAATTATTGAACACAATATTGCGAGCAGAAGGCTTCAGGTTTCTCAAGCAGAAAATGAGATGTGGTTCTTCCAGCTTGCGCTGAGCTTCACTGGAGCACTGCAACAAGCCTGAGACAGAGATGTTGTCCAGAGAACATGGTAGCATGTTGAAGGGGCAAGCGACTGGAAGCTCAGGGTCTTTTATGTGGACAGAACATAGGTGTTCTTCAAAGTGGTCACCCAGTCTGTGTTTCGTTTCTCCAATGTCGAAAAGATCACATTGTGTGCAGTGAATACGGTAGACAAGATTGAGTGAAGTGCAGGTACTTCAGTGCTTTACATGGAAGATGTGTCTGGGGCCTTGGATAATGACAAGGGCAGAAGTAAATGGGCAGGTGTTGCACCTTCTGCAATAGCAGGGGAAGGTGCCGTGGGGCTGTGGGGAAGGAGGAATGGACCAGGATGTCCCGGAAGGAAGGGTCCTTGCAGAAGGCTGACAAAGGAGGGGAAGGGATTGTGTGTCTGGTGGTACCATCCTGCTGGAGGTGCCAGATATGGTGATTAATGATGCTTTGGATGAGGATGCTGGTGGGATAATAGGTGAAGACCAAAGGGATCCTATCACTGTTGTGGGAGGGAAGAGAAAGGGTGAGGGCCAAAGTGCGGGAGATGGGTCAGTAATGACTGAGGGCCCTGTCAACCATGGTTGTGGAGAATTCTTGGTTGAGGAAGAAGGTGGCCATTTTGGAGGCCCTCATGGAGAAGCTGGCATCATTGGAACAGATGTGACAGAGACAGAGGAAATGGAAGAATGGAATAGAGTCTTTACAGGAAGCAGGCTGCAGGGATGTACAGTCAAGGTACCTGGGAGTCGGTGGGTTTGTAGTGGAACACTTCAAACCTGGTAAAAACCAAAAGAACTGTGGATGCTGTAAATCAGGAACAAAAACAAGGTTAGTGTTCTCAGTTCTGAGGAAAGATCACCAGACCCAAAACGTTAACTCTGTTTTTTGCCTTCACAGATGCTGCCAGACCTGCTGAACTTTTCCAGCAACTTTGTTTTTGTTACTTCAAATTTAGTAATACATTTCTCCAGAAATGAGGTAGAGTTGGAGATAGCAAGCTGTAGAGTCTGAAGAAGACTCATATGGACTCTCTACAGATGCTGTCAGACCTGATGAGTTTCTCCAGCATTCTCTCTGTTTGTTTTAGATTTACAGTCCCTGCATTATTTTGATTTATATGACTGATTTGCATCAGCAAGAAGCTGAATACCTGACACAGGTGGGTACACTGCAGTCCCAGAAGTCACCAGTTTCCAATTTCTCAGCCAGCAAAATGTTCATACTCTGTAATGGAACACAGGTACAACCTAATGGCCCAAACTTTTCCCTCCTCTGCTAATTTTGCACCACCAAAGCCTAATGTGTAATAGCACTGAATATTGCCCCGGTTAAGTTTGACACTTTTTTCTAGAGCCTCTGTCTCTTCTTATGTTATTATTGAGAATCTAACTCTAAATCTGTGAGGAACATTGTCTTTTTGGCTTTCCATTCTGCCAATAATGTGTGGAAACAGGCTGCTGAAGCATGCTATGGTGCCCACTTTTTGCCAAAAATGTATTTGCATATCATTGCATTTCCACTATCCCCGAGGCATGAGAAAACTGCCAGTTTGGTTGACCCATACTTTGTACTGGAGTTTGAATCAATGCCAAAAACTGTGCCATTTGCTGTGGTGAAATAGTTGGACAGCTGTGTTATTTCTAACTTATACAATACCAGGCCAAAGGGCCAAGCTTCAATATTGTCCGCGTAATGCTGCGTGGGCTCAAGGTGCATCAGAAAGGTGTTATATGTAGACATGGCCAATCTTGGTGCTATCTTTGGATGTACAGTGGAAGAAAACATTTTACTCTTATTTACTGTCATCCCTGCCAATGAGTGGCTCAAATCCACTAATATTCCACTGATCACCTTGAAAAACCAGTTTGTATACAGGAAAACCATTTTTTTTTTGTCTCTAGGCCATCATGGACTGCCTATCTGTAATTGCTTTTAAGAAAATGGTGGTGAGCTGTCTTCTCTAACTGTTACAGTTCTTGTGATACATAGGACAATGTTGTTACTCTGGGAGCTCCAGGAGTAGCAGCAGTGAAGGACAGGCACTTTATTTCCAAGTCAGGATGGTGTGTGACTCATCTGGGTATTTGTAAGTGACATGGTATTTCTGGCTATCTGCTGTCCTTGTGGCAAGTTTGGACATTCCTAGACAGGAAGGCTTGGCAAGCTGCTGCAGAGCATCTTGTACACTTGCAATTCTAATAACTGTCAAGGTGGTGATGGTTAAATTCCTACTGTGTGGAGCTGGAGGGGTGTGGGTCCTGATGAAGGGTCTAGGCCCGAAACATTGACTCTCCTGCTCCTCTGAGGCTACCCGACTTGTTGTGTTCCTCCAGCTCCACACTGTATTGATTCTGACCCCTAGCATCTGCAGTTCTTGCTATCTCCTGGTTAGATTCTCTTTTATTGGTGGCGATTATTGCCTGTCACTCTGTGGGATAACAATTGCTCGTCTCCTATTAATCCAAGCCAGGCCTTTCTACATGTATGTACAAGCTGCTTTAGTATTTGAGGGATCGCTAGTGGTGATAAACATTTCCTAATCATTTGTGAATATCCTCACTTTTGCGTTTCTGACGAATGGAAGGCCACATGATGATGAAACAGCTGAAGATGGTTGCGACTAGGATGCTACCTGAGGAACTCCTGCAGAGATGGGCTGGGTTGGATATGGTTGGCCTCCGACAAGCACAACCATCTCCCTTTCATTAAGTATAAATCCACACTGTGGAGACTTTCCCTCGAATCCAATTGAATTCAACTTTGCTTGGGCTCCTTGATGGCGCACTCAGTCTTGATGTTGCAGCCTTGATGTCAAATACGGCCTCTTTCATGAGCTCTGGAGCTGAGTTCTTTTGTCCATGTTTGGACACTGTCATAAGAGCAGGAGCTGAGTGGCCCTGGTGGAACCCAAACCGAGTGTGATTGAGCAGGATATTGCTTAATAAGCACCAGTTGACAGTACTGCTGACAGCTCCAGCCATCACGATGCTGATGGTTCAGAGGAGACCTTTGAGTTGGTAACTGGTCAGGTTGGATTTGGCTTGCATTTTGTGCAAGTCTCTGTGGTGGTATTGGCATGAAAGGTGAATTTGATGCAAGTGGAGTCATTTCGAAGTTCAATGTTCCAGTGTAAAACTCTCTCTGAATCTTGCACTGCTGAAAATGTGTTCGGTTGCAGTAAGGAGCACCTGATCCCTCTCCCAGCCCCATCAGAACCTCTGAGATGCCCACTTTAAATGATCATCAATAACGTTTGCAGGTTAGATGCGAATTGATTTCTTCTGGTGACTGCTGCAGCTCTACAAGCATTTTCTAAAGTTGCAAAAGTAGACAAGGATTGGTGTACCAAGTGTTGAGGTCATGGATTATGCACCTGCTAGTAGGCATGAGTGTATGGACTTGCAGTCAGAATAGAACCATTACATGAAGAGTATGCACAGTAAATGCAAAACATGTTTTCAAGAAGGAGTTAGGCTCAGTTCGTAGGGTTAAAGGGATAAAAGTATATGGGGATGGGGACAGAGGGAAGTGCTGATTTGAAAGATCAGCCACGATCATATTGAATAGCAAAGCAGGCTTGAATGGCCTACTCCTGCTCCTATCTTCTATGATTCATGTTAGTATGTAAAGAGTCTAAGAGAGAAATGAGATGGAAGAGCAGACCTGTCCAGTGTGTTCCTGGAGCAATTCTCCTTCCTCAACTTCAGGAGGGAACAATATATGAGGTAACTGCATGTCAGTAAGGAGGTCCTCACTGGTATCTGCTACCAGCTGCACACACATTGCTCCAACCTCAAGAGCAAGGTGAGGATGGCTTTGCCTGTTGCTGTGAGTGTGACCATGGCTAGGATCATTTAAGTGGTTGGCACCTTCCAATCTGCAGTTGGCGATCTTTGAATTAACCCACTGTATGGTATACTTGGGTACATGACCAAGGTCACTGATGCCTTCTATTAATTTATTGTTAAATAGACCCAATTCTCTCTTCTAAGCGAGTGGTGTGTGCGTGTAGCATCAACACCTGCTACACCCACTGTTTGTTTAATTTTGCAACTTTAGAAAACACTTGGAGAGTGATGGTCAATAGTCTGAAGAAACCACCAGCAACTGACTCGCAAAAGTAGTTGACGATCATTTAAAGTGGCTTTGTGGAAATTGCAGGCATCCCATTATGCAGTGTGTAATTGACTTCACACCGGTTTTGCAGGTGTCATGTGAAACTCTGCACCGTCCTGGAATTGAAAGGGATTCAACTCCCATCTGGTATGACAGTATAAGCAGGTCAATGCTGGTGTCCCGGCAGAAGTCACAATGTCTTCACTTTGTAGTCGTTGCTGTGCCGCTGCATTTGAGTCCATTTGAAGCAAATCAAAGGGTTGTGACTGGGTGACAAGGGCTTATATGCTGATAACGCGGCTGATGGCTCTGGTGCTCAATCTGTGTGAAAGTGTGCAGCATGCATTCAGTGAAAGTGACAGAGCAAAGATGGGGAACTGAAATAACATTGCTGATGTTGAGAGAGCTTTGAAAGAGCCCTGCAGTACTTGGGCAAATCCTGGCCATCTGCTGAATGCTACAAACATTGCCATTGTAAAAGGGAAGTCTGAGGCCGCTCCTTCCTGACCACGCGGTCTGTGAAAAGCTTTTGCAATTGAAACATTGATGACTGCCACTTCAACTCTCCGTTCATTAATAGTCTACCCTTTACCTACTCTCTGTTACTCATCACTGCAGCCTCTGCTCAATCAGAATACAAAAATAAAACCCACAACAAAATAAATGTTCCAGGTTGCATCCAAAAGTCAACTCATCATCCTTGTGTATTCCCTTAGCATCTGTCTCCTATGCCTTTGCTTTTCCCAGTCCCCTAATTCCCAGTGACTGCATCATGGCTGGTAGAAAGTGGAGGAGACTGCAGATGATCTTGGAGTGTGACCTTAAACAGCTCTAGGCTTAAAGGACTCACTTTCAGCCTGTGCTATCTTGCCTTGGGCAGCAGCAGTCTGAGCTGCCTGGCAGACAACAAGAGCACTGGCACATAGCAGAGATTAGAGGAAGAACAGTGTCTTCTTGTGAGAGATGAGTATGGATTCATGGCCCATGTAGACACTGCCATTATCTTGTGGCCAAGCTTCAGTAACACTTTTGAGGACACACTGCAGGACTGCAGAAGATCCTGCAAGCCCCTTTGATACTTATGGCTGTGATGACAGATATTTGAGGTTGCACAGCCTCAAACTGCAGCACCATGATCCGCACTTCCACTGTACCATTAAGGACTTCTGGTGGAAGCTGCTTACACAGCAATGGAAGCTGACACATCCATCATCAGATACTAAATCATGTTTTGATCTTGAAGAGTTTGACCTCTTGGCTATTGGAAAGTGTGGGCATGGAACTAAGAGGTGCATGCGTACACTACATGCCTCTTATAAATCCGGAGAGAGACTGTAAAATCAGCTGGGGGTGATGGGATGTAGAAGTAATGATTAGGTGTGAAGTTACCATTTACACATGAATGTCAGTTATGAGTCCTGATTGACAGAGATTGTAAGTAGGTGAGGCTGGTGATGTGGTGAATTGAGTAATTGCTGAGGGTTATGGTGCAGTTGGTAGCATTTGAAGATGAATTGGTTGACCTTGATGACTTGTAAAAGGTCACTGAATTAATTATGGCACCAATCCACAGAATTTGACTCCTATTATTGATCATAATGGTTTCCTCCTCTAACTGCCTTTGACTGAGAGCCTGGAGAGATTCCTTGTCTCTTGTGGATACAGGATATTTGACCTATTTTTCCGCTCCCTTGGCTGGGTCTCCAAATACAACACTATAACACCCTGGAGACTGCATTCTTTTCCATGTTGTGCCATTCTTCTGTCCTTGCCAGTTCATAAAGGATTGCAAGCAACTTCTGAAGCCACAAATACCATCCCCTTTAAGACGTGCAGGTCAGCTGAATTTTGCTTGCTATGTTTCTCACTGATGTCAACTCTGAACAAGTCAAATCCCAGAATGAAACAGTTTGGGGGACACTTGTGGCAGTAATAGAGTTCCTACCCCTTAGCCAGGAGGTTTGACTGTTCCAGACGTTTGTCATAATAACTCTAAACTGGTTGATTAGAAAACTATCTACCCTTTGAGTGATCTTGTGGTGTTTTGGTCATGACCCTACTTCAGAGTCCAAGTCCCACTTACTCCAAAGATATGAAATTATATCTCTGAATAGGTTGATTGGAAAAATCTCAAGTACCTATCTGCATATTTTTCTCTAACTGTGGAGGACAGTTACATTCACAAGAGGCTGCTAGAATACTTTTAACACAAAGGACAAAGCATTTATTAGATAACAAAAACACTAATCATACTACAACAGATAAAATGAAAGGTTGGAAATGAAAGGTCATCAGAAAAGGATTCAAATTCACAGTATTCCTTTTATCCTAGTAATACCCTGATACAGGCCAAAACCTGATGAACAGTTATGACTATATATACACTTGCGCTCCTTGCTCAGACTCAGGCTAGTACGAAGCTGTAACTAGTCTCCTTCCAGCAAATTGTTATGCAGCCACTGGACATTTGTTTTCAGTTCAGATAGTATCCCACTTTAGGACACCTCAAATAAATTGTAAACTAAACTCATGATTACTTTAACTTCAGAGCAACTACAGATCTCTAAAGCCAATGTCCTCTGGTATTCACAACATTTACTGACTTCCCATATTTTTCTGCCTTATTCTGTAAGTTATTGCACTCCAGTCACGCAACAGTAGCATTTTTTTTCATCCTTTTGTTTTCAATACTCTACCCTGTTCACTTCATTCATTTAAAACGTCATCAGAATACACGTAAACAAAACAGACCTCCAGACTTCTCAGTACCAACCAATAAGAACACTCAACAATGTATCTAAACCATGTTTCCCCTTCCTAACACAAAGTAGAAAATATAACTTCAGTTTAAAGTTATACATTGTTCTTAACATGCTTAGCATTGCTGTCTCACAGCGCCAGGGACCTGGGTTCGATTCCACTTTTGGGTGACTGTCTGTGTGGAGTTTGCACATTCTCCCTGTGTCTGCATGAGTTTCATTCGGGTGCCCCGGTTTCCTCCCACAGTCCACACGTGTGTAGGCTAGGTGGATTGGCCATGGTAAATTGCCCGTAGTGTCCAGGGATGTTTAAGTTAGATGGGTTAGACATAGGAAATGCAGGGGTAGGGGAATGGGTCTGGGTGGGATGCTCTTCGGAGGGGCAGTGTGGACTTGTTGGGCCGAATGGCCTGATTCCCCACTGTAGTAATTCTATGATTCTATGAATATCAGGTATCCAGCTAATTGACAGTGCAGTGCATGTCGCCTAGATGCTGAAATCATATGAAACTGTGGGTCACAGTTTCCACGATACCATGGATACTTTCCAAAGATACCATGCCACCTACTTTGCAGTCAATGGAGTAGGTTAATCATGTATCCCCACATCAGGTTTAATGAGTTATCGAATGTAGTCCCAAATCTGACTCCACTAAAATCTTAAAAGTGAGTCTCAACATTGCAGTGGGCATCCAAATGCGAGCTTACATGAGCTCCATTTCAATTTATAACCAACATCTACAATCAGGCTGAAAGAGAGTCGGACAATGCTTGACCCAACGTATACCAAATGAATTCCGTTTCGACTGAGACTAACATTCTTGGTAATATGAGAAAATTAGCAGTAATTTCCAGCAGCGTGATTATCAAAGTGTGACTGCACTTTGTACCGTACTTAAGCAATTACAGTGCCATCAAACATTGAATTGCGACATCCCTATAATTAAATTTGTAGCTCTTCCTATTGGCATCTTATCTTACCTTCCTGCTGTATCTGTGCATTCCTTGTGCAGAGGCTGATTGATGTCTATTGGAGGCTATAAACCCATCACAAAGCTCTCAGTCAAGAAGCATGAAAATCCTTTTTTCCCAATGGCTATTACAGCACTGGATGGATACAGAAGGAATGTACCAAATAGGGGTGCACCAACCTGGGGATAATATTATGAGGACAGGATGCATAAAATTGTTTTATACTTTCTTGAACATGGAAGAGGAGTGATCTGACTGTGGACTTTTACATTTTTTTTTGGAAAGAAACATTTATGAGGATAATGCAGGGAAACTAAATCTTTTAGTGGGGTCATCAAGAGCAAGGGGATGCCATCCTAAAATTAGATCTTGGCCATTCAGGAACAAAATCAAGAAACAAGTCTAATCACGAAGGCTGGTGGAAATGTAGATCTTTCTCCCCAAAAGGCTGTGGATGCTGGCACAATAAATGCTTTCAAAACTGAGAGTGATAGCTTTTTGTTAGATAAATGTGGGTAAATTGAATTAAGGTGCTAATCAGCTATTATTTAATCAAATAACTGAGCAGGAAGGAGGTGATGAATGGCCTATTCTTTTTTGTGTTCCAGTATACAACCAGGAGAGGACACTGGGTGACAAGCAAAGAGTGAGTGAACATAGGTTAAGGGTTTGTTAGAAACGTCCATCTTCCTTAGATAATAGATATATTAGAAAACTGAGATAATGAGAAAAGCCCAATAATCAGAAATATGAACAGAAAATCCTGCTAATCCACCAGCGTATTACAGTTAGGTTAATATTTTGGTCGGAGTTTTCAGCATAATAGATACGGCCTCACTGAGAAAATTTCATTGCAGGACTGACCAAGCCATTGATGGAAATCCATGGTACAAAATTATGCTGTATGAAATTAATGGAGGAACAGGTGAGACATTGTCAAAAAAATAATAGCCAGAGGAGTTTCATATAGACATGCTAAGTATTTTCAGACAGTATGTTCATCTGCAGCTTTAATGCATACATTAACATATTCATATAATTTCACCCCATAAGATTTCAAACATTCTATTTTGTATTTTGGAATATTGATATTGTTGAATGTTTAATTTTCACCTTTCACTTATTTCTTAATCAATTTTCAAGGTACTCAAAACACATCTTGATTCCCCTGAATCTACCGGACAGCAGAATGAATCTTTATGACTGAATAAATCTATCAAACTATGAAATATCTGTATCTGCTGTTTGTAACCTATTCCGATATGTTGTTTTGGATAGGAGTGAGATTCTTTGATGAGGAGGAAAGAGTTAACAACTAACCCAGATACTCTTGTTTTTAACAGCTAAAGTCTTTGTTGTAATCTCATGGACTCCTTATGTACTTCTGGGCATCCAAGCCAAGACATTGAAGCAGTCCTACAGAGCTATGAGCTGCCAACAGTTATCCTGGACTGAGGGGAACTGCCAAAAAAGAGTTCGCCTTCTTGGATATTTCTTTGCGAATCTTGCCAGCCTTTACTGACAGGCACTGCTAACTGTGACCAGCTCTTATTGATGTCTACCCTGAGCCTTTGACAGCCTAGGCCTAAGACTGAAAGAGGCTGGAAACAGCTAGTTGCGCTGGTGTAACTGTCTTTGGGAACAATTGCCAATGTGAAAGATTTGGCAATGCCAACCTGCACTGGGTCATATCAGTGGCTACTGACATTTACATTTGGCATTCACTGTCAGGCTCTGTCAGTATTCACTGATGAGTGCTGAATGACTGCCAGCCTGGAAATGAATGCCAGTTTGGACTTAAAGGCTTGCCAACAGCTACCACCCTTTAGTCATGGACAATTACTTTATGCCAGCCTAGACTGATGGGTACTGCAAACAATTACTGGCTGTGTTTAAAATCACAGGGAAAGGATTAATATTGTGAACAGTTACCTATATTCAAAGATGGGCACAAACAGTATCTGGCAGTTTGGACTGATTCCACTGCGAGCAATCTCCAGCATAAAATTATAGGCGCTATAAACTCCTAGTAGTGTGAACTGTTGGGTCCTATGAATGGCTGCCAGTCCAGACAGTTGGTCACTGCCTACAGCTGTCAGTCTGAACCTGTCATTGCCAAAGTCTATCTGTGATTATCACAAGGAATTACAATCCAGTTTTGTTCATTCATTATACCGCCAAATATATTCCTATTAAAAAGAATGAGACCGCAGGAAGGCAGTAAATCAATTGATCTCCTAAGGTGAAGAATCCACACGCTCAACTGCTCTGTCACTTTTTTTATTGTTAAGGGGGTCGGTTGGAGTATGGGGAAGCACCTTGCTGGTTTTGTCACACACACACTGCCAGATGCATGTTTAATATGTGTTTCACAAATGCAAGTACATTTCATTATGTTAATGAAGCCATAAATGCGACATGATTTTGTATTTTTGAAAAGAATGTGCCTATGTTTTATATTAAAGCGAGATGCACATTCTTGGCCATGTGCAAACTTTGGCTTTTGTTGATTTTCTTTCGTCCTTTCCTTCTTGCCAGTGTTTCGAAGAATTTTTTTTAATAATTTGCTGGACAGAATACATTATGATCTGTTTGTTCCTGTGCCACATTTGCTGAGGGTGAGGGATAAATGACGTTGACGTGCTCGACTCAGGGAAGAATTTTCCTCTTAGTGGCAATCACGGCAGAAACGTTTGCTTATCCATGGCTGCTTCCTGATTCTCACCAATGTCCTGGGCTCAGACTCCTTATAATAACACAGGAGCACACCCAGGAGATCGCAACAGCAGGTTGACACACTATACCTTGGTCAGCAACTCTAACTGAAGACAAACAGTTTTAAAAAGGATTCCCTTTGAATTTGCCGTTTTGACTGAATTAATCACTGTGCAGCCCTTTCAAATTCAACAGCAACTGCTTGCATGGTTCATTGCAACAGGGATTGCCAAGAACGCACCCATAATGTAACGAGTGATCAATTTTGTGATGGTTGAAGTTACAGGGATAATGTTTACAATGCATTTTGCAGTCATTTCTGCATTATTTTGGGATATCCCCCTCATACACTGGCCTTGGGTGAATGCATGATAGACCTGAAGGAAAATATCCAAAGTGGCCTCAGAAATGGAGAAATGATAATGGACTCAGAATTTTTCTCTTCTGTCTTCCTCTAATGGTGTCACTGAGCCAATTCAGCCCCTTAACATAAATGGCAAGAGGCCAGGCAGGGATTTGGTGGCCAAGACAATGAAACTGAGCCTTGGACGATATACTGTGGGCCCAGGCTAATAGGATAAAAAACTTCCAACCTCCCACCCCGACTTCTGGCTTAGTAATCCAAGGTGAATTGAGATTTGTAAACCCAACCCCATTCATGTTGATCATGGATCCAAAACACAAAACAATCCCCAATTCAGCATGAATCAACACAAACTGACTATAAATTGGGAAATTGGCACGTTGTTACTGCAGTATGGATATTTTAAGATTGGAACAGGATTGGAGTTAATTGTGTACCATGTATGTGGCAACTGTGTTACAACTGGCAGTATCATAATGTCTAAATCAGAGGATTGTAGGTGAAAGCTCTCCTCAAGAACTTCAGCTCCTGCCCTGGGCTGGCACCACAGTGCAGCATTGAGGAACTGTTAGACTGCCTGATATGCTTTATTTGAGAAGAGATGTTATACAAGAGCTTCATCTGTCCACTCAGTTGGATGTAAAAGATCGCACAGCACTATTTGAAGAGCAGAGCGGCTTCTCCTGGCATCTTAATGCCACTATCAAATGAAATAGTCTTTTTTTTCACTGCTTTATGAGGGAACCTACTGTGTGCAAATTAGCTGCTACATTTTCACCACTTCTACATTTCAGGAGTGCTGTATTCGTTGTAAAGCACTTTGGGACATCCTGAAGTTGTGATAGATATAGATGTATGTATGTAAAATACATAAAGCTATCTTTTAATTTTGAGCTGCATCTAATTAGGCAGTACTTCATTACAGAGTGATTGATGGAGCAGCATAAATGGAATCTTACTTTGTAATTAATCATGCAATGTAAGTGAAATATTGTAGCTGCAGTTTAGACATTTTTGACGTTTACTTTGTAATATTTTCTGCATCATTGGATGGCAGAACTGCTAATATATTTCCGTAATTGAGAAAAAAAATAAAACAACATAATACAAGGACAGCAGGAAAAGGGTTAACTTAGAATAGGTGAATCCTGGGAGGACTACTTAATTATAAGAGTAGGACATGTTCTGTCTAAAAGTTCCGAACTTCAGGCAACATGAGAGGGCTCTTGGGGATCTAAGGTTTGGAGTAGATCTGTAGCTCGGGTTGTGGATGTTGAGGTTGGTTGGCTCGCCAAGCTGTTTTGTTGTTCCGCAGACGTTTCATTACCGTGCTGGGTAACATCCTCTGTACAGCCTCTGATGAAGCGTGGGTGTGTTTTCCCGCCTGGGTTTTAAACCCTGGGGTCCGTTGCGATGGATTGCCTCCCTTCCAGGTTTCCTCTGTAATGGAATGTATACGGGGTCGAGTTCAGTGTGCTTACTAATAGCCTGCTTCGTGGAGTGCCATGCTTCCAGGAATTCTCGTGCTTGTCTCTGCCTAGCCTGTCCCAGGATCTTGGTGTTGTTCCAGTCGAAGTCGTGGTTCTCCTTGTCCATTGTCCCAGTCGAATTCATGGTTCTCCTTGTCCATGTGAATTGAGACAATCCTGGGACAGGCTAGGCAGAGACGAGCATAAGAATTCCTGGAAGCATGGCACTCCACGAAGCAGACGATTAATAAACACATTGAACTCGACCCCATATACATTCCACGATGGAGGAAACCCAGAAGTGAGGCAATCCATCACAACGGATCCCAGAGTTTAAAAACCAGGCGGGAAAACATACCGACGCTTCTTCAGAGGCTGCACTGAGGGTGTTATCCAGCACGGTAACGAAACATCTGCAGAACAACAAAACAGTCGGCGAGCCAATCAACCTCAATGGCTCGTGGGTAATTCCTCAAAGTGCTATTTACATGTTTATATGGCTTAATTTGTATTAACTTTGCTCAGTAGCATTTCTTCCAACATCAGTGATGTTGGAAGAAATGAAATAATTTCAAGGCACATTATTTAATTTCATTTATTTTATTATTCACTCAAGGAATGTGACCATCACTGGCTAGGCAGCATTTATTGCCCTGAGGGCAGTGAAGAGTCAACCACATTACAGTGGGTCTGGAGTCACATGTAAGCCAGACCAGGTAGGGATGGCAGCTTCTGTACCCAAAGGACATCAATGAATTAGATGGGATTTCCCAACACTCAACAATAGTTTCACAGTCATCATTAGGCTGTAATTCCAGATTTTCTTTTTAATCAAATTCAAATTCCAACAGCTGTCATACTGGGATTCGATTCTCCAGTAACATTTTGCTTGATAAGCGTCACTGAAGGCTGAATCTCATATTTTTTGGCTAAGGGTGAGCATGTCGAGTGTTTTGGAGGGCTTTTCTCCATGAGACCTAGTGAGCTGTCTTACCGTTTCTTACCAAACCTACTTGATTATTTACGTATTCTGCCCTTGGCTCCGCTCTTGTTCGATTTCTGCCCCATCTTAACACACATCATTTCTGGAACCGCTCACCACTCAGCAGATATCTGCTGAAAGACCGGCATCCTGCTGGTGCCTTATTCATATTTAAAAGCCCGTTGTGTACCATGTCAAGCACTGTCAGTAAGGAGCTGCCCTGCACAGTTCTGTAACTTTTGCCCTAGTCATGGCAGACAGTGGGAAACTGGTGCCCCGCTTTGCAGGGAGGGACCCGGATGTCCTGGTGGATGGGATTACTTAGATGTGGAATGTTGTCCTCCTCCACCAGGACCAGCTGTAGAAACCATGACACCAGACTAATACCAGCTTGATCCGATGCTGCTTCCCTTATCAGTGAAGTCTCAGCAGAATGCACAGCAAATTAGGAAGAAGACCAATGACCTTCTCCACTCCACCAATGTAAGTGCCACCATTGTCTCTCTAATACCTCACATACTCACTCTATTTCTGCTAATGCACCCAACCTGCACCGTGTCTACCACGCTCGCTATTGAACGCTCATCTTCACTCACTTACTCTTAACCCTCCATACTACTAACCCTGCATGCTCTTTATGATGCCTACTCACTTGGTCAGGACATCTTCCCACCTGCTTCACCTCTAACAACTGTGCCACTCAACTTTCGTTTTCCCATAATACCTGCCGCTCTCTTGTCCTAGGAGGAAAACAGTCCACAATAAGGCAGAAAGAGTCAAGACGAATGGTGGGCTGCCTGACATTTGACCCTTCACCCTTTACATGGAGAGCAGCCTGACTGACCATCCTGAGTGGCTGACTGACCATGTCCAAGCTCCTGAACTGCTCTCAAAGACCGCCCTTGACTTGCTGAGCCAACATCACCTGAGCAAAGGTTATCTTCAGCTTTCCTGGCTTTGTGTCTGTGGCTAACCAGCAAGGCAAGGTAGAAGCAATATGAACCATCTTCCCACAATTTTCTCCAAATGCTGGGTGAACCATCAATGTCTGTGCGCAAAGTGGGTAGAGAAAACGGAAAGTGACAAAGGGGAAAATTTAAAAGAGAAATTTAGGAGAATTTTAAGAATTTTAGATTAGGACACTCTTAATGTAAACCAAAAGTTTGGCAAGAATACTTATTAAGGCCACAGCCACTGGTTTTACTTTACAATTTATGCAAAGGGATGTGCATTGTATTTTGTGCGAACAATAAGCCCAACCTTATCAGCAAGGTAAAGTACAGAGCTTACACACTTCAGTTCAGAGATATCAACAGAAAAAGATTTGCTTGAACAAAATGGAGATGAACTTCTTGTGACTCCATGAAAGCTAGCTTAACATCCATAATCTCAGAATATGGTTAAAAAGAAGTACCTCCACCTGAAAATCTAGGAAACTCCAATGGAGAAAGGATTTGTGTTTAAAGATCAGCCACCTTCCTTGATGGAGTTACATGAGACTGAAGGCCCCCAGATGGTGTTGTGGAAAAGCTGCATGAGATAGCAGGGGAGAATTCCATTGTGACGTGAATTAAGGAGATTAGTATCTTCTGAATAAGGAAGACCATCTATTCAGTTTAGCAGGAATGATATCCTCTATGAAGGCCAACCAATAGATCCTCCCGCAGGGGAATGATTCACAAATCAATCAAGGATATGATCAGAATCAAGGTCAATGGTCCTCGAGAGAAAAATCTTCTTCCAATTCATGAGACAAACATTTTTGGAAATTTATAAAGCCTCCAACCATCTGAATTATTGGGCAAAAGATACAAAAGTTTGAAGACATGTACCAGTAGGTTTTCTTTTTTTTTTTTCCCTTTTCTTGATGTTTTTTTTTTCTTCTCCTTTCCTTTACTTACTTCTTGTCTTGATCATGGATGGCATCGGTGCAGGCGAGTGGGTCCAACCCAGACTCGAATGATCCCAGAAGGGGCCTTGTGGTGGCGGTGAATGAGCCCCAACTTGTTTTTTTCTGGGGTGAGCATGGGACCTGGCACTGGAATCAGTGGCTGCTGTGTTGGTGAAGGCATCGTAGGCCCAGTGGCAAAACTTGGTGCCTGAGAATCAGTGACATTGTCATTGGTCAGGCCTTTTGCTTGGCAGCGGTGGAGTGGTGACAGAAGGGCATCACAGAGACATCAGTGAGGTGGGCCCAACGGCAAGATATGCGGCTATGATGTTGCTAGGTACGGTGCAGTCGACGTTAGAAGAGAATTGGCCCGGCGATGAAAGAGGACCTGAAGAGTAGCAACTTCAACATTGGTTGGGTCCAGTGGCCCTTCTTCAGAATTGATTGTAGTATGTTAACAGTTGGAATATACGCTGATAATAGTGTGGAAGTGGGTGGAGGAGTAAAGAATAGGTGCAGAAGGAGCCCAGAGAGGGAGAATAGAAAGAAAAAAAAAAACAAAGAAGAGTGGATTCTGGAAACCAGAAACACAAACAGGAAGTGCTGAAAGAACTCAGCAGGTCTGGCAGCATCTGTGGAGAGAAAGCAGTGTTAACGTTTAGTTCCAGTGGCCCTATGTCAGAACACGGAAAGAGGTGGGAGAAGGTGATCAGATCCTAACATTATTGAACTTGATATTGAGTACTGAAAGCTGCAGATTCCCCTAGTGAAAATTGTCCTTTCCCCATCCCCACACAGAAAACTTCTGTTTTTGAAGTGATATTGAGGTTGCGTTTGCTTCACCCCCACTGACGATATCATACAATCTCAGCATGGAGAAAAAGCAGTCTAATATAAGGCCCCAATGGAAACAGATGAGTATTCTCCAGGTCCTGATAGCTGTAAGTAATTATGCCTAGCTAGTTAATGTTAATTGTACCTACTGCTCTTACGCAGTATATAGTACCATCTTGTGTGAGACCTGTTCAGTCTCTCTACTGATCTATCCCCAGATGATTAGTCTGATGAGGGACCGGTCCTTAGACAAAGTGGTCTAATGGAAGTGCCCCTGCCTCTGAGCCTAGGTTCAAGTCCCACCTGCTCCAGAGATGAGTCCTAACGTGTCTAAGCAGGTCAATTAGGAACAAACTCTGGAAAGAATGATACGATGCAGCGCTGTACCTCAACTGCAAGCTCCCAGTTGTTGTTAGCCAGAGCTCAGTCCGACAGTTTCTGTCCATCATGAGCCTGAAAGGCCTCAGGTGAATGGGTCGTGAGTGCTGGTCAGGCCTCGAATGAGATCCAAAACTTTTCCATGGGGGAGACCCATCACTTCATTCTGATGAAACAAGATTTACAAGGATGTCACCAGGATTGTTGGGTTTGAACTATAGGGAGGGGCTGAATAGGCTGGGGCTATTTTCCCTGGAGTGTTGGAGGATGAGGAATGACCTTAGACAAGTTTATAAAATTATGAGGGGCAAGGATAGCATGAATAGTCAAGATCTTTTCCACGGCTGGGGGAGTTCAAAACTAGAGGGCATAGGTTTAAGGTGAGAGGGGAAAGGCTTAAAAGGGACCTGAGGGGCAACATTTGCACGCAGAGGGTGGTGCGTGTACAGAATGAGCTTCCAGAGGAGATGGTGGAGACTGTACAATTGCACATTTAAAAGGCATCTGGATGGGTATATGAATAGGAAGGGTTTAGAGGGATTTAGGCCAAAAGCTGGCACATGGGACTGGATTAATATAGAATACCTCGTCGGCTTGGATGAGTTTTGACCAAATGGTCTGGTACGATGTTGTACATCTCTGTGGCTCTATGAATCTGAGAAGACACTGTTTGGAGTTGAAGGCTTGCTTCTGAATGCTTTTTTTTCAGACTGATGCCTATAAACAATCAGTGAGAGTGGCCGTGGCTGGCTTTAGTTTGTTTTACTTAGTCTCTAAATTATCCCACCCAGACCTGCCTGTCCTAATTCTGTGAAATTTCCCATTCCCAGGATATGGAACAGGGTATCAGAAATCTGGCTAGGCTGGATAAAGGTTTTTCTTTGCCCCATTTGTGCCATAATTTTGGAGTTTTAGATTCCAGGGAGGTAAATGATGTAATTATAAGGTAGGTGGCCTGTGGTAATGAGCACAGAGTGCTTTGGGCACAGCAATAAAATATGGTTGGAAAAACCGTCACCAATAATTAAATGGGGATGAAAGGAAATGATATACGACACCCAATGGTGCTGCTGCTGGCAAGATTGAGTTAACATGTAAAGTCTGTGATTTATCTATAGGCTTTCACTAACGTGCTTTAATAATCAATTAATGATATGTAAACAGTGATGAATAAATCTGTCTCAAGTGATATACCTTTTGAAATTCAATACTAATTTAAAAAGTGATGGAGTAAAGGTGTCAGTCATGTCTCTGTCTTGGCAATCTTGGTAGTAAGTCTAAAGATTTTGGGTTCAACTCCAACTCCACAGCGCGGAACACAAATTTGAGGCTGGCACTCTAACATAGTGCTGAGGGAGGGCTGCATTGTCAGGAGGTGGCCTCTTTCATATGAGACACTGAACCGAGGTGCCACTTGCCTTCTCAAGTAGAGTAAAAGATTCCATGAGCACGACCATAGTCCTGGTCTCTCAGTTCATCATTCAACCAAGGCTTAAAAGTAGAGTTGCTGTTTGCAAATTGAATGCTGAGTTTCCTGCTTTAATAATCATAACTTCATTTCCAAATTTGTACACTGTTGGCTGCTGGAAAGTGCTGTAAGATGTTGCAGGGTTGTAAAAGATGTTTTATAAATGCAAGTCTTCCTGTTACTGGACATTGAGCCACTTAAGCCTGAAAGTTGCAGAATCAGTTCTTTGGTGGCTCATCTAATCACTTCCAGGGCAGCAGATTACCCAGGTACCTCAACAACACAAGTTTGGGAGGGGTAAGAAACAGAATCTGGGGAGCCCTGCCCCTTATTGCTATCCAGTGGACCCTCCTAGTAACGACGTAGGCATATGAATTTCTGGTGAGACTTGCCTGCTCCACCACACGCTTACTGCTGCCAAAATTCATTCTGTTCTTTCAATATTTTGGTTTAGGATGGAAAACTGCTGAAAGACCCATGAAACCTTGTGGGAGGGGTGTTTAGAACAGGCCATTGTGGTGTAGTGGTAGTGTCCCTACCTCTGGCACAGATGGCAGGCTTTAAAGTCCCACCTGCTCCAGAGGTGTGGCATAACACTGTTTCTCTGTTCAAAATTACTGCCAAGCCTGCACAGTTTCTCCAACATTGTTTGTGTGTGTGTGTGTGTGTGTGTGTGTGTGTGTCATAACACACCTGAAAAGATTGGTCAAAACACAGCTACTTTTAAACAAATTGCGTGTTTTTTAATAACTATCCCTAGTTTCAGGCAGAACCCTCAGAAGAAAGATGTGAAGAGGAAAATTTAACTAGTTGTTTCAGAGAAAGTTTCAACCAGTGGAAGAATACCTCACCCCTGCACTATGCAGGAATGTTTTAGTGTGAGATGAGATTGGTGTCTGGAGCTGAGAATCGAAGTCAGCACGTTCTCTGAAGCAGATTCCCAAATGGAATGAAGGTGATGTAATGGATAGCCCTGGTTCCAGCATGCCCCGTCAGAGTCTTGTTTACTGGCTGCAATGATGTTTTTATTTCATATTTCAAAACAGATTTCCCTGATTTTTCCGCAACTGGACATGGTGCTGTTTAGATTAACCCTTCGCAGCTCCTACATAGCAAATGGAACAGATTTCTCCGCTTTTATCTTTGTTGCCTGGTTGATTTGAAACTGAATCCTCTCAGCTTCAGCAGCCCCGTGGGGTGTGGGAGGAAGTGGGTGGTGGTAGGGGAGGAAGTGGGTGGTGGTGGGGGAGGAAGTGAGTGGTGGTGGGGATAGGGGGAGAGCGAGGAGGGTAGGGAGGGTTCGTGTTGAGGAGAAGTAGGGGAGGCAGCAGGTGGAGGGGAATGGTGGAGGGAGAGTGAAAGCTGCCCTTTTGTAGTGTGGAACACAGAGAAACAGGCACAAACAGACATTCCTTTCAGTATTAAATTCAACTGTGTTCAGCTGGTAGACACTCAGCTAAACCCCACGGGGAAAAGTGAATTGAAAGGTGCTGCAGAGATCAAAGTTACTTTCCAGAACGAAAAAGAATGGCAGAATTCGGAGCCATAAGTTTTCAAATTAGTAGCAAAAGACATGGAAAGAAACAGATTGCCAATTTGTTGGTCTAAGCAGAGTTGGAGGTTGGGAGAGTGGAAAGTCAGCAGATTTTTCTATGTTGTCTTATTCCAGGTGTTTGAACTCCTACAATTTTAAATGAATCTCGCAAATAAATCTTCACTCCTTATGATTTGAAGAGTATATCTTTGGTGCTGATAACTAGTTAAGCTTCTGAAGCCAACCAAAGATAGTGGTCCTTCCTGATCACCAGTTTCCCATGGACAGAAGATATGTCACTTAATTAGGAACAAAAACAAAATTGCTGAAAAAGCTCAGCAGGTCTGGCAGCATCTGTGAAGGAGAAAACAGAGTTATCATTTTGGGTCTGGTGGCCCTTCCTCAGAACTGATGGTGACTGGGAAAACGTCAGTTTACATGCAGAAAATAGGGAGGTGGGTGGGGTAGGGAGTAAACGATAGGATAGAGCCCAAAGAGAGAGAAAGACAGTGGACAGACAAAGGAATTGCTAACGATCAGGCTGGGAGGGTGAGTAGTTGTTAATGGGGACTGTTAGTGACTAACAACAAGGGGTGTGTAATGGCAGGCTATGTGGTAACAAGGCCTGGTGTATGGGGTGGGGGGCTGGGACATGGGAGAGCTTAGGCCCTAAAATTATTGAACTCAGTATTGAGTCCAGAGGGCTGTAGGGTCCCCAAGTGGAAAATGAGGTGTTGTTCCTCCAGCTTGCCTTGGGCTTTGCTGGAACACTGTAGCAAGCCAGAGACAGAGATGTTGGCCAGGGAGCAGAGTGGTGCACTGAAGTGGCAGGCAACAGGTAGTTCAGGGTCTTTTCTGCGAGCAGAACATTGATGTTCTGTGAACTGGTCACCAAGTCTAAGCTTCGTTTCCCCAATGTAGAGGAGACCACATTGTGAGCAGCGGATGCAGTAGGCTAGATTCTTGGAAGTTCAAGTGAAGTGTTGCTTCATCTGAAAGGTATGTTTGGGCCCTTGGATTCTTAATTAAGGTCACTTAATTAACCTGCTTATAGTATTTCCACCTGCCAGCAAAAAAAAAGCAGAGGGCCGGAAAAGTAAATATAAAGCAAACTTTTTAAAAAATGTATTCATGGAATGTGAGCATCACTGACTAGGCCAATATTTATTGCCCATTTCTAATTGGCCACAGGGTAGTTAAGAGTCAACCACATTGCTGTGGGTCTGGAGTCACATATCGGCCAGACCAGATAAGGATATCAAACGATCAATCAAACTTATTGAGTAAAAATTGAATAACTAAATCTAAGACAACAATGATTTGGATAAGAATATACAAGGCATGATTAGTAAGTTTGTGGATGACACTAAAATAGGCGGTTATCGTGGACAGTGAGGAAGATTATCAGGAATTGCAGCAGGATCTTGATCAGCTGGGGAAGTGGACCTGGCAAATGGAGTTTAATATAGACAAAAGTGAGGTGTTGCATTTTGGAAAGTCAAATCAAGGTAGGAGTTTCATGGTGAATGGTGTGGCTTTAAGGAGTGTAGTGGAGTAGAGGGACCTTGGAGTTCAGGTACATGGTTCTCTGAAAGTGGAGTCACAAGTAGACAGGGCAATGACAAAATCCTTTGGCATACTGGCCTTCATAACTCTGGGCCCTGCGTATAGACGTTGGGACGTTATGTTGCAGTTGTACAGGACATTGATGAGGCCACACTTACAGTATTGTATTCAGTTTTGGTCACCTTGCTATAGGAAGGATGTTATTAAACTGGAAAGAGTGTGGAAGAAATTTACAAGGATGTTGCCAGGACTCAAGGGATTGAACTATAGGGAGAGGTTGGACAAGCTAGGACCATTTTCTTTAGAGTGCAGGAGACCGAGGGGAATCTTATAGAAGTGTAAAAGATCATAAGAGGCATGGATATGGTGAATCTTTTTCCCAGGGTTGGGGAATTGAGAACTGGAGGGCATCAGTTTAAGGTAAGAAGAGAAAGAATATGTGGGAACCTGAGCAGCAACTTTTTTACACAGACATAACAAGGTGTAGAGCTGGATGAACACAGCAGGCCAAGCAGCATCAGAGGAGCAGGAAAGCTAACGTTTCGGGTCTAGATCCTTCTTCAGACAACTCTTTTACACAGAGGCTGGTATGCATATGGAATGAGCTGCCAGTGGAAGTGGTTGAGGAGGGTACATTAATAACATTTAAAAGGTATTTGGATGAATATATGGATAGGAATGGTTTAGAAGGATATGGGCCAAATGCAGGGAAATGGGGTTAGCATGGATGGACATTTTGTTTGGCATGGACCAGTTTGGACCGAAAGGGCATGTCTCCGTGCTGTAGAACTCTATGATTCTAATGTACTTGAAATGTTTGTTTACAGCCAATAAATGAAACAATTCTCTGAATGAAAACTCCTAGAAGCTGCAATCTATGTCTTAATCAATTCCTCAATGCGATGCTTTTTGTCAATGGTCTCTTGGTCCCCTCCTTGCAATTTCAGTTTTTGACCTCAAGATGCTAACAGATAAAGAAGGCTATTTGTTCCATCATGAAGCAGTTATCCAAACAAATTCTGCTTTGCTGCCTTTAACTGTGTTTGTTTTGACCAGTCAGTTCAAAACGGCATCTGTATGTTATGAACAGCCATTAATTTTTCATTAGCCATTTCACCTTTGTCTCTCCCCTCATTTAATTTAAAGTAGTAGTTCACTGATATTTAGCATAATGTTTCAAATTAACCTTTCCCATACCATTTATTATCTGACACAGAAAATGGTAAAGAAACTCAGCAGGTCTGGCAGCATCTGTGGAGAGAGAAGCACAGTTAACATTTCAAGTCCGTTTCTTCTGAAGAAGTCATATCAGACATGAAATGGTTAACTCAGTTTCTCTTTCCAAAGGTGATACGAGACCTGCTGATTTTCTCCAGCATTTTCTGTGTTTGTTTCAGATTTCGTGTATCTGCAGTATTTTGCTTTTCGTCACTATCTGATACACTCCTAGAGCATTATCAATCGGATGAATACATAGATTGAAAAGTTTAAAAGTCTTGTCCATTCACACTCCAGAATAGTAGAAATCAGTCTTGTAGATCTTCTCAGCACTGCCTCCAGTTCTGTGATGTATGCTTTGATCCTTGCTGACCAGAACTCTATTCAGAATGCAAGAATGTTAATTCAGCTAGTGTTCAATAACAAGCTGGTGCTGGGTCTCCTCTGGATCCACTTCGAATCTTTGGACCTTTGCATGTTCCAAGATGCTCCCACTGACTCCCACTTTATCATTTTACTGATTGAGAAACCCCACTGAGATGCCCTTCAAACCTAATCCAAGCACTTATCTTTCATTAGCAGGCGACCTCCAAGCTGAATTGGTCCAGCGGGATATATGTGAGATAACAAGGTGTAGAGCTGGATGAATACAGTAGGCCAAGCAGCATCAGAGGAGCAGGAAAGCTGACTTTTCGAGCTTCTCTCATGCTGCTGGGCCTGCTGTGTTCATCCAGTTCCTACACCTTGTTATCTCAGATTCTCCAGCATCTGCAGTTCCTACCATCTCTGGGATATATGTGAGGATTGGCTGTTGTAATCAGCTGTGCATCATTCTGCCAAGTGTGAGCAGGAAATGAACTTGCCAGTGTGGTATCCTTCAGGTTAGTATTCAGGGCCACAGCAGAATTAGAGGGAGTGAGTAGTTCCTCCTATTTTAAGTGCCCTCATTAGCAGCCCCGCCACTCCAACACCTCCTGGTTTTAGCCAGGTGGTGGTGGAGTTAAAATCGGGGCCATAGTGTCAAATTAATGCTTTCCTGATGTTTATTTTGTTGCCTTAATTTGTTGGCTTTAATCAAGAAGTGAAAGTGTTCTGGCAAGTTTGAGACAATCAGACTTGACGTTTAAAAGAGGAACAAATCAAACTGGCCAACTCCTAAATTCTGGGAATTGATTTATCATAAAATTCGGCAGCATTTAATCAGATAGGGAAACAATGAAGTGGAACTCAGTCAGCTTCATCTTTTGTTGTCTTAAATATGTTTGGTCGCTAGGGCAAAACCAATAGTCATTTGGCTCCAGTTGTGATCTGTTTGCCATAATTAGAGCCTGCCATCGGTACCCTTCAGAGCATATCGCTCAAGGCTTGCTGTATGCTTGGTGCAGCAAGCAAAACAAAGCAAAACATAGAAAAATCCTGAATCCCCGAGTTCAAGCTGTGGTGTTTTGACTGGAAAATCTGAGCAGAAAAGGTTTGGATCATTCAGCCCAGGTGACTGGGGCCAGCTTCCAGAAGCAATTGGCTTGGCTTTTGCCTACACACTCATGCATCCTTTCACAGGCAAGCACAAAGCATGCATGCAAATACACAAACACACATGCAGTCAAAGAAACACATGTTGTTCTGTATTCAAAACCGGGACGCTAGGTAATAGGTCAGACTTTTGAGTCAACAAGCAGACTTGACAGCTTAGCTTAGAAATTGGCTTCTAATTTCTTAAGGGAAAGTTGACCAAATGCAGTTTAAAGGGACATCATATGCACAGAAAGAAATAGTAACTTTGAGTGAAAAGATAATTCTCGAAACTGTGACAATCCGTGATAATAAGAACACTTTCAATTCACAAGTTGCTCTGTGAAAGAGAAGTTAAAGCTTGTGCAGAGACGCATCAGCAGCATGCTTATCACAGGGGTTTTGTACTTTGGAGTGCAGGGTCAGATGGCCGTCATGTAATTGTTGCAATGTTGAAGTGGAGGATCTCATTTTTTAAGAAATTAATTGACAGAGATGTGGACATCACTATCTCAGCCAACATTTATTGCTCAGAGGACAACTAAGAGTCAACCACCCTGCTGTGAAGCTGGAGTCACATGTAGGCCAGGACAGGTAAGGATAGCAGACCTTCCTTAGTGAAGGGTAGCGAACTTTCTTTTAAGCAACAATCGACAGTGGCTAAATGGTCACCATTTGGCCAGCTCTTTATCCTATATTTTATTGTATTCAATCTGTCATGGTGGGATTCAATCTGAGTGCCCAAAGCTTTGGCCTGAGGTTTCTAGATTTCTTGTCCAGTGACTTTACTGCTACTGCACCACCTCCCTCTCACAAGAAATACTCACTTGGATGAGTTACTTAACGATTGTGGGCCACTGTGGAATTGCACTCCATCAGAAAGCTACTGCTTCAGGAGAGGGGGAAGGTCATTTTGCAGTGTGATGCAATCGGGGGAGGAAGAAAATAAAAGGAATCGAGTTTGCAAATCACAAGGTGAAGTCTGGGTGCACTTTACTCTCTTTATGTTGTTCCATTCAACCCCAGGAATCATGGCGCGTCAGCCTATTTAATCAGTATTAACTGATCTTATTTGAAACTTTTTTTAAAACCCACTTGTGGGATTTTTAATCTGCTTTAATTATGAATTAAGATGCAATTAGTGTTTAAGCATTTCTAACTTCATAAACTATTTACAGATAGTCCTTTTATTCTAGCTGTGTGAAAGGGACAGTATCATCAGCACCAACAAAATCTTTGAGATGGAATGGCTTGTTTGCAATGGCTGGCATAAGTGGCTGGCAATGCAAATACCTTTGACACTGATTGAAATAAAGAAGTCGAAAACTCTACTTCCAAACCTTTCTAACTGAGACAACTTCTCTAGAACATAGTGTCAAAGACTGCAACAGGCTAAACCCACAGTGGTGTGCATCACGAAAGGCATTTAGAATTGTGTTCAAAACTAGGTGAAAGAGGCCAGAAGTATAGAAAATAGAATCATACAACACAAAACAGGCCTTTTGGACCTTAGCTTTAAATGTTAAGACATTTCAAGTGTTCATCCAAGTAACTTTTAAAGGTTGTGAGGTTTCAACTACCCTCCCAAACAGAGCATTCCAGATTCCCATCACACTCTGAGTGAAAGTTCTTTTTTCTTCATATCTCATCTAAATCTCCTGCCTTTCACCTTCAAATTATGCCCACATTTTATTGACCCTTCTACTAAGGGGAATAGTTGCTTTCTATTCACCCTGTCCATACTCCTCATAATCTTATACACTTCAATCAGGACCACCCTAAAGAAAACAAACCGAGCTTATCCAGCCTCTCTTTGTAGCAAAAATATTTTATCCCAGGCAACACACTGGTGAATCTCCAATGGATCCCTTCCAGTGCAATCACATCCTTCTCACAGTGTGGCGACCAGAACTATACACAGTACTCCAGCTGTAGTCTAACCAAATTTTTGTACAGCTCCGATACCACCTCTCTGCTCTTATAATCTATGCAACGATTGATAAAGCTTGCAAGTTACCTTGGATACCATACGCCTTAACTAACCTATTAATCTTTACTGAATCTTCAGGGATGTATGACCAAACATCCAAGATCTTTCTATTTCTTCAAGCTCCCTAGCGTCTTGCCATTCATTGAGTACTCCCTTGTCTTGTTACCTCTTCCAAAGTGCATCACCTCACACTTTTCAGGGTTAAATTCTGTCTGCCACTGATCTCACCATCTGACCAATCCATCTATATCTTCCCAAAACCTCAGACTTTGTTCCTTAGTGTCAACCACCTAGCCAATTTTTATGGCATTTGAAAACTTACTTATTATGTTCTCCACATTCTAATCTATATCAATTACATTTATCATGAACAATAAAGGATTCAGCACTGATCCCTGTGGTATGCCACTCAACACTGGCCTCCAGCCATACAAATTGCCTTCTACAACCACTCTCTGTCTCCTACCACTAAGCCAATTTGAATCCAACTTGCTTGTTACCTTGGATCCCACGAGCTTTTACCTTCTTTATCAGTCTCCCATGTGGGACCTTATCAAAGGCTTTGCTGAAATGTTACACTGTGCACCCCAATGCTCCAGTGACAAATTGATACCAACATTTAATACAAACTAGAATATGTCACAGCAGCATACAGGGATGCAGCAAATTATTTTTTTCTACAGAGAGATGGAGACATGTGTTACCTAAGACATGAGGTCTGCTGTGGGGCATTTGTGTTGCCAAGAGGAAGGCAACCAGCAGTTCTATTCTGGACATTAGAGAGATAGCTATCCTTATTTCTGATAGTAGTTCACGGCTTGAAATGGTTTTGCCTTTTCTCAGAATGACTAAGTGATTGGTAGGTTTCTGCAAACTCTTGTATCTACGCTGTTGGACAGATTACTGTTCTCTATAAGTACATTTCTGACTAGTACAGATTATTCCATCCTTTCTTCTCAGTCTGCTTCATATCACTATTGATATCACTATCTGATCATGCTATACATCACCATTTCACTATATCCGTTCTCATTATACTCTAACAGTAACTATTGCTATATAAAGAGAAAGGTCTCCTTCTCCCCTCCCCATTAATAAAACAGCCATTTATTCAATTCTTGCTTCTTCTAGGTAAAAATGATAACAAATTCAAATTTATATAGACACAGGTTCCAAGTTCTTTTGTGCGCATTATGATGCTAAGCCAAAGTATATTTTATTTGGTAGATTTGAATTGAATTTAAAATTAATAAAAAAGTGTGCACCCATCAGAAAATTCAATTAATGACAAACAATGCAAGATAAACAGCAAATCAATATCATCCAAAATAGATACCTCTACAAGCTTACAAATAGACTGAAGCTATAAACTGTATGTCAAAGTCAGAACAATATTCCAGTGCATTATTAGCACCAAATCAATTATGTTTGCAAGCATTGGTTCAAAATAATACATTCTTTTCTGTCTTTAGAATGGAAATAGGCAAGAAATCTATGGTTTCCAAGAATGTACAAACATTCAGAAGTCAACCATGGCAAATGTTATTTTGCAAAGCTGATTATTTTTTAATTTTTGACATTATCAATGGGAATGGTTTACATTCAAAATAATCCCAAATCTTTAATAAATATCCCCAATTTTGTAATGGCATCGCATTCCTGGTATTATATTAGATATATTCAACATGGCAGCCCTATTTTTAATGGCAGAGGTACGCACCAATCACAGTGCTTTTGGTTCATCAAACTTAACTTTGCGTTGAGTGTTCTGGTGAGCAGATCTATTGCATTGGACATGCATTGAGGAAGATATTAATGAATAACATCACCCACTCTGCTCCTGCTTCAGCTCATCTTTTGCTCAAATCATCATGCAGACCTTTTTTACTCTAAACTTGACAGATCCTGTGCAGTCCTAGCTAGCCTTTCATTTCCCACCTTCCATAAACTTAACTAATCCAAGGTACTACTGACATATCCTGATCTAGACCAACTCCCAGTCACCCATCACCCTTGTTTTCACTGTGGCTTTTGATCTAGAAATGTCCTGATTTTAAACTCTGTATGCTTGTTTTCAAACCTTCTATGCTATGTTCCCTCCTTACATCTGTAACTTTCTTCAACCCTTAGGGTTATCTGCACTCCTCCAACTCTGATGTTATGTGCATCCTTGATTTTAACTCTGCATTATTGCCAGCCATGCATTCAGCTTTCAAAACCAAAAACACTGGGATTTCCTCCATGAACTCTCACCTCTCTACCTCCCTTTCTACCTTTGAGATGCTCTTTAAAGCACTTCACTGCAGGCAATGTGCTGCACACGAAGCCCCCACCCCACAGACCACCCATGTCACAGATATCCCTCCGGCGAGGCAAGTTGGAATATTTTACCATGTTAAAGGTGCTTCACAAGTGCAAGTTATTGTTGCTCCTCACAATACAATTTCCTGCTTTTTTGGACTCAATTTTGAGACTATCACTGTTGATGTGCCGTTAAAGTGATGTGCATCCTCACAGTTTTCTTCCCTCTTCTCTTGAATTTATGGTCCTTAACTATTACACTGTTACTGTTCCTGAAACACCAGTCAGAACCTTACTGAAATGATTATTCTATATTGGTCAGCTCAGATGGCATTGGTAGGATAGGTGGTGAAAGATTTGGCAGGAGGGACAGGGAGAGTGGTACTGTACCAACTTTGGCCCTGCACATATGGACCTTCCAGCGGATCAGCTTCTAGCAGCTCAAACTGATTTTCTAATTGCAAACTCAATATCACTGAGCTGTGATTGTAGCACAGTACCCCGGCAATTTGGGGATATATCACAAACTCCAGATCCTCCTAGTGTGTACTACTGAGTAATATGTCTGTCTCCCTTTCACCCAATGCTATTGGAAAGTTTGAAGGGTACTACTTTTAGAAAGAAAATACATTTTTATATCAGGATCCATACGATAAGATGGTGTGTGACAATACTTGCTGCAGTTTATTTGGACGGATTCTGTTTTGTCCTGGTCATGCTTCTAATTGGTCCAACTGGCTGACAATTTCAAAATGGAGGTTTCCTCTTCAATACTGTCACACAGAAACCATGAATCACAGTAAAACTCTTACAGATATGATCCCAGTGCTAATTGCACAAGCAGCAACTGAATGTGTCATTCATTTTTAAACCCTAAATATTTTTTATTATCGTGCATGCCAGAGTTGTCCCATAAATTCTTTTCCTGGGAAGCATTGTGATCACAATGAAAAAGATTATTTAATTCTTTCATACTGGGTTTTATACATTAAGTTAATATCAAGTTTTGGATCAAATCATTAGATGTAAAAGCAGAATTAGCAGTTTGTTTATTATCAAGTAATTAAATGGCAGAAAGACTCTTAAAAGTGTAACTGTGAGGTTTTTAATTTGATCAAGTTTGGTACGTTTTGGTGCCTTTTCCCACCCTATTGTAAGATGTTGGACAATGAGGAGGGGGAAGGGGCACTTAGACAAGCTCTAAGGAAGGATGAGCTAATCTAAAATCCATCAGATTTTTCCGGCTATTTCTTTCCATCCTTCGTTTTCGCCTCGGCCAGAATTGGAAGAGCACTGCATGACTAGCCGGCTGACTCGCAATATAAATTGCATTGCCTTGCGTTGCAAAAGGTCAAGTCCGGGTACTTGATGAAGTGGATTGACCTATTGAATAGCGCTTCACTCCACTTAGTCTTGGCCAATAGCATTGTGGCAGGGATTGAAAGCACAGCTAGTGAAACGTTGCTCGGGATTAAATGTTCCGTTGGCTGTGAGAGGAAAAAGCTGAGAGGAAGAGAGAACAGTAACATGAGGAAATCAAGGCTCTGACTCGGTGATGTGGAAGCATGATCGGAAAAAAAATTAGTCTGTTGCTTGCCCCTCTCCTGAAAATGTTGCTTTTTGTCTCCGTGCAGTTCACTCAAGTGAGAATTAGAAAGCATTTGTTGCCATAGTATTTGACTATGGCCAGTTCAGCCCTCAACATGCACTTTCCCACAGTAGGGTGATCACTAGATAGTAACCAGGACTCGTGATTGACTTGTCCTTCTCTAGTCCGGTAGTACTGAGACCGTTGTGTTATGTCTTACAACAGAATATGCGATATACCTTTAAGGGATCTGCTAATGATGTCATCACTTTATGATGGCATGTGGCCTAACTACAAAGACTCAATCCCTGTTTTACTAAGTTGTGACCTCTCGCAATATGATGCACTGAGAGAATGTTCTACAGTACGCCCGAACTGCTAAGCTTGAACCCACACACAGGCAAGTGCTTGTGATTGTAATCTACACATGTACGTAGCAGGAGCTGTAATGAGAGTTTGTTGAGTTCTTCAGTACTAGGTGACATAGGGCACATATTTATGTAGCAGGAGCTAATGTCAGCGTGACAGTTTCAGATTATTAGTGTATCTCACCACATTATATCCAGAAGCAACTCTTAGCCTGCGTCAGTTCTGATAACTCAGCACAGATTAGGAATTGAGACTGTAGACTTGCCCTACTAGGAATCCCTTTACATCTAAAGCCACCAGAGGAACCATTTTATACATTGAAGAGCTAGTTTGGTGGCCGTGTCAGCAGTTTCAGATTTGTAAATGACAACCTTCTCATTGAAGTAGATGTTTTCTTGTATCAGAATACGTGGAAAACATCAAACTGTCCCTTCCAATAAGGTCCTTTTTGAAATATTTTTCTGGAAAAGATCAGAAACCATTTCTCTTCAATTTTGAAGAACTGTTCCTCTGATATTTTTTGCTGGTGGCACTGGAAGTAACCCAATAAAATGCTAAGTGTGAGAAAGTTGGCTCTGTCTCACTGTCTCCAGTGGTAATATGAAAGCTGAAAGTTCCTTTGCTTGGGCATGCCATACTTCCATCTGTTTCTGCTAGTCTCGGTCTACATCTGCTTCTCTGCCTGTACAGTGCCCAGTGCTGGGAAGAGGACATCCCTCTGCGTGATTGCACTCCACTCCATTTGTAGATGCTGTACTCTCCCCACTTCCCTGGAGTATACTTGCCCATTGGACCAATGCACATGTCATTCAAAACCAGCTGCAACGTGCTGCAACACTACTGTTACTTAAAAGTCCAGGAGCCCAATTTACCAGTAAGATAATTTAGTTAACTTTAGGCCAAAGTAAAGTGTCCTGTGGTACTCCAGAGTGTTTTGGGAGACATTGTGATGAGTTCTTGAATTATAGTCATAGAGTCATACAGCACAGAAAAAGATCCTTCAGTTCAACTCGTCTGCGCTGACCAGACATCCAAATCTAACCTCATCCCATTAACTAGTATTTGTCCACATCCCTCTAAACCCTTCCTATTCATATACCCATCCAGATGCCTTTTAAATGTTGTCATTGTACCAGCCTCCACCACCTCCTCTGGCAGCTCGTTCCATACATGCACCACCCTCTGCGTGAAAAAGTTACCCCTAAGGTCCTTTCTAAATTATTCCCCCTAACTTAAACCTATGCCTGCTACTTTTGGAAAAAGATTTTGGTTATTCATCCTATCCATGCCCCTCATGATTTTATAAACATTGATAAGGTCACCCTTCAGCCTCCAATACTACAGGGAAAATAGCCCCAGCTTAGTCAGCCTTTCCCTGTAACTCAAACCCTCCAGTCCTGGCAACATCCTTCTAAATCGTTTCTGCACCCTCTCAAGTTTATCAACAACCTTCCTATAAGAAGGGCAACCAGAATTGTACGCAGTATTCTAAATGTGGCCTCACCAATGTCCTCTCCAGCCGTAACATGACCTCCCAACTGCTATACTTAGTGTTCTGACCAATGAAGACAAGCGTGCCAAATGCCTTCTTCACCAACCTATCTGCGACTCCACTTTCAAGAAACTATACACCTGTACCCCTTGGGCTCTTTGTTCAACAACACTCTACAGGGGTTCACTATTAGCTGTATAAATCCTGCCCTGGCTTCCTGCCTCACCAAAATGCAAAACCCCATACTTATCAAAATTAAACTCCATCTGCCACTCCTTGGCCCATTGGTCAAACTGATCAAGGTTCTGTTGGCTCTGAAATAATCTCCTTCACTGTCCACTACGCCACCTATCTTGGTGTCAACTGCAAACTTATTAACCATGCCTCCTATATTCACATCCAAATCATTTGGATAAATGACAAAAAGCAGTGGACACAGGATTGATCTCTGTGGCACACTGTTGGTCACAGGCCTCCAGTGCGAAAAGCAACCCTCCAACAGCACCCTCTATCTTCTACCTTCAAGCCAATTTTGTATCCAATTGGCTAGCTTCCCCTGGATCCCATGTGATCTAACCTTACTGACCAGTCTAACATGTGGAACCTTGACAAATGCTTTGCTGATGTCCATATAGACAACGTCTACTGCTCTGCATTCATCAATCTTCTCTGTCACCTCTTCAAAAAAACTCAAAAAAGTTAGTGAGACGTGATTTTCCACACACAAAGCCATGTTGACTATCCCTCATCAATCTTTGCCTCTCCAACTGCATATAAATCCTGTCCCTGAGAATCCCTTCAAACGACACCACTGACATAAGGCTCAATGGTCTATCATTCGCTGGCTTTTCATGTTTCTGTGTCCTCATAGGGAAGAAGGATGACTTGTTTAACTTCCCATTCAATGGCGGCAACAAATATGGGAGCTGCGTAGCAATTACCTCTGAGTCTGCACCAATGCAGAGAGATTTCGCACCAGTCACACAGAAATATAGAAGATAGGAGTAGGCTATTTGACCCCTTGAGTCTGCTCTGCCATTCATTATGATCATGGCTGACCATCAAGCTCAATACCCTAATCCTACCATCCCTCCATATCCCTTGATCACTTTGGCCACAAGAGTTATGTGTACCTCCTTCTTGGAAATACATGTTTTGGCCTAAACCACTTCCTTTGGGGGTTCCATAAGCTCACCTCTCTCTAGGTGAAGAAATTTCTCCTCATCTCAGAGCTAAAAGATTTACCCCTCATCCTTAAACTGTGACCCATGGATCTGGATTCCCTCATCATCAGGAACATCCTTGCTGCATCTAAGTAGTCCTTTTAGAATTTTATCTGTTTCGATGACATGCCCCTTTATTCTTCTAAACTCAGAGTTGGAGTGGGAAATGTGTATATTGCCTGCTGCCAAGTTGGAGTTTGTTGACGTTAGTGGGTGGCTGTCTGTCAAGCTTGGCATTTCTGCATGCCTTATTAATGCAATCCTCATCTAATTCCCCCTTGCCAAAACCCCTATGTGACTTTTACCTCTGGTACATTAGCACATAAAGCTATCCTTCTCTCTGGTTGACTGTAGTCCACTCACGACTGGATGACTCACCTGGTGCAGGTCCCAACTCTGTACTTCCAAGAATTAGGAATCTAATGACGATCATGAATCCATTGTCGATTGTCAGAAAAACCCATCTGGTTCATTAACATCTTTTAGGGAAGGAAACTGCCATCCTTACCTGGTCTGGCCTACATGTGACTCCAGACCAACTCTTAACTGCACTCTGAGCAATCAGGGATGGGCAAGAAATGCTGCCTAGCCAATGCCCTCATCCTGTGAATGAATAAAGAAAAAAAAAAGTGTCCAGGGCCAGTATCTGAGTGTGTCAAAACAAGTGATAGGACATCTTCAGCAGCAGCTGTGTTTGCTCTTCCTCCTTGGGCTTTTGTGGCAGGCCAGCTGGTAGTCTTTGGGTGTGAGAAAGCAGGAACTCAGATTGAAGTGAGGGATGGATGAATTGGGGTGAAAAACAAGAGAATCGTGGGCACACCTATCAACAGCTTGCCCGTCATACCAGGTAGCAGGTCAGCACTGAGCTGGGAGTTGGAAAGGGGCTGGAGCCAGGAACTTGTTGAATTCCTTTGTGGTCTCAATGACACAGGTGCTGCAAGCCCATCCAATCCAGTGTTTCAGAGAACTGCCTCCTCCATAGGAGATGCAGACATTCTTGTCTTTTGCTGGTTTCTGCTCTTTTATATTGTACTTTATCCTGTAAGAGGGAGGAAAGATTATTAGTCACTGCATAGCTCTTGAGTCTGAGTGATATGCCTGCCAAAGCTGAATAGCTGGAGTTGTGTGAAACCCTCAGGATTGACATGTGACACTGGTGTCATTTGAGTCTTGAGTGTTGATGTGAATGGAGAGATAATGATGAATGATGATGGGTGAGTAATGGGGTTTTTGTGCATTCAGCAACCTGAGAGGTTGATGGTCTGCTGGGTAGGAGAAATCACATTCAGATGCAGTCTCTGACCTTGACCACGTGAGGACATTTGACACTTCACACGGCAAATGAAGGAAATTGACTATCTTAGCTACTGGCTCCCAATCCCTTATGAGGATAGTCTTTGAGATCCTCTTACTCCTTAACTCACAAAACCCGTGGCATCTCACTTTCTATCCACCTCCATCACTACGATCTCCAGTACCATATAGAATCACAGAATCATAGAATCCCTGCAGTGTGGAAGCAGGGCACTCAGCCCATTGAGTCCATACTGACCTTCTGAAGAGCATCCCACCCACGCCCACCCCCTAACCTATCCCTTCGACCCTGCATTTCCCTGGCCAATCTATTTAGCCTGAACTTGGAGTTGCCTTCTGCCCTGGTGTTCCATTTTCTCTGTTGAGATTACAGCAATAGGTTTCCACAACAACCTGCTATAATGTACTGCCCTTTATGAAGGACAGACTGCCTTTCAGAGGAGTAGGCTGACTGCATCCCATACTATTGCTTCTAAGCCCCCTCCTGAGTGCGGAGGTAGGTGGCAGCTCAGACTGCATTCAGACCAATGCTATCATCAAGTCAGTGAGGTGATAGCACAAAATTTGCGTGCTTGGTGTTTTCACCCCGATAGGTATGAGGCGTTTGTGAACTGTGATCCGCACACAAAAAATGGGCACAGGCTTATTTTTTGCCTCTGCATTCAAAGGTTGGGGGGAAGTGCTCTAGAAAATGAAACATCATCTTTTTCGTGAAGAATGATCAGCTGTTTTGAATGCACCGGTCCTATTGTTTAGCTGTCTTTAATGGGATTAATCACACCGATCTATCAGTATGGGAATGTTGAATATAATTCTGCTTAGCAAGCCAAAAGAAAATGATGACATTTGATGCAACATCTTGAAACAAGTGTTTCATGCTGCAATAGAGCAAAGGTTGTACAATAAAAATTGTTCATTCTCCCAGTGGCCTAATTGGTACAAAGCACTATCCAGAAGCCCTATGCTTTCAATATTGGTCTGTGTTCGTTCATCTGATAGGAGTCAGGATAGCAATATGAGTATTGTTGCCGGTTTTAGTGTTCCTGGATTAGAGCAGTTTTCCTGCTTCTAATTTTAGCCCAGTAATCCTTGCTGAAAAATTGTGCCAGTGTGAATGCCACAATAGGGAGAGTATTAAATCCAATAGTGATATTCTGGGGAGGAATTTCGAGTTGTTGTTGCTTGAGAGTGGTCAGTTGGCTAAAGTGATGAATGTTGCCAGAGTCTGTGACTGAATTTTTCTGCAACGGGTCAAGGGCTCAGCATCTTCAGAAGTGAGGGGGAAAAGACTCGGGAGAAGAGAAACTTAAGATGTTATCCAGTACCTCACACCAACTCTGTATTGAATACCTGACCCCAAGTATTATTTGAAGTATGGGTAAAGATGCTGTGCAGTGCTGGTGCTATCAGCACATCAGAAAGAAGGAGTTTAAATAGGCCCTATTAATAACAGTCCAGAAATGGTGAGCCTTAATTGGTGAAGTAACGATTAGCTAATTAATGGGCCAGGAATTGACCGTTGTTATGCACTGATGCAGCTGATTACAATTTAATGGCTCATGAATAGTTCAACTTCTTTGTTCCTGTTTCAGTTTAAATGGTTTCTTCGGGACAATTCACTGTTATTGTGAAAATAATGGTGGAGCGACGCCTGACCGAAGTGTTCCTCATATGTTTCCCTTTCCTTCAGTATCTCCTGCCTAATAACTACGGGTGCAAGGATTTCTGATTAAGAAGTCAGAAAATTCAAATGGCAATGACAAGAAGAGCAGCGACTAAGGGAGCCCACAGAGATTTGCTTCTTAAATACTCAGTGAAGGCTCTCTCACATCTTTGGGCACGACTAGTACAACTAGTACAGCTGCTGGAGTCAGAGACAACATGGTGTGGATTTGCAGGAACACAGCAGGCCAGGCAGCATCAGAGGCACAGGAAAGTTGACGTTTCGGGTTGGGATTCTTCTTCAGAAATGGGCTTTGGGTCAGGACCTTCTTTCAGAAATGGGTCCCGATCGGAAACATCAACTTTCCTGCTCCTCTGATGCTGCCTGGCCTGCTGTGTTCCTCCAGCTCCACACTTTGTTATCTCTGACTCCAGCATCGGCAGTTCTTATTATCTCCACAAGTACAATCAATCCTGCTTCCTGAAGCACTGTCATTCTTTAGAATTCATATTGGACAATCTGCTCTTAGCCTCCCCAGAGTGCTTAAGGCAATGAGTCAATCATATCCTCAACCACTTCTGTGGTTTGTTAAGTTGGTCTATTCTCAGCATCTCCCACTACTAGTTAAGATGGTGGTCTATTGCCAGAGTCTCAACCTCTCCTAACCTTACTCATCAGCTAAATCCAGCAAGCCTTTTGTCTGTTGTTATTTTTCCTTCGACCTGGTTGAAATTAGGATTCATCAGCAGACTCAAAGATAAACCCACTTACTTAGTTGTCTGAATTGAAATTGGAAGACATGTTTTAGTCACCGCCAAATAAAGTCAACTATACCAATTCTTTTCTTTGCTGATTTCCATAACACCAATTTAGCCAAAGTTTGTTACACCTCTCCATCCCAATCAAAGTTCTATTCTCCGATTGTTGCTGTCGTCATCGAATTCTCATGTCTTAAATTCAAAATCCCTTCATCCTACTTTTTATGAACTTTTTCATGGACTGAATTCAGCCTCATTGATCTCTTCCAGGTATACATTCCGTCTGAATATTGGACACCAGTGTCTTTATCTGTTCTCACCATCACCTGAAACCCACACTTCATCCAACTCTTGTAGCAGAGGTTTCAGCTGGCTGAATAATACTGCTTAGAATTGTGTCCCTGAGCGTCCCTGTCCCTCTGTCTCTATCTTTCTCTCCTCAAAATCCATCACTTTGCACAATCACTTGGTCTCCTCTCCTAATTGTTGTCTCCCTGTCTCAGCATCTGATTTCCTTCTTTCTTTCTGTACTGTGATGCACTTTGGGAACTGTTTTCACATTAAAAGCACTATATAAATGCAAGTTATGGCTGTTGCTGAGCACTCAGTCAGCATGTGTTACTGTTTAAGTTGCCCCTGTGGAGTGATTGCAGTAAGATGCCCAAGCTGAAGAGCAAAATACAGTTGGAAACTTCACAACAGACATTTTGCTGGTTTGGAAATCACTGACTGCAGTTACCATAAACTCTGATATATAAACCTACCCTAAATAGAGTGGATGGGGACAGAGATTTACACTTGCAGAAGGAAACAGTGACTGATAACAACCATTGATACATCAAAGAACAAAGGCTCAAGTGGTTGTTCTTCATGTGTTTTTTTTTAATGATTTACAGCAGGTTATTGCTTGAGAGGCAGCATAAGCTGAACGTGTCCTCACCCATAGAGATCCATATTCTAGTGAAGTTTTGGGGGTTGGGAGTGTAATAATCAATGGACAATGATCCTAGTCGTTAACTGATTCTTCTCCTCCCAAACCACACAATGTCAAAACCATCTGGAGTGCCCTTTAATGCCATCTGCATGAGGTCAGCTAATATAATATAAACAGAGGATTACATTTGGAGTCAGCCCAGACTATTCTTGGTGGTGCATTTACCTGATGAGTCCTCCTAGCAACACTATAAGACTTGAATAAAAAACCTGAAGTGCTGTGATTGCAATATTATAGTGCTGTTTAATACGAGGCTTCAATTAAAGAAGGCAACATAAACTTAAAGATTAAATTGCCTTTAAACTGCTGTCTTCCCTTTCTCCTCGTTGTTGATCAGATTTTAATTCTTTCTGATCTGCATCCTGCAGTCACATACCAATGAAAATCTGGGAGGGAGGTGTCTGGGTGGGGTAGGTGGGGGGGTGGATGGTGGTGTTGAATCATAGCTGATTAAAGAGTTTAGAAGGAAGCGGATTCAGTGATGCCTGTGGGGTTACCTCTGTTTGTGAAGGGCTATCTCTCCTCTCTTAGTTTGCGAACGGTGAAAACAGGTAAGGCTGAGATGAGCTCATTAGAGGATTTTATTGTGTAGATCGAGCAGGCTCTTCCACGGGGGCCTAAATATGATGTAAGGGGGCTTTTAGGTCTATTAGGAATTGCCTGACCGAGGATGGCAGCCAAATGATGATGATGAAATTAAAATTCAGTCCCAGCAGAAGGTTGGAGTGATTCAGCTAGCATCGCTCTGCATCGATCTGTTCCAGCATTTGACTTTCAACCATGACAAAACTGTGGGTAAATTAATTGTTCTTCAGGATATTAGGCATCAGACTCCATTAATCCTCTTTGCTGTGTGATACTACATGAATACTAATCAGCACTAAGACCTGCTGGCTGCTTTCTCTCTCTCTCTCCCTTTCAGTCTGCTCCAAGCACAGTCTTGGTCTATTTTTCAAGAAGGAATCTTAAGAGCAGAAACAAAATATTTTTAAAATGGCAATCTGCAGGCCGTGCATTATATACAACACTGAGCAAGTCATCTTTATTTTCCGAAACCATCTTCAATCAACAAAAGAAAACCATTCCTGACAAGAGGGATGTTGCTGATCAACACCCAGCCTCAAAATAATTGAAAATGAATAAACTTGGATCAGACGTTTCGGAGTAATATGCCTGGTGACATTCAGATAGGCTCTGGCTTACAGGTGGGAGCCGAAGCTGGTGTATTCCTGGTGCCTGTGTGGACCATAGGCAGCACATGACATTGCACAGCCTGTTCTCTTCCATACGAAGCTGTGGAGCAGGAGACGCGTTCTCCCTGTATTGAGCAGCGCATGTGTCTGTTGGCATCACCAGCTTCACTTTGTGCCTCCAAGATAAATGCGTCCTGTTATTATTTCACCGGAGCGCAAAGTGGAGACAGAGCTCAGAGACAGCAGTCTACACAAACACTGTAAAACACTAACTCGACATCCGAGATACTTAGTATAATTGGTTAAAAAGCAAATTGTCTCCCTAACATCCTCCCTGCCTCTAATAACAGGCTTTGGTACAACCTGACCAAATTAAAAATGCTGCCAACATCCCAGTTTACCCAAGCTGCACAATAATAAGAACAATTTAAAAGGCAACAGCCTTAAGCCGCATGTTACTTAATTGCTCAGGTTTTGCCCGATGCCATCAGAGCATCTTGCTTGTGCGATGATGTTGTAATATGAATTAAACCAGCGATTTGTGCACTGCAGGTGGTCATGGCAGCAAAGTGTTCAGACATTGATATTTGGCATGAACTTGACAGGACGCTGTCAGCTCAACTCTGCCAAGGGCAGTTTGTTGCGAAATTAAAGTAAATGGGCACACTTGATTCAGTTTGGATTGATGCAATCTGGTCAACAATATGAAGGACCAGCTATAGCCTTCCTGTTCAGGAGAACAGTTTTCTTTCCTCCAATACTTCCTCTCCAATCCCACTTCCCCCACCCTTACTTTTGCAGGTGTTTGCATTCATTACCCCCATCTCTCCTGAAGGCAATGCCCTCCTTGCAGGAATGTAGTTCCATGTGTGATGGCAGTTCTTCATGTGTGTCGAGAGTGAGTATGCGCCGGTAATTTCAGCACAGAGGGGATTCCACAGCTAAGCCTGATCTCCTCCCATATATACACATATGGACCTTCAAGCTGGATAGCAATCAGGATTAAGAAATCTTTGTGATTTTTACACCCACCTTTCCTGGTGCAGGGTCACCGAGGTGTGTTGTAACATCACTAATCCCGCTGCAACGGAACACATATCAGGGCTGGGGCCTCAGAGGCCAGCAATTCACTGAGTAAGGCATCTATTCATTGACAATGTAACATCATAAATCACAGTCACATTATTCAGTGGGACAGTTAGTGAATATTATAACTTTCATTGAAACGTGCAGACTGAATTGGAATCCGAAACATCACACATCAAAACTGCAAACATCACTGGTCCAGACCTCGAATTTTAACTTCAAAGGAAGAATTTTTTTAAAATTGCTGGTTTTGTTTTCAAATGATCTTCCTGTTTCCTTATCTGTTTTGTGTCAGGCTTTCAAACTAGGTTGTGCTGTTGAGCTGAATGTTTGCCTCTCTGGAATCTGAAAGAACCCTTTTTGCGGAGGAGGAGCTACAGTCATGGGGTGATTATTTATTCCCATTTCTGACTTCCACCTGATTTGGGGTTAAATGCACTGTTAGTTAATTAATGTCTGTGTAACAGAGGAAAAAACAAATAGAAAATCTTTAACATCAACTGGTGCCTTAGATTTACATAATCTCAATATCCTCCACTCTAATAAAAGACAGTTAGCTTTGTGTTAACTCCCTCCTCCCAATTCCATCACTTCCTCCTCTCCGCATTCTCACTCTATTTAAATTGAGATTCATTGCTATTTCCTGTCCTGATAGCTATTGATCTCCTTCAGTCTTCCCTGTCTGTGACAATTGACAGGCTTTTAAAACCCAAAACACATCAGCTGATTATTATAATTACCTGTTTTTAGTTAATCTGATTAATTTTTTTCAACTTTATTTGGTCCACCTTGATTTTCATTAAAGTAGGTTCTGACTAGGTGTCATCTCTGTGAATTCTAAAAGGTTAGTTCCTGTTTTGGTAAAAGGAGATTAACCTGAAAAATTAACGCCATTCATCTCTCTCTGCAGAAGTGGTCTGATGCGCTGAGTATTTTCCAGTGTTTTGTTTTTATTTCAGGTTTCCAGCTTTGTCAGTATTTTGTTATCATTAACTCATGGTCCTAACAGTGAGATGCTCACATTAGGAATAAAGTTAGAAACAGGGACACAATGTTGTAATTCTCAGAGTGTGTGATTGTGGAATTATCTCCTAATAATGGAATTATGAATAACGTTATTTCATCTCTCACTGCTGCATGTTCTGTTTCTCATGTCCTAATGACAGACTGCAGTCCAAAGAAAATATGATTTTGTTTCAAATTACCAAGCTAGCTCAGTGTGTAAATGAATCCACTGGAGGTATTAATGACTCTGAACAAGGAAGCTTCCAACTTCAATCCTGTTTAGTGCTGAACAACAGTAGAAGAATTGGTAAGATATCCCATGTCTAAGAAATGGGAAGTGTATCAGCCAAGTTCTATTCTTGGCCATTAACTAGTAATCTCACTGGAAATAGGGTCAGATGAATTGTAACTATTCCTACATTGCTAAATTAAAGTATAAACAAAGCACTGCAGCATCTTATAGACAGAAAAACAGGTTTAACATTTTGAGATAACAAGGTGTAGAGCTGGATGAACACAGCAGGCCAGGGTCTAGGCCCGAAACGTCAGCCTTCCTGCTCCTCTCATGCTGCTTGGCCTGCTGTGTTCATCCAGCTCTACACCTTGTTATCTCAGATTCTCCAGCATCTGCAGTTCCTACTATCTCTTTAACATTTTCAGTTCAGTTTGACGTTTGCAGGTAGACGGGGTACTGAAGAAGATCTTTGGTACGCTCACCTTTATTGCTCAGTACATTGAGTATAGGAGTTGGGAGGTCATGTTGTAGCTGTAGGAGACATTGGTTCGGCCATTTTTGGAATACTGCACACAATTCTGGTCTCCCTGCCGTAGAAAAGATGTTGTGAAACTTGAAAGGGTTCAGAAATATTTGCAAGGATGTTGCCAGAGTTGGAGGGTTTGAGCTATAGGGAGAGGCTGAATCTGCTGGAGCTGAGGGGGAACCTTTGTAGAAGTTTATAAAATCATGATGGGCATGGATAGGGTGAATAGACAAGGTCTTTTCTTCAGGGTAGGGGAGTCCAAACCTAGAAGGCATAGGTTTAAGGTGAGAGGGGAAAGATTTAAAAGGGACCTAAGGGACAATTTTTTCACGCAGAGGGTGGTACCTATATGGAACGAGCTGCCAGATGAAGTGGTGGAGGCTGGTATAATAACAACATTCAAAAGGCATAAACAGGTACATGAACAGGAAGGGTTTAGAGGGATATGGGCCAAATGCAGGCAAATGGGACTAGATCAGTTTAGCATTTCTGGTCGGCAGGGACAAGTTGGTCCAAAGGGTCTATTTCTATGCTGTACAACTCTGACTCTATGACTCTTCTTCAGAAGTGAGAGGATTTGGAAAATGCTATTATTTTTATGCTGTAGAGGAGAGGGAGAGCACGATCAAGTGAAACAGAGGTAGAATAAGTTTGAGGGAAAGAAATAGATTGGTTTGTAATGTTAGAACTATGAATGTCCCATGCAGTATACCTTTATGGCTCTATAACTGAAATGTCCTTAAATCTATTTTTAGAAGTATGCGCAGTATACCTTAGTGATAGCACAGATTGTGTCTCCTCGGGCCAGTTTTACTGGGGAACTTGAAGCAATTACTTAGTAGCTCGTTGATACACTACGCTAAACCTGCATATCTCTGAATCCTCAAGTAGGGATACAGCTGTATCCTGTTGAATACCCACCCTCTGGCCAAAGTTTGGAGTGCAAAGAAAAGTGAACATTTTGATAAGGATAAAGACATAAGACAAGCACTGGGACGAGCCACTTATGTCTAGAGAAATGGGGCAGGGAATGGAGTGTGACTTATTCTGTAAGATTTTTCTACCCCTAGAGGTGCCCAATAACCCTGCAGATATTATCAGAATCAGAATACTGAGACCTAAGGTTTGCCATCAAATTGGAAAGCTCAAGTCAGCAAATTTTTTGGCCTTGCAGACCTGTTTCCTTTAGAGATTCCCCTCCCATCAACTTCTTATTTTGGAGAAATGGAGACAAAGTGGTCTCGGATCCATCATGTTCAGAAGTGGCTTTGGAGGAAGACAGGTGCTGAAGTGATGTAGTTAGAAGGCCTACCTTGGCTCTCTGGGATTTTGTCCAAATTGTTTGAAGGCTGATGGACTTCATCCATTGATTCATGCCTTGCGATTCATGCAGGAGGACAACCAGTGGTCACTGCACTGAAGCACTCTGTAGTTCCTCTCCATTTACGTTGCCTTTCTATTCTTCCGACCAAAATGGGTAATCCCAGACTTGTTTATCACCTTATCTTCATTTTTTTTCTTCTTTGTTTTCTGTACTTTCACGTTTGCAGTTATCCTCTTTTTACACCACTGTCGTTTATTCTCCATACTCTTTTTCCCTCCTGTATTTTCTTCCTTTTCTGCTTGATCTCTTTCCTATTATCACCTTTATTCCTCTTTCTTCCAGTTCTTAATTTTCCTGTTCCCATTCCTCCACTTCATTTTCCTCATTACCCTTTTGATTTTCCTTTTCTCTTTCCTCCTATCTTACATATTCTCTTCTTTTTCCCTATTTTGCCTTTCTGTTCTCCTCCTTTTTTGCTTCCTTCACCTTCTATATCCTCCTCCTTTCAATCTGTTTGGACTCCTTCAGGTTTCTCTTAAATCACTATTTAATCAGTAAGATCAAAGCAGATGCTGCTATTGCATGCGTTTGCGATGTGAAAGGATTTTTATTCTTAATAAAGCTTGCCCATCAGGCACATGATCGCCATATTATACCAGACTGGGTTGAGGTTGCCATGGTGTCAACCATCTCTAGTAATCAGCACCAATGCAATTCATGAGACTGTTCATTAAAATGAACATTTTCCAAACAACGTGCGAAAGAAACAAAACGGGATAGCAAAACCGACAAGGATTTTTCAAAGAATAAAGTATTGCATGCAGTTTTTCAAATGTTTATCTTCAAAATGTGTGCATATTCCTGCAAATTGGCATATAAAAATAATCTTAACACTATGCCCTCACAAAATTCAATGCTTTGATGGAATTAAATGGCTTTTTAATGAAGACTGGCCCCTCGCGAAGAGAGGCTAATAACTAAGTAACTAATGTGTTAACCAGCAAGAATGAGAGTGACAGGTAATTGCAGAGACAGAATTCTGATTAGCCTGCATCTCTGAATCCCACAATAAACCTTTAAAGAACCCCCTGCTGCTCCCAGTGTCTGGGCCTGATCCCACCGAGTGCAGAGGCCACTTATGATTGATGCTTTGCTTTCAATAGAGATAAAAATACTTCCTTTCTAAAATAAACACTCCTGGGCCTCAGGTGCTTTCCCACGCTGAAGTGGAGAAGGGAGGAAGGTGGAAGAAGTGTCTTGACTGTGGATGCATAATTCTCCACATGTTATGTTTTCCAGCAACTTTTGCTCCAGTTCTCACCTGCCCACGTTCCCATTGGATTCAATGGAGAATCAAGGAAAATCAGAACTTAATAAGAGGACAGTCTGTTCCACTATTGTTTTAGCAGCAAGCACCAATTAACCATTCTCCCCTCCAGGGGTCATCGATAGTCTATGAAGTGGCAGTTGCAAAGGAATAACCTGCTCACCAGTGCTCAGTTTGGGTTCTGCCAGGCCCACATGACTCCTGACCTCATTACAGCCTTGGTTCACACATGGACAAAGGAGCTGAATTCCAGACGTAAGGTGAGGTGAGGGTGACTGCTTTTGACATCGAGGCCACATTTGGGTGAAGGTTACATCAAAGAGCATGAGCAAAACTGGAGTCAATGGGAGTCGGGGTGTAGGGGTTGTGGGGAGCGGAAGGTAACTCTTCATTGGTTGAAGTCATATCTAGGACATAGGAAGGTCGTTGTGGTTGTTGGAGGTCAATTATCTCTGCCCCAGGACATCTCTACAGGAGTTTCTTAGGGAACCAACCACCTTCAGCTGTTTCATCAGTGACTTTCCCTCCATCATAACTTCAGAAGTGAGTTTGTTCATTAATGGTTACACAACATTCTGCACTATTTGCATCTCCTGGACAACATCTAGACGTGAGCTCAGAAGCAGAGAATGAGATGCAGGTCACAAGTGTTAGGCAATGACCATCACCAAAAGGAAAATCCTAACCATTGCCCTTTGCTGTTCAATGGCAATACCATCAATAAATCCCCCATGATCAACATCATGAAGGTTACCATTGACCAGAAACTGAACAGGACCAGCCATGTAAGAACATGAGACCACAAGACATAGGAACAGAAATAGATAGTTCGGCTCACCAAGTCTTCTCCTCCATTCACTGAGATCATGGCTGACCTGATAATTGCTTTCACATTCTTGCCTTGATTCCCTTACAAATTATAAATCTGTCTATTTCAGCCTTAAATATTCTTAATAATACCAGTCTTGTCAGCTCTCTGCAGTAAAGAATTCCACAGATTCATTACCCTCTGTCTTAAATTTGCAAAGCCTGAGATTATGCCCTCTGGTCCTAGACTTTCCCGTAAGGGGAAACAACTTCTCTTCATCTACCCTGTCAAATATTCTGAAAGTCTTGTATGTTTCAAAAATATTGCATTTCATTCTTCTAAATTCTAATGAGTACAAGCCCAACCAACTCAACCTCTCCTAACAAGACAGTCACTCCATACCTGGTTTCAGCCCAGTGAACTTTCTCTGGACTGCCACCAATGTAAATATATCTTTCCTTAGATACGGAGCCAAAAACTGTTCACAGTATTCCAGATGTGGTCTGATTAATATCTTGTCTAGATTTAGCAAAGCCTCCCTCTTTTCATCCTCCATTCTCGTTCAAATAAGGGCAAAAATTCCCTTTGTCTTCCCTACTGCCCACTGAATGTGGATACTAGCCATTTGTGATTCATGCACAGGGACTCCCAAATCATTCTGCTATGTCGTTTTCTGCAGTCTTTCTTAAATAATATCCAGCTCCTCTATTCTTCCTGCCAATGTGTATAATCCTACATTTTCCCATTATATTACACATATTGTGGTTCAAGACCAGGTCGGGGCTAGGAATTCTGTGGCAAGTAACTCACCTCCAGTCTCTCCAACGATGTACTTTGCCTTGTAGATGATAGTGTGATGCAATATTCCCCACTCATCTGGATGGTGTAGAAAGCACAGGATACACTTCAGTAACTTACCCAGGCTGGTTAGAAAGCACCTTCCAAATGCATTACCTCTACAACCTAGGATATGGGTAGCAGGTATATGGGAACACCACAATCTCCAAGTACTGCTCCAAGTCACGCACCAAACTAACTTGGAACTATATCACTATTCATTCACTGTGTCTGGATCAAAGTCCTGAAATTCTCCCTCAACATTGCAACATACCATCTCACTCTTGCACTGCACTGCACTTTTACTCCTCAAGCACTGCTGAACATTGGCACTTCCCTGCACTGATGCCAGCTATCCTTCCTTTTTACGCACCATCTCCTCCCCTACATTTTTGCAAACCACCTCCTTGCAACCCATCTCCCCTCCCCCCACACTGCAGCATACCATTTTTCTCCCAACACTAATGCATGTTGGACTTCCAGCCAACATTGTTCGAAACCATACTAACACCACATAACAGAAAAGTTTCACCTCTCCTTCATTAAATACTTCATTTATTCATAAGACAAAGGGCAGAAAATGTCCGCTATCATCAAACAGTCCCCTCTTTAAAAGCGAATGAAAGGAGGATCCACAGCAGATTCTTACTCCATGACAGGAGAAGAAGCTAAATGGTTAGTAACTATCTTGTGTATAATTTAAGATCCGTTCTATTCCTAACATTTACAAAATACAAGAACTGGTGGTAGGCTTGATGGTTCTTCTTAAAGTGGCACAAGCAATTGAATAAATTATTTTCGTTAAATTAACAAAAATGCATTAAGAATGGTAGGCAAGTGATGTGTCATAGTTGCAGTGCGTGGGATACCGATGTGATCAAAGGTAAACTTGTCTACAGCAAATATTTACAGATCAAACAGCTTTAGCTCAGGCTTTATGCTGGCCAATTGTCAGGAGAAGGAGGAACTGACTGTGAGTGAGTCTGGTTATGGGTCTCAGAGGGCAGGAATGTAGGAGCCTCAGTCTTTACAATTGGCTGCAGAAGGTTGAAGGCACTTTCTACTTGCTTTGAATGTATGTGAGGGCTGCAAGGTGGATGAGTTAACCAATCATGGCACTATTGTATAGGAAGCCATTCAACTGGAGGAGGAGAAAGAAATGTAGTGGTAGTAGGGGACAGCACAGTGAGGAAAATAGACAATGTTCTGTGTAGCCAAGAGTATGTGTCCAAAAGGATATGTCACCTACCAGTGTTAGAGACATCTGCTCAGGGCTGGACAGGAATTTGGAGTGGAAGCTCTCCCCTCCCCACCTTCCCCCCCGACCACATCCCAAACCAGTCCAGCTTGTCCCCTAACCTGTCCTTCATCCCACCTATCCCCTCCTCCCACCTCAAGCCCCACCCCCCTCTCCTACCTACCGGCCTCATCCCGCCTCCTTGACCTGTCCATCCTCCCTGGACTGACCTATCCCCTCCCTAACTCCCCACCTACACTCACCTTTACTGGCTCCATCCCCGCCTCCTTGACCTCCCTCTCCACCTATCTTCTCCTTTATCCATCTTCTATCCACCTCCCCCCTCTCCCTATTTATTTCAGAATCCCCTTCCCCTCTCTCATTTCTGAAGAAGTGTTGAGATACAAAACGTCAGCCTTCTTGCTCCTCTGATGAATCTGAAATCAGATTTCTGATGAAGGGTTTAGGCCCGAAACGTCAAGTTTTCCTGCTCCTATGATGCTGCTTGACCTGCTGTGTTCATCCAGCCCCATGCTTGTTATCTCGGATTCTCCAGCATCTGCAGTACCTTTTATCTCTGGGTTGTTTATTTATTGGGTCATTGATTATTACACTGCTGTTTCTAATCCTTAACAAAGCAGTGGCAGACATTTAAGGGGATACTTCAGAATACTGAGAATAATTATATTCCCACTACAAAGAAACATTCTAAAGGGATGAACCACCATTCATGGTTAACTAAAGAAATTAAGGAAAACATCAAACTTAAAGAAAAGGCATATGATCATGCAAAATAAATTGCAGGTCAGATAATTAAAGAAAATATAAAGACCAGAAGAGAAAAACTGAAAGACTAATCAGGAAGAAGTTAGAGTCTTAGAGGAAGGTAGTCAGAAATGTAAAAATGGCTAGCAAAGATTTCTATGTATATTTAAAAAGGAAAAGTTAAGTAGCTTACGCTTGTGGACTGGAGAGTGAAAATGGGAGTTAATAATAGATAATAAAGATGTTGTAGATGAAATATGTAAATATTTTTTCTCTGACTTCATTATAAAGGATAAATGAAACTTCGCAGTAATACATGTAAATCGGGAGGTGGAAGGCAGAAAGCAAGATGACGAAATTACAATCATTAGATGAGCAAATTGATGGAGTTACTGGCTAACAGGTTCTTTGGGTGCTGGTGGACATCATCCTTTGATTATAAAAGAGTTGCATTGGTATTAATTTTCCACAATTTGTTAAATTTTGGAAAGGTTCCATCAGATCAGAACATCGCACACATAAAAAGGCCAATGGAATGCTCTCCTTTACTATGAGTGGAATTGAACATAAATGTGAGCATGTTACGCTTCTATTATGCAAAATGTTCGTGAGTCCACATCTTGAATACTATGAAAGTCTTGGTCTCCTTATTTAAGGAAAGATGTAAATGCAGTGAACATAGTTCAGAGGCTTCTGATGAAAGGTCTAGGCCCGAAACGTCAAGTTTTCCTGCTCCTATGATGCTGCTTGACCTGCTGTGTTCATCCAGCCCCATGCTTGTAGTCTCAGCATTCTCTTGGCTTTCTCAATTGTGGAGAATAGAGATCTAATTCCCATTATCTAGTAGAAACCTGGCACCACTTCCCTGTGAGTTTCACTCGCAGAAGGAGCAGTGTAATAATCAATGACACAATAAATAAACAACCCAGTAGGGGAACCTTACAAGAGAGTCGCAAGTTTCATCCTCTGTCTGTGCTGAGTCGGAAATCTCAGATGCAGAGGCCATCATTTGACGTGTTAATATCGATGGCAGTGCACTTGAGCTGAAGAAAGGGAACTTACTCAAGTCCTGATCACTAGTGTTTGACAATGAAGAGTCTGTGGACAGGATTCAGTTTGTCCTTTAACATAACCAACTTGCTAACACTCTCTGCACTTACAAGTAAAGGAATGCTAGCTGAGGAAATAGTGTGGAGATGCCAGTGTTGGACTGGTGTGGAGAAAGTCAGAAGTCACATAACACCAGGTTATAGTTCAACAGCTTCATTTGAAATCACAAGCTTTCAGGCTGCTGCTCTTTCATCAGGTGAAGTCTGCAACAGCAACCAAACCAGATTCAGGGCAAGAAGATGGAAGAGGTAAAATAAAAGTGATCAACAAAGACAGAAAGTTGAATGATCACCCAAAACACAAGAGAAAGGGTTAATTATTCCAGTTCACTTTACATTGCTCATTAAGTTGCTTTTCACTTCTCACTGGCAATAATAAATTGATTTGTCATTGGACGGTAATTAATAACAATCAAATTGTGTTTTTTTAAAATTAAAAATATCATTTGATTGTACAATATTTATTTTTGAATCTAAAGCCAGAAACTGTTCAGTTGTTTTATGTAGACGTGAAAATTAATTAAATTCCCCAATAAATCAGTGTTCAATCTGAAATCTCAATTGTATTTTTTCTGGGTGTATAATATGTGTGTTGTTTAACAGGCACAAACTGGGGAGAGGCGGACTAAGATTGTAAACTGTATTCAACTGTTCCCACGTGTTGACAGCTCCTGCCTTGTTTCTCAGTGCTGTAGCCCAAGGGATACTTCGTGGTCTTTTGGGAATCACCGTCAGCTCAAACAACACTTGTTCCTTTTGCCAGACAACTTTTTTTGAGTGTGTGTGTGAGGTGTGGGAAAGCAGAAATATGAAGCGGGGACGGGGCAAGAGAGAGATAGAGGGACAGAGTGAAAGGTGTTCTCATTAATCCAAGGTGAAATCATGTATCTTAATTGGCTGAGATATGTCAGCAATAGACTGGGGACAGGAAATGCCTGGGGGATCTAAGACAGGGAGAGAGGCTTGTCTGATTCATCTCCTGGGGGAAAGCGGTCAAACAGCTTGCAGTAGTGGAGGTCCAACACTGAAATATGCAGCAGAGGAAGATCTCCTTTATTCATCTTTGCTCTGACCCCCTTTCATCTCTTATGCACTATGCTGCTGACCCATCACTATTTTATTGGGGATTTTCTGCTTCCTTATACCCCCGCCCCCTCTACAAATACATCTCAACGGAAACCAGAATGACAATTAAAGAAAAAAAACGCAAGAATTCAGGCACAGCCACTCATCTTGACAAGTCTGCTTACCTCTCTGCAGCGATCCCCGGGGGAACCATCATTGAAAAGCATTAGACAAATAACACTCAATTTCCTTTCTACATAAATCAAACAAACAGAAAATTTTGCTGGCAATAATTTATGTGTCTTTTTATGAAGTGACCAATTACAAGGGGAAGGAAATTTTCAGTCTTGAGAAATTTCCAGAGCAGACTCTGATCTCTGAGCACGTACTGTAGACTGGAGTTACAAGGTTCAAACTTAAGGACATTAACACCTTGATTGTCTGCTGGCATGTAGCAGTGTCAAGTGACTTTATTTTAAACCAATGGTCTTGAAGGCATTGAAGCAGCTAGGAAGCCTTGCTCAACAAAGATTGCAAGTTAACTAACTACACCACTGTATATTATGTAGGAGGTGAAGGAAGTTGTCCATGTCCTGTGATGTACTTTCCAGTCAGAAATTGTTCGTGTGTGTAATGTTTTTTTTTAAATTGAGATTTGTCCTTTTGTACCTAGCAAACTGAAAGAATGTAAACCCTTTCTAATCCTAGGTAAGGCAGAGCATGGGTCAGCCGCAGAGTATATTGTAGCTGTGCCCCAGCTTCAAGGCAAACATTCCAACTGGTCCTGGGTGACTTCTGCTTCTGCCTACAACAGCTGTTGCATGTCCCCTTGAGCAATATTTTCTACTGTGTATGATTGCAATAAACTGTGTTAAGAGGGCTCAAACTTTATTGGAGCCTCAGCAGGCAGACAAGAGCAGCGTTGAAGCCAGTAATTTTATCAGAATTTGAACCCAGGTTCCACGGCTAGTAAGACACTTTCTTTCTCTTCACCATCCTTCACTATTAGGACTTTGTTTTTTTCCAGAATTGTTAAAGCTAAAGTCAGCTATGAAAGTGTCTAATTGGAGAATATTAGGTAACCAACCCAACAATCACTCTCCATCCAAGATGATCCAGTTTATCTTCCCCAGGGAATGGCATTTCCTATCTTTTAACACTTGGGTCTGTGTACCTTCTAAGATGTGGATATGGGTGGAGTAATTTTCCATTTGGAAAATGCAAGAAGAAGGACAATGGAGTATATTATCATTTTGGAAAGTGTGAAACGGTGGAATGGTCTCAATGGAAGGACAGTCCAGCTGAAAAGTGTCTCCCATTCCAGATCCCTTTTTTTCAACTCTGAAATGACCAGCAGTCCAGGGGAGGACAAAGAAAATGCTACAAAGACACTCTGAAGTTTTTGTAAAGGGTGGTCACATTGACGTTAACAACCAGGAGGAGCTTTCTACCATTCATTCAAAATGGCGTCAATTTTCCATCAAGCTCTATGCTGCTTTGGCTCCAATGTTTTAATGATGAGACAGAGAGGGAAAGAAAAAGAAACAAATCCTGCACTACAGATTCCACTCCCTCAAGGGACGTTCTGCCCAAGTGCCCAATGACCTGTGGACAGAGAATCTGTTTGTTGAGTCACATGAAGATCTAAGAGAGAAAACATCTGACTTGGTATCAATGTCACCTACAAACTGAGTGACAGCCAGAGATAATGATGGAATGGAAGCTATCAGATAGGCTGTTCAAGACCCATCCTGTGCAATTTTCCTGAGCACAATGGAACACTTTCCAATATTTTTAGTCAGTTTCAACATCAGTTACTTTGAGGTTAGATGCATGATGAAGTGGATGTCCACCCTGCTTCAACTATGTGTCTTCCTTTTAACTTTCAAGGTGCATTCTCTAAGACACCAATGTCACATTCGTGGTTCAGCTAATCTCTAAATGAGACTGGTAATGTAATGGTAATACCTGGTGCAGGAGAACAAAGTTGAGCTATGGACACACCAGGACCTGAGCTGACCTTTCACCTAGGAGTTTTCACCCTCGCAGTGCTTCATACTAATGATATATTTGACAGGGGAATACTTAATCCGGTGTTGTACCTGATCCGGAATGTTTGAGAGTTCAAGGCTTTACTCTGTAAATATCCTGAACTGCATTTGTTTGGTTTGATTTGGCCTGCAGAATCATCATTACTGTTCATCCAATCCATGTTTTATAAAAATCAACCAATCCGTAGTGTAGATATTAAGCAATTCACAGAACTAGACATGTAACAAAACAACGCATCAGAATTCCTGGTTTCTGATGTACAACTTTTGAATGCAACAGGATTAAAGTGGGTCTTACAGCCATAAAGATGTTCAGCATAGAAACAGACCTTTCAGTCCAACTCGTCTATGCCAACCACATATCCTAAATTAATCTAATCCCATTTGCCAGCATTGGGCCCATATCCCTCTAAACCCTTCATGTTCATATACCCATCCAGATGCCTTTTAAATGTTGTAATTGTACCAGCATCCATCACTTCCTCTGGCAGCTCATTTCATGCATGCATTGCCCTCTGTGTGAAAAAGTTGCCCCTTAGGTGCCTTTTAAATCTTTCCCCTCTCACCTTATACCAATGCCCTCTGGTTTTGGACTGCCCCACCCTGGGGAAAAGACCTTGTATAAGGTCACACCTCAGCCTCTGACACTCCAGGGAACATAGCCCCAGCCTTTTTGAGTCTCTCCCTATAGCTCAAACCCGCCAACCCTGGCAACATCCTTGTAAATCTTTACTGAGCCCTTTCAAGTTTCACAACATCTTTCCTGTAGCAGGGAGACCAGAATTGCACACAGTATTCCAAAAGTGACCTCACTAATGTCCTGTACAGCCGCAACCTGACATCTCAATTCCTATACTCAATGTACTGACCAATGAAGGCAGGTATACCAAAAACCTTCTTCACCATCCTGTCTATCCACAACTCCACTTTCAAGGAACTATGAACTTGCACTCCAAGGTGTCTTTGTTCAGCAGCACTCCCCAGGACCTTACCGTTATGTGTATAAGTCCTGCCCTGATCTGCCTTTCCAAAACGTCCACCTCACATTTATCAAAATTAAACTCCATCTGCCATTCCTTGGCCCATTGGCCCATCTGATCAAGGTCCTGTTGTACAATGAGGTCTATGCTGTCCACTTACACGTCCAATTTTGGTGTCATCTGCAAACTTACTAACTATACCTTCTTTGTTCACATCCAAATCTTTTATATAAATGATCTTGGTGACAGGAGGAAATCTATGAAAAGGGAGAATATGACAAAATTTTCCAAATTTAAAAAAGAATTCTTGATATGTAAGCGTCACTGGTAAGTCTGGTCATTATTTCCCATTCCCTCTTGTTCTGAGGTTTGATGCATTTGAGTGACTTGTTAGATCACCTCATAAGTCGGTACAGTTAAACCACACTGGTATAGGGTTGAGGTCTTCATGGCAAGATTTTGGGTTTCGGTCTCTTTTTAAATCGACCAAAATTTGGTTCTTTAGCTTCGATTGCGGTTGCCAGAGTTGAAAGGATATGTCATGGACCCATATTTGGCACTGCTGATCTTCCATTTCCCCATCTGATTTCATCATTCCCCTGCATGGCACCTCCAGCTCTGTGAATCACAGATAAGGACTGTGGCTGCTTATATAACAGCAAAACACTGCAGTGAAGATGCTGGAAATCTGAAATAAAAACAGACAGCACTCAAAAACTCAGCAGGTCTTGCAGTATTAGTGGAAAGAGAAACACAGTTTAACTTTCCAAACAAGTGACCTCTACCACATAAAAGAACGAGGACAGCAGTTGCATCTGACCAGTATCACATGTAAGTTCCTCTGCTGCCCCTTATTAGTCAGACACCATCCGGACTTGGAACGTTATTAACATTCCTTCACTGTCACTGGATGAAATTCCCTCTCTAACAATATCTTGCATGTACCTGCATCCCATGGACCACAGTGGTTCAAGAAAGAAACCCAACACTAGCTTTTCAAGGACAATTAGGAATGGACAATGCTGCAGGAATGGCCATAGTTTGTAAATGGATTGAAAAATGTTGATTATGGCTGTTCTTCAGATTATTTGACTAATCAGATAAAGCATGTTTGGTATTCAACATTGATCCCTTGATGCTTCCGAACAGCAAGGGATCTTACACAGCCACATTGAAGTGTGAGCTCAGCTTTATCCAATGCAGATGCCATTCTTTGGCACTATATTTGCTCACTTCTATTTTAGGAGCAAATGCAATCATTTGCTATTAGATTATTTCAATACTTATTTTAAGCGCCTGTTGCATGTTGTAACCAAATCAGTTGAACATTTACAGGCTCTGCTTCATGTTGCCTAGAATATCAGCAGTAAAAGCATATCAGCCAGAGTTGGTTCAGAAAGGGAATACCTTGGAGTATTGAGCTGTGTTTAAAATATGCTTAATGACTCTAATTATGGAACAAAATTCGATGAACACGATGGCAAGAAGACAAAATTTGAGGAGTAAAGAAATTGATGCTGGATTTGGTTTCTAAATTGAAAACAGTTTAACCCTGTGAAATTTAAGTAATGTTGCAACTTGTTAAGACTGGGAACATAGGCTTCACATTCTGAGCTCAACAACATAACTGCAGCGACACACCAGGGATGGATTTTCCACCTCAGAATTCAGTTAGATTGTGGTGGAAAGTGTGGGCAAAACCTGATGATCAGGCATGTTATTGCATCGCCAAACTGCCCTCAAAATGTCCTCTCTTGGCTAAATCACTGGTCATCTCTCCTCTGTCCATTAGATGTAAATTCCAGCGGGGTGATCCCTGGTATATGTTGTCCAAATTCCTTGCTTTCTGCCTCTATCTCTGACCCAAGGGATTAGGAATGCTGGAAACCCCTGGAATAGCAATGCGACACCCACAGAAGGATTGAGGAAGAGGAGTTAGTCAAGGCTTTTATCCCTGCTGTACATGCCTGAAGCACTATAACTGTTTCAGGCCTTAGCTGAGTTCGAGGCCTAAATCGGTAAGCATTCTTCATCTTTAGGATTTCATGTCGCATTTTCCATCTTTGCAAATAATTCTGCAGCACCACCTCCCCACCCATCTATATTCCTAATCTAAATCCAGGAAATAAGACCAGTTTACAGCAGAAATTTTCCCCATCATGAGGCTGCAGCTAGTGAGCATACAGCATCATCTGAGCTTCACAAACATTGACAATTGGATAGGGCTGAGATAATTAGATATTGAGATTAGATGCTGAATAAAAGAAAGGAAGAAAAAAATGTAGCATATTATCTAAATGGAGAAAGATTACAGAGTTCTTGAGGTGCAGAGAAGCCTGGATGTCCTAGTGCATGATGTGAAACATGTTACTCTATAGGTTCAGCACGTGTTGGGAAACTAAATAGAACATTGTCATTTATAGTGAAAGGAATTGAAAACAGAAATGGTAAGTTTACGCTTCAGTTAAATAGGGCACTGGTGAGACCTGTGTACTGTGTACAATACTGTGTTCCTTATTTGAGGAAGGATGTAAATGTCTTGGAAGCAGTTCAGAAAAAGTTAATGAGACTAACACCCGGAATAGATGTGTTATGTTGTGAGGAAAGATTGGATGGGCTAGGTTTGTATCTGCAGGAGTTCAGAACAGTAAGAGATGATTTGGTTAAAATATCTAAGATCCTGAGGGGTCTTGATAGGGAAGTATGAAAAAGATGTTTCATCTTATGGTAGAGGTGATGCCCTAATGGTACTATCACTAGACTGTTAATCCAGACACCCATGTAATGTTGTGGAGACTCTGGTTCAAATCCTACCATGACAGATGGTGGAATTTGAAATCAATAAAAATCTGGAATTAAGTGTGTAATAAGGACTATGAATCCATTGTCAATTGTTGGGAAACATCCATCTGGTTCTTCATGTGACTCCAGACCCATAGCAATGTGGTTGACTGTTAAATGCCCTCTGGGCAATTCGGGATAGACAATAAGTGCTGGCCTAGCCGGTGATGCCATTCTTCCACAAATGAATTGTTTAAAAATCTGGAATTTAAAAAGAAGGGATAGAGACTAGAAAAAGTTTTTTTTTCTCACAGAGGTCAATGAATCTTTAGAATTCTCTCCAACGGCAAGGGACATGGAATCTTTGTATCTCTTTTAAATCAGAGGTAGATATATTCATGATAAAGAAGTTTATCTGGGATATGTGGGAATATGATGTAATCAGATCAGCCATGATCTAATTAAATGGCAAAGCAGGCTCAAGGGGCTGAGTGGCCTGTTCCTGCTCCTAATCTGTTTGTATGCAATAATTTACTGTTCAGACTCACCTTGAGGAGTTTTAAACCATAACAATTAAGCCAGATGTTAAGCAGTTGTGAAATAGCGATAGGAGCTCATCAGTGTGTGTCCGGTTGATTCTGTCTCATGTTAATGGTGGAAGATAAGATTAAGAGTCAGAGCCAAAGAAATCTTGAGGTTCCATCTTTCAATTTTCTTCTTCAATTATTTCCTGAACCATGCTGAGATTTCTATTCTTTGATTTTATAACTGGTACAGCATCCAAGTGACTGTGCTTCACAGTAAGCCCAATTGATAGACTCTCCAACTGTATTGTGCAACATATTCAAGTTCCAATCACATCTGATGACTGTGTATATTCACTCTACAGTACAGGTTATTGGATAGTGATTAGGAGTCAGAATGTCATCTCTCTAGCTGTTCACTGCTCCCCAGATCAGATTTAAAAGCTGGGGCCTTTTGGCATATGTTGTTCATGAAAGAAAGGAGGAAGGTAGACACAGATATTTTCCAACAGATATACCCCACCACGTGTACAGAGCTACACACAGAAATACTAACATAGTTTTAAACACACACACCCCAAAACAAAAAGAACCATGTTGTTACATTGTGCCGTAATTTGGCTAGTGTTAGTTCATTATTTTCCAATTGGCCATTGAAGTGGCCATATATTATCGAGACTGCATCCAGATCCAGCAATGACAAGTTTAATGGAATTTCTGCAGCCACTGTGTGTGTTTAGTTTTAGCAATGCCTAAAGACAGCAAGTTACAAAGGTGCTGCAGCAGATGCTTAGGCCTCACTCCCTGTTTGCAACTGCTGACAGAACTTTGTGATATGTAGTATTCTGGCTCGTTATCAATGACATTGCGACTATTAGGTTCACTGACGTAAAGTCGGTGAGAACACTCCAGGTACCTGATGTGGAATGGCACAGGGGCAGCGGTCCCTACACAGCAAGGTTTGCTGCTGAGTTGAGATCTGGTGGGTACAACGCTGCATTGGGGACAGCTTTAACTTCTGAACAGAAATTTTGAAACGAGCAGGCTTGGGGCCCAGCTGTGTAAATGTTTTCACTTGCACTGGTGTGGCCTAATTTTGGATGCATGCCAAGGCAAGCCTCGCTGCAGTTGATTTTGGCACATCCCTCATGCTGAGGAATGTCAGCTTGAATCGTCAAAGTCCGCTGGCTTCGCAGTTTGGATCAGAGTGCCTAAGACACAGCTTTCAGTACATTCTGTGCTCATTTATTCTGGCTCCTCCACCACAGAAGGAGGCTAGAACATTGATGATCTAATGTTTAATAACTATGTGCGTATGATGATAAAAAGAAATCAAGGTTACCTGATTATTTACACCTTGTGGTAGCCACGCAGTCAACGTCAGTCAAACATTCCCACTAATCAATTTGAAATGATGCTGCTATTCTGATTTATGATGTTATTACAATTTGGTTGTTGCTGTGCTTTCATTTAATCACCTTAGGTTGACAGGAGATGGCAATCCATGATGGATAACACCCTGTGCCCCTCACCCGACATTTTCTCCACAGCCTTCCATCCCCCAACCCCCAAAGGGACTTCAGCAGACCACTGCCTTTTACTGATCCTTTACTTCCTGTTGACACAGGAAATGCTTTGTACAAGCATGGCTCAAAACCTGATAACTGGTGTTCTCCTGTGACACTGTTACATTCACCACCTACCCTGACCTGTGGAACTTGACACAATTTATTGTCAAGCCAGCTTCACCGACACTCCACCCCCACTCCCATTCTGAGCAAACTGATCACCTGCTGTATCAGGCCTGAGCTCCGTGTTGATTTATTGTAGGATAGGCACCTTTTAACCCAAGGCCAAGGCCAGGATATTTTTAATCTCGACGTGTGCCAGTAGTTTCCAATAGGTTATTACCGATCCTGTCTTTGAGGAAGGTCAGAGGTTGATTGTCCTTGTTTACTGGGAAGCTAGTGACCTCGAAAGGTTTTCAAACTCGATGGAGCTGCCATTTCTAAACAAAAATGTTTTAACTGCTTCAAATGATAGTGTCAATCCTCTCTGATGGCTGATTGTGCAATTAAAGCCATTTACTTGCAGGTATATGGTGGGACACACACCGTAATACCACACAAATGCATGCTTTTAAATTTCATTTGACTGGCCACACACCTCCAGAAGAAAAGGCAGTTATTATGAGGTGGTTACAGAATTTACCCTCCCCACCCCCACCCCAGGCCTTCCCATTGCCTGTAAGCCTGCTCATTTTTCTTGTAAAAGTTGTTTCCATTTCATTGCAGTCATTTGTTTACTGACAGGCTTGCTTCTCAGTCTGGGTGATTACTTGAAGATTGGGATTTGCAAGACGTGAAATTGACCTGGAATTGAGGAGTGGATTGCGTGGCTTTCATGTCAGCTTTACAGTTCCTTCACTGCACGGCTTTCAGATGCAACGTTGTGCAGTTCCTCACCAACTGAGCAGTCACGTTCCTCCACTGCACAAACACTACAGTTTGTTTAAGAAATATATATATATTATATAAGGCTGTATATCTTTATTATGCCTTCAGCTGGTTAGGCTCCAAGCTGCAGAATTTCTTCCCTTAATCAGCTCCCCTGCATCCTCCGCCTCACCCCCTCCCTCCACAAACACCCACACCACCCCCTATACACCACCACTCTGCCCCTCCCCTTTAAGGCAATGACTAAAGTCTACCTTACAGTAAAAAAAACCCTGCAGATTCTGGAGATCTGAAACAAAAAAGAAATTGCTGGAGAAACTCAGCAGATCTGGCAGCATCTATGGAGAGAAAGCTGTTTTGAAGGAGGGTCACTGCACTCGATGTGTTAGCTCTGCTTTCTCTCCACAGATGTGGTCAGACCTGCTGAGTTCTTCCAGCAACTTCTGTTTATCTTCATGAAGCCTACCTGTTTGCCAAAGTTTTGGCCACCCGCACCGATATCTCCTAATGCGGCCCAGTGACATTGGTGCTTGTTTAGGCTGCTCTACAGACCCTAGGGATCAAGTTACTGTGCTAAAGCCACTATATAGATACATGTTTTTGGTAGTCTTCTACTATCTTTAAAGACTTATTCCAGCTGTGATACCATCCCACAGCTTTTGAGCTTACTGTAATGGCTCACCTAAGCTCATGACAACAGACGATGTACAATGTACAATCACTGGGGAGGGCAGACAGGACTTAGGGGAACTGTGAGCATATAGTACAAGGGCTTTTACAACTCAGTACAATACTGTTGGAGCGCTTTCTGCTGGGTGTTCAAAGGATTGACACTGGGGTTTCCCTAATTTTTTTTTGCTTTCCAGCGCATTAACAAGAGTCCCCCCGCCAATCCAGCTGATTGAGTACTGGCTGGAGATTGAACTTCGGGCAGTGTTCTCTATCCAATCTGTACCTGACAGAGAGATAACCCTTAGCCTGTGAGGAGGCAGAGACATTTCTGAAGTGATGGAACCCATGAATAACGAATGATTTCTGATTACTGAAACAGTGCTGAACTCAATTCAATGTTCTACAAAACTCATTCCAATAAGAAAAAAGATCTTTGTTCTTGTCAATGTTCAGTGGTGACAGTCATTACATTGAGGCAGCTTGGCATATCAGAAAGTAGGCCAAACCTTTCCAAGCGCTCATCCAACCCAGCTCCATCCTCGCTGATATCAGTCCTATGCATCCCCCTTGAGGCTGTTCTACGGTTAAACCTGACGGAGAACAGACAACAGCAAACTTCACCACAAAGAACAATGGGTATTCTGTTATGCAAGCAGGAACAGCAGCAGGTGTCCCCATTCTGAAAAGTTATCTGGCTGCCCCTGCTGGAATGTATGTAAACTTACATCTTTTTATATTTGTACATATGTGTATTTGCATGCATACATGCATAAGTATGGGTGTGAGAGGGCAGGCTCAGTTTCTGAAATGATGCCATCTATTGTCGAATAGCAGGTTGATATCCACTATCTTGGTTCACGCATGGTTCATGGTCAGTGAGATGCAGATTGCTGACCCCAACAGAACCAGACCCTAGCAACAGTTAGAGAGTGAGGAGAATTGGAAAGAGAGTCCTCTGCTTCCAGATGTATGTTCCAATCATTAATCCCACTGAAACTTTGTCTCTTTGCCAATCTTTAAAGCTCTTTACATTTCCATTGGCTGTCTTTACCTCATGTCATACTTTTCTTTCCTACTGATCAGTTTACAATTTAATAAACTGGATCTTCATTTATGCTGCTACCAAAATCCTGGATAATTAATACTAAGATCATTGAAGAAATGGTCTTCACTAAATCAGCATACTTCCTTTGTAAACTCTTTACTAAGTATTGTACGCACATCTTTTTTATAATTTCAAAAATATACTTTATTCATAAAAATATCTTTATATACATACATAGTCACAAATGCAGTTCAGTTCTCTGAGCCATGAAATAATTTGTGCAATTGTACAATTCTATGATTCCCTGACTGACTGACCCCACAACAATACAACCATGTAACTGTGTGACTGTCTGACTGATCACACTAGAGTACAGTCCTGCCACTGTGTGACTGACAGCTGTAGCCTTTTACTGTGGAACTGACTGACCTTGCAGTTGTACAGAGACTCAACAGTATGACCAGCTGACCTTATGATAGTGTGGCCCTATCACTGTGTGACTGACAACCAATCAATTGTGTACCCTGTCTCTGTGTAACTCACATCGAGTGATGGTGTGGTTCTGTCACGTGTGATACCACAATGGCACAAGCTTGCTGCTATGTGACTGAACAACAGCTCAGAAGAAAGCCTTCAATATAACGTTCATTGCTTGTTGTATAGTTTAGTTTGGCAGAAGGTTTACTTTTGTAATTTTCTCCGTCCTGGTGAGTGTTTCGAGATGCACTATGCTGTGTGTATTCCTGCTGTTGTGTGCGGGGTTCAATAACAGGATTCTAATGCTGATGAATTAGCCCTGTTCAACATTACTCATTGAGAAAATCTGCAGCGAGGTGCAGATTGTAAGTAGCATGGGGTCCGTAGGTATGCCCATGCCTGTCCGAACCACAAAACCCACAACAAAGATGTTTGGAGGAAATGAAAGATAGATTGGCATGAAGCCAGTATATGAAGAGACCTGTCTCTGCGTGCTGCATTTTACACTGTGCTTCTTAATAAATGAGTTGGACTAAGCCCAGTCCATAGACAGGTTTGACTGAAGCTACCATTTACTCTCACACATCATCAGCAACAGGGTATATCAAGACTTGCGTCTGTGGCTCTCAATCACTCCGTATTGGGTAAGTAGATCACACGGGCAGTGCTAAACTCCGAGGCAGAAGGCCAGTGTGACAACTAATTTTGGTGAAAGCAAAAGCTTACAGTGTAACAGCTGGATTCTCTCCTCTTCCTGTCTGTCCTGAGATGCAAAGGAATCCCTTTGAAATCATAATGGTTCTGGGTGTCCCTGTGAAATCCCAAAAGATATTCTCTACCTTGTAAAAAGAAGAGTGTAAAGTTTAAACATAACTCATGTCCTGTCAGTGGCTTGCAGGATTATTAATGTATCTTGTTTGAAGAAGAACAGACAGTTCTCCTGGTGCCTCTAGCCTGTAGCCTTTGCATAACTGAGCCACTAACAGCAGAGCAGCTGCTCATTGATTTCGGTCGTCATTGTGGGACCTTCTATTCTAGCATAGCATACTGCAATCACGCAGGGGCGTTATCACAAGTGGAGTGCTGTGGGAGGCGACAACATGGGTGCTGAAGGAGATAAAATTGATGCCATAAAGAATTCAATGTGGCCATATTCCTCTTATATGGTTCCCTTATTCTGCACTTCCAGTAATTTAATTCAGTTGAAGAAGCTAAATGAGCCAGGACATGCTCAGCTGCTATACAAAGAAAGGTGGATCCTTCCAATGGGTGAGGTCCACTGTACCACATTCTCTATATTCTGCCTTTGAAAGTTTGGACTAGGTGTGCTATCTCATCATCCACCAGAACATGCCACTTCCTCCTGTACTGTCTCCAGGCAAGGCCTGATGGGATTGCTTGTTGTGTGCACTCAGCCGAAGCCACAAGGTTAGAAAAGAAGAAATTCACCTCTGGCATGGTGGATCACTCTCATCTGCATATTCATGCCTTAATTCACACAGGATATGCAAATATATGCAAGCATCAGTCCGTAAGAGTCAAAAATAGAACGAAGTGCTTCAAATCACTCTCTGTTGGATGCTGTTGTGGGGGAGGTACTGTGTGAGGGTTGTATACAACAGCCGAGTCAGCAATAAGCAATAGATGCAGCACCATCTCCCGTCCAGATTAACATATTAAACCTCTTGCTGAACATAAATATGCTCTCCTCCCCAGAATGATGTGTGAGTATGAGAGGGCATTTTGAAAGAAGGGAATTAGCATTAAACAGGCAGCTTTTATAGTTTATCAGAGACTGAAAGACCTCACAGCCAATCAGTCCCTGATGGAAAATCCAGGGCCCACAGCATGCAATACCACACAGAAGGTTGATAAGAGGTTGAAAGACGATTAAATACATATGTATTAGTTAGTCAATGCCAAGATTGGGTTTTAAAAGCATGTTATTTGTGGACGGAAAGGGTGTATTTAAGACTTGTAGAGAAGTAATTTAGAGTATTAGATGATGTGATGAGTCCTCCATCAGTATGATGAGAACCTAGACTGTTTAAGAGAAGTTCAAAGCAAGAGGTAAAAGATCATGTAAGACAACATTTCTGATGAAGGGTCTAGGCCCGAAACGTCAAGCTTTCCTGCTCCTGTGATGCTGCTTGGCCTGCTGTGTTCATCCAGCCCCACACCTTGTTATCTATGTAAGACAACAAGCTCCTTAAATAGAGATAGTAGGAACTGCCGAAGCTGGAGAATCTGAGATAACAAGGTGTAGAGCTGGATGAAC